>OX383901.1:7530000-8780000 GCA_947532125.1 Saturnia pavonia
GTACCGGAATTTAATGTCTGTAATTACACTCGGTGTGTAATTCGCGGCGTTCCTAACTAACACGTTAGGGTGATTCAACGCTGAATCAAAATATCTCCTAGAGAGATATTTTACGTACGACTCTATGGACGGCAGTTCCATATCTCTATGGAGATCTGCGTTTCGTACATACGGCGGCGGATCTAAAAGGTGACGTAAGAACCGATTCTGAACTCTTTGCAAGCGGGCAAAGTTACTTTTCGACATATGAGCGAACGCGGCGCAACAATATGTTAAAATAGGTCTTACACATGCCTTGTATAGTGTAAGCTTATGCCACCTGGACATTTTGCTTACCGAGCTAAGCAAGGGCCGCAAGCGGGCTAGGACCATGACAGCCCTATTCCGAACTATACTGACATGTGCGTTAAATTTAAGTCGGTTATCGAGGGTGACACCCAGGTATTTAGCCCGGGTGGCCCATGGGATTTCCCTACGGAATAGCTTAAGAGGTTTGAGCGTCTTTGGCAATGGCCTCTTATTCGGATCGAACATAACCGCGGCGCTCTTTTCGGGATTAATAGCGATTCGCCATGTACGGAACCACTTCCCGAGAGTGGTCACGGCTCGCTGAACGGTAGCTGCAAGATGAGATCTGTTCCTACGTGAAGCGTAGATAACAGTATCGTCAGCGTAGAGCCCTACCTCGACCCCGTGGAGCCGAGGAAGGTCGCTGACGTAGAGGTTAAATAAGCTAGGCGCGAGAATAGAGCCCTGTGGAACTCCTGAACGAACCGGGTGAGAGCTAGAGAGCTCACCTTCCACACGGTAGCAGAAGGAACGGTCTGTGAGATACTGTCGTGGCTCACGATACGGCTCGCTTATATACCCAAATGAGACGATCACGAAATCTCTAGAAGGCGCTCGAACCCTCAACATGTTGTAAAAAAATTCCGTCATCATTTTTAAAAGGAGGGGAACGTTTGATTTATAGCCCATTGTTTGTTGACAGTTGAAGCGATAAGGCTTTGTGTGTGCTTCGTCAAACCTATGACTACACGAGACACAAGTACACTATGATAAATACACGATATTTCTGGCACATTCTAGATGTTTCTTGAGATCTCGAGAATGGTGACTTTTATCTATTTTTCTTACAACTATAGGATTTGCTTAGATACCTTAAAAATTATTGTCAAGTAATCAAATGTTGATAAAGCTGTTTTTTTATATAAAGTAGGTATATCTTTAGTATGGTGGCCATTTGTTTTGAATGCTGCGTCATAGTTAACGAAGTTGGAGACGTATAAAGGCGCGCTGAATTTAATGACGGCCGGCTTTTGGTAGCGGCAGACATGTGCAGCTGAACACAGAGCCGGCTTTGTTCTTTATGTTGCGCTCTTTAATATTTTAGCTTTCAAATTCAGCCAAGACCCGTGTGAGCATTCAATATTCAACGTATTCAGAAGTTTTTAGTATTTTATATAATATAAACTTTACTAGAGAATTTTCACCGTTTGAAATGAACACATTTTGAGGGTTCCGAAGTCAACAAGGAACTCTTATAGTTTCGCCATGTCCTTCTGTCTGTTTGCGGCTTAGCACAGAATACTTACTACGAGAGAGCTGTGGGTATACCATATTAAATATTCAGAAAAAGTGGTAAAATAAAAACTTGAAAAAAGGGGTACAGGGTAAAGATGGTGACATGTAAAGAAGGTGACTTTTTTTTTCTCGCCTATCCTATGGTTATGGGTGTCGTTGGATAGCTCGTTTAAAAATATTGCTGGTGTGTGAAACCATTTTTCAGTTCATCGATCCGTTTACGAAATATTATGTTTTAAAATGTTATTTTTTACTAGAGTCAAGTTTCGCTTCTGCCTGCTAAATGGTCGTTTTTGGGTATATGAAGAAAAACCACAGCAGTAGTATGTATAACGAAGTTAAAAGGAAAACTATCACAGCTAAGTAGACTTTACAAGTTAACTAGTAATAGTCGACCAACTTATAAAATGTACTTGGAGAAGTAAGGTAAAACCACCAGTAATTGACACTGCACCAATAGTTGACACTCTGAGGAAGAAAATTAAATATTTGATACTAAATTGATTTGAAGTCTTGAGTTTGTTAACCGACTTTTATAACTGACTGTACCTATATGTATTTATAACATTAAAAATATATCAGTAATCAGTGATTTTGGCCATCTCGATCTTTGGCTTCCTTTTTTTTCTTAATATTTAATTTTCTTCATCAGAGTGTCAACTATTGGTGCAGTGTCAATTACTGGTGGTTTTACCATAATTTCGTACAAATTTCATTGAAAATTACTTAATGCCCTCTTCTTTAAGTCTGCATATTGTGACGAACAACATAGACCGACACGCCCTTGGAAATTTTTCTAATTAGTACAATTTTTAGTAATAAATTAGAAAATTAATTACGCTAATAATTTGAATACCATTATAATAATTGTTTTCCATTTCATGTATTCTTGTCAACGTTTAGTATCACAACATCTTAAAATTAGATATTTATAACTTCGTTAATTTACATTATAATATTTGTTTGGTAAAATCTGAGTTTCTGATTTTTTTTTTATTCGTAGATATTATATACGTTTATATATATTATACTTGATCCTTAATCACCCAGTTCCAAGGTTTAAAAAGATGTAACTTACATGTTTTATGCAGTTTAAAATATTTATGAACTTAATCTTAGACTAATTTTACATTTTTTTCGAATTTCATGTTTTACTAACAAAGCCGGCCACGCGTTGCTGTGGCTCAGATTTCTTTTTTGATCCGATCGCTAATAAATTTTACAGGATAACCTACTGGGCTAATATAAAGATTGTCTGGAAATTTCATCTAATCGCTCCAGCTGTTTTGGAGTCCATAGGGAACACACACACAAACGTACATTTATATATATATATTATAGATATCAACCTTTATCATATTTCGCCCCTGTCTTAAAAAGTCAGTAAGGTAATCCATTTTTATTAGAGCAAATATACGTATATCGGTAAAGTGATGTACATAAACTGATAATAGATATTAACACTTTAAATGTACTTAATTCTCTCGAAGCTACAGATAGAATACATTTTTATTTTCTAGATCTTATCTCAGTAACGTTTTTATGTGAAGTTATAAAACATTATGTTACATTTCGGTGCTTACTTACAATATATAGAAGAAAAATTTTGTTTGTCACAAGAAACTGTAATTCGTGGAAGTTATATGAGTACAATAATCTCATGCTCTAAAAACTATTTGAGTTACACGTAGGAAATACGTCTAGACATTGTTGTCTCCAGTTTAGTAACTGAATATTTTAGTGTATACTAACTTTTTTGTATAGACCTTTTTCTAATTCATGGGCAATTGTAAATATGCATTAAAATTGTAAATATTTCATTCATACTTAAAGGATATCTTTTTTACTTTATTCTTCTTCTTTTTCCTAATTTGGCAATTGGTCTTCTATATTGAAGACCATTACTGCCATTATCGAGTGTAAATAGTTTCCAGTGCTATGACGGTTTCTGTATCCTAACAAGATGGTGGCTCCCTTTTTAGGAACTTTCTAGGGAGTTTTTGTGGCATCTCAGAATTCATGATCCATGTTATTATTTCCAATTCACTTTACTTGTGCACAATAACTAAGTTTTATTATGCAAAATTATTCCACCTGTATTACACAATATAAGGTCAAATAACACATATTTATGAATAAAAAACAAAAACCACTACATGAGAGATTGAGATCTCGCCAAAAATTCCTACTTTATTCTTTCCTGAGATTGTTATAGTATTGTGACATTAAATGTGTAACTATAATATGACTTTAACGTCAAAACTAAACAGCTGGATTGATAAAATTATTGTTTTATTAAATTTTTATTTATCTATTTTGTTGTTAAATCTTCTAAAATATACCCAGATGACGGATTTAAAGATACATAATGAAAATTAAAAAATAGATTTTCATTTACATCTAAACGAAAAACTTTACATCTATACGAAAAAACTTTAATTTTTTTTTATCATTCACGGAACCCAAACACATTTTTGAAAGTAGGGAAATGAGAGACAACTTGATTAATTGATATAATTAATGAGGGAAGCACAGATTATCGGTATCTGACATCTAAATAAGCTTTCTTATCTTAGCGTGATATAAAATGCGACAGAGTAACAGTCAAAGCTTCGTAAAGTTGTCAAAAATGTAAGTACATAAATTGGTTAAAAGAAATTCGAATTCAAATCTTTTGTCGAAATAGTTGTTATGAATTTATAATAACAATATTATATACTAAACTGTAAATAATACCTACCCTGATGCCTGATTATTAAAACCTTTTAGTTATTGTTTCAGAAGGGAACATAAAATATGATATTTGATGATTTGATAGCTCTTGGTTGACAGAGATGTGTAAGGTAGCTAGGCGGCAAGACAATGCGTAGCAAAGCTGTGAAACGATGTCTAGTTGAGCGGTGCAAGGATAAGTAGCAAGCAGTCCAGTAAGTAGCTCTAGTTTTCCGCACCGTTTGGCTTGCATCTCTCGCACACATTCCTCGCTCGCATCCCTCGCACACATTCCTCGATGGCATCTCTCGTTTTTGTATATACATATACCTAGCTCCGCTAGCCCTTTTCCACCAGTGCTGAAATAAGAAAAGTTAATCAAATGAAGTAATTTTGGGTGGATTTTTTCTTGGTGCACCGCCTAACTACCTCGCATTTATTTGGTGAATTCGCAGCCCTTAAGGAGGTGAAATATAGAACAAACCATTATTTTTTAATTTAGAAGTGTGGACACAAATTTGTTATGTAGAAACTCTGTTAAAATGAGTGAATGTTAATATTAATGCAATTAATCGTTTTTAGCACAAATATAATCTTAAAGAAGCGAAAAATGTGTAAAAATATCATTATAATTTGGAAATATTTACATTACTGTGAAAATTCGTGGTTCTTTATTACAAATGTATAAATACAATAGTAATATATTTTTACTGACCTTCTAATTGAATTAGTAGGGAATTCGTTTGTATAATGTGTATGAAATTTCGCATGTGAGCTATTATATTTTTTAAGATAATAATATTTTCATGAGACAAAGCTACTGATGTGAGATATAATATATTAAAATCAGATTACAACTAACAGCAGATCAGTCTGGATGCAATTATCATGGTTAATATTGATATTGAGTGATTTTATAAAAGCAAAAGTTTTATGTGCGTTCAGAACAAGGGCGCTGTGTAACCAAGCCAAAAGCCAAAGATTATCTTTTTCATCTCTGCGGCGTTTCGCTACCCTTAATGAAATCCATCCAAAGGAAAGAAAGAATTTAATTTAAGACGAATCAGAAAATATTCAGCTGCCGCTCGCTAGTTATAAATCATTTGAATGCTAATAAATTCGACTAGCCCCGGAGCCCCAGGTGGAAACGGACATCCTTCCTACTCCATCTTTGTTTTTAAGGAAAATTTAATAATATTCTGCTCTTTATTAATAAATTCTTTTATAAAACCACCGTAAGGAGCTTTTCTTAAATATTGTTCGTTAAGGAATTTTATTAGTCTTACGTTTGTATGTTAGAATGAACACAAACAAGCACATGTTTTATCATGATAAATGAATTGAATCGATGAGGCTGTCTGTGATTTCTTTTTAGCCAATCGGAACTCTAAATCAATAAAACAATATCATTACAAAGTACGAGTAAAATAACCAATATAATGTTATTTTAGTGAAATTGAAAATATTCCTATGTCTGAAATGAATATGTCTGAGTGCGCATCACTTGAACACTACTGAACCTATAGGAAATTAGTTTTTATATCAACACAGGCCTGAGCCCGATGAATGACATAAGTTACATATAATTAAGCTTTTTCATAGGAGCTGAGCAATAATGCCATTAACATACATAAAATCAGACCAATTTAATTCAGATAAGACACGTAGGTAATTCACGTGGAACATCTAAAGCATTTTCATATGGATGCAATTGGTTTTATATAAATTAGTAGTGTCCAGTCCAATATTAGTATAGACATGAATTTCATAGGACTAAATGTATTTTATGATTGTAAAAAAGGAAGGTATTAATAATGTAAAAGGGAAAACAGTCTGATTTAGAATGATAATACTATATAGACATACATTAACGATTAAGAACGATAATGGAAATAATGAAAAACAGTTTCGATGCGCGGTTGCACACGGGTGCGATGTTGAAAGATGCAGCTTTCACAGTCAGTCAGTCGTTCACGAGCGCTCGCCTCTTACGGCTGATCGTAGCTTTGCGCGTAGTCTGTAGCCTGCTACGATTTAATGCTAATACACGGCCGCGCTACGATTTCAAAAGCGCCCTAACTGTATAATTACCATTTTTAAAACGTTTTGTGAATTATTTGTGTACTGGTCTGATTTGCAGTTTAAATACATGTGTTTGTGTTTTGTAAAGTGGATTTTTTTATAAATAATAATATTTCGAGTAAGTATACTAATAATAATTATATATTAAAATAGATATGATATCTGAATTAATCATAACTTTTCCGAATTTTAGCATAGGTTTTTAAATGTAGTGATATATTTAATAATTTTTTGAGCTTATATATTACGAATCTTATATATTATTACACTATGAAGATTATGTTTTCCTAATTATCAATATTGGTATTATTGAACATCTGTGCATTATAAAAATAAAATAAAATGTAACCTAAAATAAGTTCAGTCTGTCGGTATGCTTGACCGTGTATCAATTAACTGGATTTTGTTCGGTCTCAACAAGATGATAACTTAATACAAAAGACACCAGAAGTAATATAAGTTATATGAGTCATATAAAAGTAAAAAGCATGAATATACATTTGTAGACATTAGGTATATTTATTTACAATGGATCTAACAATTACTTGTTATAATCAATTACAAATATAGATGAACACGAACGTCATTGTCACTTGCTGTAAAAGATAATTCCTAAATAAATCCCTTAATCTCTGATATTAATAAAAATGGGAATAATTTCAATAATGAAAAAATAGAATGTTCTTTCCTTTGTTTCTATATAACTCATACATTAAATAGTCTATATAGTATCTAAATGAAACGGTTTCTGTTCAAAAAGCTGTGTATATAAAGCTTTGTTCTGACTGACTCAACATCGCCCAGCCAAAACTACTAAGGAATGCTTTAAGAATTAATTATTTAGATATGTGCAAATTGGGGATAGTGTTAGTTTAACAATGTAGGTATCGTTTAAGAATGGATTTTTCTAAATTTAACTCCTAAGGATATAAAAATCGCCTCGGACTTATTTCAAACTTGGTATTAATACTTTTCATAGCAATGAATAAAAATTCAATCTCTATGGGTAGAAAGGGGGTAAAAATGTTTGTAAGGGAAAAATATTTTTCTGGTTTTTATTCTTTGTGGGCTGTCCCAACAGCAGTCTGGTGGTTTTATCACCAAACAGTATAATCACCAATAAGAAATAAAAATCAATATGTTTTATTGAATTCTTACTTTCTATCTGCAGCTGGTGGGTCATCGTGTTGTGAGAGGTCAATGTGGATCCGCAATATCTATACATACATACATACATATAATAAAATTGAATATTTAGGTGTAATAAAATTGAAACGTCTGTTTGTAATGTCAAATTAATAGTTTTTTACTAAATGCATATGACAGTATAAACGGTAACTATAATAACTATCAATTTTTTAAATTTTTGTCTGTGTCTGTCGGTTGCTTGTTCCTTGCACCTATTGGTGTTTGGCGACAGATTTTAAACTTGAGTGTGGTAGCTAGCCAGGCTGGCATTAGAAAAATCCCTACTGCCATGCTATAGTTTCATCACGATGTTTTCCTTAACCGATAGCTTAGGCTCATTGCAGGGATTTGAACTCACGTCAATCGGCGCGATGTCCGTACACGCTACCACTGAGCCATCATTGCTTCATCATTACAATTTTTTTATTTTATCAAAATTTATGTGATTTAAAAGTGGATAGTAGGAACATTTGCTAATTTATTTAGCTACTCATTTAAGTTGCTAAAATGGATTTATATGTACACGTGTGTACATTGAACTGTTTCAGGAATAATACCCAAATTTTTAAATTTAGATAATTTATTGTATTGCCTCATCTTTTTAACAAAATAACCAAAGAGGAAAATATTTATGTCTAAGTCTAAGTAATGAAACTCGTAATAATGCTTAGAATTAACGTTAAGACTGAATAAATTTCAGACGGCTTAATACCAAAAGATGCAGCTCGTATATCTTGTTTACTGTTATAGAAAATAGATCGATATGGTAAATGATTTAGAATACAGACTCTCTATATGAATACTTTATGAAAATTCAAATATTTATTGTAATTAAATACTCGTTCACAGCTTTCATAGTCCATAGGTAAAGTCCTTTGAATATTTGTCATTTTAATTGGAAGTTTGCAATTAATAAAAGTTAACAACGAATCCTATATCTTATCGTGAACAAATTTTATGAACCAAGCAGAATAGTTGATGGAAAAGTTTTTACGCTTCTAGACTTAGGCAGAGAATTTAAGATTAGCTAGTCTCTTACGTTAACAACAAAATAAAGAAATTACCCCTCTCCAAAATAAGTGTATAGTATAATAACCGTATACTACGATGTTACGTCGACGCTACTGTTTGGGAGTTGTTTGAGGTCCATAACAATAGTAGAAAAGGTAAGAGGATCTCTCAAATAATAAGAAAGTTTTTTTAGCATAGTAACAATACTTTCAACAGCTCTCAATCAAGTAGGGAACAAGAATACCCCAGTACCAAATACGGATAATAATTTTACCTTGGTAAGTGTAAATGTGTGTAATTGTTATTTTTAAAGAAAATATTTCCGATGGCGCTATTTAGTTTTATTTTTTATTTAATATGGACTTTATTATTTACGAAACTTTAATTTCATATCAATTTGTATTAAAATATGTAATTAATTTATTGATCAATTAATCAATAACAATAATAAACAATATCGTAAATTTAAGATAAATGTGTGCTAAAGAAATTATACAAAACGAACTAAATATTAGTATTAGAAAATTGTAGTGTGACCAAGATATTTTACGATAATTATTTATGTAATGAATATATCGTTCATTTATTGTTTTAGAAGTAGGTACTATATTTTGTCGATAGATGGCGATATGGGCACATCGGGTATAATAGCGAGAGCATCCACGTAATATTATTAGTCCCTGCAATTATTGTACATTTTACAGAGTTGTAATAATCACTCGATTCAATCGACATTAACAAGGTTTTAAATTTAATTAAAAAAAAAATCATAGTATTGTAATGGTCAACCACAAAAATCATCACGGCAGCATTTTCTATTTAATAAATGGAATAAATTGATTGAATTAATGGAATTAAACTTTTATGATAATTTTGTTATATTGTTGGAATTTATGATTTTTCAGGCTTAGCATTTGGCCACAATCTCACCTGACGTTAAGTAACGATGTGGCCCATGTTGGTAACACGTTAAACCTAGTGGGAGAGCTAGCTCTTAAATACAGCTGCCGGAACACACCTATTGGTGCTTGGCGACAGATTTTCAACTTGAGGGGTAGCTAGCCAGGTGGGCATTAGACAAAGGCCACCTAACTATGGTTTCATATATTTTGTCTTATATGCTGCACCAGAGTATATAAATGAAAGCTAATCTAAATAAGAAAATCAATATATTTTAACAAAATAGTATAAAAAACTAGTGCTATTACTTCGTACACAGTAAATAAGGACACACAAAGAAGTTTTAATAGGATTATCTCTTCAGTAAGCCTAGAATATTTTTTTAGCAGGATAAAAAACTTTACCTGAGTTTATTATGTCATAGACTATGCTAGATAGCGATACTAAAGAGATTTAAGTAAACACATTAGAGTCGTCTATATTTACTAATAAAATAGAAGCTTAAATATTAGGTTACAATCTCAAAGGTTTTTGCCTAGTTAGTATAAATTGATAACACTATAATAGTCTTTTTATTTTTATTTTAACTTTGGAAAATATTTATTTCCTTTAGAAATATTTTGTGAGATGAAACTTAGACAAGTAGAGTAAAAAATGGGTATTGTTTTGAATGAATGATATGGAGGCAATGATGGCTCAGTAGTAGCGTGTGACTTCGCGTCGATTGACGTGAGTTCGAATCCCTGCAATGAGCCTGAGCTTTCGGTGAAGGAAAACATCGCGAGGAAAACCATAGCATGGTGGTAGGGCTTTTTGTAATGCCCGCCTGACTTGCCACCCTCAAGTTGAAAATCTGTCGCCAAGCACCAATAAGTGGTTTCCGGTAGCTACGCTTGAGAGCCAGTCTTCCACTAGGTTTAGTGTATTATCATCTTGGGTCACATCGTTACTTAACATCAGGTGAGACTGTGGCCACTATGACAAACCTATAACGATAAATAAAACAAGTAGTTAAATATACCTATAAGAAAATTATAATATTATTTTGTAATTAAGTCTAAATACTTAAAGCACTTCAGTTTATAGAAACGAAGCATTTAAGGTAAAACCACCAGTAATTGACACTGCACCAATAGTTGACACTCTTACGAAGAAAATTAAATATTAAGAAAGAAAAGGAAGCCAAAGATCGAGATGGCCAAAATCACTGATTACTGATATATTTTTAATGTTATAAATACATATAGGTACAGTCAGTTATAAAAGTCGGTTAACAAACTCAAGACTTCAAATCAATTTAGTATCAAATATTTAATTTTCTTCGTCAGAGTGTCAACTATTGGTGCAGTGTCAATTACTGGTGGTTTTACCTTATACAAGTTCATTATCATTCCTTAAAAAGTATTCGAATTAAATTAAAGGCCACGAAATAATTACCAGATTAGTTTAAAAAAATTACCAAATGCGTGTCGATCCACGCGCAGTGTAAGGGATCCGTAGTTGCTCGTCACAATATGCAGATATTAAGTAATTGCATTAAGTAATTGCAGCTTTAAGTAATTTTCAATAGAATTTGTACGAAACCCTGAATCGAAAAATGGTTTTCACAGATCCGCAATATTTTTGAACGACTTATTCAACGAGAATAGTGGAATAAACGTGAAAAAAATCCAATATACGTGTAGGGGAAGTACCCTAAAAACTCATTTTTCAGTTATTTTTCCACTTTATCGGCGTGATTATTATGTATACCCATACTAAATTGCAGATTTCTAGTACCAAGAATCTCTGAGCTAAGCCGCGGACAGACAGAAGGACATACCGAAACTAAAAGGGTTCCTTTTGACTTCGGAACCCTAAAAATTAAACAAATCTGTATTAATAAATTCTATAAGCGTTTCATAATGAGCCTAAAGAAAAGTTAACGAAAATTCGCCTCTGACCGTATAAGAGTTATATTTTTTTGTTTATTATGAGTATAGTATGAACATGTGATAATTAATAAAGTCTGTATAAGAACCAAAACTCTAAAACTAGAAGTATAAATGAAATCAAAAGTTATTAAAATACTAATTTAAAAAATTAAGTACATAATACTACGTGATTTTACAGTGATACTCGAAAAAATCATGTGGGTGCAAAGGCAGCCAATATCATGGCGTCAAATTTTATGATGCTTTAGTAGCACAGCTATTCATTTCATTATTCAAGGTCAATATAATGGATGAAAGCCAACTACATACAACGTGGGATAATGGCGTACGCAACATAAACGCGGACGTGCGTGGATCTTGGATCAAGTCGTTTAAACACCAGTCGCGAACATTATTTTTTTCGAAGTGACAAACTGTTAGCCTTAGGGCCCTGGAGCCTTTGCGGCTTTTACTGCTTCACCGGGCTTGGGGGCGAGCGCTTAAGGCACACAGCCGCGAAAGCAAGGCAACAAGTTCCGAGGGTGCCAAAGTGGCCGGACCTCCGCTCAGACTGTTGCTGCGTATGCAATGAAGTCGCGATGTGTCTAATTCCCTATCATTCGATCTAAACTAAATATAAATATATACATATTTCTTCCCCCTGGGAGGAGGGAAGTAACATGTGTACGTGTATTTAGTAATCTGAATTTTTTTGTCTAATCTAACTAGGCAAAAAAAAAATAGACAAAAAAATAAGAAAAAGGGTCCTATACAGAACCTATCTACCTGTGTGGCGTGAATGTGTGTATGATGCAGCTGTAGATGTAATGTGTGTCTGTTGATAGCTAGTGAATGTAGGGTCACTGTATCGCGCGAGCTGCTGCTTGGCTCAAGGGCTCCATGCCAATGGATAGAACCTAGGCTTGAGTTGCCGTAGTGGCGGGTCTCGCGAATTGTCGTGCTTTATCGATATACGTAGATATTATTTAACGTAGGTAAATATTTAACTAACGTTTTTCAGTAACCAATTTATTAGAAATAAATGGTCTTAAATAATTTTAAATTAATGTTGCTTTTAATGGAATTCCCAAATGGAAAATAAAAAAAATCTTGAAAATATTATAGATGCCAGTCCTTGAGTTAGAGTCGAGCGTAGCTAGCTAAATTGAAGGTAGGTGGGAGCCGTCTGTCGGTACCTTTTATGACGGTGGACATCGTAAGAGGTAATATTACTATATTACAACAAAGTTTTCTCCTTGAGATACAATACCTAATGTTGTAGAAAAACATGCAACTTCGAAACTTTAGTTACACTTTTCGACATAAATAAAGTTTGATGAAGTTTCAATCACTAAAGTTTTGGTAACACTTTTTACCGAATAACATTTTCATCATAATGACAAGCGCGTCGAATTTACTTGTGGGAACATGTCCAACACGTCTAAAAGTTACGCAGGAAACATGTCAAGAAAGTCAAGACATATCGTGTTTGCGAGAACTTATATATTGAGATAAGTAAAGTTTCTGTAAAGGGTCCAGCGATGTACCTCTGTTAAGGTTAAACTATTCATCTATTATTTAAACAACCTCTCTTAAATGCTCACTTTTCCCAAAAAAGCTTTATGCCTTGGGTCGCTTTTATGCGAAGCTACACTAATATTTTATGATAAAAATCTTTCAACAAATATAATATTCAATAAAATATTTATTTTTATTATTGCAAATGTAAATATTTTTATATGGTTTTAACGTATTAAGATATATTTGCTTAATATAACTTGGAATTACAATATAACAAAAAAAGAATTAGATTATTAATAAATAAAATATACTTTATCTCGTATTATTTTTGCTATACATTTTATAAAATAACATTTTGAACTCTCTCTCTCACTTCTTGGAGGTGAAAATAGTGTAAAACTGATGTGTAGGTATATCTCAAAACCTCTACAATTTTAGCGATATGTACTCGTATGTATTGAGTACCTTTATTAGAAAGAAGTGACTATGTTTAAATATGTTAAGAATATACTATAAGTACGGCATTGAAGTTTATAACAACGTTCCGTTGGAGTTCCATTATTTTTAGTGACTAGAATTACGAAATTATTGTTATTATATATATATAAATTATTTTTAACCTGCTTAGCTATCCTATTTTTGTATTAGTTTAGCTCCATAATAATAACATCTATATCTATACATACTATAAAGCTCAACGTCTCTGTCTATCTGTCCGTTTATGTTCTTTTTACGCGAAAACCACTTATCCGATTTACATTTTTTATTTTTATTTTATTTCATAGCTCTATTATCTGGCCTGCTCATAGGATATATTTTGTATGATAAAGTAACGTACGAAATAAGCAGTGACGATAATGGTGAATTGATGAAGAAAAAGACGCATTTGGGGCGCTTAATGTCTTACGCTGAGTAAGCCATACGAGATGTATTAAATTAATATAATACATCATTTTAGATCTCAAAAAGACCTACAAATAAGTCACCGATAATATATATCTATCTTCTAAGGATCACCCACAATAACCACTTTTGTCTTCCGTCTTTTGAGCGAGGTTCGCACGATTCGCACGTGCGCTCGACCGACGGTATCCTGTAGTCCACACGAGCGGAGCCGCGGGCACAGCTAGTAATGAATGAAAGCATAATAGTACTATGTGTCTGTCTTCTGCATCATAAAGTTGTTATTAATAGTTTACTGACCCGTCCACACTCACTTGAAGCGAGGCGTGACGTATTGAAAGCCTGAAGACCACCAGCAAGAATCAAAGTTTTTTTAAAGAGCGGTTTTATCTATAGTACGCACACTGACGTTGGATCTGAGTGTCGTGGGATTCGCCTAATGGTATGAGAGGACCAGACTTCATACGCAGTACGCACTAATGGTCGATAGTTCGAATCCCACTTATTTAAGATATTTAAAAAAAAATTAAAAATTTAAAAAATTGCTGCTGAGAAAATTGGGCTTTTTAATTATTATTTTTTTGTGATAATTGGAAAGATCATATGTAAGTGTAACAAACTATATTTTTTTTGCAATATTTCAAAGTTATTTCAAAATAAAAATTAATTTTCGAATTCAGTACCGAAAACACGCCGATCGTTCCCGAATAAATCCGAGCGCGTGTGATGTCACAATGTTAATTACTACTCATTGTAGCACACAGCTGATACAGTGATTTGACTCTTAATCGATGAAATTCCTTTAATATTATGACGTCAGAAACGTGGCGATCAATCGTGGCGCGTTTGTAGTCATGTGATTCTTTTTAAAATATTACAATTGTCAACGTTTTTTATTTAAAAATAAAATGTTTAAAACTTTTTCCAATTGACTATTATCATAATTATGATGAAGCTTTAAAATACATAAAAAAAACGTTTTTTTTTTTCAAATACCCAGTTGTTGTGGTCGAAATGACGGGAGTATCATCAATATATCATAAATCAATATATCATCAATTTAATATATTATTATTTATGGTCTCTGTTAAAAATGAATTCAAAAATTTAGCACAGTGATCCTATAATAAATCCTAAAGAGTAATTCTTAAGAAACAAAAAATTGGCCGCTGACGTATGATTTGTTAATGTAAATACAACATATAAAGATATTTAAGAGTACTTTGTTCTGTGAAACGTCATTAAATCATGCCCATCATAAATACATTTTCTGAACGCTTGTCAATTTTCAAGACAATCGTCTGTTCGGTGAAGTGTGAATGGACTAATAAAATGGGTTATCAAATGAAGTGCGGGTACGTACAGGAAGAACACAAAAAAAACGTGACGGCGCGGCGCGGCGGCTTCACTTGTAATGTTTTGTTTTGACACAGCAGTATCTATTTTGTGCCGATCCAATTTTGTCGGTGCGGTGTTTATAAGTAGAGTAACTACTATGCTATAATAAATATGTGTGTAAATATGTATGTGTATACTCAAAAAAAACTTATAATGCGGTTTTCTTTAAACGAAAGCGACCATTGAGACATATCCAATCCGGCCTACTAGCCTCTCAGCAGCTGGATATACTCGTACATTGGTCGATCCCGTAAAACAAAACTTAAAATCTAGATAATTGATTTTGATCGAACTTTTTACATCGTTTAGAGGTCACACACAAATCGTACATATGCTAATGTATGTATTTAGGTTTTGGTTATTAAGCTAAAAAATAATTAAATTAGGTATTCTATTACTAGCAGTGCCCGCGGCTCCGTTCGCGTGGATTACAAAATGCTGTCGGTCGAACGAACGCGCTAATTGTGCTGCCTCTACTAAAAATATGGAAGACAAAAATGCTTATTCTAGGTGATCCTTAGAAGATAGACATATACTATCTTTTACTTTTTTGTAGGTCTTTTTAAGATCTACAATTATGTAGAACATTAATTTGATATAGGTGTCTCGAAGTTTATAACCTGGTCAGATAATATAGCTTTGCATTCAAATAGAACCATGTAAATCAGATAAGTGGTTTTCGCATGAAAACGTAAAGACAGACAGTCGCTCACGTTGAGTTTTATAATACGTATAGAATAGATGATACTAGTTGTGTTACGTAGTTACTCGCGTTTTCTACTAAAAAAGCTTTTTTTTTGCGGAACCCAAATTATTTTTCTAAAGTAAAAGTAGCCGAAGTTATTCATTATAACATCAGCTATCTGCCAGTGAAAGTCCCGTCAAAATTGATCCAATCGTTTCGGAGATTACCCGGAACAGATAGACAACAAAATTGTATGTTGGTTTTTTGTTTTATGTATTTGGTAAAAAGCTGACATTACAAATAGACACTTCATTTTTATTACATGTGTAGATGGATGTTGGTTTTATTGAAAGGTCTGAAAAAGACGCCCTGAGAGAAGCTAGTATTTAGAAGTTGTCGCTATACGCATATTTTATTACTTCATTTTATTTGACTCTTAAATTTGTGAGTTTAAAAGTAGATAAGTAGATATAAAGTTTTTTTTACAGTAATAATCTGATTTAATTCGGTGAAATAAGGTGAATTATATAAAATACATTTTTATGATTCAGGTATCTAAGACATTATTTCGTTGAGGAATTTCAATACAAATATCAACTTAGAATGACTGCTGAATAGCAAGACAATCAGTTCGTTGAAGTGTAAAGGGAGTAATGAAAGAAACAGTCATTTAAAAACAAACGCTTCGCTGCCTGCCTTAATGTGACGTGAAAACGAAAAACGAATAATCAAACTCGAGTTATGATTATTCGTTTTTCTTTTCGCAATAACAAAAATAACTGAAATTTTCACAATGGAGATTTACTGTTAATGTAAAGTAATTAACTACATTCCCAAAAGTTATGATATAAATACTAGTACCACACTAGTAGGTAGGTACTTTAAATCTATTTGAAGTTTTACATGAATAATATCGACTTTACCTTAACTGCAGTTTCCTTTTACTAAAAATTATCACGTTGCTGGATTATTTGAACGTAAACAAGAAACGTTATTTTTTTTCTATTAAAACATATTTGAAGAAAACTTCTGTGAGACTGAGAAATGGCGTTACAAACGTTTTAAGTAACTCAGTAAGAACAATTTATGCCCATGGGCATAGAGATAAAATATATTCAAAAGGTGTAAAAGATAAAATAAGAAATAGTTATTTCAGTCCATAATTAATTACGTTTATAGACTCGTTATTTCTTACAAACATTTTGCCAATCTAGTATAAAAAATTCAATAAAAGTCCCATTTATATATTACGACTTTAGTTTACGTACCTTTTCCAAGTATTTTCCAATTGATAAATCACCCGCAGTTCGTGTGTAGATGTGTTAATGCTTGAACGATGTATAATAATTATTTTGTACACGGGAAGCATATGTCATTTCATTATTGATAGGTTTTAAAAATTGCCAGAAGTACTTATAGAAATATTGTACATGGGAAATATTTGTCATTGGCCTATTGATAGGTTTCGTTTTTTTTTTATATTAGCACGATAAAGTCTTTGCTTGATGGTGAACACAATGCAATCCAATAACATCGACGACCACCGTGATTAACAATCCATAATCAGTCATCGCTGTCAATCCCGCCTGCTCAAATATCTCTTACGTTATGTTTAAAGGACTCCATGTTATAGGATCTGTCAATAGTATTATAAAAAAATCAAGACGAAAAGTATGACTGCTTAATAAATGCGTGCGGAGCCGCTGGGCACTACTAGTAAATATATAAAAATTTATATTGGTATGTGTATGTATGTATATGTATCGGGTTGATAAACTCTAACACTGTTTGTCTGTTCACCGTGAAAGTTAATAGATGGTAGATGTAATTATTTTTTCATGGAGGTTTATATCACAGTTACATCATCACTGTTAGTCTTAAATAAAAATAATTCGTAAGTGATTTTGTCATAGGCAGTGATAAATTGTTATATCCCTGCATATCACATGCGGTACTGATATTAAAGTTAATAAGTATATAGACTTTAAGCATTCACCTGTGTTCTATAAACAGGGAAGCGAGCTCTACGCGTGTAAATGGAAATTAGTTAGACAGCTTGCCAAACAACCTCAGGCTTCCTGGTTGCCGCTTGGATGTTTGCCTGCATCTCGCACGTTCCCGCAACCTATGGCCCTAGATAGAGCGTAACAATCGTTTATAATTTCAACTCGATTTAACAGTGAAAGCTACTTTTACCTTTCACAGATATTGAACAATGATTTGTTTCGCAACTGCCTAAACTGACTATGAATCGTTTACTTTAAATAATGTACTTTACGTTACCTATGATGTTCTTTTATTTATTTTGTATTTATATGTTTGTAAACTTTTGCAAATGTAGTATAATTATAATTTCATCTATACTAATATTATGAATAGCTCAAAAAATTGATTGTTTTTTAAACGCACTAAACTCTGACTAACTTTCATTATTAAAATAATTTAATCCATCTTCATTTTATCAGTTGTAAGTTAATACTTTATAATACACTAAATGTGTCACATGGTTCCGCCCGTGTTAAATATATTCGACCAACTCTCCACTATTTCGCTGCTAACGTACTGGTGTCGTCTATCGTTATCCTCACTATTTGTACTTGTCTACAGCTTTCCGAATTGCCTGACGTGCATGGTTACTGCTCCGTATTTCAGAATCGTACCTTTCGTAATAAATAGGATATAATATGCAAATTCTTCAAATCTGACTGTTAGTTCCAGAGATTAGTACGTTCAAATAAAGTCTATCACAAATAAGCTATATAATATTAAGTATAGATAATTCTACTTTAGCTGGTCTTCTGAAGCGACAAATTAGTGAGGACACGTATTTAGGATGGCATAGATTAGCTACGACCCGACGCCGGGTGTTGATGTGGCCATCTCGGACCAGCCGTTTATTGAAAGTCAAGGGCCAACGCGTTGAGCCATTAGTTTCCTGCACGCCTGAAAAACTGTCGCTTTTGCTGAAACATTGCGTTGGGGTGCGCTGTTCAATTGCCGAATGTATTTTATTCGAAAGCAATCGATCTTTAGACAACAAAACGCACAGTGAATGGAGTGTCTCGCGAGGCGATAAATCACCGACATCTTCGATACGTTTAATGAAAAGATCTTAGCTCGCACCCTGTTTTATTACTATTGAACTCAGCGCTTCGGTTCACGAACGAATACAATTATACGATATCGGTGCGGTATTTACATAGATTATAAAATAATGGATTGTAAACCTACTTTGTATTTCAATTCTGTGGATACCTATTATTTAATTGAATTCATAGTTATAATCGAAAGTAAAAAGATTGTTATATTACTTATAATTCACTTATACTTATTACTAATAATTTACTTAATAATATCTATATTTTGTGTTCTATTAAAGAAATAAACGCGGTGTATACGATTTTTATTTAAAAAATATATATGAAGATTCTTTTGATATAAAAAATATAATTATTAATACTACTGGTCAGACAGTTGATAAATTTTGTTTATTTTACATATATAAATTATTCTATTAATGTAATACCTAAATAATAATTTTACTTAAGGGTTTAATATATATTTTGAATTGCTCTAGTTACTAATACGTTATTTAAGTTAAACAATACAAATTCGTCTCCGACGAATGTTCAGAGTCTGCAATACCGCCTTAGCGAAACTTTCAACAAGTCCATTTGATTTGTAGGTCCGTACAATGCCGAAGTTTTAATAAAAACAAAGTATTTTTAAGCATTAGTGAGTTTTATTCTCTGTTATAAGTAATTACACCTATTTATGTAAGTTAAATAAAATTACTCTTGTTACAGATTTATACTTACAGTTGCCTTTGTAAGATAACAACAAAGATAATATGAAGACCCAAAAGTAATTTTATTATTTATCGTCGTTGATTCAATTTCGATATGAAGAGAATGGACTCTGTTCTCGGAAGATTTCTATAGATATGAAGGGAAAAACGGAGATGGTTTACAGGATATGTACAGAGGCGGTCGTGACATGACTTGTGGTCGCGGCCTGTGTGTCTGTTATAACAAAATGACATCGCAACTTGCTGCTGTGATTCTGTGGCTTGGCGGAAGTGAGTAATATCCTATAAATCTTTTTTATGCATGATTTTTTTATGCTTAGGTTTTTTTTTTGTAAAATCCCTTAATCGACACCTCTGCCGCAAATTAGGGTAGTTTTTATGCTAAAATAATTGTGCTACCCTTTACTGTCATGAGGCATTTATCCACAACATCCCCAGGCTATGTTATTTAACAAATTTTTTTAAAAATCTAACAAAGCTCATCCCTTTCTTTTTAAAATGTCTTGCACTAACTTAAGTTCAGCAAAAGCTTTCCTTCTCTTTTAGATGTCATCTTACGCTACTGAAGCTTCCCTTCTCGTTTTATTTCTTCTTACACTAACACCCTTAAAACTACAATATGATACAAAAGAGAGTTTATACAAAAAAATCCATTAAAATGTTGCAACTCCGAGATCTGTCGCAACTAAATTGTTAATTTATTAATATCTCATAAAAGCTAATTTTAAAAACTATTAGCCACTAATTTATAATGATAAAATAATAATTTGTATGATAAAATTAAGTCAAAATTTAGTTTAAACTACGCTTAGAGTTACGTCGTCATGGTTGTTTTTACACATTTAATTTCAAGTAATTATCATCAAGTTATATACCGAAAGGTCATCAGCACTGACGCGTTTGACAATATAGCATGAAGGGCACATTGATTCCACATATTGAGACCAAAGCGTCCTACCAGACTTTCTCTGTTTTGTTCTGGACATATTCCATAAATATACGTGACGCATATTTGGAACTTAATCGCATTTTTCACAATTAGGCGAAGTATTTTTTCATTAAATAGTAAAATTTATTCAGGGTACCTAATGTGCTTGGAACGTAGCCTATGGGAATATTCTTCTTTTTTCAACTCTTTTCATGTTCATACATTTACTCGGTATGTGATGATCAAGGAGTCCATCAGATGAAAGCACTGCAAATTAGTCGATATTATTGATTGTAGTATAAGCCTAAGCATGACCGAACCAAACAGCTATAAATTAATGGATTTTATTAGAAATCCTATCTACTATTTGAATGCTAATAGGTATTTAATAGCATAATAGTACTATTTCAACTACCTATGATTTTCATCCTATTTTCTAATACGTTAATTTTATTGAGCATGTCACTTAATACTTACAATTTGTTACGTCTACGTCTAGCGTCTGGATTCCCTTACTTCTTATTACCGAGTTTTACTTTATATCTGAATTCATTTCAATGATAAATATTCAAGTTTTCATCTTCATAAAAATATAAAAGCATGTCGGATCTTTTTTCAATCAGATTTTTCATTTCGTAACATGAAATAGCCGTACAGAAGTGATGAATTATTAAAATCACTCCAGATACAATTGAGTTTTCGAATCCAATCCCTTAAGTAAAGCTGATTATCGGAATCCTCCGAAGACCGGGCATTTCTCGAAAATTCTGTAAAGTGCCAATCTCTCTCGGTTCGATGGGAGATGGCTAAAATTATTGGCTCGGAATACGTAAGCCCATTCATTTATTATACATAGGTCCGAGTTGGGTCCGGTACGCGTTCTTATACCCTTCCTTCATGTCACTGTGGCTCACATAGCTTCGCGAAACTCAATAAAATATTTGACTTCCTGACATTTATAGCCAATGAAGGGAAATGTATTTGGATATTAAGTAACTAGGTTGTGTCAGCGGTTTTTTTGATGAGCGGAAAATTTCGGTCCATAAACCTACTTTTGTATCATAAGAACGCTTATAACATGAACTGGATAAAAAGATAGTAACTTTTATATGTACTGGCGACTGCGTAAATGACTTCTTGTATACAATATTTGTTGCTTTTTTATCGTTTTCCTTGAATACTTCGAACAAATATGCTTTCGTTGACATTATATCTAAATCAAAATCTATAAATATATTATTCAATATAGGCCTCAAGGAGGAACTTATGAACGTCAAAACGTCAACTACTTGTTCCGAAGAACCGGCAAGAAACTCGAAATGGCTCCAACTGAACTTCAAACTGTACAAATAATATTTGCAGTTAATTGTCATATTATTAATTTAATGAATGCACAGTCACTTCCAGACATCAGTATCATTCACATAATTATCCACCCTATAATAACATTTTGTCAGTAAAACCTGTTTGCCATAGTTCTTGAACACATTGTCTGGCAAAGCAGTAATTATTATAGAACCTAACACTAACTAACACTAACACACTTTAAAAATTTGTGGCTGAGTGCCTTAAGCGCTCGCCCCCAAGCCCGGTGAAGCTGTAAAAGCCGCAAACGCTTCAGGACCCCTAAGGCTAACAGTATAGTCAGTTCGAAAAAAAAAAAACCTTTAAATTTTTTATTAGTCTTACAAAGTCTAAAATACGGTGCAACTAATTTATCTCCATTTCTAGTATTAAAACTGTGCTGGTTTTTTTATAAAATCTAGTTTGTTTGTCAAAGTTTTTACGAATACACATTATATTATCAAGGTAGGGTAAAGTTAAGATATTGAATTCCTGGAACTTGTTCTTTAGTGATTCATGAAGTCTCATGTTGTGTATTGCTCGAATTGCGCGCTTTTGTAATATGCATATGGTGTCTACCTCAACTGCTGAACCCCACAGCAAATCATATTTGTAATCACATTAATTATTTATTAATAACAATAATTGTTTGTTTTTTTTTACAAGTTTGCCAAGGGTTGCATTTAATGAAGATAGAATAAAGTTTTAGAAACATACGAATTGATAATTTTTTCGTCTTGTGTTAGTTACTATTTAAAGTTAAGCTCATCAGTCCTAAAAACTAATAATATTGTTCTTACTTTTAACTGACTAAAAATATTGTGTGCATATGTTTACCCATATTTTCATTTATTTTCTTATATGTTTCATTAATTGCCACCAGTTGATAGTGTTAGAATATTTTTAATTATGATTGACAAACTAACAGTTCCAATTTAATCTGAAATAAACATAGGTAGGTACTATTTAATTATTTATTTATTAAATATGTATTTATATATCGATTTTTGTGAAATCCGATCGAGTTTCTCGATAACTTCGATGTTTTCCGAACCGGTAGCAGTTTTTTGACGGTCCTAAATACTTTCTCAGTGTATAATAAACTGAATAAAGCATTTTAAATTTTATCAAAATTAATATTTTGATGAAACTGCTTTCTGATTTCATTAAATAAGTAAATACTTAATTATACTATTCATTGGTTCAATGTATCGCGTTGACACATCGCTTGCACGGAAATTAAATTCGTATTTACACGAAAAACGTACGAGGCATTGAACACCTAAAATACACATTCATATTTAAACAGGGGACAACTGAAATGAAATTCGTCTCGTATAAATATTAAACTCGATCCGAGATGAAATATTATGATGTGGCTGGGAAAGTAAATTGAATTTGGTTACATTGTAATGAGTTCATGTCGTCAGGAATTTTGTATTGGCTTGATCTTGAATTCGATCACGTACCGTTCACTTGATTTATGTATTCCGACCACCTTTATAGAAGGCCAAGATTTGATTACTTACGTCGTCGGACCGAAATTCTGTTTAGTGAACCGCAAATCAATCGACCTTTAACTAACTTATAAGAAATTAGTTAGGTGCTTTAATAGAGAATTGTTTAATGTATTGACAATGTACATTTTGCTTTATAAGTTTAAATTATTTCTATTCGCTATACAGTACTAAAACAGAAAATAAAAATAAACTTATAGTTATTATACTACATCAATAACTTTATTAACACGTTTTCAATATGTCGCTTTGTTGTCAGTCTGTACGGTACAAATTTTGCAGTCGATTTTAAACTAACTTGCCGAAGAGTCTTTAAATTTTAAACATGACTATGAACTGGATGACACACCAAAATTAACTTGCTTTCTTTTTTGTCTGTGTGTTCGCTACTAATTTTTTATCGATTTAAACTAATTTATGTCTGTATCATAATTTCATCAACAATATATTTAAAATCGATTGAAAAATTCAACACAAACGAGAGTGAAATATTTTTTTAAATATAGGTACTATGATTTACCTGCCACTTACTATCACAGGCTACATCATCACTAAGACGAATCATGTGAGATTGTGTATAACCCTACTAAACCTATAAAAAAGGTTTTTAAAACTGACTTCAAAATATTAATACAATTTAACTATAAAATAACAAAAAATGTGGGGCGTTTGCAGTGGATGATAGGAGTATTGTTGTTGTTAAACTATCTAGGCCGGAAGATGTTGTTTTGTCCGTTTTCTCACATCGTCACCTATCGGATCCTAAAATAGCTATATATATAATAAATTATTATTTATATTATTTAATTAATTAATTTATATATATATATATATATATAAATAGCTATAGCGATAGTTTACTATCGTCTCGATAATACAAATATATTATGTGAATATGAATTCAATCGGTGAAGTTGTCTAGAAGTTATATACTCACTAATAGACATACACAAGATATTTATATTTTAGTAAAAATATTTTGTCAGTTTTAAACGTTTTTAAAAAAACAGTTATAACATAGTATTTATAAACTAAATAAATATATAAATAAAGTTATTGCTTTAAAAATATAGGTTACTACTTGACTTAATTATTTACAAAAATTATACATAATAAATATTCCTAACAGAAAAAGTTTTTTACAGTTTTCAATGTAATACTGCCTGTGTAACCTACGTAAAAGGTAAAGTTACTTGTAATATTGTATTCAGTCTGAGTATAATACGGTCGTATTTAATTCCTTTCTTTGAGTTGTTACTTATTATGAGAAAAATATAAAAGTAATGTATTATTTATTTATTATATTTACAATTTTTGTAAGTACGTATCGTATACACATAAATCAGCTTGGAGTATCATTTGTAGTAGTGTAGTACACACAGTGAATAAAACAGAAATAATAACTACTACGATCGCACCGACCGACCGTACATTACTTACTACAAGCCGCTACTACACCGACGCAACACGATTATTTTTATTAAGATATTTTTCTATTATCTTTGTACTCGTATTAGTGACACACGCATCGGGTATATTATATATCTAGAATTATAATAATATTGTTGAATTATCGAACAAAATAAAAATCTTATATGTACTGGAATTTATATATAATTAGAGTTTACCTCAGACGAAAATTAAATGAAGACATATGCACCACACACAAGATATTGATAAGTCACTACTAACACGAACGGAACAATTCTTTTAGATAACTTCATTTAGATTTTACTTTAATTGAATTTGTCAATATACATTGTATGTATTATCTATTTAAACATATTATAAAACTCAACGTCTCTTTGTCCATTTATGTTCTTTGCTCGAGAAAACCACTAATCCGATTTATATGGTTTTTCCTTTCATTCATAGATATGTTATCTGGTCAGGTAATAGGATATATTTTGTTACATAAAGTAACATAAGAAATAAACAGTGACGATAATGGTGAGTCAATTCGGAAAAAAGATGCATTGAGCCTTATGCTGAGTAAACCATAAGAGATATATCAAATTAATGTTCAACATAATTGTAGATCTTAAATCGACTAACAAAAAAGTCAGGGATAGCATACGTCTAAGGATCATCCACAAAAATAATTTTTGAGGCAGCAAAATTCGCACGTGCGCTCATCCGTCAGAATTCTGTAGTCCCCGCGAGCGGAGCCGTGGTCACAGCTAGTATAAATATGTACAGTTTTTTTCTGTTGCTACTCAACAGTAAGTGTGATTGATCCCAACAAAATGTACACTACACAGCTAAAACCAGCCCGACTAAGACTGCCTTGAACACCTTTAAGGCCTTTAAAGCTGTCCAAAATCATTTAAGACCAAGAACAATATTGACTCTGAAAAACTCATCTGTAATATTTTCGATTATTTTTGTATATTGTACACTTAATCATTTTTCTGTTATTATTAGTCTATATTCTGTGCTTTGTTGAACTTCGTTACATGAAAACACGACAAGGTAAAGTAAATTTAGTAATTATGATAAAAATATATGTTCTACAAAAATATCAAATATTTAAATATTTTTGATTATTATAGCGTTTGTATACATATTTTAATTAGAGCTTAACGTAATGCCTCTATATAACTATCTGTTTAAAATATAAAATAATTAGACACCGATATTTATTTCAACAGAAGAACATTCAAAGAAGTCTCATTAAGGCAGTGTATTATACTTGTGCAGGTGCATTAGGCCTCCGTGACATCCAATTAAATGTTCCTGAGGCAGTAGGCGTTGGATCCAGCGCCTCGCTCGGTTGCCGATGGGCTCTAGACACCGGCGAAGCTCTATACACTGTGAAGTGGTATCACGGTGCTCAGGAATTTTTCCGATTTGTACCCAAAGAGCTTCCCAACACGCGAGTCTTCTCACAGACAGGAATTAGCGTTGACGTAAGTATTTTTTTCTCTTTTTTTGAAGTAGCAATCGATCGTAAATTTACATCGTATAGCTTTTATAATTAACATCAAAAACCCGTTATCCTGAGACCAGTACCAATCTGACAGCTTCTTACTCTTGAGAAGTGATTAGGAACGCTTTGTGTTCCTCTCTGTGTTGCTAAATAAAACTTTCGTATCAGAACACAGCAGCGCTTTGCTGAGTGGTAGTTCATGATACTGTGTCTAACTAGATTGCGACCATCATATACGAGGTGTGATTTTCCGGGTTCAGCGGGTGTATAGCCAGTAATTAAGCGGGGGTAGGGATCTGAACCCGACTGGATCGCGATGGTGACGAACCTATCACATTGATTCTCTTTTTTTATTCTATTCTATAAAAATATTCTATTCTATATTTTTATATTCTAAACACTACACAAGTGTAGCAGTACTACATCCGCAGTCAAACCACCCTTACAATATTATATTTCATAATATATATTTTAATTTTAGATTCATATTATACAAAAACTAATTATGAAGCAACTTGCTAAAGTATTTGCAATCGAGGTCTAGCAGGTTAATTGAGATATCAACAACTTTCATTTATCGTATATAAAAAGGTATTACAGGAAAATTATTTTCTGTTAAAGGTCGTATTTGAGTATACGTAAGAAGATGTGCCCTATCGATAACCTACGATTTACAGCAGAATGGTGGCGAAAGGTCAAAGAACGGACATAATGGTCCTCCTTATCTGAACTTTACGCCTAGCAGTGATGTGTAGACTGATAATAGCATATAAATACAACAAAAAAGTCTAAGCGACACTACATTTTAGGTGCTCGATATAAAACTTTTTACTAAACGAATGAGATTGGACACATTTTCTAACTTTGGTAAAGCCATGGAATGATATTACCTTGTCATTAAAACCTTATTAAGATGGAGAGAGCTGTGGCAATGCTCGAAATAGGGCAACTTCGGTCAACCGTTGCCCAGCATTTAGATGTCGATAGGGGTGTGATTTGCTGTCTCTGACGATGGTATTGCGAGATCAGTTATAGCCCAACAGCATTTAGAGCGTGAACGTAGTACCACTACCCGGGAGAATCATTTTATGCAGTTGATAATAAGGCGTGAACTAATGCAAATTTGACCGCCGGAGAGATCAAATTAAGGCAACCGATATGGTTGTTTGTCCCAAAACTAAAAATAATGGACCTCTATGATTCGGTAATTAATAATGATGATTCGTAAATGATGTTCTCTTTACTATTTGCAATCTACCCCTCTGACCCCTCTGTCTTATATTAGTACTGAAAAAACAATCAGTTTCTCTGTTTTATATCTTCCAAGGCTAATCTAATCTAAGGTCGATAGTATTAGTGTTGGGCCCAGTTGAAAATCAGTGCAATGGCAATTTGCCATAGCACATGCTGAGTCTTTTTTAATGTTGAATGCGGTATTTGTTTGCCAACGTTGCAATGTTGTAAGTATTAGTAATACTCCTATCTATTGTAATTTCGTGTTTGAAAAATTGCAATTATGTCCGTGTTTTCAACATTGAATAAATATGTCTTGAAATGAATTTATCTTTATATGAAATTGATCACATGTGTGTTCTCAATCTGGTGTTCACCTATCTGCTACGGAAATTCCACTCGCAGATTTAAATGGTGTCGGGAACGCATCCTATGAACACGGGACTAACGGGACCGAATCTTGTTATTTGATGAATCACGATTTGGTTTTAAGCCTAGTACGAGAAGATTTAGGTGAACGTCTTCGATGCGTCCAATAAGCCCATTAGTACAGTGGTTCAACTGTGATAGTTTGGACCGACATTAGCAAAAATTGGAGACCTGAACTTGCTTTCATAAATGGCAATATTGATGCAGAAAATGTACTGACATGAAACATGCGTCCATTTTTAGATAAAGATCACAATGTCGGGCCACAAACAGCGAGGTTAATTTACGAATGGCTACTTAGGAATAAAATCCCTGTGTTTACTATGAGTTCAGTTGCCTGAATTTAACTCTATCAAGCATGTGAGGTACATACTTCTATAACCTGAGGGGCATGCTCCAAAAAAAATTCCTGAAGCTCCTTGATAGTGTTTAAAAATCACAGCAGCTGTGAAACCTTTTTTAATCCCATTGGCAGCAATTGCCACAATAGAATATCAATAGGCTCATTAAATTCATGAAAAATCGGTGTAGGACAATTTTACTGAGGAGGAGGTTGTGACCTCCTCTATATTAATTGAAACATTTGTAGTGTAATTTAAATTTCATCAAATTTTAATGTTAATTTTAAAGTTCAAATTAAAACTAATTTAATGAATCATCGATATTTCAAGTCATTGTATATGTGGTGTTTAAGTGTATTAAAATTTATTAAATGAAAAACATATGTTGTAGTTAAACAAATTATAAACAAGATTTGCTAATTTAAAAAACGAAAAAGTAAACGAATAAGATTAAAAAAAAGGTGTGTGTGCGATTCACACGCACGATATAAGTGAAACTTGGTTTTAAAAGTTTTTTATATTTTTTTTAAACAGTGTGCAATATACATACACACCGACATTTGCTCTCTCGCTCTGGCTCACACAGAGAGGAGAGACCGATAATATATTGCTCTCTCGCTCTGGCTCACACAAAGAGGAGAGACCGATAATATATTGCTCTCTCGCTCTGGCTCGCACAAAGAGTAGAGACCGATAACGTGCGTTAAACGTTTAATGTGTTGGAAGTCGCATAAGAAGTTTCACTTCAAAAATATATATGTGTGGTTGGGACTGTTTTTATGTATATGTTTTCACTCACAATTAATGGAAAGTACTAGAAAGATAACATTACTAACATCGATTGAGTTAGTGTTTCCATTTTAATGTATAATTTACTGGCATGGCATACCGCGATTCTCGCAACGTACGATTAAATTAATTACAATAAATATTAGAAGCAATTCTTTAATACGTCATAGGCTTATATATTCTTACCATATTATAATTAGAGTAAAGATTTAATTTACGATAAATAAATTAGGTAAGCCAGCCGTTAAAAGAACACCATTAACAGATAATTACTTCACACTTTCTTTTGTAAAAGTTTACTCAAGCCAAAAAATAATCTGTTATCCGAGCGAATATTAAAATAATGACAAAAAAGGGTTAAAAACACGGAGAAAACTATTCTCACTTCAGTAATTATATAATTTTTAAGAGATTAACATAAAAATAAAAATGAACAACCATTCGTTACTTGAATGGTGAACTTATAGTCTACAGAAAAATCATAAATCATTCACAAATGTGAGTATTTATATGGGTCAACGGCTCTGCGACATCTTGTTAGTTCGTTAAACTGCTTTCGTGAAAAAATCACTTATGAACATCGTGGAAGCATGTTAAACCTTACGCTATTGGCACGATGCCACAATTCAAGCATTGTTCCAACAAATTATAATTCCTTTACGATGATAACACAATGTAGAATATATTTGGCTTATTAAAGGTTATTTGGCTGCGATCTTCTGTAGGGTCAGACTGCCCCAAGTAGAGAAAATTTCCATAGAGATTTCTCTGTGCTCTACCTCTTTAATTCTCAAGAGGCATAATTTAAGTAAATGAAGAAGTTTATTTACGAAATAAGAAAGGGTTACAGTATACACTGAACTTACCTATACTTTAATAAGTAAAATAACTTCGTACATAATATACTATTTTATAGTATTAAAATTAAAAACAATACTGGATTATGGATATGGATACTGGAGGCTAACCCATGTCGTTTGCCGTCGAATTCGAGACTCAGCGGGGTTCTTGAAAACCGGGTCAGACGTCTCTTGAGCGCGGGACGGGCATGATTTACTTCGACGGTTTCCTAAAGTGGACCGACTTGCTCATAAGATGAATCGAAGCTTTTAGTGCAATTTGACTCCCCGCAAACGCATGGTAACGTTTACGCGTTTCCTATAATGGACTCACTCGGATGGTTACTACAAATTATTAATTTAAAAAAATGTTTTAAAAACAAGTATTACTGAATTTAGTATGACGTCACTTTATTTTCGTATTCTTCTCAGCAATCCCTTTTATTTGATACCCATATCATGAGGGTTCATAAAAAAATAACTGGTCCGCCATCTTTGGGAGTTCGCCATATTGGGTTTATAATTACGTCACATAGCTAACCGTATATTGTAATCCCTACTAAACGTGTATACAACATTTCAATTCAATCGGTTGGGGATAACTGTTTTAAAATTCGTTTACATTTGTACCCATACTAACAAGACTAATTAAATAAAAGCTTGTAAAAACAAAGAAGATAGGTGTAAAGTGTAAACTCTGAAAACTGTGATCAGTAGTCGTATTAGTCGTGTAAGGCACAAAAAACAAGCGCCAACAAAAATACTATTAAATAAATATAAATACATTTTATTTTATTTTATTTACAGTGTAATTTTTTATTGTAATATAATATTTTAAAATTAGATATTATATTAACTCCAGGATGGGCTGGAGCTAAAATAGGTTCAAAAAGAACCTCTAAAAATCTAATTACCTTCGACTTCTATATCTGGTTACGCTGGTTCCGTATATGCGTGTTACTTCCTGAACCTACAGAGTAAGTTCTGCTGTATTCGTAGTACGTAAGATTCGCCGGTAAACAGACCTAGCATTGCTAGGTTAGTCTATTTCGCTTACTTCCATAGCTTAATATCTTACGGTATTTTGCTGTGGGGTTCAGCAGCTGAGGTAGATACAATACTCATATTACAAAAAGCGGACAATTCGAGCAAGACATAACATGATAACTCGCGAATCACTAAAGAACAAGTTCCACGAATTTAATATCTTAACTTTGCCCTCCCAATACATTATTTTTAATATAATGTATATTCGTAAAAATTTTAACAAGCTACATTTTGTAAAAGACCAGCACAATTTTAATACTAGAAATAGACATAAATTACTCATACTATGTTTTCGACTCAGTAAGGCTAATAAAAGTTTTTTAGGTTATAGTGTTAGGTTCTATAATAAGGTCCCGAAGTACATTACTGGTTTGCCAGACAATAAGTTTAAGGACCATGTCAAGGAGGTTTTTTTTGTCAAAAGTTTGTTATAGGGTGGATAATTATGTGAAAGATAGTGATGTCTGGAAGAGACTACCTCTCTGTGCATACATTAAAATATTAATATTATGATTATTAACTGTACATATTGTTTATACAGTTAGAAAACTTTTTTAAGATTAGCCCTTTCGAGTTTCCTTCCGGTTCTTTTCGATAACTGGGATGTTTCACGAACCGATAGTAGTATTTGACGTTCATAAGTGTCTTCTTGGGGCCTAAACTGCATAAAGTATTATTTTATTTTGAATTTCAATTTGAAAAGCTACCTACTTCCTTGAGATTCTTATATGATTTTAATCAATTTCACTACAAAAATCTATGAAAACCATATATTTCAGAGATTAATGAAAATTTTGCTCTATTTTGATTTAGGTAGTCGGTATTAGTAACATTCGTCCAACTTGGCAGGCAAAGAAATTAATCCATACTGCCAATACTAAAGTTCTCCATAAAGTAAAATTATTATGTTTTCTTTCTAATTGAATATAAAGGCACAAATCTAAAAGTCAAATATTTTATATTTATTTTCATGTATTCTTCAATCGTATTATTTATTCTCCTCAACAGAGAAGGCTATAATTGATTGCCTTATATAAATCTTGTTTATCTCTTTAGTCTTCAAATATTTTTTAAACGAATTTGCTCAAATATCTCCAAGCGTAGAGTTGAGCTAAGACGTTCTTTAGTGAAGAAGAGATGTTTTTCCTATTTTGATTGCAATACACTGTTCGGCCATGTTTGTTTACCTTTTTCTAATTCAACATTAATTAGCATAATCTATCTCTGTAAGTCTAAAAATGTATACAGAAAAACGGTATGTTATTAATATACCTAAGTATATATTTATTATATATTGTATTGTTTATCAAAAAATTTTAGTATTACTCACATTTTATATTTATTTGTACTGAAATTAAATAAATAGTGTATAAACGAAGCTCATTTAAATGCCTAATTTAAAGTATAAATTTCGTTTATGGACAATCTGTTTGAAAAATAATAAAACTGTAAAAAAACACCTAAAGATTATTAGTAGAAAATATGAAGTCAAGGAAATAATAGTTGATAAAATGTTTGTTTCACGCATTTTAAAATTTTGGCAAGGGAAACGCGTTTTACCGTCTCTGGGGTCAAATAGACCGATGAAGTGAGACGAGCTTTACATGAATACTGATAGCTGGCTGTGATATCCGAGAGTTAGTTTTATTTCATTGTTTATAGAGGTACGCCATTTTATAGTGATCGAAGACAAGGCTATTTTGTATTTTCCTTAAGGCAGGTATTAGAAGTAGGTAAATTGCTTTCAAAAACTTTTTGATTACAAAAAATATTTTATCTTAATTTATTTTTATAAGAAATCGATTATTACTGATACATCGTTATTAAATTATTGAATAGATAATAATATTAATACATACTCATATTAGAAGATTGATTTTAATAATAAAACAATAAACCAAAGACAAAAAAAAAACAGTAATAAAAACAAATGTGTAGAAAAATTGAACTTGTAGGTTATTTGATAACATTGTCGTAATAAAAAGTGTGATTCTTTTTTAATTCAGCTGTTCGGCCAGACTAACATTACAGTCGATTTATGTTGGATTGATACACATATCGACTAAATTATAAATGATCGTCAGATTGACGCTCTATAATGTCGACTACAAACAGCTCATTCAACAATGTGGAATGGATCGTAAAGTAGATCTAAGTAGATCTAAATCTTGTTTGTATGATATTTAACATATTGTTGTGATATTGTAAATAGCAGTGACTAACTAGACTTGTTTGTCACAGGTCTCACGTTCAGGAGCGCAGCAAGTTGTCCTAAGAGGAGCCACAAGAAGACTCAGTGGTAGATACCGGTGCGAGGTCTCAGCTGACGCACCCTTCTTCCACACAGTATATAAAAGCGCTTACATGAGGGTCGTAGGTAAGTTTTTAAAGGATGCAGAAACAAAATGCATAAAAATCGAACATAATTGGTGACAAAATTAATAAAATATTACGTATATATTGAAAATCGTATAACTTATTCTTATATAAATAAATCGATGGAAAGATATTATTTGATTTGATAAGCTGACTACACTAGATCTGGTGTTTAGTTGAGTACCCATAACAAGATAGTTTTGCCTGTCAACAGACAGGTATCGTTCGTAAGTCGCCGTATTCATAATTACTGTTAAGACTATACATAAACTCAATGTTTCTCGGTTTATGTTGTTTTCACGCGAAAACCACTTATCCGATTTACATATTTTTTATTTTAATACATAGCAATTTTATCTGGCCAAGTTATAGGATATATTTTATTACATAAAGTAACGTAAAAAGTAAGTAGTGATGATAATGGTGAATCAGTTCGATAAAAAAGTCGTTTAAATGGCTTACGTTGAGTAAACCACAAGATATATATCACATTAATTTATAACATAATTATAGATCTTAAAAATACCTATAAAAAATTAGCAATAGCATATATCTTCTAAGGCACCTTAACTTTCTAACCCACAATAAGCATTTTTGTCTTCCGTCTTTTAAGCGGGGACAGCACGATTCGCGCGTGTGCTCCACCGACGGCATTCTTTAATCCACGCGAACGGAGCCGAGGGTACAGCTAGTATTATGATAAAATCCACCGACACACTAAAAAGGCGATACGCTCAAATAAGTTACTATAACAGTAACACTCAAGTCAAGCAGTAGTACCCTAGAAAAAATAATTATTAACCATATAGTGGTTTATTATCAGTAGTGGTGATTCGCGGGTTCTAGCTCACTTAATTGAATCGTCAGATCTGGGGCCGACTGATCCTACTAGAAGCCGCGGATTAAGTTTATTAGGAAAAATTTGTCGCGAATGTCAAATGCATAGCATCTGCGGTAGTAGTAGTGATTCGCGGGTTCTAGCTGACTTAATTGAATCGTCGGACCTGGGGCAGACCGATCCTACTAGTCACGAATTAAGGTAATTGGAACAGCGGATAAAGTTTATTGGGAAAATTTAGTAGTTTTGACTCGCGGGTTCTAGCTCACATAATTGAAACTTTTTTGACACACAATTTACCTGTACCGGCTGGGTTCAATCAGTCAAAGTTTTAGTTCACCTGCCATCACTATGTCTGCCAACATGTCCTGCCTAACCACATATCAGCTTAGATTGTCATTTTAACGTCGTGAACTTTGCGTGTGACGTTCAACGTATAAGATCAGTTATTTTTCACTTGATCTTATAGTTTGATGTCAAGTATGGCGCGCTCCATTAATCTTTATCCCACTTGTATTTTGTGCACATCTCGACAATACATTTCATGGTGGGCAGGACACATTGATTTGTATAGAGGACTCTTCAAGCATTTTGGAAAGTCAACGGATTTGAGTAGTATTTTTATTATCTACCTAACAGTATTGGTATTAACAGCCAAAATAACATATTCTCAGATCTTTGGAACCGACAAATGTCTTATTAATGAGGTCTTGATTAGTACAGATGCGTAATTAAATATTATTATGAAAAGAAAATAGGTTTCCGATAGTAATTGTGGTGGATACATATTTTAAAATCTGGTGTTTAATGTTATAAAGTTATTTTAATTAAAAAGATGCAAATGCGTTGGAAACTTCCTATGAACTGCATTGAGGTTAAATAACTTATTAATAATTTTCCAGGCTGTTTCACAGCTGACGCTTGGCAAAGTTTCTTGCGCAATCTAAGTAGATTTCAATCTGTTGTAGTTATTGTGTAAATAATAACAACAATTCAACTGTTCCTTTGTGCAGTACAAATCATATATCAAAACTATTATTAAGTAATAAATACGGTGAATCGAACACAAAGGAAGGTTTATCTAGCTTAATTTATGATTATTGAGGAACCTACCCGATTAGGTATTCAAACAATACTCATCAAGAAAAACATCGGATTAAAAAAAGTTTCGCGTCGTTTATTGAAGGTGATATTGATATTAGGGATGTAAATTTTGCCGTTGCGATACCGATATCGATTATTGGGGTGAATAATCGGCGATAACGATATCGGATGTTTAGTAATAAATAAAATGAAGTATATAACCTCCTACACATTTTTACCCAACCGGCGGAGGGTAAAGTTTTTTTGGTGATTGTATTCTTTATTATGTACAAACTGGCTATAATATAAATAATTGGCTATAATTAAAAATAAGTATTTAATATTTAATTTCAAAGTGAGTATTAATAATAAGAATGTCAAATCAAAATTAATAATAAATAAGCACGAAACAAGACAATGCTTAATAAAGACAATGTCGCCGCCAGCACCACATGCGGCTCTCTCGCCTGCGAGGAAAGAGCAACATAGTCGGTTCACGCGCTTTTCATATTATTAGATATCGGTTGATAAATAATCTGTGATCCCAATATGTCGGCCTGCCGATTATATCGGCCGATATGTCGTATCGGTATCGTTACATCCCTCAGTGATATGTTGATGAAAAGGAACATAAATACAGAAAGCGTGAATGTCAGTACAATGGCAGTAGTGAAACTCTCTTGGTGATCAAAAATACTTATCGATGTAAAATATATAAACAATTATTAATTAACCAATAACGTACCTTATCTGTTTTATTATGTACGTTACTCGTTTTCATTGCTCGGTTTCGCATGTGCTTATACTTTTTCATTCTATCATGTCCATTTATGTCTGTTGGTAAATAACATAGTTCTATCATTTTCTTTTTCTAGCAAATTACCTATATATCTATATATATATAAAAATGGATGTATGTATAGTTTCTATGGTCTCCAATACGGCTGGACCGATTTTGATGAAATTTTCAGACAAATTTTCATATTCGCCCAGCACGTTATCTATATTATTATAGCGTTATAGTTTGCTTTAGATTCAATAAAAAAAACTGAACCATAGCAACGCGTGGCTGTCTTTGCTAGTCTTCTATATTAATAAATCTGTAGTTATGTCTCTTGTTCGAATTTAACTCAAAAAAAGATTCATCGATTTTTACGAAATTTTGTTTAAATGGTAGGCTATAAGAACAGTTTAATATTACTTTTAAAAATAAAAAAATGAATTATTTTATATTTTTTTACAACTGATTTTTAAATTTTGAATACGGAAAGCTCATTCATGTCATGGCATTGCATAATTAATAGGCAACAAGAATTGTTCATAATTCAATTAGAAAGCGTAAAATAATTGTCAAGAACATTTTGTACACGGGAAATATACTACTCTGTCAAAAAAGTAACGGGAAAAGGTCAATAATACACAAAATGTTAGTTATTTATTCAAATTTATTTTATCGCCTTCAAAGTATGCTCCTTCAGAAACGATACTCTTACGCCAACGAATAATCCAGTCATCAAAACATTTTTTAAACGCTGTTTCCGAAATGGAGTTTAGTGCTTGCTCGAATTCTCCTTTATGTCTTCTACCGAATGAAAACGGGTGCCACGAAGTGGTAATTTGAGTTTAGCAAAAAGAAAGAGCTCGGCTGGAGCCGAATAAGGTGGTTGCGGTTAAAAATTAGTCCACGATGATGGCCTTGCGCGAAGGCGCATTATCATGGTGTAAAATCCAAGAATTTTCTTTCCACAAAATCGTCTTTCGGGTTTTCGTCGAATTTGCTCTCTTAAATGCCGCATAACACTCTAATATACTTTATTTACCGTCTGACCTTCCGGTAAAAATTCCGAGTGCACAACACCGCGATAGTCAAAGAAAACAGTCAACATGACTTTGACTTTTGATCGACTTTGGCGTGGTTTTTTTGGTTTCGGTTCAGTTGGAAAACGCCACTCCGAAGCTTGTTAATTAGTTTGCATGTCAAACTCGTAAATCCACATCTCGTCATCAGTAACAATACGTTTCATGAATGTTGGATCGGAATTGACTCGTTTTAGCATGTCCTCAGCGACTCTTATGCGATTGAGTTTTTGGAGAAAATTCAGATCTGTTGGGACTAGCCGAGCGGTAACATGTCTCATACGCAAGTTATTATTTAAAATGTTATGGATCGACTCATTAGACACAGAAAGTTCAGGGGCTATCTCTCTCAAGTTTGAATGAGGATTTTCAGTCACTATTTCCTTCACTTTTGCGATGTTAACTTCAGTTGAAGACGTTGATGGTCTACCAGGGCGAGGCAATTCTTCCAGTATATCTCGCTTTGAACGCTTTGTACCACTCGTAAGCACGCGTTTTTGATAAAGTCGATTCACCGTAAGCCTTTTGTAACATTTTCAGTGTTTCCGAACACAAAATTCCATTGGCGATTCTAAATTTAAGACAAACTCTTTGTTCCATGTTTTTATGGAATATGAAATTGACAAGAAACACTAGCTATGATCTAACTAAAAACAGCACTGTATTTAATCTTAATGACAGATGCAACTACAACTCCGCGCCAAAATGAAAAATAACCATAATCAAATCTTCTATTCCCGATACTTTTTTTACTGAATGTTTTAGTAGATAAACTATATGGTTGGACAAAAATATGAGAAAATATAAAATTACAGGATGAAAATAATTACTGCATAACACACGCTAAGGAGCCGCGGTGCACAAACGATGCATTGAAATTAGACCAATGAATTATACTCTTATCGTGGGCAAAGAATTTTCACTTAAAAAATTAAATAGACCTGTGGAATTTATCGCTCTCACCCATATGGAAATAAATCAGTAATACGTTCAAGATGTCTTTCAACGATTGTCTGCAATATAGTTCTCAATATCGATTGGGATTATTCACTTGCTTGCGATCACGAACTACAAACGGATATACTTGGTATAAAAGTGCTGACTTAGAAGTGACAGGGATTTGCATACATTGCAACTACCGTTACAACTTGTATTACTTACTATGTTTTCTCATATCATTTGGTCTAATAATGTATACTTAACGGTTACGGATAATTCCAAACTTTTTGTGTATGTTTTGTTTTGTAATAATTTTCAATTATACTTATTTGTGGTCTATTTATTTGGAATAATACTGGAAGTTAACGTAAATCATTTAAAAAGAACTCTATATAAAACTATAAGGTTTCTTAGTTTGTCTAACAGTAACTCACATTCCGAGACATATAATAGTTCATGGAAACCGATAAAGTAAATAAAAATAGATCATATTTCAATTAGAGCAACTTAGATATTATCAATATATTTGATGCTAATTGCTTATACTTTATAGGAGACTAGCTATTTATACTAATTATGGGTGAGCCTTAGAACCAAAATTGCTTGATGTTGCATTTTCAATTTCACTCAAATTTTTTCATACCGTGCGCCTTAATCGTTCCTTAAGGAGTAAACTCCAAAAACTCTTCAGCTTAATTATATTGGTTTAGATAATTCCTGCAAATAAGAAAATAGATTCACGGTTATACAATCGATACATCTCTTTTTTTACGAAAGTAATAATTGAGACTTTGAAAGCACATTCATTACAGGGAAAAGAGAATTGTTTGTTCTATAAAGTGAGGCGGTCCGGAGGAAAATCTTAAGGAATTAAATAAACACTAAAATATATCCACGACGGCCAAATTAAACGAGGTGGTGGGAAACACCCCTGTTTCCCATTAACTAGAATTGGCAAAAAGCGACAGAACAGGAATGTAAACACTTAAAACTTTGCTCAGCGTTGAGTTCCACTGGCTCAATGTAATAGAGGGTGGTACTGGCAAACAAAAGCATGCCGAGTTTTAGTTCGGTCTGCCATTCTGTCTGTTCGACGTTTTAACCGCGTTCTACAAAATTCGTGAGTATAATGAAACTGGTCCGTATGAGTTATGAATATGCAATACCTATGGCTGGTGCGCATTCGAACATTTTCCAATTATGCTATTTATTAATATCTTTATTTATTCCTATATTCGTTTACAGTTGAGTTTAGACACGAAATGTAAAATAATTATATTAAAGTATTATGTTAAACTGAAATTAATTCGTTACCGAAGTCAATCAACTACTACGTAAATCACCGTTGTTATCTTCGGTACTGCCTAGATGGTAGCTAAACTACAATATTTTGTACAATATGTTGTGCAAAGAGCAAATATTGTTCTCGCACCAAGAATTATTAGTAACGGTAGTATCTACTAGTACTAGTAGGTAGTATTTTACTGGTCTGTAATTTCACGCACATATATGGTAAAGGTAACTTCCACCTTCCACCGATATAAAATAGACTCGCACTATGGTGGAAAAACCTATGTCTCGCAGTAAGATGAAAGTCTTAGAAAAAACTAATAAGGCTACAATGATTGAAATTGGGTATAAAAAAAGACAAGTGTAATTGTTGTAACTTATAAGTCAAATTTAGTATGATCAATATTATTACACTTTGGAAATTTAAATAATGAACGCTATAATTTTGAAACTCTTTCTATTGCACCATTGCTTATGGCAAGCTCATTACATCGTACATCACCTCATCTGGCCATATTTTCTACTAATTTTACGTAAACACGGGATCACTATATTATATTTATTTGGCCTACATTAAAGAAAAAATACAACCTACAACTAATACCGTTTCAGTCCGATAGTCAAAACCATCAATCCATCTTCCTGTAAAGAATTGTAAATGTTACTGAGTTTTTTTAGCAAGTACTCATCTAAATTCTGACTGTTATGCTTCAGATGTAGTGCCAGACAGACGCCATAACATATTTATGGAATTGAAGTAATAAGCAATTTGTAGCCTTTTCTATCAAGTTATGAAGTGTATATCTGATGTACGAGTAAGTTGTCCTTAGATTCCTCATTATACTTTATTGTACATAATTGGGACATGTAATAATCTATCTATTAAAAAACGTTGTTACTCAAAGCATAATGAATACACAATGAGTACATAAATAGTGAAGAATAGTATGACAATTATTTTACAGAAGCAACAAATAATTAAAGGCATTTTACTTTGGAAGTTGAAGCGCATTTCGCCTACGCTTTACTTCAGCTCAAGAATTTAATATTGTTGAATTTTCTCACTTCATCGGTTTTCAATTTTCTACAAACAATATGGCCACTACTTGTTATTAATAAATATTAATTATTTTCCTAGAATTGTCGATATGAAACTTGAAACCGATTTGTTTCTATGATGCTTTATTATTGATGCCATAAATCGGTAACCAGAACGTATTATGTATATTTACCATAATTCGTTTGACATTTGATTTATAGTTATTTCTGTGGTTTTACTACGAAATAACACATTTTGTATATCTATACATATTATAAAACTCAACGTCTCGTTGCCTGTCTGTCCGTTTATGTTCTTTTCATGCGAAAACCACTTATCCGATTTACATGTTTATTATTTTTATTCATAGCTATTTCATCTGGCCAGGTTATAGGATATATTGTGTAAGATAAGTGACGATAATGATGAATAATTCGGAGAAAAGTTGCACTTGGGGCGCTTAAATGGCTTACACTGAGTAAACTATAAGAGAAATATCAAATTAATGTACAACATATTGTAGATCTTAAAAATTCTACAAAAGAGTCAGGAATATCATATATCTATCTTCTAAGAATCACCCACAATAAGTATTTTTACAGTAGACGATTCGCGCGTGCGCTCTACCGAAAGGATTCTGTAGTCTACCCGAGCGGATCCGTGGGCACAGCTAGTAATCTAATATATAAAATTCTCGCGTGGGTGTGCGTGATTGAACTCCTCCGAAACAGCTCGACCGATTTTCGTGAATCTCAGCGTGCATATCGGCCAGGGTGGAGAATCGGACAACATCTATTTTTCATCCCCCTAAATGTTAAGGGTGGTCCGGTCCACCCCTAAATTTATTATTTTATTTTTTAGACAAAATTTTTTGTTTCTATTTTTTTATGATACAGCATACAAAAATACATACAACTCTAAATTTTCACCCCTCTAGGATCAACCCTGCGAGTGAAGCCGCGGGCACAGCTAGTAATATATATATTTCGATTTAAACTACTTACATTATGTGTTGCTTATATCTATATCTATCATATCCCTTGCAATCTAAGTAATATGTAATGTCAGTGAGTTTTCCAACAAAATTCTTACAAATATATCTCAAAATTGCCAATAAATATTATATTTGCTAACCTAAGTATTTAATCTTATTCCTAAGATTCTGTAATGGCTTACATGACCATGTATGATAGCTACATCGATGCTAAAATTAATTGCTAACTTATTAACTTCATATTTATTTTGATAATAGACTACTTGATAATAACACGAAAAACATATAGCTAGAATTAGTTAAATTAAAACAAATAGGCGGTCAAACTACCCTCACCCTGTTATGTACCTCGGTAATGAAAGTAGGAAAACGGAATTAAATCGTACAATTCCTTTATTAGAAGTACCTCTAAAATTAATGATAATAAATAAATTACTATAGAAACGGATATGTGCTTTTATTTGAACTTTGAATCAAATATCTTTGCATTGTGGTAAGCCATTTTCTAATGGAATTTTGGCTAGTTGAATATTTGTCACCAAGCACTTATATGTATCGACAGTTGCACAAAAGCCAGTCGCCCCCACTATGCTTAGCGTGTTACCATCTCCAGCCACTTCGTCACTTAACATCAAGGGAGATTGCGGCCAAACGCTAACGCTATAAATAACAAATAAGAATATCTATACATATACTCGTAATAAAATTGAAGTGTCTGTTTGTAATGTCAAAATAACAGATTGTAATTAAATGCATATGAAAGCATATTAATGATACCTATAACTATAAAAAACAATTTTTAAAATTTTTCTCTGTCTGTGTGTTTGTTCTGATAATGTCCTGAACGGTTGAATCGATTTTGTTGGGGCTTTCACTGGCAGATAGCTGATATTATAGGGCATAAATTATGCCACTTTGATTTAAAAAAAAATTATTAGAGTTCCGCACAAAAAATAAAAACCTTTTTTAGTAGTCCACGCGAGCGGAGCCGCGGGCTCAGCTAGTTTATAAATAAATATGTTATATTTAACAGATTTGCCAGATTCTGGGCCGATCGTTCAAGTACAGAAGAGTTGGTATTCTGTCGGCGATATGCTTCGAGCCAACTGTACATCGCCACCTGCGGATCCAACAGCTAACCTTACGTGGTTACTCAACGGGCAAGAGGTGCAGTATTTATTGGAACATGATAAATTTCTTTTTTTATGTACATACAAAATTTTGATATTATTCACCAATCGCTGTAAATCGCTACAAAATTGTTAATTAAATATAAAAAATAGAAATTAAAATCAGACAGTGAAAAATATTTATAATGCACTTCGACATCTACAATTAACTAATAACTGATTTTTGGTACCTCTTAAATTTAACTTATGGTCATAATACAGAAGATATCTCTCTTTGAACTTAATACCTAATAAAATATGAATTTCAATTGCTTACGAATTACGACTACGGTAAACATTTTGATGATACATTTTCCCAACTTATTTTACTAGGTGAAAGGCCTTAACATACCTATAAACACGCCACATCCCGAAAAAAGACCTGTGATAACAGACGCATCTCTTGAAGATGCAAATAGAATTATATTCAGTCCGTGGGATGCAATCTCGGGGTACGAGGAACTGGCGACCGACAATGTAATAGACATTCCGAGCAATATCGCCGGCGTTGTGAGCATTCAAGACGTTGATAGCAATCGGAAAAACAAGGAGACCACCACACGCTCGCCGTCGAGAACAGAGCAAATAGGAAATAAATTGAACATTAGTACCGAAGAGGAGAAATCTAATAAATCATCCGCATTCAGCCAGCTTGTTATAAGAGTGCAGTCTGTACATTTTCATAAGGTACGTAGAATATTTATTATTTATTTATTTATAAGGGATCGACAGCAGTAACTCATTAAGAAATATATAGTTATTAACGATTAGAGGTTACATTATTATTGCATCACTAATACAGTCATCAACAGCATGCGTCAAATTAAGTAAGTTAGAATAGAGATAGTTAGAATATATAGAAAAATACATTGAACACAAAAACAAAAATATTTCAATTCATATTTACCATATTAAAGAATTAAATATACATGTTTGAATTAGAATTATTAATAAGCTATACTATTTATTAGTAATATAGCTTAGAATACAATTTATATGACTGATATATGTAGTTTATTTATTTCTTTAATAATTCAACAATTAGTGATAGTATTATTTTTTCAATAAATAAAATCGACAGTTGAAAGATCTTTTAGTGTCTATGATCGTTTTGCACTATCAGGTTTACAGAACCGTTTTTAATTTAGCTAATTAACGATTTATGCTTTGTTCTACAGAATTCAATGAAATATTATACTTTATCTTAAGATTAAATTTGTAGTGAGAATTCGATGGAGAGTTTCGATGAAATTGAAAATAATGACAGGATTTCTGGCTGATAGGTGCTTAAAATTATTTTATCTGGAAATTGAATTTTGTTTTTCTGAGAAAACGTTATTGTTTTGATTCATGAAAAACTTGAAAAAAATTCTTGAAAACTTTAATCATAATTACGGGGTACATTTTCTTATAACAAGAAAATCTTATTATATCTTCACGAAATCTTACGATGTTTAAATTGTTACTGAAAAACAATTATCCGCTGAATGTGGCCGTGGACAACCATATTCGTACATATATATTTTATTATTTTGTATTCTGTTTATATAAGGAAGTTATAACATATACCTACCGACCCCAAGCCCGGTAAAGCTGTAAAAGCCGTAAAGGCTCCAGGGCCCCTAAGGCTAACAGTATAGTGAGTACGAAAAAAAAAAAATACCTACATTGTATGAAAAATTATTACTAGATTGAGATTGTTATCCGTCATAGGTTTACTAATTTCAAGTCCTACACCATTGCTTTGGTTTATTTCTCTAAAAATTCTGAATTAGAAGATATTCACTACTTTAGTATGCGAACAATGAGCTCTATTTGTAAATTCATAACTTTATAATATTTTGTATTCCCCGTGGAATTGTTAACTTTATTAACGAGCGGTGAAATTGCTGCTTTTGCAACTATTAAAACTAACGGTTTAACTGTAAGCTCTATATTACATACATTAGTTAGACAAGGGCCAGCATACATTACGCGATTCTGTTATGAACCGTAATAGGTTATGTTCCGGTTTTAAACGTCTTAATAATTTAAAAAAATATATTAGATATTTCGTCAGTATAGGAAATAGGTATAGGCGTTTCTGTATATTATCTTTGCAACGATAAGATATCTATGGAAGCCTCTTTCGTTTAAAATGATGTAGGTAAGCATAAATATGTATTGCATTTTTGGTGATCTTTATATATATACTAGCGGTGCGCCCGCGGCTCTGCACGCGTTTATTACGCAGTAATTATTTTCAACCCGTAATTTTACTTTACTCATATTAGACAAATATGAAAAAATATATATTCCCGTATACTTCCCATGTACAAAATCACATGTTAATTTGTTGAATGAGCATAATAAACCTACTTGTGATTTTTTTTTACTATTTTTAATAGTATTATCTTATCGTATCGTATCTTCTTGTATACTAAATTCATAAAAGCGGTTGAGAATTTATAAAAAATACATCTTCCATGTTTTTTTTACGATTTCTATAAGATTATTGAAAATTCTTATAGACTATCATTTATGCAATAACACATTGTTCCCGTGTACAAAATATCATCAGAATCTGGTTAGAATAAAACACAACTTTTATTTTACGATTTCTAGAAGTGTTATTGAAAGAAAAATTACATATACAGACAGTAACTACACGTTTATTAATATAGTTAGATGACGTGTTGGTAAAGACAATTGAAGAGTATGTGTGGTTCATATGTGGTTAGTAATTATTAACAAATCTATAAACAAAGTAATCTTTTTTACCATTCAAAGTTTTGACAGGGTTTTCAAGTTGTCAAAGGGTTGACCTTATTTTACACCCTTAAGGGATGAATTTTCATAAAGTGAAGACTATGCGTGCTAAATTTCAAGTCAATAGATATTATGTGATATTATTAGATATTATGTGAGTAGGTATAATTATAAGGCAATAGTTATACAAAAATTATTTTCACCATACAAACTTTTTATATACCCTTTACTGATCAATTTTGATAAATGCTAAAAGATAATTTTGATAAAAGGTCCGACAATAGTCGGTTAGGTTAGGTTGGACTTGTGAACAAGAACTAGCGAGCGCGGCTGCAGCCGACGGGCGCCACGGTCTCATACTTTGCCGGTTTCTCATTTGGAACCCAAGCCCGTTGAAGCTGTAAAAGCAAAGGCTCCAGGGCTCCTAAGGCTAACAGTATAGACAGTACGAAAAAAAAAAATGGCATTCTATAGAATGCCTAGGCAATGTTATAAATGACGTGTATACCTCAAAAATACAAAAGTAATTCTTAGAAAATTATAAGACTTTTTAAATTATCTTGTAATCGTCAAACAATTTTTAAATATCTCTGCTTCAAACATAGCTCTAACAAGATGGCGGCCTTGTTAAAACTTTTCGGGGAGTTTTTGTGACATCCCAAAATGTATGCTCCCAGCTATTACCTATTTATAATTCCCTTCAGTTGTGCACAAAAAATCCATCACATGACATTTTGAGATCCCCCGAAAATTCTCACGTGATATTCGAAACGAATCAAAGATATATTTCCACTTCTGATTTCTCATTGGCATTTTAAAGAATGCCTAGGTAATTATGAAATATGAATCATTTCACACATTGCCTATCTTTATATATGTAATCCTATCTTTGCCTATCTGCCTATCTTTATATATGTATCTGTAAGTGTGTATGTGACTGAACTCCTCCTAAACTGCTGGACCGATTTTGATGAAATGTTTATGTGTTGTTGATAGTGTGTTGTTGTGGCACCCTGTGGTTTCGATTCACAATTGGACCTGGTAGGTAACGCTGCAATCGAGTTCTAGGAGATTTTTTAATTTACAAGCAAGTCAACGTTCGGGCAGGACAACATATACAAATCTTGTGAGCTTCTGTTATTTATTCTATATCTTCTGAGTTACTTGATCAGTTGAGCTCATATTTACATATATATTTGTTTTATCGAGATTATTGTTTATAGACATGTTAGAATCCGATAAGTGGCGCTGTGATCGAGGTATTATTACCGGAAAGGGCAGCGCAACGTCTGCCGGGCCAGCGAGCTATTAATATTGTACATTAAAACAAAGCTCATTGTTGAATACGATAATGTGTGAGAAAAATCTCTTAAAATATTTATTTAAGCCTTTGTCACGATATATCGTCATCTTACTGCATATAAAAACGTAAAAGGTTTTTGTGGTGTTCACAGGGTCGTTTGAACGTGACGTGCGTAGCTTACGTGTTATCAGTATGGTCTGCGAGTGGAGTTGTTTTGTTAGACGAAGAAAGGCCACAGATTGCTCCTGTCATGGGTAGCATAGACTCGAATTCAGGTGATAAATTTACTTTGTTACTTAATGTATTAGGGTTAATTTCTCGTAACATTAAAAGAAAAGATGAAAATGTGTAAGGAGGGTCAAATATCATTGGGACTTGAGACACCCAAGACAACTACAATTACATGGACAGTTGTTGAGTAAGCAACGAATAGATGTCTATAACGGGGTGACAAAATTGCACAGCTTAACAGGGTCGCGAACACCATACACATAGTGAAAAGCAGGAAATTTTGATCCGCTTATATGCGTCGCGTTTCGGGATCAGTTGGTACATATCCAGTTTCTATTTATGCAGGCCGGCATTACAGTGACGTCTGATGATGGATTGTCGATCTCTCGGTATTGATGAAAAGGCACAGTTCCGTCGACTTGCGCTACTATTCAAAAAAACTTTGTTATAGCAAATTATCTTTTCTCTCATTAGACCAAATTTATTAATCAAAATTTTCCGAATTTGTTGATTAAATACTAATAATACACATTACATTACAAATGTGTATTATTTATTACATTACATATAATAATATAACATACATACATATGAAACACATAATATACAACATATATATGTATATTATTAATACAAATATTAAACATTAAAGTTAATATTAAAGTGGGTAAAATATAAGTAGTGCAACTACATATTTAATAGTGTGGTCTCATATTTTTCGAATGTTAAATTTTATGGTTTAGGATTATTTTTAGGTTAAAATACCTTACAAATTAGATCTAGGTATTATTAATCCATATCATCAAAGCCCATATATAGGCACAGTAAAATAACTGCATTACCTGTGATGGTTAGCGTAGTACAAAACCGGAAAATCCATCTTTAGTTCCCGGCCTGTAATTATACGTCTTTCTTCTTCTTGTTGTTGGGTTTAAACCAGAACCGTTAGATAAAGAGTGATTGATTCATAATCTACACATATTCATAAATATTTTCATTTCACATATATAATTGTATTTTTCTTTTTTAGGACTACGCACATCGAAGTCATTTCTAGGAGTACTAATGTTAAGTAACTGTGTTATCTACCGACATTGGTAAGTATTTCAAGGCAACCTAAAGAGCATTTTGCTATTTGCAATAAGAGGGAATTAAGTTAGGCTAAGCACAAGCACGTCAATTAATTTGGAATTAATTTAACTCTTATCACGTCGTATTTCAACGACTGTTTGTTTTTGTTTTCGACCATCCTCCAATGAACTCTTACGAGTTGTTTTCCAACAATAATAAATCACATTTTCATTTAGAGAAATTGGTTTTTATAGAGAATTTACGACTAAACACAATTTTATATGCCTCTAAATCCACTCTATTTTTCTCAAATATATTTAATGTACAGGTTTGGACTCTTTTCTTTATATTATAAATATGAATTATGGTATCAAAATGTAGATGAAAACATTTTTTTAATCAGGACATTGGCTGACTGGCTGCATTTCACTCGACAGCAAGTAAAGCACAGTTAAAGAATAGACCGTCGAGACAAGACGATTTATAGACAAATCCGTTATCACATCGACCTTTAAACCAACCCCTCTTCTCCTCCCTTCCTCTTCCCTCTTACGCTTTCTTCATGTTTCCTTTAGTATTAGCTGGCCTGCGTACCTCAAAATGTTCCGACTCGTACACACCAAATTATTGAAGGCCATGAAGGCCCTGAAGCCTCAGACGGCTGTTACAGCTTAATCGGGTTTGGAAAGCTACCAAAAAGAATGTTGAATTAATATATAATGTGTATCCATTGAAGATAGGCCTTGCATACTTTGCCCTCTTTTAAATAGAAATGAAATATTAAAATACTTTGTTTTTACCTGAAAAAAACCAATCACGAAAGTCTACATTCGTTTGACACAATAATTCACTTAGCTATTTAGGTCTGTTTATTTAATCATGAACTTAGACTAAAGGCTGATCTTACCCTTGATTAATATGATTAGGCATTAGTAATCCTCGTTCAAAAGGTTAATAAAATAAACAATTTAATTTTGATACCAAAAATGTTTCAAAATGTTTTATAACGCAGGTACACAATACAATAAATTACTATTATTAGTTTAATATAAATTTCATTACATCTGAGTTGAACACAAATACAATAAACCTAAAAGTAATTGCAACATAACTTTACTGGGATCTTGATTTAATTTTGAAATGGAATTCTCGTCTTGAGTTAGTAATAAAATTAGCTATTACTCTTAGTTTTATCAACATATTTCTATTTTTTCAGGTCAACCCGATGATTCGAGCACTAAGAAAATGAAAAAAAGTTTTACTCAAATAAAATCAGTGTTAGACTAAAATTTTAGTGAAAATATATGAAACTATGCAGGTAACGAGATTCTATAAGCGACGTGAATGTAGTGAATTTTATACTTGTAAATAATTCGAAATTTATTTGAAAATTTTATGAAGTATTAGAAACATTTTGCTTAACGAGAATCATGTACGTAATTGTTAAACTTTACGTAAGAAATTTGAAATAAAGGTGATCCCTGTTTTTCATACGTGTATTATTTAATTATCAATACATTTAAAAATGTGCTCATCTTAAATACAAAAAAAAAACAAACATCAAAATAAAAAAAACTATGACTTCGTTTAATTGTAAATATGAATTTTCTAAAAGTGTGAAGAATTTGTTAAAATAAATAATATAAAGTTATAAAGTAAAGTGAAGTTAATTATTACTTAACATAATATCTATATCATCCACCCACAGCCTTCACTTTGGCACTACGAATAGATTAGTAAGAACCGTTGGAACTATTATGATGAAAAATTAACCATTGGGGTCTCTTATGTATTCATTGTTATGACACATTAACAAACAAATGAAGAAAATCAAAGTTGTGTAGCTGCTATGCCAATGTTACTCGTACTTTTTTTTATCATATTTCTTTATCTATCCTAGTCCTAGATCTTATAATATTTTACCCTACAAATATTATAAATGCGAAAGTAACTCTGTCTGTCTGTCTGTTACGCTTTCTCGCCTAAGCCACTGAACCGATTTTGATGAAATTTGGTACAGAGATAGACTAGACCTTGGGAAAGGACATAGGCTACCTTTTATAACGAAAAAAAAAAGGCCTGAAGGGGTTGAAATAAGGAATGAAAGTTTATATGGAAGTTTGTCATTGTCGAAGATAAAACCATGAAACTTTGTACTTAGGTACTTGATAAGTTGACAGTTTTTATGTGTATTATTTGCGAAATAACTATCCTAAAAAAATTAAAATATTGCGGGCAATAGCTAGTAATATTATAAAGCTCATGAGAATGTTTATTATTTGAATGTTTAATTTGTTTAAATGCGCTAATCTCTGGAATTACCAGTCGGATTCCAAATATTATTTTTGTATATTATAGCCAGATTCACGAGGAATAGTATAAGCTATATAACTTCACGCTTTGGCTCTAAGGAGCGAAGCAGTAACCATGAACGTTTAGTAATCTGGAGAGCTGAGGCAAGTATGGAAAGTGAAAACAATGATAGGCTACATAGATACGTAGGCAGCGGCGCGTTTGAAAGTTAGTCGAACAAATTTAACACGGGTAAAACCGTGGGACACAGCTAGATAAAAAATGCGGTTTCTTTTATTACTGTCTATTTTTTTTTAAATGCTAATGCTAAAAAGGTTCCCTATATATAAACCTATATAATGAACTATTTTATATGCTATGTATAGCACTAGTATAGAACTATCTATACTATAAAATAACAAAAAAAGACACTCTTCGTTCTAGTTAGTATGTATATAACGTTTCAAGCTTTTATTTCGGACTAAAAGAAGATGGTCTGTACAAGTAAAATAAATTTTCTTTGTGAACTCTGGAGTAAAGCTGTTTTATTTAGACGGTATTGTGCCGTTGCCGAGGTTATCTCCAAGTACTTTAAGTATCTTAGTTAATCTAGATGCAGTATATAAAGAAAACATGAACAACAGTAAAGTTTATTCCATAAAACAGCACATAAGAAGCTTTTAAAGGGCAAGTATGCTATAATAATGCAATTATAAAATTCTAATTAAAGTAAACAATAATTTGATTAAAAGTTTAATGGTTTCAAATTGAAAAATACAAATACGTAGAAATATTATTACAATTTCAAGAGGGTGATTAACCTCTCAGCTCCTGTGTCAAATTGCATTTGACAGATACATTGACACACGATAATAGACCATATTGATACAAAAATGCTCGAAAAATTGGCATTAATGCCATCTATGTGAGTGAAGAGGTTAATTAACAAGGACTAACAGGTGTAGCATTTCCCTGAAGAGGGGCGGCATTGAAACTGTGCGCTAATTATGTTACACACTTAGGGCTGCCAACCGTCTGGGATCCACCGGATTTGTCCTAGTAAAACCGTTGGTGGAAAAATTTTGCGTTCAGGATAAACCGGATTAATTAGATTGAAAACAATTAAAAAAAAAAAAATTTAGCAGAACTTTTTTCTATGACTTATAATTTGTGATGATTTAAATTTTATGTAAGCATGGTAACACGCTAAACCTAGTGGCAGGACTGATTTCAAGTGTAGCTGCCGGAACACACTTATGGATGCTTGGCGACAGATTTTCAACTTGAGAGTGGTACTTAGCCAGGCGGGCATTAGAAAACACCATGCTATTGTTTCCTCACGATATTTTCCTTCATCGAAAGCATTGCAGGGACTCGAACTCACGTCATATTTTTTAATAGATTACCTTAGAAAGAGCAGTGTATAACTTATTAACAGTTAGTTAGCTATTTTGATTGTTTTACTGTACTACGGAGTCATTGAGTCATTGTTGTCAAACATATAAAATAGTTAAATCGAAAACAAACAGCTTCAAGGATTAAAAAATGGAATTTAAAAGATGATTATTTTATTTTTGTTTAGAACACTTTTTAAGTAATCCACAGAAAAACTCTGTTTCGCCTAAATGTCCAGGGATATTCAAGTTATTGTCGGGCGTTAGCAATTAAAATGATGTCAGCCATTACACACTCCACCGTTTCAATACAAAATGAAGTGGAAAATGTTTGAGCTAGTTCATATCTGCGTTTAATGCAAGTAGAGTAGTCATGAAACATGGTTTTGTTAATAATATTTTACGTATCTGCGAACACAATTTCATTATGGAGCAAATTTATGTTTTGAACAGCGGCAAATTAAATATAAAACCATTAGAGCTACCAACTGAAATACTTTTTGATTTATTTTGCTACAATTTTGTCATCCTACTGTATTTAGAACTAATATTTAAAGGTTTTACATAATAATAATTTAATAAATAAGAATACCAGCCTGTAAGTGTCCCACTGCAAAGGCAATGAGGCCTCTTCCCGGGGGAAAACACAGGCTAAATCACCATGTTCGTATTGGTGATTTCAAACGCCGAGAAATCAACACTTCTCTATTTTTTCCCACATATAGTGCTAATAAAACAAGAACGAAAAAGTTTTCCTTCACCGTCAGGAGATAGTTTTTACTAATTTAAATTAGTAAATGTACGTGAATTCCGAAAAATTCGTTAGAACATTCCAGGGTTGGAACCTGAGAACATCGAATCGATGTACCGCCGATCTAAACCACTTTATCACAACGACTTATAAAGGTTTTAGACGTTCTTTAAATATTTTAATTTTAATCTGCATTAAGAAAGAGAGATAGATACAAAAGACCGTTGAAAAGAATATATTCGGTCGCAGATTGAGTAACTCTGTGAATAATCTTTCAAGATTTTTATTTTATTACACACTGTACTTTACAGTCCAAGTTAAGCTCCTTAAAGATAGTGCTCATCGGCACTTTGTTCTAATATAATATACACTTTACGCTACTTTATAAAAAAGAGTTAGAAATAATGAAATATACCTACTTATTTTTAACTGGAACAAAAGTAACATCACTGATTTCACTAGTGAATTTAGTTCCAGGTTCAGTGCAAAAGATGATTGACTTTCAGGCTTTTTTGTCCTAGCATTTCACAATTAGTACACAGCAAAGGTGCAGTCATCAGAACATCGACTACAGTAGAGTTTAAAAACATCGGCGATCGCAAAGGCGATGGTGTCTTGGCGTTGTATTGACAGAAGCCACTGTAATACCGCAGCCGGCTTCTTCGTCTTCTTTTTATTTAATGGCAACGTGTGTCATTCACAATTCTTCCTACGTCACGCGAATAGAATATGATTTCTAATAGTTCTTGTACTCTTCAAACAATACCTCTAACAAGATGCAGGGAGTTTTTGTGGCAACTCAAAATACATGTTTCTAGTAATTATTTATAATCTACTTCTCTTGTGCACAATAACCAAAAAATACCGCCAATATTGTATAATATAGGGCCAAATAACTCAAGTTTATGAATTAAAATAAAAACCACCACATGGCAGATCAAAATCCCGCCAAAAACTCTGCGGCCGGCTTGCTAAAAGAATTTAGCCAATTTTGGGCGTTACTTACGTATCCACCCTCGCATAGAAAATGTTACATCAAAGTATTTATATGTATTCCTTATTATACAAATACTACAAGTATATACCTTCATTTGAAATATTACAGTGAAAGAGATAGTGAGAAAGAATTTCGTCAGAAAAAATACCTTTAACCTTTAATAAAAATATCAGATTCTTATAGACAAAATTTGGTGTTGATATAAAACCAACCAAATAAATTCTGAGAGGAAAAGTGAATAAATACAATATTTAGAAAGAGACAAAATTAAGTATGTAACCCCAATTCTCCCAGCACCGCGATAGGCTTGAGAAGTGAATGTTAACAGAATACGAATTAATTGATATTATATCATGTGAGGTCTTAGCATAATTCAATCTGATTATGTCATATAAAAATAGTCCTCCAGTCCAATCGTAAATTCAGTCAAAATAAAAGTATAAGATCATTGTAGTTTTTTTAAAGTGTAGCCTTTTTTCATGAATATTAAGTCTCTGGAACTTAGTTCATATAATTTCGATTTTAAAAGACAATGTATGTAAAACATAATATTTTGACATCAGTGTTTTTAAACTAAATTTTAAGGTCTGAGGATCTCTCGGTGCTCCCTATAGCCTTTGGATTGTACTGTGCTTACCATCAAGGACAGTACTGTTAATTTGCTGAGCTAATATATAAAAATATACAAAACTAGTTCGAGATTCCTTGATGAATTAGTTATATATTTATTAAACTGGTAATAATTTCTTTTGAGCGTGCTTTCAATTTGAGGAGTGTCTGATTAGTTTTACCATTATTTTAAATTATTTAACGATATTATTAATTAACGATAAAACAAACTCGTTAACTTGAACTAATGAACTTCATAGAGCGTTAAAGTAACTTCAGTGTACAAAGCGATTACATTTTCCAAAATAATAATGATATATTTTTAATCTCTATAACTATTCACAGATAGAAAAGTTATAGTTTCAAAGCGTAAATACTTGTAGAAATATGAAAGGGATAGTAATATTTTAGTGAACTAGTCTTTTAATTTTATTTGTTAAGAAATTTTTTGTGTATTCTCTTTAATTTATTGATATATTTGAAGCGATGATGGCCCAGTGGTAGCGTGTACGACTTCGCGTCGATTGACGTGAGTTAGAATCCCTACAATGAGCTTGAGCTTTCGGTGAAGGAAAACATCGTGAGGAAACCATAGCATGGTGGTAGGGCATTTTCTACTGCCCGCCTGGCTAGCTACCACCCTCAAGTTGAAAATCTGTCGCCAAAACACCAATAGGTGTGTTCCGGCAGCTGCACTTGAGAGCCAGTCGTCCACTAGGTTTAGCGTGTTACCATCTTGGGCCACATCGTCACTTAACATCACGTGAGATTGTGGCCACTACGCCAAACCTATAACGATAAAAAAAAAATTGGTTTGTTGCATTTCTTCTAAAATGTTTTTTGATGTGAAAACTTCTTTAGCACCGTTGTGATTTGAAACTTGATGAAACAAACAAACGACAACCATATACTTCTGTAGGATTTAGCCTACGAGAGAATGAGATAGAACAAATTTACATTATGCACGGTTAATGCATGTCCTGATTTTCATGATTGTTATGGCAAGTACAGTATAGTTCAGAAACCGTCGTTGTCATACCTGCCTTTAAGCTTCTTAGCAGCTGGATATACATTAGCTGATTCCCAAATGTGACATACTAAAAGACAGACACAGTGACATATTTATCAGCATGTGTATGGTGGTCGCGATCCAGTCAGGTACAGATACTCTACTAACCCGCTTCATTACTGGATATACAAGGGCTGATTTCAAAACATGACACGCCTAATTATGCCAATATTACGGGTGTTACACCTAGTATATGTTAGTCGCGATCCAGTCGGACAGTTATCGTGAGCGACTCATCAAAAGCTTTCTTCTCTGAGTAAGGTTCAACAGGATACTTTAAAATATTTTTATTTGCACGTCTCTATGAATCTTCTCCGTTATGTTCTATATTGGAACATCTATGAATTATAAAAATATGTCAAACTATTTTTAGTCCTTATTCAATCGGCCAGTATTTCTAATATTTAAGTTGATCTGGCGGTACGTAGAAATACACTATATCAGGTGCATTTATTACATAGTATTTATAAAATGGTTTTCGACGTCCATCCACATCATAATTAGATATAAAACAACAAAAATTTCAGATAAAACGAATAAAGAAGTCTACAGTATACAATATATTTATTTTATTGCGGACGCTGACGTCACTGAAACTCAGTGACAGCGCGCCAAAATGGAGGCGTTTAAATCGCTTAATCTTATTGCAGTTTAAAAATATATATTTTGATGTTAAATTATAATATTTTTATTTTTACGGCTATGTACCAAAGTAAATAATTAAATTAAAAAAAAAGTAAAATAATTCAAGCATATTCCCTTTTCACGTTTTAAATTATTACTTCAAATTCCCTTTATTTGTACACAATAACCACACTGTATGATAAAACGCCACAAATACTACAGAAAATAAGGTAAAAAAACACTTGGCCAATCAAGTACCAGCAAAAAACTCGGTAACGAGACCTTTTGCGTATTTTCGAAGAGGCGTGCTAACGAGACCGTGGTCCGTCGAACTCAATCCCAAAATCATAACAAGTTTCATTTACTAAACGAAAAGTATTATAAGTACGACAATTTTATACTCACTGATAATTGAGCACAATACATAATTTCGTTGAATAAAGTCATAACCGAAATCAAACATCAGTACAACTATAAATGACCCGCAGGTTCCGTTTTTATTTGTTACATGTCTTTTAAAGAACTGATATGATAAATCATCAGCTACAGTCCGTTTCGCAGAATGTAATTTTTACGGTGCCGTACGTCATAATGAAAAAATGGAACCTTTATATGATCACTTTGTTGTCCGTCTGCCTGTCTGTCCTTTTTTTCGAAAACGATATGAACTATAAAGTTGAAATAACTGAGGTCCTATGGCTTCATGCTGCTATAAAAAATAAAGGTATCTTGACTAACGCGTTAAAGAGATACAGCACTTCATCTTTAAAATGTCGCTCGCGGACCGATTAATAAAATCTATAAAATCAATCTTCATAATAAAAGTCTAAAAGTAGCACTCAGTGACCGATTTTCAAAACCTAGAGGGTACTTATCGGAGCCATACAGTCTCAAAATTTGGTACGAATAGAGGTCTTTTGACATAAGTTAAGTATTAAATCCAACAATAGTGAATTTATAGTCCCGTTGAAAATTATAATACAATAAAATTATTTTTTCTCTCGAAAACAGCTTACGGGTGTAAAATTGAAATTCATATCCAAAACTTAAGATCCACGATAACATACTACTGTAAAAAAATCAAGTTTTAGGTTCACGTAATAAAAAGATACAGAGCCCTTCATATTATTAGTTTAAAAGTCCTATATCTAAGTCCGGTTATCAAGGCCTATAGGGTAGTATCAACTTCCAAGCTAGTAGTTTTGAAACCCCTCCGACAACATAACATTAATATTTTTGATTTCTTTTACATAATATATTATATTATTATTGATTTTAATTACTACTTATTGTGGATTAAATATTAAAGTTAATTATATAAGATGTAACGGATCTTTCTACTACAAAAAACCTATTTATCACTCATTTTTATTGTTTCTATTATCCTATTTAATGGGTTTGACAGGAACCCTTATAGTTTGATATGTCCGTCTATCAGTCGGCAGCTTAGCTCAGAGATTCATAGTACTAAAAATCTGTAATTTGGTATGGGTATGATGCATATGAATCACGCAGACAAAGTGGTTAAATAAAATCTTGAAAAAAATATTGTTTAGGTTACCTACCCGACACTTAAAGTGGGTATGATTTTTTTTTGACATCGGATGTCTTTGGATAGTTCATTCAAATATATTGTGGGTCTTTGAAAACCATTTTTCGATTCAAGGATCCGTTTGCGAAATACAAACCTTTAAAGTGCTAATTTTTGTTAGAATCAAGTGTCCCCCCGCACCGCCAGCTAAATGGTTGTTTTTAGATATGTAAAAAATGCATGGTAGTAGTATATAATGAAGTTAAAAGGAAAACTATCACAGGTAAGTAGGCTTTAAAAGTTAATCTATACTAATATAATAAAGCGGAAGAAATTTTTGTTTGTTTAAACATCAGTTGGATTCTAAATATTATTTTTGTATATGATAGCCAGATTCATGAGGAATGGTATAGGCTATCTAGCATTAGGCTAAGCCTCCAAGCTAGCCTTATATATAGATTTTTTTAAGTAAGTCAAAAGAAACAGCGCACGCGAACTGCTTTATCCGCGTGCGCTGGCGTAATGGTTAGTGATATGTACATACAATGTTCTACAAAAATATTGCTCCCTAGTACAGAAAAAAAAAATCTGCTATAGATATTTTATAGATAAGCCAAAATAAGGCAATTTGTGACAAAAAAATATTGAAAATGATTTATGAGCATTATTACGTATTAGATATGGCATATTAATCTTTACGAATGAAAGTTACTTACAAATACATAAATACGTTATTTGAAATCTATTTTTTTTATTCTGTGTTATTCGTGTGATACACGGTTGTTATGACATTATCAAGACAATTTTATGAAGATAAGCTTTTCCTTTTATAGCATGTTATTTGGACGCATAGTTTGGGAGATAATGAAAATTAAAATAATTCAACATTCGGCTCGGATCTATGACTATTGGTGTAGTTATGCGAACGAGTCTTGTGAATTGTGACGCATAAACCTGGCAGCCCGATAAAAATATTGTCTATACTGAAGTATTATAAATCATGAATCAGCGATTTATTTTAAATTATACGCGGATAAAACACAGCTAGTAAACTTATAAAAGGTATTTGAAGAAGTAATCTCGTAAAAAATCTAAACTTAAAGACCCTTCTCTAAAGAATGATTCTTGTTACATAAAGCCGGACGCCGGTCGGGACACGGTTAAACATATATAGTATATTTTGTATGAAGTAATTCATGCTACACCGGGCCGGGGCCGGGGAACTTTAGATTTTTCTTTAATATCGCTGTTTCTGTGATCATGGAAAAATCAAATAATTTTCGAAAACGAGTTCCATCGTGGTGTCAACGCAGCACAGACGGCATGCAATATCAACGACATGACCAGGACCAGGTACCGAAGTGAATGCACGATACGTATTTAGCTTAATCGCTTCCGTTTTGAAAATTGTGATCTCAACAATAACTCCTGTGCCCAACTGGATACGAAAGTCGATAACGATGGTTTGAGAACCGTAGTGGCAGCAGATTCATCTCAAACCACTTCGGAATTAACAGCAGCCTTCAACGTAAGTGATAAAATGATACTGATTAATTTACGTCAAATTGGAAAGATAAAAAGCTCGGAAAGTGGGTGCCATATAAACTCACTGAACAACAACAACAAAATCGCTTGGAAGTTTGCTTTAACTTATTGAATAGACACACAAATGAGGATATTCTGAATAGGATTGTCACTTTTCATGAAAAGTGGGTCCTGTATGATAATTTAAAATGTCTGATGCACTGGTTGGACTTAGGGGAGGCAGCCAAATCATGTCCTAAAAGCATAATGAGTCAAAAGAAGCTGCTTGAAGAGTATATGGTGGACCTGTGCCGGCATTGTTCATTACAACATCTTGAGACCTGGCAAAACAATCAGTGAAGAGGTGTACTATGAAGAATTGCAAATCACGATGGACCAGCTCGCTGTCAAGCAACAAAGACTGTCAATTGTTCTAGTCAACTTTTTCTTCACGACAACGCTCGCACAAAGGACTATCTGAAAATTTCTGGATCTACCACTACCACAAACCATACTCCCCAGACCTTGTACTAATTTCCATTTTTTCCCCGAATTTGGATAGTTTGTTGCAGGGGAAAAATTTCAAATCGATGTGGCGGTTAAAAAGCCTTTAAAGAGTTCATCGATTCTCGTGTTCAGAATTTCTAAAGCAGAGCATCGGTGAACTCCTATTAAAATGGGAAAAGTGCATGGACTTTATTGGCCAGTACTACGACTAATTAAATATATACTTTCTTTTAAACAAAACGTTTGATATCCTTTTTTTATATAATAGCTCGGCACATTGGCTGTACTGTCCCTGATGGTAAGCACAGTACAATCCAAATACAACGGCGACCATCGAGAGATCGAAATCCATCGGTGGTCGCCGCTGTCATGCCGGCCTGCATAAATATATAAATATCTTAAATATCGCATAAATATCTCTTTACGTTACGCTTGAACATCTCTTTACGTTACGCTTGAAAAAATTTACAAATCCTAAGATTGGCAGAAACACTTCCTAAGAAATATACAATAGCAGACGAGTGGCGATGGTTTGTATTTCGTTGAGTTCGTTACCCTACGCTTGTTCCTTAGGAAGTGTTTCTGCCAATCTCTGGATTTATAGATTTTTACAATTGATATAATGGGCTTTTACCTATGAAATTACAGTTTTATATAGAAAAATCAAACTTTTTTTAAGAATGTATTTATCTAATTTGTCGTAGTACTGCACTTCTCAGGATAAAATATTCTCATTGGTATCTAACAGCTGTTAGACCTAATGCAAACGTTTAGAGTATTTGAGGGATAAACTTAAGCGTGTTTTTCCTCAGACGCGTAAAACAACTCTGTGTTCTACCATACTGATGTCATAAATTTTATAATCAACTAGCTGTGCCCCAAGGTTAAACCCGTTTTAAATATATTCGATCACCTCTCTCTCTCCCGTACAGTGTAGCCTCTCGTTGTTATCTCTACCCGTACTTGCCTACAACTTGCCAGATTACAAGACTTTCATGATTTCTGCTCCTCTACTTAGAGCCGTAGCATGAAGTTATATAGCTTATAATCTTCTTCAATAAACAGACTATAAAATCTGACTAGTACTTCAAAAGATTAGCGCGTTCAAACGAAAAAAGAATCTCATGAGCTTTATTTTCAGAATATTTTCAATATAAAATATTTAATCATTTGTAAACCGTGCCCCGACATCCGCGTATGGGCGCGCATGCGTCTCCGGGATTTTTCATTCCTTCCAATCCGAGGATAAGACGCCCTCGGAGTATCAATTTTATGTCCACACTTACTTATTTAACATTGTAAGAACGTAGTTGCTTTTATTTGATTCAAGTATAGGAATACTTTACCTTTTTTATATAGTTGCATGGTACAGTCACTGTCCCTGATGGTATAAGCACAACGGCGACCACCGACAGATCGAAATCCATCGGCGGTATAAGCGCATGTCTATGAAAAGTTTTTCATCATATGCTTGGTGGTCATCACCTAGTCTGTGGCCGTATGAATGTGTAAATCGACTTAAATAAAAGTACTTTATAATTATAAAATATCCAATTGTTAACTCTCGTTCGGTACACTGTTAAGACGAACAATGGCTAACAATTCAAGACTGATTTGAATTCATAAATCAGTTGACAGCTAAACTGTTTACAAAGAAAAACTTGGGAAATTTACTTAAGCAACAGTATTGTTGTAATGCACTTGTATTCCGAGCATAATAGAACTTTCATCCAACTTTATTTCAAGACTTGTCTAACTTTGACTATTCTTGTCGCGTACCTTGCTTGCAGTCGAAGTGACAAAGTTTTGTCAGTTCAGCGTACTTATTTGCAGTTTCAATCGCTACTGATAAGTATACTACGAATAAGTGTGTCAGTTGTGATTATATATGCATATAATTCAGATTGAATCAAATTTTATTTTCAACGCAAACAGTGTCGTGTTATAACGTGTTTATCCGAGTATCTGCGTGTCTCTCTGTGGCATCGTAGCTTCCAAACAGCTGAACTAATTTTGATTTCGGTTTATTTTTGAAAGGTGTCTTGAACGAGACGAGACGAACGTTCTTAGATATGATTCAAGAAAACTTGTTCATCCATTTGAAGATTATAAGCTATTTTCTAGTTGATAAATGGATGTGAGCATCTTCCACAGGTCTGATCTAGTCGAAATTTGATGTTCTGTTACTTCAATGATATTAGAAGACCATGAAAACATTGACCTAATGCTGCAGCATCATCTGGAATATGCAGGATACTTATCACCAACTAACAGCAGCGTATTTGGGCTCATTGGAATGTTTTTTTATTTATCTTTTTAACCCATAAATATATACAAATATTTTTATTTCCAAGAACTATTATATAAAGTTTTGCATTAACTAAGATCCCACACTAGGCTATAAAAAGGATACAAATAAAAAAAGAAAATTAAAAATGTGTGCGTCCGTTTGCGTGTATATGTGTGCGTGTGCGAGAGACGTACCAAATCTTGGGCTAGGGGCTAACAAAATATCTTGATTGTCTGTTCGGGTTGATTCAATCTTGATCTTTCATTTTGAATTCCTTTACTAATATTTAACAAATGAAGAATATCGACTTTTAAGGAATAATAGAACAAGAAAGAGTACATAGAGTCTGTACAAACATAATACATTTAAAACCTTAATATGAGTTAAAGAATACACGATCACAAAATTTATTAACACAACAATTTTTTTTTGTTTGTGTTATAAATTATTGTAAAGATTCAGTTAATAAGGGGGACAAATGCAGATATTACATTTATGCACAGTAACTTATGATAAGTCTTCTGAATTGTAGTAGGAGGTTTGCGTGTAAATTACGTTTAACATATTATGTACCCGAAATTAGCTCTGACCGAAAATTTCTTTACCCGTCCCCACAAAATCTCTACCCCTCTGTCAGTCTTCATCAAGATTATTGTGTCATTAAGAACAAAGTATTCTCTAGCACAATGCTGTTAATTTTTTATCTTCAACTTTATTGTTTTCTTAAATAAATTTACTTTGTGCTCAAAGTACTTTAAAAACCTTGTTTCAGAACATTATAGGATTAAACTACGCTTCGTCTTAGGCCGCAATGTAAATTAACTATTTCAAAACTGAAGATCATATTAGGGTCATTATTTTGTAAAAGTTAAATTACGCTATTATGGTGTTAGTCTAAAATGTGACATCATTTTATATTTCATTTCAAAAAAGTTACTTTTTAAATTGCGGAAAGTAGAATGATTGCCATTTTATCTTTTGAATAATTCCACGCTCGCCGTCACCCGCGCAACGGGTTCCTATCCATGATATGAATTTCATGCAAAACGCGAATATTACGTACAATGGCCTCTGAAGCGGTGCGAGTTTCGGTTACATTTCTTATCTACTTATATGTACATAGGTGCATTCATCGTTGTTGGTCTTTATGTTCAGAGAGCTATGATCAAAAGTCACGTTAAAGCTATAACAAAACTTACATCTATACTAATATTATAAAGCTTAAGAGATTGTTTGTTTGTTTGTTTGAACATGCTAATTTCTGAAACTGCTTAAAAAATAAAGATTGATCAACGATAAGCTACACGAGTGAGATGGCAAAGCGGTGGTCAGTTGATCAAATAAAATTAACACGATCCTAGTGTCCTAGGACACTAGGTTGTCCTAGTTTGTGTAAGTAGTATGTTGTACTGACTATAAATGCGTTTCAAATTTGAATTCAGAAAAAACAATCTGAAGTATTGTAACAATATTCAAGGCCAGAATAGTTAGTGATAATAATAATAATGCTTGATTTATAATAAATATTAATAATAATGCTTTATTTTAATTGAGTATACAATTTTTTGAACTTTTTTTATGGTTATAGGTTTGGCGTAGTGGCCACAATCTCACCTAATGTTAAGTGACGTTGTGGCCCAAGATTATAACACGCTACACCTAGTGGAAGACTGGCTCTCAAGTGCAGCTGTCGGAACACAGCTACTTGACAGATTTTCAACTTGAGGGTGGTAGCTAGCCAGCCGGGCATTAGAAAAAACCCCACCACCATGCTATGGTTTCCTCACGATGTTTTTCCTCACCGAAAACTCAATTGTAGGGATTCGAACTCATGTCAATCGACGCGAAGTCGTACACAATACCAATGAGCCATCATTGCTTCAAAAACTAAAACTATGTATATTATATTTTTCTTAATTTTTTCGATGTTATGTTATGAATAAATAAATATTTTTATTATATGTGCCAACATGATATTAGACCATACAATTTTTTTTTTTTTTTTTTTCGAACTGACTATACTGTTAGCCTTAGGGGCCCTGGAGCCTTTACGGCTTTTACAGCTTTACCGGGCTTGGGGGCGAGCGCTTAGGGCACTCAGCCCTACACTCAGCAACAACATCCGAGGGTGCCAAAGTGGCCGAACCTCGGCTCGGACTGTTGCGCGTATGCAATTAAGTCGCGATCTGACTAAATCCCTATCATTCGATCTAAACTAACTATACATATATACATGTTTCTGCCCCCTGGGAGGAGGGAAGGAACATGTGTATGTGTATTTAGTGGTCTGAAATTTTTTTGTCTAATCTAACTAGGCAAAAAAAGAAAAAAAAAGGTTCCTTACAGAACCTATGTACCTGTGTGTTGTGCATGTGTGTATAATGCAGTGTCATGTATGGCTGTGAAAGTTAGTGATTGTACAGTCACTTGTATCGCGCGAGCGGCTGCTTGGCTCAAGGGCTCCATGCCGATGGATCGGACCTAGGCTTGAGTTGCCGCAGAGGAGGGCGGTCGTGGCGGGTGTGCGGGAGCGAAGTTAACCGTACGTCCCCTGCGGAGGGAACGGTGGTTTCGCGGGCGTGGGCGCGAGCACGCATATGTTGCGGGAGCGGACGCGTAGAAATTGTTAGCTTTCTCGATGTCGTCATCGGGATCGACAAAGAGATTTCGCGGACGGCGTTTATAACGTTTGGCAACGGGGATCGAGTTGTCTGGGACGTAGTTCACGGTGGATTTGACGAGCGGGTTGGGATGATTCGAAGCGCTATCGAAGTATCTCCTGGTGAGATATTTCACATAGGCTTCTATCGAGGGTAGCCTCATGTCCCTGTGCAGGTCCATGTTCCTAACGAAGGCTGGAGGGTCAAGCAGGCGACGGAGAAACCGATTTTGGACTCTTTGCATGCGGGCAAAGTTATGTTTGGAAGACCATACAACTATTATTGCATAATTATGTGGAAATACGCTTTAACGAAACAACTAACAAAATGGTCAACTAAGCTACCGATTTCTGATTGACATAGTCGAAATTAAAGCTACATGTGTAAGTACGAATTAAAGTTAAGTCATGTTAGTCGTGTAACATTGAAATTACTTTTGAAGACGTGTTAACGTCAACGAGGCGTACGGGAGCAGGTTGAGCGAGAGTTTATCTAAATGAGATGCCTCGACGTCTCGCGCGTCTCTTCCCTTCCGACACCTAATACAGAATCGATAAAATAAACAGACAAGTTTGATTTAAAAAATTGCATTCTATTTTGTAACCATCAGGTAAAAATCGATTGTAATTCGCTGTCAATTATATTCTTACTATATTATGTATCTATTTATACCGGCTCAAGTAAAAGAAATCTATAATATCTAAATTTAAAATTGTTTAATAAAAATCGAATATTTTAAAGATTTGCGTAAAATTTTTTCGTATGTGAAAACATTTTTGTAGTCATTGAATGTCTCGAGCTCGCAGGAAGTCATAAATATCGCGCGCATCCCTGATTTCTACCAAACTTTATTCACGTATATGTTCTTTTTTATATGTCTACATAAATATATTTAGGTTCATACTGCTTATTAGATTACAAACCAGTTCTTCTCTTGAATAAATAATATCAAATATAGGCACATGTTTCTTATTATCTTACGAAATGGAGTTCATTCCATCAAGGATACTCAATAAGTTCATAAGCTACTTAATGGAGATATAAAAGAATTAATTTTATTAATTAAAATGTATGGCCATGGTTCATTTATATTTATAAAATAAAGACATTTCTCGGTGCATTAGCCTCTTGGGCCACCACCACATGCTTCATTTGTGATATTTACTGAATATAACTGTTATTATTTTATATATATAACTGTTTTTTTTTTAGTAAAGAATCGCTAGGTAATAGTATTATAAGAAAAAAACATACATAAAATATACATTTAGAAAAAAGTTACCAGTAAAAATATTATTGGTATATTTTTTATAAAATATGGGTTTATATAAAAGACAATGTTAAGAAATTGACAAGAAAAACAAATTAGATTCCTCAAAGCTAGCTTGATTTATCACCTGGAGTAGGAATCATTGGAGCTGATTTACACAAACATATAAATAGAAAGAGAAAGAAAATAACTAAAAAAATAATCACTTCAATCTAATAAAGAAGTTAATAAATTTAATATATCGTATATTATTATGATCTGTTAACAGTTTCAATTTAATTATTGCAACATCTGCATATGCGTTTGTGCAATGTACTCAGATTATTATTATCATAATCTCGATGGTATGCAACTGCATTGAATGCCCAAAATAATACAGAAAGTACACAGAAGAAACAGTCATGAAAATTCGTAAATATCTGAGTTATGTATTTAAAAATATATACTAAAATTGGGCATACCTCCTTTATGAACACTTACTTACGATTTGGACTTTCGGTGAAAACAGCAAAATTTATCGCTGGCGCGCGGCGTCACAATCACGTCGGGGTCACCAAAATGATAATGCACGTAGGAGACGGATGCTTAGTAGAAGAAGTCTTTATTGTGTGAAAGCTTTTTATTTACTGTTACATATAATTTAAATGTATTAAGATGGCGTTGCAATATATTAGAGAATTTTCGTTGTTAATCTGCGTTGTCCTAGCGACCGTCTCGTTCTAGGTTAGCACGAATTCCGGTCTAGAGGTGTGCTCTTTCTTCATATTTATGTTATAATCGCTTACAAATAGTAATTATATATTAATTATTTATATGTATATAATTTTTGAGATTCGCCATTGTCATGTTATTACTTACTAAATAGATTGGGTTAACGACCCAATTAGACCTAAACGATTATAACCTTTAAAGATAATTTATAAGACGAACAAAAAAACTACCCAAAATCATTTCACCTACGAATGCACTCACACATAAAACAATAAATGCGTATTATATAACTAATAAATATAGCTTTATTCATTTGATAATGTTATATTAATATCGGAAGTGGCCTTAATTCATAATACACACTGAGCTGGAGCTTTGTAAAAGAATTTGTAAATAATTGAACGAATAAAGATTTTTAGTACTACTTAACAGCCTTAATGCATGAAATACTTTGAGATTTTTCACGGTGACAATTTTCAATAACTGTAAAATGCATTCTGCACTTAGTTCACAAAATTATACAAAAGTTTCCGAAACTAAAAAAAAACATTAGGAAAAATGTTGCCACAATATAGTACCTAATTGAGGTGCATTTATCCGGCAATTGGCCGCGTCCCTTGCGTTTCCGTTCGTTAGCCCGCCAGGAAATGTTCCGGAAAATTGTTGCGATTCTCACAGAGAGTTGCTTTACTGTATGTAAAATGACTGAAACAGTATATAGGTTGATTCGTGATGTACTGCGGATATTTTTTCTACACTCTGTGATAAAATTCGACTAAAAAGGGAACTATTTATATATTTTAAAATCTTTTGCGCATCTATCAGTCATCGTATAATTTCTAATCGACTTAATCGATTGAGCTCATATTCATATAATATATTTGTTTTATTGGGATTAATAGCAGTTGTTGGGATCCGATAGGTGGCAATGGGGTCGATCCATCAACTACAGAAAAGAGCAGAACAACATCTGCCGTGCCAATGAGATTTTCTCAAAACATATAACCACAAATGACCCTGGCACCAATACATAGTAAATTAGATTCATATTTGAGAACAAATATAGTATTTCGCATTGTATGACAACAGATGCCTTCTTCTAGCTTAAATGAACTTCTCAAGAAGCATAATTTTCAATAAGTTTTGACCAACCTTACCAAGATTTTATTTGTATTGTTTTTACATTAATGTCAGTGTGACTGTTACCAAATCTTTTTCAATTAAAAGTTGCATTAGTTTTCGATTTTAGGAAACTCTCATTTATTTTAGAGTACATATAGCTGCAATAGTATCTTACTCACTATGATTGTCAATTGTCAATCTTGCATATGAATGAAATTCATAATCCAAAAATGACAAAATAAATTCTAATATCTATGATAGCAGGTACTTATTTATTATTGTAGTGTCATATTTTTAGATAAATGTCCAACAAATTAACGAAACAAGAAAAGTTATGGATTTTAAGATGTAGGTTTTTTTTTGTTTTTTGAGATGTGGGTCGTCTTGCTCGCCAGAGATTCTCTTACAGAAAAAACGAAAAAAGGTCGTCCAATTAAAAGGCCTCCAGAATCGCGATTTGCGCCCCTTGTAGCTTTGCAGTTTCAGGTCATGGACCCCATGGACGTAGGGTAAATATGCCTGTGCATAATATATATTTTTAAATCACAATTATCTCAATAAACTTTATTATTAATTATTTTACGGTTTCATGGTCGTATTTCGGCATTTTGATCTGCAATTAACCTTATATTCTTATCTTCTTCGCTGCGTTCACCGGTAACCGGTTTACCTTTACTTCAGTCGAAGGATCCGAGGCAAACATTATAACTAAGGGAGAACAATTAGGAAAGGTTTTACTAACCCTCGTTACAGCGACCGCTTAGAAACTATTGTGTATACGTCACTTCCTTGATGCAGGTAGGTAGAGTGGAATTTTTAATTTAAATATTTATTTCAGTGACATGTTTTTTATTATTTCCTCTTAAAAGAAGTCTATTACTGATGAACTTTGGCCTCCTCCAAAGATCACCACAACGACTGAACCTGCGCTGCTTGCATACAGTTGAATCCCGCAACATTTACCAGGTTGTCAGTCGGCCTTGTGGCAACCGTGCACACGCTGCGTTTCGTGGTTGCCAGTTGAGAACTCTTCGACTTCATCGGCTAATCGTTCTATGAGCAATGTACCCTTCCCACTGCCACTTAAGTCTAACATTTCTGAAGGCTATGTCGGTGACTATGGGTCTTCAGTGGACATCCTCATTTTTGATACGCTCCCGCAAATAAATTTTGAATATAGCCCTCTCCATTACTGTTTGTGTAACTTTGAGCTTTCTTAAGAGGCCCATCGCTAGAGACCACGCCTTGAAGCGCTGCGGTATCTTGGTCGAGAAGATGTATTGTGTATTTAGAAAATTCCATTATTGAGGATGTAAATAATTAATTCCATAAAAACTATCATTGTTCAAATGCAATCAGAATTTAAGCTTTCTTTAAGCTTTAAGAACTAGCAACAAACTTATAAAATTTACTATTTTTTTTAAATTAATGCAAAAATGCTGATAGGGTTATGTAATTATCTAGACACACGGCACAGTGTCGGCCAAGTTCGGGCGACACATCGGCCAGTGTGTATATTTACACGAACCATTTTCACTGAATCACTCACTCATCAAACACCTAGACTACTTCTTCTAGGGTCACCTAGTAGGAACTTTAAATTTGGCATGAATGTCAATTAAAACTGGCAAGTTAGAAATCCCCATATAAAAGAAAGTATCAAATTGTTTTGTAAATGAATTGAAGAATGTACAGCTATAATAAAAGGAACTGCTAAGGAACTTGGCTCTCGTTCGATCTCAGCTCTTTTATCGGTGACAACGCCTACCCCCAACGTCGTTTCTACCGAACTTGACCCCTTTTCACATTATCTCTCAGATTATGTTTTTATTGGGGTATAATCTATTTGAATGACTTAATAATGATAATTTATTAATTCTGTTCTGTCAGTGCGGGAATCTCAAGCTTTAATAATGTAAATCCAATCAAATATTAATAAACCATACATTAAAGTTCTATAATAGTTTAGTGGCGGTTAATTATACTAATATTATTCCAGTCGTATTTGCCACACACAAAACGGGCAATAATTTATAACTGAGAACTTACTTTATTCTGATGTAACTGTTTTAAAACTTTGTATTATATGATATATGTATATTATATGGTAATTCAAGTTCTTGTACGTCTCAAAAGTAGAGAGAGGTAATGAGAGGTAATGTTTTTGTATCTTTTCGGAATCTGACGTCATCGGGGATTTAGGCCCTAATGTTATATTATAAAAATCTTCCAAATACTTAGTACTTGAGATACAGGTACGCTACATACAAGTAGTTATATGTAAAATAATATACAGATAAGTTCACTAGGTACAATTTTATTGCGTTTAATATACGTTTTTAATGTACTTTATTTTAAACCGGTTCATTTTGAAATAAATATTATACATGTTTTATTAGAAGCCAGGTGTTGGAATGGATAAGGATGAACTAAGAGAATTGACATCTCGCAATTTTCATCTCGGCCTGTTTACTTGTTAGGACCATACAGTTTATAAGTAAACCTTTCTAGTTTTTCAATTTATACAGTATTTAGTAATATTATTGAAGTGAAACTTCTTATGCGACTTCCAAGCGTTAAACGTTTAACGCACATTATCGGTCTCTCTTCTTTGTGTGAGCGAGAGCGAGAGAGCAATATATTATCGGTCTCTCCTCTTTGTGTGAGCCAGAGCGAGAGACTAAATGTAGGTGTGTATGTATATTGCACACTGTTTAAATAAAATAGAAAATGTCTTTCAAAATGAAGTTTCACTTCTATCGTGTGATATTAGAAATAAGCTAGCTAAAAATTCTCAATGATATTAATACAGATGAAAAAGCTTACCAAACCTAGTTAAAATAAATAATACAGCCTCTGAATCCTTCTTCCTAATACCAAATGGCAACATAGAAGTTAAGAAACTGATTATTAAACTAGAAAATGTTAAAGCACCTAGGGTAGATGGGTACACTAAAAGTTTAGTTAAAGCTATACGAAATGCTATTATTCAACCACTCACCATAATCTCTAACACCAGTCTGGCTACGCGTGTGTTTCATGAAATATGGAAGATAGCGGCTGTCTGTCCTATACATAAAAGTAGCTAAGGATGTTCGGGATAATTATCGTCTCATTTCTTTGCTTGGGATATTTCCAAAACTGCTTGAAAAAATAGTGAACAATCTTGTGTTTATGTACTGTATGTAATATGTGTCTGTAATGTTAAAGAAGTTTTCACTTCAAAAAATCATTCCCACTTTACATGTAGGAGAGGTACCCTAAACATTTTTTTTTTTTAGATTTTATTTTACGACTTTGTCGGCGTGATTAATATGCCCATATCAAATTACAGCTTTCTAGCACTAAAGTACCTACTAAGAATCTCTGAACTAAGCCGCGGAGAAACAGACAGATATAGCGAAACTATAAGGGTTTCTTGTTGACTTCGGAACCCTAAAAATTTAAAAGATCAAGACTTTAATAAAGATAAAAAGAACCAGCGCATACTGCATATATAACATATTATGTTTGCATATATATTTTAAACGTTCTTAAAGTTGAAAACGATTATTCACTATAACTAATTCCAAGGCAATTAATGATGGCAAAAAGTTCTAAAGCCAAGATCCAAGAGTCTAAATTATTCAACTTTAATAATTAATATTTTACGAGAATATTAAAAAGATAATACTAAAAAAGTGATGTAGACGCAAATGTTACTTAAAAAGCGATATTTTAAAACGAAAAACTCATTTTCATATATCATTGTGGCTTTATTTTATCAGTCCGGCATTTTGAACTTTTTGTTAATGAACTTAAGAGTTCATTTTTCCTTCAGATTTTAAATTGCATATTTTTACAGTGGCAATTATTATACTTTCGAATATTCCTGGTATTGTTGTTATATGTTTATTTTAATTTTAATTGCATTATTAATTATTTTCGAATCAAAGCAAAGCTTAATATTATAATAATAGAACTCTGTACGTATCTCACTATTAGACACTGGACTCTTTCCGAGGTAAGAAACGGCCTTAAACACTCACGACCAGCCCACGACGATGGTGTTATACTGAATTCAAATTCGATATTCTGTTTCTCTGATTTTATATATTCCACCACAACGGTTTCTTTTATAGTTGTCAAGGAAATGTGATTAAATAAATAAGTCCACTTGAGAATAATCTTTCAGCAAAATTCGTTTCGCTCGAGGTCTGTTATGACGTACTTGCCTACAGCTTGCCAGATTGCTTGACTTTTATGGGTATTGCTCCGCTTCTTGGAATCCTGGCATGAAGCTAGGCTATATACCGTATAATCTTCCTCAGTAAATAGGCTAAAATATACAAAAATATTTTTTCAAACATTTCAAACAAGGTTTGAAGGTTTCTTAAGTTTTATTATTATTACGGTCGGAGGGAATCACCATTCTCGAAATATCAAGAATCGTCTAGAATGTGCCCGATATATCGTGTATTTATCATAGTATAGTCTTCTGTCGTATAGTCATAGGTTCAACGACGAACACGTACAAAGTCTTATCGCTTCAACTGTCAACAAACAATGGGCTATAAATCAAACATACCCCTCCTTTTAAAACGATGAAGTAAATTGTTTACAAAATGTTAAGAGTTCAAGGACCTTCTAGAGATTTCGTGATCGTCTCATTTTGGTATATAAGCGAGCCGTATCACGAGCCACGACAGTTCTAATTTCGAAAGCGAACTGGAAACAACAAGCGAAAAAAAGAAGAACTACTAAAGAAACATACAGGGTAATTCTGCAAGTACATATAGGAGCGATTTCTAAGTGGTTTTTTTTTATTTTTATTTTTTTTTGAGTTTGAGTTAATTGTTTACGTAAAACGGCATTTTACTACCCACGAGCGTAACATTATATTGAGTCTTAGTATTAAGTATAGATAGGTTGTTACCCGCGATTTGCTTCACTTGAAAATGTTTTTCGCTATAACTATGTATATGCAACTACTTAGTAATAAAAGTTTTTATACCTTTATAGAACTTCGACAAAATAGGTTATTTTCCGCGGGCCTTTTTGTGTCAGTATATGAAGTTTGCCATATAAGTTTTATTGAAATCCTTTCAATCCACTTTCAAAACAGACAAACATCAAAAAATATAAACATAACTTTTTTAAATTTCAAGAAGATTTACTGAGATTATAATTTAAGAAAAATGTACATACAGAGCACTATTACATAGTGTTACATACAACTGCTGTAAATTTAGTTATTATTATCACTTGACAACCCTGACGAAGCCCTAAAGCGAATACCTTAGCGTATTTAATCATCCGCACCCGATAGAGCCAGAATCAAAATTAATAGGCGGTTGTAATGTAAGTTAGGTTTACAACTATATCCACTTTCCAACATCACATCTGTACAAGTTGTAATTAATCATAAGCCTGAAATCTAAAAAGATTTGTAAAACAGCAGACTACGTATTTTTCATTAGGTAGCTAGGTGGTATTTTTCAATACGCTTTATTTAGCATGTACTACATTCATGTGTGAAATGCCTTTATAATTTGTCTGGTGTAGTCAGTTTTGTATATCTGGGCTTTTCTTCATTGACTGCTTTATTTTATGTGCTATAGTTATATACCTACAGACCTATAAGTAAATTATTCATTTCCTATTTTATTTGCGACAAAAATGATTATTATTCTTTTGAGGGTTTAAAAACTGTTTACATACCTATTACATACGAGTTAAGAGGCCCTAACACTTTTAATATCCTATGTAACTAATATGTTATAAAACTTCAGATTCCGAACTTAATTTACATTTATTTACAAATATTCTCATACCATAGTATATCGCTGGTAATCTTGGGATTAAACAAATAATCTGAATGATTCAAAAATCTTTTCGACGAATGGAGGACGTGTGCCATTCACCGAAGGTGGAGTGCAACATAAAGCCAAGAAGATAAGAAATTGGCTGGTTCCTTGACAATAAGTCCGTTTATATAAAAATATTCCGATTTATACATTTTAAATAAATATAGCAGTTACAAAATTATTATTTTAGTTACATGCTCCTCCGTAAACAAAATTTATAGTTAGGTCGACGACAAAGCCTTAGACTAAGTATGCACCACAGATATGCGAGGACTGTGAGGTCGCTAGGCGATGCGAGAATATGTAGCAGAGCTGTCCACCAAAGCTGTGCGAGGTGTTTACATGGTACGAGGATGCGAAGCTAAACTGTGGAACGGTATGTATTTGAGTGGTGCGAGGATGCGTAGCGGTCCAGTAGCTCTAACACAGTTTTGCACACATCTCTCGCACACATTCCTCGCTCGCACCTCTCGTACATTCTCGCTAACATCTCTCGCTTTATGTATGTACAAATACCTAAATCCGCTAGTCGTTTTTCACCAGAGCTGCGCTAAGTCAGGATAGCAAAATGAAGAATCACCATTAGGATTACTATTGTTAGATTTTTTCCCCCCCATCTTTGGTGGATACAAAGCCTAAAACTCTATAATCCGTCCGGGACGATCACAAAAAAAAAAAAAAATTGCCTGCGTGTTCGGCATACATGCCGAATAAGATCGCAGACGGATTAAAATATCAAACAATTTAAAGTAAATATTGTTTACTTTATCAAAAAAATTATTTAGTTTAAAAAAGATGTGTAAATAATTATTTACAAGTTACCAACGGTAATAATTCGTGAGTTTTTTTATTAAGCATAACTGTTAATTATTATAAAAATACAAATAGAGTAATAACTATATAATCATACGATAGGAATAAAGTCAAATAAATTATTAAGTATGAAATAAGTTAATAGGCATATTTCTATAGGCTATTCCACCTACGTAGTTTAATGCAAATTAGATGAAAGCTTAAAATATTAATTATTATATTTATGGAGCATTGAGTGTAAAACAATAGCTTATTCTGCAAAGCGGTAGGGCAATGACTGTGAAAGAGGTTGTGGTCCGTGATTGAACGTTGCGCCGGAGATAGAACAGGGCTCGCCGCGCCGTCAAGAGTAGTCCTTACCCCATCGTTTTCTGACGTAGCTTGTTTCAATCACGCAGCAGTTATTATTCACAGTAAGAGTAATTCTTATCAGGAAAAAAATCATAACAAATGGCCAGACATATTTTTAATTTTATGACGCTTTATTATTTTATTTGGTAGCGGTATTTGTAACAGCGTTTAATTATATATTTACAGGCGATGACGTCACAAAAGAATAGTCCTTGTTGTTTTTTCTTTTAAATATATCTAGATGCCTACTTCTACTCAAGTTTGTGTTAATTATATTTATTTTATAAATAAAAAATTACCCTCGACCACAAGCTTGGCTACGTAATTAATGTTTTCTTATAAATATTAACATTGGTTAGTGTCTTAACTTGTGTGTTAACTTTTTTTAAATACTTGTAAGCTTTCTTCCGTCCTACCGCAGCGGTTCCTCTTAAAGCCTGAAATATTTTTTTACATATTTCATTCTATTTCCTAAAGTATAAGACAGATTTGGTGACTTTAAACGTCAAAATTTATCGACGTTAAGTATTTATGAAAGCGAAATTATAAATTTTCTTACCAATATCAGACGGAATACTCTTTCACATATTATGAGTCCAAATAAACACAACCCATGTAACATAAAAATAGTAATTGTGAATTAAATATAAAGCTAAAAATAAACTATTTTGTATGTAGGTAACCTTCGTGACTTAATACTAATAAAATATTTTAGTGTATTTAATAATAACTGAGTCTAAAAATTAACATTTTCATTATCAGCTTTCATTTAACCGACTCTACCATTATTATCCTTTTCATATTATTACCAGCAATAATACGAGCCATAACGCGGAAAGATATAACTAAGATCCTTAATTATCCATCCATATGGCCATCATATATAACTGTGCAAGTGAGTAACTCAAATTGTAATGAAAGTAAACAAACGAAGAATAACAAAAGAAAGCTCTTTCCCTCTGGCAGCTTTATCGGCACGTTGCAGTTGTGAGATAAGAAATCTTTTCATCGGATTCAAGTACAAAGATGTCCGAATGAGAACATCTCGTTGCCGTTGGAGACTGAGCAAAGCCCCTTAGCCGCTTCGTTTCGATACAAACCGTCACATAATTAATACTGAGCTTCCAGTTTCCGCATAAATCCATCTTTTGTTATTAAAGTCCTTTGTTTTATCCATCGGGCATCAGATTTTGGGCCGTTAACATATTATATTACATTTTATATACATTATTAAAATGGTTAATTTATAAATATTAAAAAAAGAGAGATAGGGCACAGAAAAATTTCGTTGGGAATTTCACTTGGGGTAGTCTGACTGGTCGAATATCTACACTTTACAGAAGATCGCAGCCAAATAACCTTGTGTTATGTTTCTGCGGTGAGTAAGGTTTCCAGAGCTTCTTGGGGTAGGGAGGTTCAAGGTCGGCAACCCGCTAGTGATATCTATGGACTAATATAATAAGCCTAATATATCATATACCTCTATAGGTTAAGGAAGCCGCTTACCATCAGGCAAGCCGTCAGCTTGTGTGCAGCCTTAGTTGTATTTTTTTTTTGTATATTCGTTATGTTATAAATCTGTACTAATATTATACAGATTTAAAGTTTTTTCTTTTTAGGAGGTAATCTCTGGAACTGATCAATTCTTAATATTATTTCACTGATTGAAATCTACTCTCTCCGTTATGATTTTTAATTTATATTATGTATTTAATGCGAACGAAGTAGCGGGTGGTTACAAGTACTTGAATAAAGTTGTAGATTTCCTTAACGCGGTTACGCTAATGTATTTAAATACCTATAAATCGAAGGCTTTATTTAAAGTAACAATTGAAGCATTCATGGCCCATTGGTATTATGTACGGACATCGCGAATCCTACAATGAGCCTGAGTTTTCGGTGAAGAAAAACACTGTGATGAAACCACATCATGTGGTAGTGTATTTTTATACCAGCCTGGTTAGCCTACAAACTTCAAGTTGTTAATCTTAGTACCTATAGGTGTATTCCGGCAGCTGCACTTGAAAACCAATCGTCCGTCCCATTATATGAATCTTTGATTTGCGTTAGGGGAAAACGCCCTCCCTTTAAGCTTAACATCAGGTAAGATGCGGGTTCAAATGCTAAACATATAAAGAAATTTAAAAAAAAATGTTATATACAACAATTCTTGTGATAGACATGCCATTCATACATATATAACATTTAAAAAGTTGAATTAAATACAGATTTTTCATGAAATTTGTCTTGAAGTAATTATTATACAAAAATTTTTCATAAATAATATGAGATTCTTTTTACAAAACTTGTATTTTCTCTTTTATAAATGAACATAGAAATTGCTGTATTCAATTCATAACCTTTTATAAAATAAGAAAGTACATGAAGAAGTATGGACGCTGATGTTTTATGTTTTACTGCATAACGTTTGTTACCCACAAGGTAAATTGAAATAAATAACAAAAAAACAACACATGTAACTAGTAAATTACTTGAATTACTTACTTTACGTAAGTATGTCAGTAATTACGTTACTTGAGTTACGATGAGTACATCGAGACCATTAAAAAGAGCCCAAACACGTTTTATCTGCTGTAAGTTGGTGAGAAGTTAGGTATCCTACATATTCCAGATAATGCTGCAACATCAGATCAAGAGTGCCATGGTCTTCTAATATCACTTAAGTAACAGAATATCAAATTTCGATTCGATCAGACGGTGAAAGATGCTCACACACATTTTTAAACTAGAAAATGTGATAGTAATCTTCGGCTGAGTAGACTTTATTTAATCATAGTTAAGAACAGTTTCGATCAAGTCATCTAAAATTAAATCAAAATCGGTTCAGCCGTTTGGGAGCTACGATGCCACAGACAAACACACAGATACACACGTTAAAGTTATAAAAACCCTCTTTTTAGAAAACGAATTTTGACTAAAAAATAATTTTATTTGTTTGACTGAAGAGTACTACTTAAATTAAATTAAGTTTGAAGGGCCATTGGCTGTTTTCAATCTGTAAGGCCAATTAAAAGTTACCGAGACTTGTACCTTGTTTAGCGACAACCAGTGGAGAGTACTTCAGTTGTTGTGATACTTTGTGTGCAAATAACTAAAGCTTTTGGGCGTAGTCACTACCTTTTTAATTTCTATTTAATTGAAATAAAAGGTTATCGGCCATATAATAAACATTTTCCCTTAATCTATGCATACAATCGTTCGCGTTTCAAACACAGTTTATGTTGTTTGAATGACATATGTAGCAAGATTTACAATAAAATATGACTCATACAGAGAATTTGCGGCTTTATGTAAAGAAAAATATCCTAATGAAATTATAGTATGGTCGTAGGGAGTTTTCTAATGTTCCTGGCTAGCTATTTCTAATCTGAAAATTTGTTGCCCAGCATCTATAAGTGTACTTGAAAGCTAGTTTCCCTTCAAGGCTTAACGTGCTTCCATCTTAAGCCACATCATCACCTAACATCAGGTGAGATTGTGGCCAAATTCAAAATCAACATAGTATTTAAAAAAATCACTCAGTAACAAACAAAAATGAATTATGACATATACGAACAACAATTAAAATATTCAACGTTTTTCCCTATCGAATTGGGCTTGAAATTTACGTTGCATGATCGTACATAAAATAATCTAATTGCCGGACCGCGGGGCATGAGGGTCAAAATCAATATTTTCCCTGTTGTAGATTGTAGGAGGGTGAATTTATTTATTTATTCAAGTACTAACCAAAATATACTTAATTGAGGAAACGCTTATTTATGTGTGACGTTAGTATCAAATAACTATTTAAGGTATAACATATAAAAATAACTAGCTGTGCCCGCGACTCCACCCGCGTGGACTATAGAATGCCGTCGGTCGAGTGCACGCGTACACTCGACCGACGTGCTCGATCGTGATGCCCACGCTCAAAAGACAGAAGTCAAAAATGCTTATTGCGGGTGAACCTTAGAAGATAGATCGCAAACTTTTTGTAGGTCTTTTTAAGATATACAATTATGTAGAATATTAATTTAATATATCTCGTATGGTTTACTCAGCATAAGCCATTTAAGCGCCCCAAATGCGTATTTTTTCGAATTCATCAACATTTTCGTCACTGCTTATGTCGTATGTTACTTTATCTTACAAAATATATCCTATAGCCAGGCCTGATAACATATCAATGAATTTAAATACAAAGTATGTAAATCAGATAAATAGTTTTGCGTAAAAAAACATAAATGGACAGACAGTTTTATAATATGTATAGAAGATGGTTAAGTATTTTCTTATTCGTAGTTGCTCAAATAAAACACATATAACGCAAATACTCCATCCAGCATTATGTGTAGTTTTCGCTGATCAGTCTGCCACCCCCCCCCCCTCAACAAAATCCTAGCTACAACATCCTTGTATGGAACCTGGTCTCTTGGCGATCGTCAATGTTCGTAAACCGCACACTACTTACGATCAGGCATAGGTAGTGCAATTATTTTACTGAACTAAGCTAAGGAAGATACTTATCGCTGACGTCAAAATGAACAAAAACCAAATTGATATCGTCCATAGATTTGGTTTCGGGAAATAAACTTTGCTATGTTATGAAAAAGTGTCTCATACCCAGTGCGATATATGTGATAGTGTTGAAGATATTACAGCACGTGTTGATGAAAAGTATGCGCAACTATGTATTCAGAGAGAATATTATGTAGCCTCAATATATGGGATCAGGATGCTTTCCATACTATCTTATCTAACCTGACAGTGTTGACGCTCTCTCGGTATAAAACCTGGTTGCTAGCTATTTTAAATAAAGTAAACACTAAGCAACTGGGCTAAAGTAACTCTTAAAAGTCAAAAATATTCTTTATAACATAAGTTTTTTAAATAACACTTCTTTAAGCGCGACTGGAGAGTAACTCAGATATTTTTCGGATGGAAATAACGCATTGACATACGGAAATAACATCAATAAAATCAATAGTCAAATTTATTTCCACTTCTTTTTGTACATTAATTCAAGACTAATAGTAACAAATAAAGCACTTTTTAATTAACTTCACCTGTATGTATTCAGTATTGATGAATGCAGTTCCGAATAACTTGAAATTTCGCAAACGTAATAAGAACCGATGGTAATACATTAATTACTGTTACTCCCACCAAAAAATTATGGCAAATTTTTAGTTACTTGGGTACTTTTTAGGGTTTTATTCTAAGCCTACCCAACGCTATCAGTCCGTCTGTTCTACCTTAAAAAAGCTAACTGTTTTGAAACATAGTAACGAATTTTCAAGCTTTGTGAAACGTCATCCATCAGCTATGAGTATATCGTCTAACTTATTGTCAACTTATTGACTTAACAAATTAATAATGTAATAAGCCTTTATAATTTATAAAGGCAGTCCTCCCTATACGAGAAACGCATCTTTACAGTGTGTTTTCTTCTTTATAGTAAATATTAAATTATTAAATCATTCCGGAAAAAACACACTCTTGGGGCTTACGCTAAGTAAACCATAAGAGATATATCAAATTAATGTACTACATAATTGTAGTTCTTAAAAATACCTACAAAAAAGTCAGCGATAGCATATACTTTCTAAGTCTACCTTCTAAGGATCAGCCACAATAGTTTTTTTTCGTGGCAGCACAATTCTGATTCTGAGACCGACAGCAATCTGTAGTCCACGTGAGCGGAGCCGCGGGTACAGCTAGTATAAAATAAAATCCAAACTCTAATATGACTCATTTATTGTTTAGTATAAACACATTGAGTTATTATGTAATCATATTGAGTTATTATGTACTGTACGTAGTACATAATACCTCAATATATAATCATATCTGCTACAAAATTTAAAAAGCGCGTAAAGGTATACCCGCATTTTTTTTTAATTCCCGGCGAAAAAAGGAACGTTATGTATTTAGCGTGTGTATCTGTATGTCTGTCTGTGGCATCGTAGCTCCCTAACAGCTGAACTGATTATGATCTAGTTTTTTTTTTGTTTGAAAGGTAACTTGATCGAAGGTGTTCTTAGAAAATTTTTTTTTTGTTTGAAAGGTAACTTGATCGAAGGTGTTCTTAGCTATAATACAAGAAAATCTGTTCAGCTATTTGGAGTATATCAACTCTTTTCTAGTTGATAAATGGTTGTGAGCACCTTTCACAGGTCTGATCAAGTCGAATTCTGTTACTTCAGTGATATTAGAAGAACATAGTAACATTGAGCTGATGCTGCAGCATCATCAGGACACTATAGAATACTTAATTCTTCACCAACTTAAAGCAGATATATCATGTTTGGTCTCAATCAATAGGTTACTTGTATCGAGAGTTACTTAAATTTTTTATTTACCTTGTTTATAATAGGTATTTACTATATACGTACCTACTTGAATAAATTATACTATACATTTATTTTATTAAATTTTTATTTAACAAAATATCGTGAATGTTTAGTCTAAACAACGTTATCGTTAAAAAAATCCAACAATATCATTGAAGGCCTATAATATAATCCTCGGTAAGCATATGATCTATGTTGTGTATATATATATATTGTTTTATCGTTATAGGTTTGGCGCAGTGGCCACAATCTCACCTGATGTTAAGTGACGATGTGGGCCAAGATGATAACACGTTAAACCTAGTGGAAGACTGGCTCACAAGTGCAGTTGCCGGAACACACCTATTGGTGCTTGGCGACAGATTTTCAAGTTTAGGGTAGTAGATAGCCAGGCGGGCATCAGAAACAATGCTACGGTTTCGTTTCCTCACGATGTTTTCCTTCACCGAGAGCTCAGGCTCATTGCAGGGATTCGAACTCACGTTAATCGACGCAAAGTCGTACACAAAATCGGTATGATACCAAATCGTTATTAAAACTTTCTAACAGAGTTCTTGGGTCATGGTCTTGGGAATTATTTCGTTTCACCTTTTGAAACTATCTTCTACTTCTTGCTCTTGTATCACAAGGGTGGGGTTTAAAGGGTGTCAAACTACATCTTCAGAACTGATACTGCCAAGCCAACCTCACCTGCGCGTGGTGCATCCTACTGATTAATGAACGAGGATATGGCGACAGCGGGGTCGATGGTGTTAGGATCGACACCACCATGCACGTGGTGAAAAGTTAGTCATAATGACTGGCTTTTGCGTGTTGCGTTTCGGCATCAGCCTGTGCATATCTAGTTATTTTTGGAGGACGGCATGACACCGGCGACCGTCGATGGATTTCGATTTCTTGGTGGTCGCAGGTGTGGTTTGGATTGTACTGTATTTACCATCAGGGACGGAACAGTCAATATGCCGAGCTAATATATAGTGAAAAAAACCTAAGTAGGGCCGGCATAAATATGTTTTCTTCATGTTGTGAACTGAAATTCGGCTTAGTGTTTTACGACTGGCCGCCTGCCTGACGTCAACCCTCTTTGGAATCTCCTTGTTTGTGTCTAGCCGACGATAACTAAATAGCCCCTATCATCAACTTTAAGGCCATCCACTACTGGTTTATAAGTATAGATTATACTATATTACCCTTTTGGAAATATCTATGTTTATTAATTTATTCGAGTGGAATAATTTAAGTATTTTTTTATGTATAGATATTTAATAATATTGTGTTTTTTTTAATATTCTTCGATAAATCAGGTATTCAATTATAAACTGTTGAAATCTTCATGACAGTAGAAGTTCTTTGTTTTTAGGATACTTAAGTCAACAAGGAACCTTTATAGCTTTATAGTTTTGGTATGTCCGTCTGTCTGTCTGCGGCTTAGCTAAAAGATTATTAATACTAGAAAGCTGTAATTTGGTATAGGTATACATATAAATCACGCCGACAAAGTGGTAAAATAAAATCTTTAAAATAAAAATTGTTTAGGGTATCTCCCTTACACGTACAGTTTTTTTTCATGTCTCTCACATCGTGTGGGTTGTCGTTGGATAAGTCGTTCAAACCCACAAAAATGTTATGGGTGTGTGAAAACTATTTTTCAATTCAAGGATCCGTATGCGAATAGTATTTAATTCTAATATATGACACGTTGTACAATAGAGATGTAACTCATAAACCAGTAGGCTGTCGTTAATTTTAAGTTAGAATGTTACGTACGTTTATCTATTTGAACTGGTAACAAGTTCTTATTAGTTCAGTTTAAACGTATTATTTTAAATAACACTAAAACCCCATTCGCAGAAGAAAGCTATTAAAGTATGCTTTTAAAAAATACAAAGATAATCTATCGTTAAATACGCCTCTGCTTCTACAGAGATAGTCACACGGTCAATAATCTATACCAGTTTCTATCAGTCAAATATGAAAAAATCGTTTTGCATTTCGTATGCTGTATATTGTGGAAGTTTATAAACTAAATAAATTCGCGTTAAGACCTTAATAGTAACCATGATTGTCAACCAATTTGACAAGCTTTAGGCATGTATGGGAAGCGGGAATAACAATAGGTTTTCAAGGGTGCGTTGCCGGCGACGAGATGAAGAGTTCGTTAAATAAATTAAATACGGTTGAAACCGTGGGGCACAGCTAGTTTGTTATATTACAACGGTTTTAAACACACGTTGAAAACTGTGTGGACGGAGCCTTACACGACATAGTATTATATTGTACGATTAGATATGTTATTTAAAATAAATTATATGAATTCAAAAAACAGTGTTATATTGTTAACGAAAGTAAGCCCTCAAATAGTAGAATAATCTACATTCGTTTGAACAAATTTTCTTTGTTATCTTTAACATCAGTCCTTTGTAAAGAGAATCCTAAAAAAATAGTGTAGTCTAAATAACAAAAGCGCAGTTAAACTTCTGAAGGATATAACAAAAATAGGTAAAACATAAGTACCTACCGAATAAAATATTCAGATAATACATTACGAGATTGATGGGGCGAGATACAAAATTATAAGGCGAGGTGGAAACCTTGCGTAGCGTCCGTTGACTACTTACCCTCATTGAGGTAATCTTGTGGGAAATCAAGACGACTGCGACTGAGCAATCTGTTACTACTGTGGCAAGACCACTGTATTGAGATCTTTTTACATCAAGTAATTTAGAAATTATTTCATTGTAGAATAAGGTTCAACGTATAAAGTATTTCGATTGTATGTATAAAAGAATACTGTATAATTAGTGACCGGCTGAGGCTTCAGTAGTAATAAAATATAGAAGAAACATGTCTCCCAAGAAGTCTCCCAGCCGACGTGTTTCCTCCTTCCTATGATAATGGGTCCTTCAAACGAGACGTGAAGAGGATTTTCAGCAAACTGGTATAACATCGACGACTGCAACGATATTTGTGTCACCGACGGTCACCGTTGATTGTGGACTGTACTTACCATCACCTGATGGTATGACTGTACAACACATAGGTGTTGTACACAGTTCGGATGAAATGTCGAAAATAAATGCAATATTTTTTAAATATTAAGTATAAAATAATAAAGAATTGTTTCGGTTACATAAAGTACTTTGCGAAAAATGAAAGTGATATATTAGACGGTAGACATGAAAATATGACAGTTTCGATAACATAACAGGTAGACGTGAAAAGGTGAGACATTCAGATAGATAGATATATTAGGAATTAGTATTTTATAATATTTTAGCGCATATCTATCAATCAATAAATATTTTTTGTTTGTGTTTAACATTTATTAAAATCAACTATTTTTTCATTCATTATTAGTTAAAAAACTATTGGAAATTTAACTATACACAAACTTTTAACTGGTTAATCTTTTTATTCACATACTTAAGTTTATTAAGACTAATGAGGTACCATAATTATTTTAATATTTGATAGTTAGTTTACTATTTTAGTAGTAGGTATATAAAAAAATATGTATCGATGTACACATGGTAAAAGTAATCCATAATGTAATTATGCAAATACGTAGTTTATTTGAACGAGAAATCAACTCACATAAATACATTTTATATTCGCTGTGAATATGAAACGCTTACTTATTAATTGGATTGTCGTGACAGGTATCGCGGTCGGCGAATGAAAATCGTTTCATGTAAATTGCTCTTAATTTAGTTCACGGTTTTCAATAAAATGTATGTTACTTTTCAATTCATCCATATTAAAACGGTAGCGAGCAACCAAATATGTAGATTATCACATATATTTATTGACATGCTTCCACGTTTTTAGAATTTCGAAACTGTGATGTCGAGAAACCGATCACTTATTCTCGTGGCGTATTTCTAAATAAGCTAGTAAAACTATAAAACCTACGGCGGCTAATTAATTGCCCGTGAATATTCGTCCTGAGCAATCCGAGCATAAAATATAACTAGACAAGACAACTGATTAATATGGATGGTGTTGCCAGTTACTAGAGTAAACGTTATGGCTACACTAACTTAAAGAAAGGAGATTCTCCGGTTCCGTCACAGATGAAATAGTAATAACTTTTGCTTTTATTTTAATCTGTTCAAATTATAGGGCGACAAAAACTTGAAAATGAATGGTTCAATTTTTTAGTTCAAGTTACTAAATTTTATTATTATTTACTAGCTGTGCCCGCGGCTCCGCTCGCGTGGACGACAAAAGAACACGCATTGCTTATAAAAATCGTAGTTTTTAAAACTTTCACGCTCAAGTTGAAAATCTGTCGCCAAAGAACCTACAGGTGTGTTCCGATAGCTGCACTTGAGAGCCAGTTTTCCACTAGGTTTAGCGTGTTATCCATGTTGGGCCACATCGTCACTTAAGATCAGGTCAGATTGTGGCCACAACGCTTAACCTATAACGATAAAAAAAACATTAATTGTGGTTATAAGGACCAAGTATCTAACGAGTGAAATAAAGAAATAAAATCTATCCAGTATTGTTTGCGTGATGCGCGCACAACGGCAAATCTCAATCATTTTATTTATATAGATTGTGAAATTTTGCTGCCCCCAATAAGGGTCACCCCACTCGCTACGCTTGTAAGATTGTGGTAAGGCCCTATAAATAGTTGGAAAAAAATGGTAGTAAAAATTATATGAAACCACAGTAGATTGCATCGGTTCACAACAAATCATTAAGGACCACGATCTGTTCAAAATAGCCAGGAAACCCGGAGAAACTCATAAAAGTTTTAATGACCGCCCTCGGCATTCAATCCTTCACATTATAATCCCTTTACTTCAAATTATTATTTGCATACTTTTTATTATAATATTGTAGAAAAAACATTACAATACAACAGACATGTACAGTCCAACTTAATTCATGTTTCAAACACCTGTTGAGCACCATAAAGTATGAAAACATTAAAATAAAAAAACTCATCTAGTACAATACATAATTACTTATTATTAAATTGTTGTATTTCGAAATCATTAACATCTTTAAAACTGATATTTGAATCATAGGCTTTTGCCAACAATTAAAAAAATGCGTATTACACACAGATTTGAGAAAAAGCTGCCTGGAGCCTTACGAACAAAAAAAGTGGAAGATGCATTTTGCTGTGTATCCTTGGCAACCAGATAACAACACGTATGCCCGTGTGAATAATGTTGCTAAGGTAGTTAACATAAGATTAATGTTTTACCACTTCAGTAATGTAGTCGTTTATTCATCATTTGTCATCAAAAAACTAATTTTGTACTTACATGAAAGGCCCCAAGGACTTTTACATACCAATTTTCAACTAAACTTATATCTGCCATCTTGATTTTTTTTCCTTATCAATGAATATTTCTTGGTTCTCGTTATTTATTTAGTTTTGTTTTAACTACCGTACCTAAGCCTAATGGTTCCGATGCCGAAATTTTTGGCAACCATCTTGGATATCAGATTTTTTACTGGTACACTAAATTGTCCAGGGTTATCTATATTATTTACTTTGGAACCATAACTTTATCTCTTTCAGTGTTTGTAGGTCGTTGTCAAACAAAGAAAGTATTACGTGAAAAATATTACTCTACCTTTAGTTTCATGATAGTTAGATTGTAAATAAAATGATCTTCCAATGCTACATACATGTATTTTACTGTTACTACCTGGAAAATATTTCCTTGTATCCTAGCAACACTGTTGCAGTTTTGAAATCAGTAACAAATAATACGGAAAATAATGTCAAAATAAGCTTTGTTACCTATGAAACGATTTTCCTTCTTCCTTTTTTGTCTTCAGGAAGAATTTTTACTGTGTAGTTACACACACGACGGCATATTTTTTATATAATATTAAAATATACGGATTGCTGACATTGCATGACGTTTCCTTTCAAAATTGATACAATTGAATACTAATACTAAAATTGTGAGGGACATTTCTGTGCTCTGTTAGGCTCCATCTAAATTTTCTAAAATCTGTGGTTTTGCCTGTTAATAGCTAAAATATCCTTCAAATCCTTATATAATCTATACATATTATAAAACTCAACGTCTCTCTGTCTATCTGTCCATTTATGTTCTTTTCACACGAAAACCAGTAATCCGATTTAGATGTTTTTTATTTTAATTCATAGCCATGTTGTCTGGCCAGATTATAGGATATATTTTTAACCGACTTCAAACGTTTGTATGTAATGTTATTGGAATTCCAAAATATTCACATATATAATAGTCTAGTAGGGCTTGCAAACAAATATACAAAATTTTAGAGGTGTATGTATGTATGTATGTTTGTCCACGCATTTTCCGAAACCATAATGGCCATTTTTTTATGGGCTTATATTTACTTTAACTTAGGGAACAGTGCAAGTTTCATCAAAATAGGTTCAGTAGTTTTCAAGATATGGAGTAATGGACGTGTAAGTGTGACGGCCCGGCTTATTGATACGAGCTACGGGTGTGGCGTAAAAGGGAAAACTTCTCAAAACCTTGGTCAAATTCTAGTGCATATGAGAAAAATTAAAACAAAAATTACGAAATAAAAAAGTAATTAAAAAAATGGAATCGATTTCAATTAAATTAATTCAAATTTATGAAATAATATTTTAAATATGCCTTTTCGCTGCTATATCGGTATGCGCTGACCAAACTGTTTAAAATAGATGAAAATAATGAACTACAATATTTTTCTGCGCTAAAATTTCTACAATCTTTCCGCGATGTTAGGTATATGCGTAAATTGTAAAGAAAAATATATATTTAATAGCTATTATGCGTTTGATTGCTTTAAAGGTGTACGCTGATCAAACGGCTCAGATACGTGAACATAGTGTACTACAATATTGTTTAACGCTTATAGATCTACAAAATAGTCTGCGAAAGTATACGTGTATTTTTTATAGAAATCACATAAAACATATTTAAGTATCTAATATGGCGTTTGGTCGCTTTAACGGCATGTGCCGATCAAGCGTTTTGTAATAGTTGATAATAATGTACTACAATATAAAATATCTACAAAACAGTCTGCATATGTGTAATTTTTAAATGAATCACAAAAAAGTTATATATAAAACTATTTAGCCCTTATAGATTCATCGTAATGATATGTAGTCTAGATCTTACTTGAGGTTTAAAAACAAATTCTTGAGTCTTAAATTATTAGTATCTATAGATATGGAGAAAGAAATAGTGTACCTGAAAAAATGTAACTGAAATAAAATTGTCTAGATTGATTATATTATATGTACACCACAGTCCCGTGTAAACAAGTCAGTTATAACAATAAATGCTAATTGTTATATAAAACTCAATATTTACACTGCTACCTACATTGTAGTAGTAGCTAAATTCATTTTACAATATAATATGCAGCCACGCGTACTGCTTACGGAGGTACACTGTCATTTTGTGTGTACGAGGATGGTTGCATTCTACGGAATATTATCACCTCGCTTGTCTTGTGCACTTACCTCAAAAACAAAATAGTATAAAGATTTTTTTGTTTACCAAAACGTTTTACTTTTAAAATCACATAACATTGCCGCATACTATACACCATTAAAGAAACCTTTATAAGTTTCATTATGTCATTTCAGCCCAAAGACTTCCACTGCTGGACATAGGCCTCCCCAAAGATCGCCACAACAATCGCTCCTGTACTGCACGCATCCAGCGGCTTCCCGTAACCTTTATCAGGTCGTCGGACCACTTTGTAAGGGTGTGCCCACGCTGCATCTTCCGGTACGTGGCCGCTACTCGAGAACTCTTTAGCCCCATCGGGCATCTGTTCTGCGTGCCACGTAGCCCCCCACTGCCACTTAAGTCTAGCTATTCTTCGGGCTATGTCGGTGACTTTGGTTCTCCTGCGGATCTCCTCATTCCTGATTCGATTCCTGATAGCCCTCTCCATTGCCATTATGAGCTTTCTTATGAGGCCCATATTTAGCGACCATGTCTCAGCACCATATAGCATATAGCAGCAACACACACTGGTTAAAGAATTTCGCCTTGAAACACTGCGGTATCTTGGACGAGAAGGTTACATGGCTTCTCAAACGCTGCCCAGTCGAGTTGAATTCGACGATTTACCTCATTCTCGAAATTGGATCTACCTAACTGGGAAAGCCTAAAGAGGCTTTAGAGCGGAACAAAGTATTCGCAAGAGGTCTCTTTATTGGGCAAAGCCAGCTAACAAAGCTGAAGACTGACGACGACAGAATCGTGTCATCCAAACCTGAGCTCTTGAGAGAAGTCGGAAGTTCTATGAACAGTTATAGATTTCTTTGCATTTAATTTTTTTATAGTAGCACGGCAAATAACTGTGCCTGATGTAAGTACAGTACAATCTAAGGACAGTGGACACTACTGAGAGATCTACAGTCCATCGCCAGTCGCCGCAGTTATGCCGACCTTCGTAAATAGAACCTGGATGTAAACCTGAACTGATCTCGAAACGCGACGTGCATGGGCGAAACACTATGACAGGCTTTTCACCATATACGTCGGGCAGAACAGTAACACCCGGCAGTCTACAATTGCAATAACATCGTATAATTTGGCCTTTTTAACACCCGACGAAAAAAGGGGTGTTATAAGTTTAATGTGTATATCTGCATGTGGAATCGTAGCTCCCAAACGGACGAACCAATTTTGGTTTAGTTTTTTTTTAATTTGAAAGGTAATTTGATCTAAAGTCTTCTTAGCTATGAAAATTTCAAGAAAATCTGTTCAGGCATTTGAAGTGTATCAACTCTTTTCTAGTTGATAAATAGATGTGAGCACCTTTCACAGGACTGAGCGAGCCGAAATTTTTTATTCTATTACTTCAATGATATTAGAAGAACATGTCAACATTGAGCTAATTGCTGCAGCCTAACCTAGCTCTTCACCAACTTAAAGCAGATATATTGTGTTTGGGCTCATTAGAATGGTCTCAATGAAAAGGGTACTTGTATCGGGGGGTTTCTTGAATTTTCAATTCACCTTGTTTATTGTCACACATACATAATATATAAGTACAAAATACTAGCACGAAAAACATTTAAAAAACACATCTGCAATAACGTTCCTCTGAAACCTTTTGTCAGCAATTATACAAAATTAGGACAGGGTTAAATACCAAACCGATTTCAACAATGATTTTCACAGGTACTTGCTAATTCACATATCCAGGTGGGATATTATTGAGAATTGCAAAATTGGTCGGGAAACTAGAAGCTATTGGAAAGTTTATAGACAGCTTACGAGTGGCCGAGTCGTGGGAAGGTTCAATAATGTCGAAGGGTTGTATAACGACGGCTCAAAGTTTTAATTAAACAGCAACATCTGCAGGGCTCGTAACTGACACGACAATTACTTTAACGCACAAAAACTTATTGGGGAAACGATGGTTCATTTGTCTGGCTATTAAGTACCTACTTTATTTAAATTCAAACGTTAGTTTGTTGACTTTAAGTTCCACAGTGATATCCGTTGTACACGCTGTTGATTCCTTTCCAATACAAAAGATATGTGAAATGAAACTGCCTCAGAGCGTCTGACTGTGATCAAGGAGACTTCGTGTTCTGTTTCCTCACAAGCCGACTTATTTAGTTTCTTACTTATTTTAAACTAGCTTCTACTACAAGAATTGTTGTTACCGGGATAAAAAGTATCCTATGTGTCAATCCAGGTTATAAACTATCTGTGTGCCAAATTTCATTCAAATCAGTTGAGCCGTTTTTCCGTGATTGAGTAACAAACAAACTAACTTTCGCCTTTATAATAATTTTAGGATTAGGATAGTATCAAGATACGGAACTGTTTACGTAATGGTAAGCATGTTATCTATAATCAAACATCGAGACTAATCGAGACATCTACAATACAACGCCAGTCACCACTGTTATACCGCACTGCGTAAACAGAAACTGGATATGCACAGACTGAACCCGCAACGTGACGTACATAAGCGAAACATGACGGGCTTTTTAACATGGTGGTCGCGAATCAGTTTCTTTTTTAAAGCTCCTACGAGACTCCTAACATAATTACGGACATGGTGTCCTCTAAATAATAATTAAACGTGCCCATAAATCTGTGAGGAGTTTGAATGACCCCATTCTATATTGTTTACATCTTAATTTTTAAACTTAATTTATCAATGCTCCCCCTTCTCTTCTTTTGTTTCTTAATTACTCAAATGCTTCCCTTCTCTTTTCAATATTTATTATTATATTCTGCAATAGTGCTTAATTATATCTTAACTTAATGAACTCAGTTGCAACTCCAGGACTTCTTGCTCAACTCGCGAACCAGTTGGGTTGTACTTACCTTATCACCCAACTTTCAGCATTTCCTCGTTCGATGCTCAACAAGGTGCACCACGTGCAAGTCATGTTGAGTTTCTTAAGTCGTACAATGCTAATTGGCCCGCTGTTACACCCCATACACATACCTAATAAAAGAAAATAAATCCTCCACAAGTAATAATTGGGTTAATTCCATTAAACTTTTCAGTATGTACTTGTATGCACTTGTGAGTAAAGGCAACTTGTCATAACTAATGCTAATCGCTTACTACCGATTTCTGCGGTATACCCACGTGGCCAAAATCCGCCGGCTGTACGGCCGGCATAGTGTGTAAGAGCCCTAAGATATAATAAGCTCATGTCAAGTACAGTGACGTAAAAACGTAAAAAAAGTAACGAGATATAATTACGCTTATGGACCGAAACCTAAACCTTTCATGTGCATTTCAACCATGGTGGTTACAAATTGACAGTACAGAAATCATAAACCCTGAACTCCAAAGGTTATCGCCTGCTCATTAACTATTTAGCTTTGACCAGAAATCAGAATCCTAGATGAATGGTTACCAAGGTGGTTACAAATGGAACCAAGGTTAGAAATATTTAGGTAATAAAATATACTCTATATGTACACTCTTGTTCTTACTAACGTATTTTTTTATATTTTGAACAATTTATAGTCAATTTACTATTTAATAAAAACAATTAAAATTTGAATCTTAAACATGACTATCCACTGTATAATATTCACTCTTTTCATTAAATATTCAATTCAGTTTGGAAGACCATTTTAAGAATGAAATCCTTCGTAAAATATAGACAAATCTAAACCAGGTACAATTAATTACTAACGAACGGAAGTTACGCGGTAAAAAAATGCACCTCGATTATTATAATGCCGTAACTTTTCTATAAATACATTTTAAAATCTAGACAGAACGCATTAATAATAATCTGTAGCGATATAGCATTAATAAGCATGTCTAGTTATTACAGGTAAATTAAACTAGACTCGCTAATTTATATTCCACATTGAGTTGTTACGTATATATCGCAATCTTAATATAATTTGTTTTGATAAACTTGATTTATAACGTGCCCATTACATATATTTATAACAATATCTGCTTAATATTTTTGGTCATTTAATAAATATAATCTTAGTACTTTTCCAAAGGCATAAAAAAGTCCGTAGCCAGACTCATTTAGTAATAAAATATTGTGCTCAATTCCTTGACCCAAGGCCCTTTGTTTAACGACCTAACATTATATTATTTTATTATAAAGAATAAATAACATCATGCACATCATCAAGTACCCAGAATATATGCTGTAAATAAATGATTTACCTCGTGAAAACGTGCTTTTAAAAGTAACTCTCTCTAGAAATACAAGAAGAATGTGAGCACATTATGTAGGTCGTTACTTGGGTGCTCGAGGAGCATGGTTCGTGGTAGCTCGGCATGGCTTGGGAGAGCAGTGATTAATAGCAAAGCTGTGGTGACGTATATACGCCACATAACTATACTAGATAACACGTAACTGGTAATTCGTTAACTTAAGGAGTTTCAAATTAAGGAGTTTCAAACACCGTACAGTCTATTTAGTGTTATTGAAAACGCGGTTACTTTGCCTTTCAAAGAAGTCAGTCTCTGAAAGTATGTTTATATTTTGATGACTTATATTTTAAAATAATTTCTACTAATCTAATCTACGGTTTTCAATCTATCTATCTATATAAAAAAATGAATGAGGATTATTATCATTCTGCACGCATCACGCAAGAACTAATGGATAGATTTAATTCATTTTTAGAGTTTAAAGAAACCCTTATAGTTTCGGTATGTCCGTCTGTCGGTCAGCGGCTTAGCTCAGATACTTATAGTACTAGAACGCTATAATTTCGTATAGGTATAAATATTAATCTCGCCGACAAAAAAGTAAAATGAAATCTTGAAAAATAAATTTTCTATGGTACCTCCTCTATACGTAAAGTGGTAATGATTTTTCTCTCGTCATCACTTCGTGTCTTTAGATAGGTAGTTTAAAAATACTGTGGGTCTGTGAAAACCAATTTTTCGGTTCAAGGATTCGTTTGCGAAATATTGTCAAATATTTATAATATACTTTTATATGAAGTAATTCATGCTACACCGGACCGGGGCCGGGCCGGGCACCGGCTAGGACTAGGTCAAGCATCTATAGTATACATTTTTATGAAGAAATTAATGCTACACCGGGCCGTGGCCGTGTTGGGCGCCGTTTGATGTTTAGTAACAATAATACAAGGCTTGCTTAGTATGGAATTAAAACTAAAATAAAATGTCAGAATTACTCATGTCTAATTTACATGTAATGTCTAATGTTCGTGAGGAGACAAATAAGTTGAAATATTATATCCGCGAGATGAATAACACAGGTCCCACCCGCGACTCGTGGGCCCCAGTTCATAATTCTTTCGCTCGCCGCTGTTTAAGTGACTTCATTGTCATTCTTACTTCCTTCCTTACCCCCGAAATTATTTCAGTTTGAGGCTTTCATGCGAAAACACCCTTATTTGTGATCAACCGCTGCTCCTTTTGTGTAAAAAATAATAGCCGTGGCGACTTTTATTAATTTGAATTGAAAACAATATTAGTAATGTATTTATTTTCGAACTGGTTGTGTCCACGGCTCCGTTCGCGTGGACTACAGAATGCCGTCGGTCGAGCGAACGTGCGAGTGGTGCTATCCCTGCTCAAAAGACGGAAGACAAAATTCTTATTGTGGGTGATCCTTAGAAGATAGATATACCAGTATGCTACTTTTTTTAGGTGTTTCTAAGATTTACAATTATATAGGACATTAATTTGTTATATCTCGTATGGTTTACTCAGCGTAAGCCATTTAAGCGCCCAAAATGCGTCTTTTTTCCGAATTGATTCATCATTATCGTCGCTGCTTATTTCATATATTACTTTATATTATGAAATATATCCTATAACCTGGCCAGATAACATAGCTATGACTTAAAATAAAAATAAAAAAACATGTAAATCTGATTAGTGGTTTTCGCGGGAAAATAACATATATACGGACAGGAACTTATATACGGAACTTATTTCGTTGTTATCTATTCTACCTACGTTATTTAGGAATGCTTTGTTATTTAAAGATTTCTTCAGATAATGGAAGACATTATCTCAGCCCAAAGACTTACACTGCTGGACATAGCCCTCCCACAAAGATCACCACAACAACCGGTCCTGTGCTGCCCGCATCCATCATGTGGCCGAAACGTACCTATTCATTCGTTTTTGTAAATCAGTTGACCATCAAAATTACTTAGTTGCGTACCATAGAAAATAATCGGTTCAATTAAAAGAAAGAAAGTAAGAAATAAAAGACATTTATTTGTTACACACCCACATAAAAGTAAAATGTTTTTAATACTTTAAGTAATAATAAAAACAATGAAACATATAAAAATATTAAATCAAATAAATCTCAAGATTTCGTATTGTTGTATAACCTGTTGTTTGTGTTTACAGTTTCTTTGTGTATGTACCAGAGCCTCGAGTTAGCATATATGCTGCTTTTCACTCGCAAAGAGAGTTATGTTTACGCAACGATTTAAAAAATGATTGTATGGTGAAGAGATTAGGTATGTATTTGTATAAAATATATATTAAGCCACTGTTAAAAGTGATTTTAAAGAAATATTGCCATGTCGCAAAACAAGAAATTGAAACGAAATGAAAACCAACGCTTCTGCAATAGGTGAAACTCTTAGGAAAATCGTTGAACCGATGTCTTGCCAGAGTGATATTACCTAGATATGAATATTAAATTACTGAGTATTTCCGACCACCAGCCACTCCACGTGGAATATCAACGCTAGAAGTCCAATATCAGCATTGTGAAGGCTCAATAACATTTTATAGTCACAGGTATATTGCCATAATACGTAACGTTAAAGATTTTGTTTTCAAAATCTAAAATAAGTCGTTGTAGTTGAATGCTTAAAATCCATGGAATGTCGTTTCGATGTTCGCTGGTTTCAAATTTAATTGACTTGTATATTATCTCGATAATGTTCCTTTTGCAATAAATTATCACTAAAATCTCCCAAACTATCCATTGTCACGATGCAAGAGTTATGGAAGGCTCTTCAAGTATGGCGCGAATCTGTCATAAGTATCTCGTGACATAATAAAATACAATTGAATAATCCCATTATCTTTATTATAACAAGATCTGTTCACACTACCTCCAGGTATATCGTATCGGAGTCGCTCCATGACTTCTGTACCGACTTAAAAGAACGTGAACCTTAGGGAGCAGTAAGTGCCCCAATACGTATGTGTAGATAAGAAATGTAACCGACAATCGCTTCGCTTCAGAGGCAATTGTACGTAATATTCGTGGCATGCATAAAATTTATATCGTATATACGAAACCCGTGCGCTAGTGAGGGCGAGCTTAATTCTTATAAAAACAAATTAAACATGTCAATTCGTATTATACTGTTATTATCACTAAATTATATGTAAAGACTATCAAAACATATATATGAAATAGATGTGAAATTATTCGCTTATAAAACAATTGATCACTTTAAAAAATAAAGATTACACAGACAGAGAAACCACGTTAAAATATGAATCCCAAGAACTCCCACAGTGTCCAAATATCTTAGCTCCTAGTGTATTTATAGCTTATTCTTTGAAATTGAAAATATCAATATTTGGCATCAACGTTAGATTCCTTAAAACATCGATACATCAATGTTGTGAACATGTTTCTACATTTGTCTGTTGTAAATGGAGCTCTAGCTCGTAGCTATGTAAACAAAATATTAAAACAAAAACACAAATATTCCCAAAAAATACCGTCCACTTGGGTAGCACCAAAATATCAATATTTCTTACCTATATTGACTTCGACATTAGTATATAGGAGAAATGTCACTCATCCCTGAGTAGTTCTCATGAAATTTCGAAAAATAACCTTCCAAAATAAAAATACTTAAGAGAATTGACGATTTTTCAAATTCAATATGTAGTAAATAAGTGCCTTACCTCAACTGAATAGGTCGTCCTCAATGCTCCTTAATTTTAACCAAAGCAATGTGGTAATGTAGAATACAGTTATATGAGTGAATAATCACGAAAGCGAGGGAATTAGAAAATTAACAATACCCAACAAAAAGGTAATCTCATATAAACTTTAACTTGTCTTAGAGGTAAATTTTTTAACTCCTAAAAACATGTCAGAAAATATAAAAATTATTACAAATTTGAATAATTAACTACCTTGTTTAAAATTTAAATGGGGGAATGATGCAAAAATAATACTTTCTCATAAATTTAAACAAAACAAATAATTCGCTTCAACAAAATATTGCGTTTTTTTTTTTCATACTGATCGTACTGTTCCAGGGTACTGTTCAAGGGTCCCTGGAGCCTTTACGGCTTTTATAGCTTCACCGGGCTTGGGGCGAGTGCTTAAGGCACTCAGCCACGAAAGCTTTGCAACAACAGCCGAGGGTGCCAAAGTGGCCGAACCTCGGCTCGGACTGTTGCAGCGATTGCAATTAAGTCGCGATCTGGTTAATTCTCTATCATTCGATCTAAACTAACTATACATAATATATACATGTTTCTTCCCCCTGGGAGATTTATGTGGCGAGCAACAATGATAATATGGTTTGATTGACAGTGTCACCAACCATTAAAAATTCATAAGCGCGGCAATATATAATCAAAATTTAAAAGTATCTTGCGAGGTGATGAAGTGATGTTTTTTTAGGACCCAGATAAAGTATTATTTTTTTTTATTTTTTTAACTTAATAAAAACAATATTTCCTGTGAAATACAGTATTCTTAAAGTAATGGAATTATAAGAAACATTTTCATGAAGCAAGATGAAATAATTATAGAGTATGGACACGATTTTCATACTTTTTCGAGAACTAGTTCTCTAGCTTATTCGTCGACATACGAGCAACGACAACGAACTAGTCGAGACGACGACGTCCCAATTTGGTGAAAGTCAATTGAGCATATTTTAATGTGCATTACATTTTAATTGTGTTTTCCGCATATTTCCTTTTTCCGGATTCTACTTTGAGCACTTGCTTATTCAGTATTATTATTGTAGTCTAATATAATATAATCCGTTAATAGAAATTTGTGTACGTTTTTTTAATTTAAAAAAGGTTTCATTCCTTTTTGAAGGGGTTATAAATAATTTATTAAAACACACTTATGTCGCACGAGTGTTTCTTACAAAATGTAAATTAAATTGTACCTACCGCAGGTTATAAAGGACGACACATAATGTCGGGTCAAAGAGTAAATCTTACTTAAATTACAACCTCAAAAATATGATAATATGTTATATTACAGGGTATTATAAAAAAATACTGTTTTACTCTTTACTTTTGTTTTATCTATTAAAAAATGTTTCGATCTGTATTATTATAATTTCAAAATTCATTTGAAAAAAAAAATAGTAATTTATTTTATTAATCTTATTTCTTTTCAATGGTTTTCTCAATTAACTGTCGCTAACGTATTTAGAAACGTTATCATTACAAGTTTTCATGACAAAAGCATTATCATATTACATATAATTTTTAATAGTCACGCAAAAGTACTTATACTGTATCGAAATTTGACGCATAACTTATTACTCTGAGTGACGTGCAAATTTAAGTATTACATGAATATAATTGGGAAATTAAATGTAAGGTTGACTAGCGTATTAAAGTACCCTTTTGAATGTTATGATCCACCAGTCAGTTACAGGAAGCACGGAAGTGATCAAAGTTTGTAAGGAGTTATGTAATTATCCGCACAATATTTCCACCAAAATCCATTTATTTTTACTTTATTTATTTCATTTACTTGTCAAGTAAGGCAAATGCAAAACAAATTCATTTACTAAATTGTATGATACGAAGGTAATCATATTTATATTAAATACCAAAGATAGTATGATAGCATAAAATAAGGTAGGGTATGCTATTTATGCTATATACTTGTAGGAATGAGGAGCGAGTCCTGTTTCCTACAAATGCATCATAGCTCGTTGTGGGAAAATATAGTTTTAACTTAGGTAAAAATGTTATGGAAATGTTGTGTTGCCAGAATGCTGATTTGTAACTAAATTTAAAAACATCATACGATTCTAATAATTATGCTGAATCTCAGATATAGGTTTGAAGTTGAAAACAATTTTATGTATTGCAAAATAATGTATTTCACCGTATCGTGCGAAAATTCCTAAAAAGTTCTCCAATATTACCACCAACTCTATCAATCTAAACAATGTCTTACAATTTACATGTGATGTCTTTAAATCTACAGAAATGAAACTAGATAAATGATATGATATTCAGGCGATCCGGAAAACCCTTTGAAATAACTATCATTTGACTTAAAGTTGTTGAGTTAATTTATTTCTTGTACACAAATCAGCATATTATGCTTACAGAACTATTCCTTTTTGCATTGTAATCCTCATTGTTAATAGTTGACAATACCAGTTAGTACCTTATTATAACTTCTGGTCTGACAACTAAAGATAAATTGGAATCTGATAAACTAAAGTACCTATACACCGTAGTGCTTCCTTAACCTTACAATATATATTTTTTATAAAAACTTGCAATCATTTATTTTATCATATATTTATTTATTATATTCGTTTTGGCAAAAGAAAATCCTTTTAAAGGGTCTAATGATCCGAGAAAATAGTATTTTGGTGAAAACAACCCTTCAGCAATCTCGGCACGCACTATTCGAATGCGTTTGGTAGATGAAAAGTTCCACCGTCTGTGTAAAGCAGTAATTAAAAGCCGTGGACATGTTACTTACTATTAATTTTAGTTTAAAATGTTATAAATGTTACAAATAACTTGCTTTTTTCTTTACGCACTTCGAATTAATGTGATTTATTTAATCTAAGTTTCATATAAAACAACTCTCGGGCAGTTTAATAAATCGTTCTTAATTACCTTCTCCAGCTTCATTACTATTTGAATTTTTTACAATAGAGAATGAATAAAGTTTGTAAAAAAATAGTTAGCGATTTTATACTAAATTCCTAATCCCGTTTGTTCTATTTATGTGGCTATTTCATAACATAACTAGTTACTTTTAAGAAGGAACACATAACGACACATGACATGATTTAGATAAAAAATCTAGAACTTCAAATCGTTCTTAATTATATGACCACAACTGTAGGTATTTTATAATAATTTAGTAGTTAATAATTATTTATGTAACCGAATAAACTGAATAAATAGTATTCGAAAAATAATGTTTTTTTACTAAACTCCAAATTATAACTAACACTGAATGTTTTGAACTTTTTCAACTTTTCGTTTCCTAATAGTTAAAAGTAACTGACTAAGCTTTACTCCTAACTCGATGTTCTGGGCATATACGCCTTTTTACTGTGCAAATGGCATTCTTACAGTTCAGTTGGACATAACCTATTATAGCCTTATCACCTTAATTCTCACGGGAAACTCTAAAAATAAATTAAATTTATTTAATTAAAAGTAGATCATTACAATTTTTATTTATTGTCACTGGCACTGTGCCTCAATGTAAACAGTATAATTCAGAAACAACGACGACCACCGAGAGATCGGTAATCCATCAAGGTCACTGCTGTCATGCCGGTCAAATTTCTCGGCAGCAGGATGCATAATAAAAAAAAAGCAAAGTAAAATAGTCACTGTGACGGGTTTATCGCCATATTATGCATGGTGAACGCGACCCAATCGGGTACAGATACCCAACGTATACGCTGGTTGATCTCGGAACGCGACACGTCTAATCGTGTCACTATTGCGAGTCTTACATCTGGTGTATCGTAATCGCGATCCAGTCGGACACAATTGTTATGCACCACCCAGCAAAAATTTACGTCAAATATGACTTAACTAGGAAAAGAGAGTTTTTTTTTAAATAGTATGCACATAACAGAAAATCATACCATTATTAAATTAGATTTAAAAACCTTTATGAGAATTTTCGACTCATTGTTGCAGTGTAAGAACGTCGCAAATGTTTCCTATAGAGCGGTGTACGTAGCTTCGAAGTTTGCAAGATAACAACTGCCGGTCGCGACTCCTACCCCGCATTTTCAAACTTGAGATTCAAGAACTCAGTGCCCCTTTCCTTGTCCTTGAAAAATGTTCAACCGACTATTCCAGTCCATTCTTGAATTATTTCTAAGCATTCACAATGTTGTACAAATTTTCGATCTCAAATAATTATAGTCCGGGAGTTCATTTTAACAGTTTTTATCTTCGTTATCTTGGTTTCTGGCTAGTTAGTTTTAGACCAAATTGCCAGATTACTAAATGCATATACGCACGTTTCTCCCTTCCGAAACATTATGTATGTATAGTTAGATTGAATTTTTCTACAGAGAAGGAACTAGTCAGTTCGCGACTTAATTGCAACCAAGTTAAGAGTCCAAATCGAGGTTCGGCCAATTTGGCACTCTTGAGCTTGTCGTCCTGCTTTTGCGACTGAGTGTCTTCAGCGCTCGCCCCCAAGCCCGGTGAAGCTGTAAAAGCCTTCTGAGGCTTCAGGGCCCTGAAAGCTAACATTATAGTCAGATCTAAAAAAAGGTGTTTTAGTCTAATGTGTAACGATTAGATTAATCACCGTTAATTTATGATAATAGTAAAGTGTTAGCAGAGAAGCAAAATATTAATTTCATAGCTGTAACATAAAACATTTATATACGAACATTCCAAATTTCTCCTCGATCACGGTCAAATAAAAAAATAAGGAGATGAATATACCTATATTATAATATAACCTCGTTTCCACACTCTCCACGAGACAAGACGAGGCTACATGTATGCTATAGTGTAGATGACGGCCTTGCCTTTTCTCGCCTCTCTATCGCCCTCCTTGGTGTCAGGTATTGGCCCGAGTAAAATAATGCAAGCGAATCAGCCATACTCTTGATAGTGTGAATAATTCACGCTCTTGCAATGCCTCCGCTCGCCACGGCTCATGCAAATACCACCGCGTGTGCTCGCAAGTGTGTAGGCCTAGTATTGTATTTGCTCTGTAGCATGGTCCGGGTGACAGTTTCAGTAACGTTTCGTTTCATTCTTGACAGCTGCCGCAATTTACAAATTATGACTTAGTATTTCAGCTGTACCACATTCGTAATATATTAAATCATTATAACCGTAGTAAATTAAATTAAATCCAACCAGAATGTTCTAGTCTACAAATAAAATCTAATGAAAAGAAAAATTAAGCAAAGTGTTATGCGTATAACGTAACGCCATAGACGTATTTAGTGATGGGATGTACTGCTACGATGGATAGTCGATGTTTTTTATAATAAAAAACGTATGTTGTGCGTAGTTCAATTTTTATTGTTAAAAAGTCTATAATTATATTAATGAAACAACAGAACATAAATAGGGTAAGATTGCTTAAAATGTTGCTAAGAAAAAATAGATTTTATTCGTCTAAACTCATATCAGAAGTGATAACAGCAAATGCAAAACTAAAGGAAGTATTAATATCACAATATCCTTTTGCATAGTAAGATTACACTGCTTCTGTGCGTAGTTTTTTTTTGTAAATTAATTTTTATATGGTTAATTGACAGAAAGTCGTTGAAAGATATTCTATAAAAATAGAACTAAATTAAATATTGTACTGCGAAATTTTGCTCTCTGCTTAGTGCTCAATGCTTAGTGCTCACTAAGCAGTGGTTAGTGCTCACTGCACAGTGGTTAGTGCTCACTGCACAGTGGTTTGTACTCACTGCACAGTGCTCCGTGCTCACTGCTCAGTGTATAGTGGTTAGTGCTCACTACACAGTGCTCAGTGCTCACTGCTCAGTAATGCGCGTTTATTTATTTTTTATTTATTTGTTATTATAAGTGTAACTATGTCTAAAAATTATATTATTAATAAACTTCCAAATTGTAAAATGAGATATCTGCAATAAAGGCAAATAATTTTTACTTAAACACGCATATACGCGGGGTTACACATAGTTTTTTTATTTTATACTTTACATCATTTTGTGATATAATCTAGTGTATATCTATAATAATATAGTGTAGTCAGATAATTTTTACTATAGATCAAAATATGAATTAAACGTCAATTAAATTAGTTGAAACAGCGCGCGGAGACAAACATCCTTTGCTTCTGAAGGGGTTATGCGATTAATTAAATCCTAAATTCCAGGTAGTGAGAACCGGTAGCTGCACCCGCGCCCTCTGCTCGCTAGAGGTGGGAACATTAATATATTAACGTCTATTATTTAACACTAAATTACAAACATCCTTCACATAAGACCGCCTCGGAGGTCTAGTGGCTCAAACGAAAGCGATTCCTCTTACACCCGTGAGACGTTTCTGAAAATTCAGCCCTAAATTCAAATTCAACAAGAGACGAGAGAGAAATAAACAATACTTTATGAATATCAACCAGCCGTGCGAGGCGTCTCAAACTAAGAGCAAATAATATTAAAATAAACAAATTTGTCAAATGAATAAGTGCATAGACCATAGTTAATATGGTTATAAAAGAATATATCTTCGAACTGTGTTCCTCCTATTTCATTGTTATTATTTATTAATGTTTATTTATATCACAAGTTTATATTTAAATATTCGGTAATAAAAAGATGGTCCGGTTGAAACAAAATTCTTGCCTAAAAGTTTTCATAGGGAATTTATGCAAAAATTGTATATTATAGATACTGCACTGATTAATCCCTATAAAGCAAAAAGATGAAAATTGCTATCTCAATTAGCTCTCGTTTCTATTACTTTTTTATTCTTTATATATTTTTAGCGTTTTGGCCATAACTCACCTGTATGTTAATGATGATACGACCCGAGATGGTAACACGCTAAACCTAGTGAGGTGAGACTGGCTCTCACGTGAAGCTGCTGGAACACACCAATAGGAGCTTAGCTATAGATTTTCAACATGAGAGTGGTAGAGAGACAAGTGGACTTTAGAAAATGGCCTATCACCATGTTATGATGTCATTACCATGTTTTACTAAATAGTACCCATCTTCATATCGTTATTACATTTAATATTGTATGATGTGTCTATTAATAAATAATATAACTATACACTGTCGTACGTAGAATAGTTTTATTTTATCGAAAACAATTGTATCGAGTTAGTTTTTTTTTCGAACTGATTATACTGTTAGCCTTAGGGGCCCTGGACCTTTGCGGCTTTTACAGCTTTACCGGGCTTGGGGGCGAGCGCTTAAGGCACTCAGCCACGAAAGCTAAGCAACAACATCCGAGGGTGCCAAAGTGGCCGAACCTCGGCTCGGACTGTTGCGCGTATGCAATTAAGTCGCGATCTGACTAATTCCCTATCATTCGATCTAAACTAACTATACATATATACATGTTTCTTCCCCCTGGGAGGAGGGAAGGAACATGTGTATGTGAAAGTTAGATGTTTTTATTATTTGTACGGCGGACCACTCCCCCTCGTTAGCGGTACCACTTCAAAGTTACGGACAATTGACGTCCGACGTCCATTCGTTCGTAGGTTTTTGTCAAATAATTTCGTATTATTCAGTGTTTAAAAATACCTCGATGTTCCTCATATTGCCAGTCAAAGTTGTATTCAAAGTTAGCTTGAGGAATTTAAAACAATTGCTGAATTTTTAAACATATTGTTTAACCTTAACAATCTGTTTGGACCTGTTTGCGTTTTATTATTTTTTTATGCTATAAAACGGAGATTGGAATAATGTTTTTCCATGTTTGTAAATGAAAACAACTTTTTTGGCTTAACAATAAAATTGATGAATCTTTTTTTACTAAATATATACTAATCTCGATTGATTTTCACTTACGTTAATCATAAATTAACTAAATCAAACACCGTATCTATAAAATAGAATTGTTTGATAGATATTGAACGACTTTATTCGCAACATCTTCATCTGGCTAAGATTCGCCGCAAGTGCCTATTATTTCCAAAGCAATTATGTACAGGACTCCTAGTTTTACTTGCAGATTCTTTTGAGTATCACAGTGTGTATAGAATAGCTTAATAATACTCGAATAATTTATTTTCTTAATTATCGGTTATCTCACGATGTTTCACATTGATTTCGAGAAAATATTGAAATGTTCTTGTATTGAATTTTATCATGTAAATGTGGATTAGTTTACCATATATTGTTGTCGTTTTTTTTTTAATAATGCATATACACTTAGGAGCAGTATGAATAAATTCTTTTCATGCTTTGTTTTCAAACATTTGCACGGCTCCATATTTGTTTTAGCTCTGTGGTATTCATTGATTTATTGTACCATTGACACCACTGTATATTAAAGTGTTCTATATACAGTTTAGTTGAAGAAAGTAATACTTTAAGCTAAACACTGTGTTGTACCTAAAACGCATACATTGTATGCTTAATATATATTATAAACTACGTTTATTTTTATATTTTCAACCACAATAAATTCTAAAATATATTCCCTTGGGACTTGCGTAAGATTATTTATCCCTACATCGATACTACCAACTACTGTAACTTAAACCGTCTGTATAACCGCATGTAATCTTTTCTAACGTCCATTCTGTTCTTGAATAACTTATTAATGAATTATAACAACCATGCCGGGTTTCCATGGAATATATAGATTATTTAATAATGCCTTTAAAATACAATTCAGACCTTAAATGTTTAGCCACATGAATAGATCACTCCGGATTTTTAGATATAACATTTTTTACGAGAACGTACATTTATAAAGGTTACTACACATTATATCGGCAGCTCGGCCGACGGGTATGTCTGCTGGTTGTCTAACCAGGCGGGCATGCCGCAAAAAATGAGCCGCTGCACCGTGCCAGCAACTGTCACAACTGAAATGCTGCTTGCGGCTTACTGCCGATTTCTGCGGCATATGCCGGCGGCACACCTCGCGGCTAAAACCCGCTGACTTTGCCACCGGCATAGTGTGCCCTAATATCTCAGATCAAAAACTTTATCTACGGTTTATTAGAAGATATCGAAATTACTTCAAATTAGTTTATTATAGCCAAAACATGATTTGTAATATGTTCGGTTTTGTTTAACTTCTATCGTAAAAATCCATAAAAATACGACCGACAACTGAGGCAAACGACATTCTGGCTTGCTGGTATTCTGTGGGATCTGTGGACCGGTGACATCGCTATAGATATGCGTCATGATCAATCAATCGATTGATGATAAAGATGATGTAATTCTTGGTGTCATCATACTTTTACATATGAAATTAGCGTTTTATATGGAAAAAGTAAAACGAAACAAATATTATGAAATTATACATTTAATCAATCGGTGTATGTACGTACCATTATTATTTATACGTTTTCGCCATTTTATAGGTAGTTCATTGAATCCATTGCTGAAAAAATTTTGGGAGCGAGAATCAATAAAAGCTTTGAAGGCGGTTTGGACAGCCTCGGCGGAATGGATTTTTTTTCCTTGCAAAAAATTGTCCAAATTCCGATAAAAGTGGTAATCTGTTGGAGCAATGTCCAGAGAGTATGGTGGGTGTCGGAGACATTCCAACCGCAGTTCCTCTAATTTAGCGATCATCTGTCGTGAAGTATTAGGTCTAACAGTGTCCTTTTTTTTTTTTGACGCTGGGAAATCCTGCATGGATCCAGCCCCTCGCTCGGGGGAGCAAGAGGGGTATGTCAGACTCTTCCTGACTAAATCCCAGCGGTGTACCATCGGCCGCCAAGGTGGGCGAAACGGGGTAGCGGTTGCAGTCACCGCGTCGCCCGGCGGCCGGCCCCAACGGGCCTCCGGCGCTAAAGAGAGACAGTCTGGTACAACCCCAACTGTCTCCCAGACGGCTGAACCAGTGCAATGGGAAGATGGGCCCCCCGACCCATCTCCCCTTGGTTCAGCAAGGGCGGAGAAAGGAAGCAGAAAGTGCTCCCTTCTACCTCCCAACGTCTACGCATGGCACCTACGAAGGTGTAGGCGCTGGTGGTGCTCTTCTCTTTGCAGGTGGCGGCTTACAGCTGGCGCCCCCCATGAAATGTCCCGCTGGCCTACCGGCATTAGCACACAAGGCGCAGTGGAGCTTCTCAGCTGCACACTCACGCGCCTTGTGGCCAGGCTGTCCGCACCGGAAGCATAAGGTTCCACGGTCGACCATAGACGAACAGAGCGGGCGTTTGTGGCCCACATCCATGCATTTAAAGCACCGCATGGGTCTGCCCTCCAGGAGACGCACATGCGCCGCACTCCATCCGACCATGAGGCGTTTCATGAGGAATTCGATACCCTCGAGCACCGCTGGATCTGCAACCATTAACTCCTCTTCGGTACAGGTCGGTGTGGCAGTAGGCAAATCTTTTGACCCGCCTGCCTCCCCGACAACCGCCGCATGCGTCAGCCCCGCAGCTGAGCCCTGGTCACGGGTTTTACCCCTCCGGGCCGACGGGACTTTGCTGGGGAATGAGGTTTCCACCCCATCCACACCGGCTTCATCAACAACATGCGTCCGCTTTCTGGAGTCCTCATTCCAGTGCTTAACCGAGAAGCGGTCCAGCACTGGATTCCTTTCAATGACCACAATTGGTCCATCGGTTGTCCTATTCATAGCCACAGTCGTCGTTGTTTTATCAATGTCTCGCAAAACTTTGCCTCCCCCAGAAAACGTGGGGCAGCCCGAGCCATGCTCGGGGAGGGATTCTCCAGCAGAGCTGGTACCCTCCTGGGGTAGTCCTTTTTTAGGTCTTGCGTCCATGTTAACTCCCGTAACACCTCCAGTTTGCGGTACGCCTGCCGGGACCGGTATGAAACAACCGATCCCGCCAGCCGCTGTCCGGAACTGGGCCCTTGGGGCTCAAACTGAGCCCTCATCGGCCCCAGCCCGGTACTGGGTGCGCCGCGCACATGCCACACCCAGGAGTTTTAAGGCTCTCCAGCCGGCGCTCCTCCATAGTTCCCTCTGATAAGCAGAGGGATACATGGAGGAGCGCGTCAGGTATCAGCCGCCGACCAGAGTGGTCGACGTTGCCCGGGGTGCACCACGAGGAGGTTCCTGACATCGCACCTCGTCTAACATTGTCCTGAAGCAACAGTGGGCTAGAGAGATTGACCAGTCTCGATTGTTTAACGGCTAGCTTTCCATTATGGTTTGCAATTATTAACAATACAGATCTGCCGTTAGCGTCTGGCCAGATCTTAGGAAGCTGTAGTGTATGACATCAGTTCTGAGTCACTTTCGCTTGGATGGAACAGGATTTGGCTGGTTCTCCTGGGTTCAACCACTGTGGAGAGCGTTTCCGATAGTCAACAATACGATTCAAAATTCCCTCGTTATTGTGACGGTCGAGTATTGTAACGCAGCACTTAATGCGTGTTTGTTGGTGTGCTTAAGTCAATTCATGCGGCATATATTCATTTTTCGAGCTATTTCACTTTTCCAATTTGTTTCAAGTGAATTAAAATTGTTTTTATCACTCACACGGAAGCCTGCCGCTAACTCTGACGTGATTTGCGATGGATCCGCTTCCACGATCACCTAGATGATTCACTATCAACTAGGGTCTCCGGCAGTCGACGGGGTTTGTTTCGTAGGTCAAAATTTCCAGAACGGAAACGTTGGAACCAAAAACGCATCGTGCTTTTTTTTACAGTAGCTTCCCCATATACATTTAATCCTTCAATCTGTTTCTGCAGCGCTGATGCCACGATGGAACTCATATTCGTAAATAACGCAATATTTTAAGTTTTCCATTTTATGAAATAAACGATGTCAAAGAAAAATCAAATGGTACGAAAACAAATGAGTCACTAAATTCGAAACACAAATACTCAAGCCTAAATTTGAAATAAATTTTAATTTGGAATTCCTAACCATCGCCAGATATTTGAGATCAAGGTGGCCAGTTCAACAAAACGCCAATTTCATATGTAAGGACCTAATATTATATCCAAATTTAATATTATTATATTATATTTATTTCATACGCATTCAAAACATACACATAGTTAAATGTTTCATTCCATATGAACGAAAATACTAATCAGAATTTGTGATTGTGATCTAACTTTATAATTAAATGCATTTGGTTATTCAAATTAAAGGTCAACTAGTTGAACAACCGTAAAACGATTTTAAATTTATATATTTCAAGTTTGATGTAAATTTAAATAGACACAGAAAAAGATTTTCACCCTTTTTAGTTAGTAAAACTAAATTTATAATTGCAAAATAATAACAATAGCATAATAAAACCAGGACTTGCTAGTTACTAACATAACATAACTGGAATTAAAGCCTATTTTATATTGTCACATTTATAACTAAACTAGGCACTATTTTGGCCTAGTGGTCCAAAAAAGGACTTGGTCCCAAAACTAAAGCTTGCCAGTTGTCCCGATCCTGTGCAGATTCTTACCAATTGGGCATGAAGCTGACATAGATCAGTCTCCACAGTATCACACCAGCTATACCTGGGCCGACCAACCGTACAGTGACCAGTTAGTCCTCTCAACTAGGTTGTTTAGACTGCTTGATCCTCCCTCATTCTCTGTAGGTGACCGAACCAACGATGTCTATCAAATTTTGTTCCGCCGATGATGTTGGGATCAACCACTAATAATAATCTCAGCATTATTTTGGATCCTCCAAATGTTATCGTTTCCGCTACCAAGATCTGACTTTCTTCTCTTTACATTAGTGTCCAGGTTTCACAGTCATAGCCGTATATAAGATATATAAGACGGTTCTTATGATAGTTTTATATATGTAACGTTTATAAAAATCTCTGCATGTTATTTCTCAAAGGTGTTTTTTATGACAACACCATGTCTCCCTTAATTCTTCATCAAAATTAATAATGATTCATAGGATTCCTAATGAAAATATATTCAGCTAACATGTAGGCATGTAACATGTACCATATATTAACAATCTATTTAATTAACATGACAGCTCTTAGACTGTTTACATAAGATAATTTGCGAAATATTATATTATAACGGATCAACTAATAAATATTAAGAGGGTTTGCTGAAACTCAGAAATCCTGTGATAGTCTGTGTGAGATCCGTGACTTCTGAGTCAGAACATACATAATAAATATTTGCAGCTATAACAGAAGATGATTTAACCAAAACGTGGCAATATCTTAAAAAAGCTATAATAGTTTGTCAACTAGCTCTTAATCTTACGCTCTTAATTTTTGTAGCAAGGCAAAGAGATGGTGACCACTGACAGATTGGCAATCCACCACAGGTCGTCGTTATCATGCCAGCCGGTGAGACTCTCAGTAACTAAATATGACGATGGATGATCAAGGAGACTTACTGTGGCGGGCTTATCACCATGCGCATAGTGGTGGCGATACAGCTGGGTAAAGATTCCTACCATCCATTTGATTACTGGATATACCAAAATCAAAATTAAAAAATACTTTATTTAATTTAGGCCCTAAGAAGGTACTTACGAACGTCAAACTACTACCGGTTCGGAAAACATCCCAGTCATCGAGAAGAACTTGATGAAACATTATATATTAATCATCATTGTCTGGCAAATCAGTATTGTGCTTCGGGATCTTATTATAGAGCCTAACACTATTTTACCTTAAAAAACAAATTAAAAGCGTGTAACCTTCACACGTGAATAAAGTAAAACTTAAATGGTCACCATTTTCCCGACGGTCATCACCATCTCGACGGTCGAATAATATTTTAACACTGCTTACACCCTTTATATAAATTGTATTTGTATACGAAGACATATTGCCGTAACGGACTTCCGTTGCATTGTCGTCCAGTTACGTCATAGTCGCGCCTAAAGAAGTTTTACTTCAAAAATTTAATTAGTCGTACTAAGTCTAAAACACGTTACCACTAATTTATAAAATAATTAAATATTTATTAAAACTCTGCTGCAGTGGCTACAGCGGCTGACTCCAAACGCGACTAGTCTAAGCGTGAAACTATGTCGGGTATTACATTTGGTGTATGGGTTCCACGATCCAGTCGCACACAATGTTGTGCCCTACCACAAAGCAAAGTTTATATGAATAAATTTTAACCTCTTGACAAGTTTAAGCTTCCCGTTCTTTTCTTTTTTCTCGACTTTATAAATTATGAAAATTTTGATAAGCTAGGTGCCCGTAAATGAAATTTCTGGGGAAGCATACTGCGAATGGTTCATAACGTGGAAATAAAAAGCTCATTTGAATTAAAAAATCTTTGTGATGCAAACATCCGTCTCTGTGGAGTTTGTGGTATAACGAATTTTAATAAAAGCCGAAGTTCACTTAGTTTTTTATTGTCTTTAAACTCGACACCTTAAAGATAGGAGGGTAAGTGGAGTTAAGTAAGTTTAAATTAAAAATGGGATTATTATAACTGTATATGTCTGTAGCTTTACTTTTGTTTAATACTAGGCATTGTCGTGAAACGCATTATATTTAAATCGTTTGGAATAAGTCTTCATTTAAACAGTTTAAGGATTCAGAACGAAAATAATGTTACGAATTTTCTTTAGATTAACTTTGATACAAGTTTTCAAATTTTATCAATGAATATTTTATTATAAATATGAATATGAAATACATAAATTTAAATAAGTATAATTTACACACCTCCTTAGACCTTCCTAGCCTCATATCTTAAAATTATATATTTATGTACCTAAAGTCTGTTTTTAGGGCAGGCGGAAAAACGGACAATGACCTTTACGCCAGCCACATCCCTGTGAAATGATGGTGTGATTAATTATTTTCCGTGTACTGAGTCTAAAAAAGATCTTAATAATTGAAAAAGAAGTAAGAAAACATGTTTACTGAATCCATAAGACCAATTTTGATTTATTTCAATTCAATCAATCAGTTTCACAGTCTTTTCTGATGACGAACATTATTTTCTATTCAAATAGATAGTTTAAACAGGTTTGTTATCTCTGAATGACCACGTCGGTCAGCCTACCCCATACAACTAAAAGCGTTAGCCATAAAGAAATGTGTGCAGAGCGATTGGTATTGTCATTGGTATCGTTTTATATCGACGCAAACATAATATAGATCAAAATAATATATGTACTAGTGTAAATATTTCTTAAAATATGATCTCACCTTCATATGACAAATATAAACTTAACAATTTATATAATTAAGTCATAATTACTAAAGTGATATAAGTATACATATAGTGTTTAATTTAAATGTTTTAACGAATTATTGATGCGTAATTTTATTTTAAATCTTAGTAGAAACAATCCGGAAGTAAAAAACATCGTGAGGAAATCATTGCATGGTGGCAGGGCTTTTTCTGATGCCCGCCTGGCTAGCTACCACCCTCAAATAGAAAATCTGTCGCCAAGCACCAATAGGTGTGTTCCGGCAGCTGCACTTGAGAGCCAGTCTTCATAATATTATATATTAATTCTTAATTTTTTTATAAAGGTTTATATGCAATTCGCATTTGCCAGTGTAATCGTAGCGTAACCCTAGTATCCTAACGTCGCAACATAAATAATGTTTATTATACATTTAATAATAAGGAGCAATTGATTTGAACAGACTAGACTAAAAGCTGTTGTTTTTATCTATCATTGAAAACGTGTAATGTGTCAAAAAATACGCTGTTTGCATTTGACAGACTGTAATAATGATTATAATTCGATAAACGCTCGACAGCCACAGTCGACGCACGGTGAATATTCTTTTAATATATTTACCTATCCTAAACTTTACATACAGGCACGTATAATAGCAGCATTTTACCTGAAATAAAACGCATATTTAAATAATTACCTAATTAGTTGCATGTAGTTTTTTTTAATTCATTAATTTGTGTTATTTTTCTCTATATTGTGTAATACAGGTAACATTTGCATAATAAATCTAGGTTACTGTGCACAACTGAAGTGGGTTAGATATAGCATGAACCATGCATTCTGAGATGCCACAAAACTCCCCAGAAAGTTTTGAAATCATCATGAGACAGGATATTCCATATTCAGTCGGTAATGGCAGTAATGTTCTTCAATAAAGAGGACTAGTTGCCAAGTTAGGAAGAAGAAGAAGAATAGCGTATTCATTGCCGACTATTTCTTGCAAGTTTTTCGTATATTTTATATCACGTCCAGTGGCGACACGTAGTGGTGGTCGCCATTTTAGTTTTCATTAAATGTGTCCTCACTATTTTAAATCAATAGCTCAATTTACAACAGACAGAAATATAAATTAAAGCTTCCAGTTAGGTAAGTTTTTAATATACGTTTTATTTCAGGTAAAATGCTGCTATAAAATTACTTGACTGTAACTGGAAGTTCTATATTGAGCGATTTGATTGATGTCGCCTGGCGCCTGGTTAATGCCATCCACGGCAGTAAAGTTATCAATAATAATATATAACCCTCTTAATTCAATAATTTGCATTAAGATTACAATAATTTGTACAATTATGGAATTTCCAATCAGACTGTCTATAGTTACTAACTGTTGTCAGTTTTTGAACCAAATTCAGACCAAAATATTACGCTATCATACTGCTCGCATCTCTTAAATGAATCCGAAAAATACCTCCTTTATGCTCTGGACAGGTTGCAGAGACGGGCTGTTCACATTGTTATATATGCAGACTTTACTAAATACATCGACCCGCTTCAGATGCGCAGTAACATTGCCTCATTAAGCGTGTTCTACCATTCAAGCCCGGTAAAGCTGTAAAAGCCGTAAAGGCTCCAGGGCCCCTAAGGCTAATAGTATAGTCAGTTCGAAAAAAAAAAAACGTGTTCTACCTTTTCTATAATGGTGTGTTTTTGAGGAGCTATTACCTATACGCTTATATCATGGAATGTAATGTATACATAACATGCTTCCCGTTTACAAAATTACATTGAAATCGGATTAAAAATAATAAGATTTACTAATATAGATAGAACAACATTAAAACAGTAGGTATAGGAATTCTCAATAACTAAACATAACACAACATTTATGATAATTTAAGAAATTAATCTGTGTGAATAAAGGTTTGCAAGTTTGAATGCATTTTATTCACTTCACAAAGCTTTCAACTAAATTGATAAGGGTAATGTTTTTACTATCGTTTTTAATGTAAGGCGGACCGGTAATAGCCGGTAATTAAGCAAGTCGGTAATTGTGTTACAATTAAATAATTTTATAGGTTCGTCATTCCAAAAAAGAATGCTGCAAGCTCATCAAGAGTTATCACTCCAAAATATTTTTACTAAGACATATGTTTAGAATTAGCCACAAATATTCCGGGTACATTGTTAGTTAAAATATTCCAAAGAAATTTCAATTATCATAATCATCGTCACTGACGTTAGTGTTCATGAACTATGGTAGCTTTAAAATGTATGTACCTCTCGCACTGACAAAGATAAAACCCTTTATTTTCTGTCGCGACGCGACGGTCGCAGTATTTCTAGTCTTTTAACAAATGGAAGACATTATTATTGTCCTTCCTAGCTTTTAAATTAATTCACGAAGAATGATACGTTAGTGGAAAAGTTAACCGCTTGTGTGGTTTCATGCGTTAAGAATCCTTTTAGTTAACAAAAACCGCTGAATACATATCCAAATCATGATTGTGTGCATGTTTTATACGGAAAAAGTTTTATCGCTTTATTTCGATAGTTCGAAACTGATCTACATTAGTGATGAGCATTGAAAAAAACATCGATGTTTATTTCGATCTAATGAATCTCATAGTGGCATCGACGTTATATCGATATATTGAAAATACATCGATGTTTTCCAGACATCTATTGTTTTTTAATAAATTTGGCCATGAAAGAGAGATCGGCAATTTGCATTAATTTTGAAATGAACTTTGGCTATATTTGTTAAACGTAAGTTAGAATTTAGCTGAATATATCTACCTATATTTTAAGGTCGACGCGGTAGCAGTAATAAATAAATTAATAGATACATTGTACGATTTTACAAATTTATTTAGAAGGTCAATTACAAGTTTTAATATATAGAAGTAAATAAACATCAACAGAAAAAGAAAACGAGTCAGTCATGAAAATAAACACAAATTAATAACTGAAAATGTCTTGCACTTATGCAAGGACAGATTTTCTCCAGGCAGCCGGAGACGCAGCAGCAGCCGTGCCACGCCGCAGCCGCAGGCAGCCGGGCCTGTCGACCATCTGCTAACAGAAAACAAACAAAGCAGCAAGCAGCTCACGTGCTTTTTTAAGGTGCTTGAAAAAATGTGCATTAAAAATAACGTACTAAAAATGCATCACGCAAAAAGTATACAATGAATCCTATAACAAGCGCGAGCAAAACATTCGATTATAATCCTTACCACTTTTATGCAAGCTTCAGTAAAAAAAAATCAGTAAATTTTTCACTCTTTCGTTTCTTCGTTATTATCCTTTAAATATGTTTTACTTATTTCCCAGACTCCTTAGACCGATATAATACCTTGATTAGTCATCTGAAATAATTAAATATTGAAAATAGATTTGTAACCGTTTACACCGCGGCCACGTACCACAGTACGCAGGCAGGCAGCCCAAGCCAAAGCCACTGGAGCCAGAGCCACCGGACCAGAGCCGCAGGCGCAGGCGCAGCCACGCCACGCAGCAGCCGCCAGGTAGGCAGGCAGGCAGTCAGCCGGGTCAGTCTACCATCTACATCTGCTAACAGAAAACAAACAAAGCAGCAGCTCTCGTGCTTTTTTAAGGTGCTCGACCACTTCTGATAAATAAAAATCAATTATACCGCGACCACTTACCACAGAACGCAGGCAGGCAGCCGGGTCAGTTGAAAACATCTAGTGTTTTCACGCACATAAGTCTCAAAGGCTTATTTATGTCACACCTATAAATAAGTGCTTTGTAGAAACATCGATGAAGAAACACGGTAGTTTTAAACACGAGCACAGAAAACTAATGCACGTATAAACTCACGTTTAAATTAACATTTAAAAATCACAAATATTCATACTGTTTCCATGCGAATATCGCAAATCCATGAAAAAAAAATCGTATACAGAAAGATGCTTTGTAAAAACGTAGACTGTTATGTTACACCTATGAATAAATGCTCATAAATGCTAGCCATAAATAACAATCAAGAATCATTGTAGAAACACTAGTTTTATACAAGAGCACAGAAAACTGCTTCACATATAAATTAACATTTAAATATCACAAATTTTCATACTGTATTCATGAGAATATCTCAAATCCACGAAAAAAATATTCTTATGCCGAAGAAAACCTGTACTCTGCTTGATTCTACCTCACAAATTTTCATTATCCCACATGTTCTTCACAGATCTGATCTTAGATGCTATGAATGAGTGATTAGACGATGTGAACTGTTCGACGGTCGAAGCGAGAAGAATTCCCCTCCCTTTTTTTTTTTTTTTTCGAACTCTATAATGTTAGCCATAAGGGCTCAGGAGCCTCGAACGGCTTTTACAGCTTCACCCGGGCTTGTGAGGATGATTCTCTTCGTATGTCCGTTGTATTTATATGAGTGATCCGGTAGTAGTAGGAGGTATCCGAATATAGCCGAATAAGTCACTCAAACATTTCACGTTTAAGATCCGTTTTGGTACTACAATCCACTTATTTTGACGGTAGTTAGATTATTCTTAACCGTAAAATACCCTCTCTCCTAATAATACCATATTTCATCAAATTCGGTCTAGTAGTTTATGTGTGATTGGCGTATAAATGAACACACATTAAATTAAAAAAAACTATCGAAATGGTTTCTGTCCAATTTTTTTTTTTTCGTTATAGGTTTGGCGTAGTAGCCAAAATCGTCTTAAAATCGTCGTAAACGTCTTTCATAATACATGCCAAAAAGCAAGGAGCATTAGAACCTGATGGAATCTTATGAGCCCTAAGATTAGTAATATCATCTTCTGATCACGTTATCTTTGAAGCAATTAGGTTTTTGAATTGGTTTTGAATTTTTTTTTGTGATAATTGGGAAGATCCATATATAAGTTTTATAGCAAACATTTTTTTTTCGCAATATTTCAAAATAAAAATTAAATTATGACGTCACAAACCTGGCGATCAATCGTGGCGCGTTCGTACACATGTGATTCTTTTTAAAATATAACAATTTTGAATTGTTTATTATTAATAAAAAAAATGTGTAAAGACTTTTTCCAATTGACTATTATCATAATTATGATGAAACTTTAAAATACATAAAAAATCGATATTCTTTTTTTTTTGAAATAGGTACCCAATTCAAGCCTATCTTTTCAAAATGTTCATGGATTTTAGCCTTTTGTTCTGCATTCAGAGCCTAAGAAAAAAATTATAATTACTTGGACCGAATTTATTAAAAACAGTAAATATAAATTGTGAGTACTTTGATTTTCTTGAAACAGGATTATTTCGGACTTATTCGACACTGTGTAAATCAGAGTAATGTTCTATGAGATGATATGAGATCCGCTCATATTCATGACGATATTTTATTGAAGACATGTGACAAGGTTGCCTATGCTCTCTAGTTTTCTAGTGTTAGTCTTCGTATTTCTATTACGACTTATACTCCACATCTGTTAATATTGTAGTAATTGTAAAAATAAATCTAGGTTTAGCTTAATTAGGCGCATAAAAACTTATCGAACTATTTCAGAGAAATACTTAATAAAACTAAGTGTTTCTCGCAACCTTTGTTCACGTTATAATGCTATTGACTTCGTAGTTTACGAGATAAAAAGTGGGCTGTCTATACTAATATTGGTTGTATATTTAAAATGCAAACTCAAGGGTTAATCCGCAGTAATCTCTCTCTTTAGTCCATTATCATCAAACTAAAAATGTGCTTTGTTAGTTAAATTAAAAATGTGAATAATAAACTATCATTAAATAAGAGATGTACATACTTTATTTTCGAATTAACTTTTTTGACAATATTTCAATTACTAGATGAATTTCGCGTTTTTTCCGTGATACCGGATACCGTATACTGGAGCAGACATCTTATTTTTGAATTTAAGTTGGCATTTCAAGGAAATAGGTACGTACTTGTATGCAGACGTTTAATAAATATGCATAAAGTTTTTGCTTTTTATTTTTAATGTTGTATGAATTTGGTAAATACTATGATAATTGTTTATCTTACCGTGTAATTAGTTCTAGATGGACCCACTATATACATATAGCCCACCGATAGAATAAATAGAATAGATAAATAGAAAGCCATCTACAAGTTTTCACAGATATACATAAACAGAACAAAAAAATGTCTGACTATATAGTCAGACATGAAGAGAAACACAAAAATTAACAAATTTATTATAGCTAATTATAGTAGCTTTGCCTCTTCGATGCATCGAATAAAAAACATCGATGTTTACTCGATGTTGTCTAATTAACGATATATCGTATTGATTCGATTTATCGATACTTTACATCGAGTGTTTTTAATACATCGATGTATATCGTCCACTACTAATCTACATAATGAACTGGATGCGTTAATAATTACAAACTGTGTACAGAATATCGGCAAGGGAAAAATGACAATAAAATCTAACATATTTGTAGACGGTAATAAAAAATATGCATGACGTAGGTACATACTTATTAAATTTATTTACTAGAGCAAATAAGAAAGATTTTTAAGAAAGGTGGGGCACAGAGAAATGTCTTTGAAGATTTCTATCAACAAAGTGGCAGCCCGACTGGTAAAATACCTCTACCTCCACTACAGACAAATATCCTTATGTTGTGTACTTTCGATAAGTAGGGTTTCCAGAGCTAATGGGGAAGAGGGGTTTAAGGCTGGCAACTCCCTGGTGATACTTCTGGTGTTACAAGAGTCCATAGGCTACGTTAACCATTTATCATCATGCGGGCCGCACAGTGAAAAAAAACCGATTGAGCAAAATATAAACATAAAAGAAATATTAGAATTTCGTTTTAATCACACGTAACTAAAGCAAACTTTCATTACAGTAGGGCTTACACAAAATGCGATAACAGAGTCCTCTGTATAATCGCTGTTATGCTATCCGTCGAGCGTCGCGTTCTATCTTATAACAAAGCATAAAAGTTACAAACATAGGAAACGGGGCTGCAATTTGTGACATACCCGTACACTGTCTTATTTATTGCTTCCTGTGATATTACAGCACGAACCGCACAAACAAGAATACAGATTACCTATATTACACCTATACCTATTACACCTTAGGATGTATAAAATCTCGTGTTTTACCACCCTTATCGGGATAAAAACGGATACAGCGAGCGCTCAGTTTTGTAGTAAACAACTGACGTGAACATAAACGGACGTAAAGTACTGTAGGCACTTCACTTTTAATATTATAGACGTTGAGTTTTATAATATGTTTAGTGGACGTTTATAGATGAAAATATCGAGTTTTTTTTTTAAGTGAAAACTTCTTTAGTACCGTTGTTATATCAAACGCGATGAAACGAAAAAGCGACAGTAAAAAGAGACAAACATGTTACATCTATAGGGTTAATCCTACGAGAAAATGAGATAGAATATATTTACATTATGCACAGTTAAATTAACAAGGCAAAGCTCACAATTTTCTTTTTACATGCAAATTCGCTCTCTATAAAATTAGATTCAAAATTTTTATGCCTAATATTATTTAAATTCGCTTAAGTAAAAAGGAACAAGTTTTTGTTACTAATATACAAGTCGGTTAACAACTAATTTGCTTTTAGTTACTTTCGTATGAATAACTTAATAAAACTATATTAAATCAATGTAACAATTTTATTTAATAACCAGTTGTGCTCGCGGCTCCGTTGGCGTGGACTACAGAATGCCTTCGGTCGAGGACACGCGCGAAGTCGTGCCGACAACTGCTCCCGTTACAACACACGGCGGCGCGGCGGTCGCCCGCCCTTTATTTTAAAGACAAAAATGCTTATTGTGGGTGTTCCTTAGAAAATATGCTTTCTGACTTTTTTGTATTTCTTGTTGAAATCTACAATTATATAGGACATTAATTCGATATAACTATTATGATATACTCAGCGTAAGCCATTTAAGCGCCCCAAAACCGTTTTTTTTCCGAATTGGTTTACCATTATCGTTATCGCTTATTTTGTATTTTACTTTTTCTTATAAAATATATCTTATAACCTGGCCAGATAACATTGTAAATCGGTTAGTTAGTTTTCGCGTGAAATAAAACATAAACGGAAAGACAGACAGATAGATGTTTTATAATAAGTATAGGAGAATATATTATATAAATAAGTTTACATGCAATTTGTACATCACATATTCTGTATAAATAGTTCTTCTATAAAAATATAATATATGTGCGACCGGAATTCGAACGGTATCTTGCAATAAAAAAAACCTATCGCGGCATACATAAGAATACAAATTTTTAATCTCCAATCAAACTTCAAATCTTCTAAATATGGAAGATATGAAATGTATGTTTTCGTATACGGAACGAAAAAACCTCAAATTTCGTTTTAAAATACCTATACTCAGATTTTGTAAATGTTTTATCCTGAACGATAAGTAGTTAACTCGGTCACAAAACAATCTAGTAACATTAAGGGCATGTTATAGTCGTGTTTATGGTGTGTAAAACGCACATAGAAGATTCCCGCAAACGTTTTGTCTCACGCACCATGACGTTTAATGCGGTTAAGCATTACTTAGTAAGCACACATGGCCGCGATATACACAACTGCTTTAACGTTTATGTAATTAAGTTTTGAATTCATCGTTTCTATACCTTAACTTATAAATTACTGTGACAAATATACTTAATTACCTAGATTGTACCTTTTAGAAGGTCTTTGAGTTATTCAAAAGTTTTCAAGATAATGAATTCGCAAACTGCCGTGTCTTCATCCTAATGTTAACCTCAAACAGGACCAGCAGTCCTAACTGATATTAGTCAACGATATGTGTGCCAGTATAATACATGTTTCAAACCTCATCCTTCGGACAGGAACACAGCGGCGCGAGCACTGCTCCTTTGCGGTAGAAATTGGTATCACGTTAGGTATATTTTTATAATACAAAATTGGAAAACAAGCATACGACCCGACTGATGATCAGTGGCTTCCGTAGCCTATGGACGCTTGCCATAGATATCCGTAGCGCGTTGCCGACCTTGAACTATTTACCCCAAGGAGCTCTAGAAACCCTACTCAACGCAGGAAAACAACACATCGGCTGCCCCAAGTAGAGAGAAATCTGCAAAGAAATTTCTCTGTGCCCTACCTCTCTTACTTTCTACGTTAGTGCTACTGTAGAACCTTACACGTGTAACCCTTTTAACACCATAATCACAGCATTACAGGTTAGACTCTACTATCTTCAAATATTAATTTTACCGAAATAGTTGGTTTATTGCAGTCAGCATAATTTACAAAAGTATGTACATATGTATTTCTCGTAATTGTAATTGGTTTAACAAACTTGATATTACTTTAAAAAAATTCAAAGTGTGAGTTAGTCATTTTATTTTAATACTAGCGACTTCGTCTTTGGTGTTTATTATTAAAACTTATACTTTTCATTCAATAAAAATATCGTGATAATTTTCTTTCTTGTATACATAATTATAAAACTATGATTAATTATTAAACTCCATTGTGTCATGTGCGTTTAGAACAAGCTTGCCCAATTAATTTTAGGGGCGGATCATAATTTCGAATCCATTTTAGTTGTCGAGCCACCTAGCTAAATAACACACGTTTACATGCATGGTATGTAAACATGATGTTAGCCATGGTAGATTAATATATCAACAGACCAATTTACGGCCCGCGGGCCAGGGTTTGGGTAGCCTTCGTTTAGAATGTAGAGCGTATATATGTATACTAGCTGTGCTCGACGGTTTCATGGATGCCAAATTTATTCGGCAAATTCTCCACGTCACCGTCGCTAACGCGCCTGTGTAGCCCAGTCCCATCTTTGTTCTACTTCCCGTACTTGCCTATAACATGCCAGAGTACTTGACATTCATAGTTACTGCTCCGCTCCCCAGGGTCGTAGCGTAAATTTATATAACATATATTATTCCTCATGATTCTGGCTATGATATACAAAAATAAGTTTTTGAATCCGACTGGCAGTTCCAAAGATTAGCGTGTTTAAACAAAAAATCAAACAAAAATCTTTAGCTTTATTATATAGATTACAATATCCAGACCTAATTAGTGACCTATTACAATAACTTCTGCTATTTCTTGTCTACATACTATTTAGATTCTACAGATTTATATAACATATATTATTCCTCATGATTCTGGCTATGATATACAAAAATAAGTTTTTGAATCCGACTGGCAGTTCCAAAGATTAGCGTGTTTAAACAAAAAATCAAACAAAAATCTTTAGCTTTATTATATAGATTACAATATCCAGACCTAATTAGTGACCTATTACAATAACTACTGCTATTTCTTGTCTACATACTATTTAGATTCTACAGATTTATACACGATTGTGTTATCTTTTCTCAATTAGATTTTAACACAAAGATAATATTATTCTCACATGTAAAATTATTTATGTACTATCTGAGCATTGTAGCTATATAGAGACCTATGTGAAAGTTTGACAATAGAATTTAGTGAGGCCTGAGAGCCTATTTTAATTCGTCTGCTTTTCACTTCAACTAGAAATTGAGTAATAAAAGAATTTACCTAATGAGATTTGGATTGAAAATAAGATGATATCAAATTGTATATCTAGAGTAAACACTAGGCAAATAGGATGATAGAGTTATGTTCACAAGCACGCCGCATGGCTATCAGAATGACAGGACAAATTGCAAGACCAGTAATTGGCCTGCCAGGCACGATGGACATGCAGTGGCTATATTGCTATTATAGTCAACATTTTATTGTTATAGTTAATATATTTTGTTTAAAGCTGTATAATGTATCGTTTTAATTTTTATAATGAAAATCTTTGTGATAAATAATAGATGTTACTTCTAGTTCACTTTTTCACTTAGAAAACTAAGCAAAAACGATTAAATCCCAAATTTACCCAGTGACATAGATATATTGTGTTTTGCTTAAATGTGTGTACACAAAAATAATAGTAGAATATTTTAATACGAAAATTTTCAGAACTCAAGCAATTGTTCGGTTAGGAGGCGCACGGCGCGGCTCACATTAAAAAAATACGTTAAAAATCACTGCATCGGAGTCTGGTCGCATTTTAATTGCATTAGATGTGGTTATAATTTCAGTATCCAAAATGACTGCTTGTGACGGTCTCCGATTTATTATTTTTAGTGTGGAATAATTCGTCCGAATAAGTTCAAATTACTCCAATATTTGAACTTTCGACTTATTCGTGTCTTGCGTAAGTATATCGCAAATTTAGAATTATTCTCACTTTTTTATAATTCAAAAATGACAATTTATTTATAAGTTCTTTGAATAATTTGAAAATTTCGTATTATTTGTTATTTTTTCGAATAATTTTTAATTTTTGAACTATTCGATTTAAACTTTAAATAATTCATTAATTTTCTTATATATTAAATTGGAATCGATTACTCGCAATTGGAATCGAATGTTCAAAACTCAAATAGAATTATTCAAAATTTATGAATTGTTCCAAGAATTTATAAATAATTCGACTTATTCTATTCGATTCCAATGTTATTCGGACATCCCTAATCATTTATCTATAACCCTGACTCCATGCGGAAAATATTTAAAAAAGTGGATATGACGACTTACCGAAGGCACCAAATACTATAAAAAATATAATCGTGAAAAATTAAAGAGGGACACGATTTTCTGTAATACTAGGTACGTGCTTTGATTACGTGTATTATATAATATGTAGTAGGTATAGGTAATCAAAGACCGAGTGTAAGTACCTTTAGTACCTAAAGCCGAAGTCAAAGCAATCTAATTCAGATTTGATCCTTCATCTATATATATTATAAAACTCAACTTCTCTCTGTCTGTCTGTCCGTTTATGTTCTTTTCACGCGAAAACCAAGTAACCGATTTACATGGTTTTTCCTTTAATTCATAGGTATGTTATCTGGTCAGGTTATAGACCAGTTAAAAAGACCTACAAACAGTCAGCGATAGCATATATCTATCTTCTAAGGAAGATCATAAGCATAAGCACAATAAGCATTTTTTGTCTTCCGTCTTTTGAGAGGGGGCAGGACGATTAGCGCGTGCGCTTGCCCGACGGCATTCTGTAGTCCACGCGAGCGGAGCCGCAGGCACAGCTAGTTTTTAATATTGTATACATTAGACTTTAAGATAAAACACTGTCAAATAAAGATGTGATTATGCATACAGACTGATATTTTTATATCATTCTAATAAGTTACAATAGTTCGAATAATAAATAAAAAAACGAATATTTGAATAACGACATTTTCGAATATATTAAAGCCCTAGTAATAACATATTTATGATTGTCTCTCTGATGGATTCTCTATATAGACTTCTTATACTAATTATGATCAATTTCTGAAATTTAACTATAATGACGTAATAGTATGTAGATAAGTAGGTACATAAACCTCCCACTTGTTTTTTAACACAAAACGATTATAAATCGTTACCAACCCGGAAATAGTCTTTAAATAAAAAAAAACCTTCCTAAAACAAGTTTGTAAGTTGTCATCTACTATCCTTGCTTACAGATGACTCTAATTTGAGTCATGCAGGAATAGACATCAGCTAATGACATCCCTTGACGGTCGTTAGAGTCGACTCCTCCTTTATTTTTTTCCCTTGAGTGATTCAGTCAGCGAATTTCCTTTTTCAACAGTTCCGTTTTTACTGATATAACGAAAAATTTATCGTCGGCCAGCAACTCCGACAAATGTTGGCATTAATGTACCTAATTAGATTCCTTTAAAGATAATTTTGCCTTTTTACGGTTCCGTAGTCAACAAGAATTCCTTATAGTTTCGCAATGTCCGTCCGTCCGCGGCTTAGGTCAGAGCTAGTTTTAGTATTTTAGATTTTTAGATACATAAGAAACATACCAAAAAAGAAGTAAAAAAAAATCTTGAAAAAAAAATTAGGTTATCTCTCCTAATACGTATAGTGGGATGATTTTATTCTCGTCTATCTCATGGTGTGGGTTGTTATTGGACACATCGTTCAAAAATAATATGGGTGTGTGAAAACCTTTTTCGATTAAGGGACTCGTTTGCGAAATATTAAGCTTTATAGTACTAATATTTGTTAGAATCAAGTGTAACACCCTTCCACCCGAAGCTAAATGATTGTTTTTGGATATGAGAAAAAATCTCGGAGCAGTATATAATTATAACGAAGTTAAAAGGAAAACTATTACAGCTAACTAGGCTTTACAACTTATAATAAAATGTATTCGGAGGACTAAATAAAAAGGAATATTTCCTACAAATTTCATTGAAAATTATTAAAGCCCCTTTCTAAGTCTACGGGCAACTACGGAACCCTACACTGCGGTGGCCCGACACGCACTTGGTCGGTGTTTTTATCAATAAAATTTACCGCTACTTTTTGGTGTTCTTTGGAATAAAAAATATATTTTTAATACTATCTTAGCCAGCGGCTCCGCTCGCGTGATATACTAAAATTATAATGGTAATTAAAAAACGTTTAATTATTTGTTATTTAAATTATTATTAGTTTTATTTTATACCTAAATATTTAATGCAGAATCTCTTCATAAACAATACGTATTTCCTAAACAATGAGACCTAATTGGATGCCGTAAAGAACTACTATGTTTAATTGCGATAACGAAATGATTTAATTTGATGAGTTTCAATGTTTTGCTTGACGTGATACATTTTTAATTAGCTTACCACGTAAATGTGGTCATAGAGAAATAAATATTAAAGTTGGTTTATGGTAAGTACTGCAGATTTTTTAAGTTATTTATATTCCATGCCATATTCGACTTTATTATATTGTTAGTAATGTTTATCTGTTTAGTTAAATTATTGCAATAAAACGTACCTACTGGTAGTCATTTTTGTTTTCTCTTAATTTAATATTATTATCATAACATATATATATAGCCTAATGCAGCAAAACATACACATACTAAAACCTGGGCAAATAATGTACCTATTATTTAAAAATGAATGGAGTTCTTGAGTTATAAGTACACTAACGGACAGATAGAAAGAAAAGCGCTACCTTTTTTAATATCCAAGGGTTTTGTATTTGTTCCGTTGACCTTGGTTTTACATTAAATTTAAGCTTTATAGATTTTTATTAAACACTATCAATAGTTATTAGGTTAATTTTTGTAACTTTTTATAAATTACTTGTAGATCAATTTATATCTAGGTAGGTACACCTTTGTATCTCGTGTATCTGTAAACTATAGCATCTATATAATAAAAGTATTATTGTTTCGATACGATCCATTTTGTATAGGTACCTATACCACCTGAGTACCGATTCAATTTACTGTTAGTACAGTAAAGGAAATTTCTCTATCTCGTGTGTGAGCTAAACTTAAGCTCGCTCTCGGTCTGCCGGCGTTGGAATAACAAGCACAAAACGGACACCGGCAAATCCAACCCAAGTCCCGGATTTGTAACAAAGTACGGCTTATTCCGCTCACTTCTACATAATATGGCCGAAACACTTGGAGCGCAGATGCTGCTCGCAGATTTTCAATGTTCTTTCAATTTCTAAACAGAATGTTCGAAGTAGTTCTATACGAATGCAAGTCAAAATATTTTAGATAGGTACCTATATGTATCTAAAATATTATTTTTAAGATTTTCAGCTACATTTGTTTCCTTGTAGATTAACTATGCACGGACATATTAGAATACTACTAAAATATGTTTTTTTTTTAATATGACTACACTGTTAGCTTCAGGCGGCTTTTACAGTTTTATCGGGCTTGAGGGCGTGCGCTTATGGCACTCAGGCGCGAAAGCGAGGCAACAAGCTCCAAAGGTGCCAAAATGGTTGAACCTCGGCTTGGGCTGTTGCCAATCATGTGAAAATATCGCGATCTGACTAAAGAACTCTAAAAACATGTAGATCAACTGCGTATATAAATATACGGCAGAGAAAATAAAAAGTAGGTGATCTATGTCTCTTTTGTATTGTATGCAAGCCGTACTTTCAAAGTCTATGCATCTATACAAATAAATAAATTTGAAGTGTCTGCTTGTAATATCAAAACCACAGCTATTTACTAAATGCATATGAAAGTTTATACGAAAAAACCTTTTCTTTTTTGTATATCTCCCTGTTTGTTCCGGGTAATCTCCGAAACGGTTGGACCGATTTTGACGGAACTTTCATTGGCAGTTAGCTGATGTCATAAGGAGTAAGTTAGGCTACTTATCGAAAAAGAATTAGGGTTCCACGCAAATAAAACATATTCAGAAAAACTACGATTTTGAGGCGCTTGAATGGCTTACGCTGATTAAATCATAAGAGATAATATCAAATTAATGTAGAACATAATTGTAGATCTTAAAAATACCTACAAAAAAGTCGATGAGAGCATATGTCTATCTTCTAAAGATTAACCAAAATAAGCATTTTTGCCTTAAAATTATAATTTAATAAATTAGTGGGTATCAGGATTCGCGCGTGTGCCCGATTGGCGGCATTCTGTAGTCCACGCGAGCGCAGCCGCGGGCGGGTACAGCTAGATTTAAATAATATATTAAATCAAGCGACATAACATACCATTCAATTTCCTCTTTTTTACCCCTTATCCCACTTAAGTAGAGTCAGCACTTTTCTACTACTATCTCAATATTGACACCTTTTATAAACATATCATTCCTCGAAAAGTCCATCCAAACCTTCTTCGGTCTTCCTCTACTCATAGGTAAGTATATCCTTCCATATGCCTTTCTATATCCAATAAAATAAGAAATATTTATTTGGATTACATAAACATGCTTAACACAGAAAGAAATCATTACTACTGACGTAAGCAGATATTCTTATCATGAAATGCAATATATTACTCCAAATATATTGGCGTAATTCCAACTGTGGTTGCCCTTGGTAACTTTTAATTGGCCGCTCCAACAGTATTTTCAGAAAAACATGTTATAATAATCTGCATTTCATGTTGATTACTTAATCTATACTATATAATAATACTAGCTGTGACCGCGGCTCCGCTCACGTGGATTACAAAATGCTATCGGCCGAGCACACGCGGGAGTAGTGCTGCCTCAAAAATACTTATTGTGGGTGATCCTAAGAGGATCAGTTGGGTAAAGTCGCTGACTGTTTTGTGGGTATTTTTAAGATCTACAATTACGTAGTACATTCATTTGATATTTATCATTTTACTCAGTGTAAGCCATTTAAGCGCCTCAAAAGCGTCTATTTTCTGAATCGATTGACCATTATCGTCACTGCTTATTTTGTTCTATACCTATAACCTGGCCAGATAACATTATATCTATGAATTACAGGAAAACCCGTGTAAATCGGATTAGTGGTGTTCGCGTGAAAAGAACATAAACGGACAGACAGACATAGAGACGTTGAGTTTTATAATATGTACAGAAGATATTTTAGATAAAAAAGCTGAAAAGGTTTCGCAAGGAATCGCAGGACTACCTGTCGGATTTGAAAAAATATTTTATGTATATGATAGCCAAATTCATGAGGAATAGTAGGCTACATACACTAATATCCTAAGGAATGGAGCAGTAACAATGAAAGTCAATCAATCTGGCAAGCGGTAGGCAACTACTGGAAGTGAAACAATGATAATACTACACGGGCACATTTAACACGGGTGAAACCGTGGGGCACAACTAATGGGTATTATTAATAGATATATTCATTTTTCAATATTCTCACAATAGAGGAATAACTTAAAAGACCGGATTTACCCATAGGTATTTATAGGTATCTGCCTGGTAAATATTATTATGGATAATCTTAATATACTTAAAAAATCTACATAAATTATAAATAATACTTTAATCCAAATCTTACCCTAATGCGTCTTGGCGTGAAAATATATTACGTGAAACTAAAAAAAAACAGCATTGTGAATTAAACTATCGCTTTATTACTTCTGTTTGTTTTTAAAATAAAAAAGTAAACGCCTTTGGAAATTATATGTAGCAATAGATGTCAATATCTAATATTTTAACTTATTAGAGTTCGATAGTATAACTGCACACCACCCTGACGGTGAGCAAAATACAGTTTAGGAAAAAAGCGACGGCCGAGAACATTGGAGTACTATTGGAGTAATAAGAGTTATTTTTCTGGGGCCTTGCCTTGAAAAATGATGACCGTTAAAACCGAAATCCGGTTTTACTTTGATAACCCAACATCCTGGTGTGGCACACAGAATTTGGGATGGGCACGGATCAATCCACACGTCACAATAGTCGAAAGAAAAAAATCATCGTTAGGCCGGCTTGAGAAGCTTCTTCTAGTCACTTATGTTTAACAACCCGCTATTTAAAACTAATCTGTTGCTGACTCTAGCGAAATCTGTTGCAAAATATAATAAACAAAACAATGAACATCTTAAGTCTTGTTACTTTTCCAGAATAAGTACCAAGTTTATGCATTGACGTCAGAGGGCTCTGTCTTAAAACAGCGCAGCTTTACTAAACTCGATTTACGTAATTATACTATTTTTAGTTACATAATAAGTGTAATTAACTTGTAAAATCACTAAATAAACTATCTAAAAATAATTGTGTAAAAGATAGTTTCTTCTTGGGCAAGAAGTAAAAGATAGTTTCGAAATGTTGTTAATTTTATGGAAATACGTGTCGCTAATTTATTTGTATATATAGGTAAATATTATGTACTAAAATGCGTTGTTATAATTATATTTAATTTATTGTAATATAAAATAAGTACTTGAACTTCATTTTTTACAGTAGACACTAGCGCCATCTCTCGGTTCTACACTTAAAACACTCGTACCGTTATAGCTTCGGTACTGCAAATAGCGCGGGAATACAAACTTTTCAAACTATAAAATTAACATATCAATTATTATACAATAAATCTTGTATTGATTTTGCATGGGTTTAATATAAAAAACATAACAAAAGAAAAAATCATTAATTTCATTCAAATTGAAGCAACGAGCTTTGCTGGATAGCCCAGCTTGGTTGATTATATAATACACTATCTGCTGTATTACTCAACAGTCTGTTATTGCTTCTATTATATAAGGTCATTTGGATTATATTGTAAATGTTATGTAACTTGCAGCAAGGTTTATGTAACTAGAGTGTTTATGTAAGGACATAATGAGAATAAAAATACAAATGTTACATTTTAAATTACATTTTATTTTTAATATAATGAAAAATTTTAGATAGTAGAAAATTTTGGTGTAAGAATTGGTATTGAAAAACTAGGTGTATTAAAGACCTAGGTTTAAGTCTAAAAATTGATTATAAAATATAATTGGTATGTAAGATGAAATTATTGAGTATCATTTTGATTCTCAACTGGAGCGGTTACATTACTCTTAAATTTCTTAGCTTGTGTTCCTTCTGAATCATTAGATTCCTCTTTACATATTTCACTTAAATTATATTTTTTATATGTGAAGTAATTGTTCACAATACTCAGCAAGCATATTCCTTTAATGATTTCAACAATAATACATAGACCCGGATTCTTTAAATCAGCCTTATTGTTTCCATTCTTCAAAACAACCAGTTCCGCTAGTTCTTTGATGATTAAATCCCTGGAGACACTGCTGTTGAACCTTTTATTGAATATTACAGCAAACGTAGATGGCTCTTTCAAGAAGAATTTATCAAAAAGTTTCCCAGCACACTCCATAATATCTGGCAAGTTTGCTTTGCATGTAGCCATTATAGGAAGTAAACGCATAACATGTCTAGTTTTTTGTGTTCTTGTTGAGTACAAATCACTGATAATAGCTGTGGTTAACTCTTCAGGGCTGGGTAAATTTGTTTTTACAAATATGCAATTAGAAGCTCCAGTTTCCACTGCTTGAAACCTCTTGTGCCTGAGAGATTTTTGAGAATCTTTTTTCATAGAATCAACTTCACGTTTAAGTAAGTCTCCAATATCAGTCTCATCTTCAGATTCACTCTCTGATCTATCTTCAGAAGCTTCGTTGAGGGACGTAGTCTCCACCGGGACCTGTTCGACACCTAAGTCTGGATACAGTTTCCCAGCATATTCATTTAGCAGATTGTAAACTTCCTTTACGCAGTCTTTCTCCCTGAAGTTACACGTGCAGAAAAACCCTCTAAAGCCGGGTTCCAAGAAGTATTTGTTTCGGCGCTTCCTAAAATAAAACTTTTTCTTTTTTCTTGTGTCACCCATTGTGTCTGGAGCGGAAAACACTAGTTCAAGTATGTGTTATGCTAAAGTATGATATAACAGATTTTTAATGTATTACGTATTGAAATAAACTCGACAACACCCAAAGTAACAAACTGTAGGTACGCGTCGACCCAATAAACTGTCACAAGTGTCACAACTGTCAAAGTCACTAGGCAGCTCACCTGTCACCACATAATGACACTTGTCAATATAAAAAATTAGCAGTCAAAGTTCAAAAAGTATCTATGGTCAATATGCGTACATTTACTTAGATATGTACCTGTTCTTATTATAAATTACTCTTATTAACGGTTGCGTTGAAGCGTTGTGGGTGGAAACCAATCACTAATCTATGCTCTAACAAAGGCTCTAACCTAATAAAACCATTATTTGTCTTTGCCACTATAATACGACTAAGCCTGTTAGGTTGTACCTACCATATAAATTTAAAAGGTGTCAGTTTTTTTGTGTTAATTTGTGGCACGACGAATATCTCCTAGTACAACTATCAAGTTTGAGTATATAAATATTATCAATAGTTAATGGGTTTTAAAAAATATTTAAGTGAGATAAACATAGAGTAAAGTAATTAATTTATCTCTTTCTTCTTCTTTTTTTAGTTCATATTACAAGGAATAAGAATATTACATTTCACTGATAAGCTTTGTAAATTGGTAATTCAATTTATAGATGTGACATCTATAGAAAATGAAACATACATTTCATACCTACTTCGTAAGCTTAGATTATTGATAAATGACTAGTCTCCGCAGCGCTGTTGGAGTGTCCAAACCAATCATTAAGGATGATTCAGTTAGACCCGGCTGGGCCAGGGCCGGGACACGATACACGATAAAATATTTATAGTAATTAGTACACTTTTGTATGAAATAATTTCTGCTTCACTGGACCGGATCGTGCCACCGTGCCCGGCCTGGCCTGGCACGATGTAACATGAATCATCATTCAATCTATGTACAATAAATACATAGGCAATACTGATTTAAAATTTTAAAAGTATAATATAAATACTAAATCTATGATCGCTACGAACAAAGCGCCCAATTTTGCGGAAATCATGTACACACCTATTTGCGCTTCTTTCTTACACTTCGCGTGCTTTGGTGTGTGTCAGAAACCTCCGCTAGGAGCAATAGTGCTCTGTGGTCAGAAATAGACAAATCTTGGAAAAGTGGGAATGTTCTACATTGTGTGTTGTCGTATTCGTGCAAATATCTACGATCGATTTTGTGTCCAGGGTTCACAACTGTACGACAATTTCATATTCAAATTCATGAATGGAGCACATTATTACGATAGTACGATGATTTGAAAATACTAAGAATTTTTAATAAAGGCCGTACGGGATGGAAGACGGACTTTTGGATTTTTTTTTTCGAACTGACTACACTGTTAGCCTGAGGGGCCCTGGAGCCTTTACGTCTTTTACAGCTTTACCGGGCTTGGGGGCGAGCGCTTAGGGCACTCAGCCACGAAAGCTAAGCAACAACATCCGAGGGTACCAAAGTGGCCGAACCTCGGCTCGGACTGTTGCGTGTATGCAATTAAGTCGCGATCTGACTAATTCCCTATCCGTAATTCGATCTAAACTAACTATACATATATACACGTTTCTGCCCCCTGGGAGGAGGGAAGGAACATGTGTATGTGTATTTAGTGGTCTGAAATTTTTGTCTACTCTAACTAGGCAAAAAAAGAAAAAAAAAGGTCCCTTACAGAACTTATGTACCTATGTGTGTTGTGAATGTGTATATAATGCAGTGTCATGTGTGGCTGTGAAAGCTAGTGATTGTAGAGTCACTTGTATCGCGCGAGCGGCTGCTTGTCTCAAGGGCTCCATGCCGATGGATCGGACCTAGGCTTGAGTTGCCGCAGAGGAGGGCGGTCGTGGCGGGAACGGAATTTTGGTTGTTGAATTATGTAGTACAGCAATATGATATATTATTTCGTATGGTTTACTCAGCGTAAGCCATTTAGTCGCCCCAAAAGCGTCTTTTCTCCTAATTGATTCATTATTATCGTCAATTCTTATTTCGTATGTTACTTTATGTAACAAAATATATCCTATAACCTGGCCAGATAACATAGATATGAATTTAAATAAAAACTATATAAATCAGATTTGTGGTTTTCCGTGAAAAGAACACAAACAGACAGACAGAGAGACGTTGCGTTTTATAATATGTATAGATAGAATGACCAAAATATGATTTTTAAGTCTCTCCTGTAAAATTATGATTTTGCATTTTGGCTCTTATACATAGGACATAACGTAAAGTTATTGAAGACTAGTAGCCGCCGGCAATTTCGTTCGCTTTAATAATAATATAAAAATTTTAAAGAATAAATGTAGCAATATAGTCTAAGTCACTCAGGGAACGTATTTTCCTTTTCGCTTTTCCAATTTTAAAATTACATCAGTGGTCTCCTACAAATAAACAATACTGTATCTACTTATCTATATAAATAAAATTATTGAGGTTTACCGTAGTACGCTTCACGTAGAAACTACTCAAATTAAGCAGGAATACTAAGTTTGTAACCACGATGACGCCTGATAACAGATCGGAAACAACCTCAAGAGTGTAAGTATGTCGGAAGTAAATGGAATATGTAGGACGTGTTAATGTTCCCACTTCACCACTTCAGCGAAGGTTGTTGAGGAAAGAAATGAAAGTTCTGCCTCAAACTGAACAAGTCGCAAACAGCATTGCTTGCTTATTTTACAAACTTTTTATAAACTCATACAAACTTTTGATGTATGGAATTGAACAAGGCTGGTACATACAATGGACATAATCAGGGCTTCCAACCTGAAGCGCGGCAGCTATCGTACCAGTAACGTAGAATTAACGTATATAGGACCAGACATATCGTAGAACCCATCGTCTAAATGGTTTTAAAAATTATCATCAGCTTCGGTATATTTTATTCTTCTAGATCTCAGAGTATATTATGTCAAAACTTATTATATATGCTTGGGAGATAAAATAATTAGATAAAGGTTTTTTTTCACATAATTTTATATTATACTTAACTAATATTAATAATGTTACATAGAATGGCACTTATGATTTATTGTTTTCAATAGCAAATTATATATAAAAAATATTGCTAAACATTTTAGATTTTTTTTTAATACTAAACAAGTTTATTCAATACTTTAAGAATACTTTTTGGAGACACGTTGCATTAAGTGTGTTTGTCCTTGTTATTATCTGTGACGTCTGGTTTCGATTTCTGTATGTTTTTTATTTTGTAAATTTACAATACTTAGGCTTCATGATGGTAGGAAGGTTGGCGACCACTGGTTTATTGAGCTTCGGACAAACTGTTATACTGAAAAAAATGTTTGTTTTAAATTAATTAAGTATAATTACCAAATGATGTTACTTGACTAGAGTTTGACGCAAACATTTTTATAACTTGACTAGCTGTGCCCGCGGCTCCGCTCGCTTGGACTACTACTAAAAAGCTTCTTTTCGTTGTGCGGAACCCTATTTTTTCTAAAATAAAAGTAGCCTAAGCTACTCCGTATAACATCAGCTGTTTGCCAGTGAAAGTCCCGTTAAACCGGTCCAACCGTTTCGGAGATTAACCGGAACAAACAGACAACAATTTTAAAATTTGTTTTTTATTATAAGTAGTGTGTATACTTTTATGTGCATTTAGTCAAAATGTGTTATTTTAACATTACAAACAGACACCAATTTTATTATATGTAAGATTATCATTTATTTTATTTCATATTTCACTCAGTTCTGTAAATTCTATGATTAACAACACACAATATGAGGCATCGCTCAACCAAAACAAAAACTTTTTTTTTCTGTTTTCAAAGTAATTTTTTCAATGTACTTTTATATTGCATCAAAGCTCTTTGAAAAACTAAGAAATGTTACTACAGTGACAGTAAAAGATTATAATAGAACGTATTCTATTGTTGTAAAGACTTTAGTACAAGTTAAATTGAAAGAAACCCCCGACACAAGTAACCTATTCATTGAAACCATACCAATGAGCCTAAACACGATATCTCTGCTGTAAGTTTGTGAAAAGTTACGTATCTTGCAGATTCTAGAGTATGCTGCACTATTAGCTCAATGTTACTATGTTCGTCTAATATCATTGATTAACAAAATATCAAATTTCGACTCAATGAAACCTGTGAAAGATGCTCACACCCATTTATCCACTAGAAAAACGCTGATAATTTTCAAAAGGCTGAACAGATTATCTTGGATAATAGTTAAGAACAAGCTCGACCAAATCACCTTTCAAACAAACAAAAGTAGATCAAAATCGGTTCAGCCGTTGCGGAGCTACGATGCCACAGACCGACATGAAGATACACACATTACACTTATAACAACCTTTCTGTTTGCGTCGGCGATTGAAATTACTAAAATAGAACACCCGTGAAATAATTCCATTTATTTTCTTAGCAAAAAAAGTGTTGAAATTGACCAAATAAATAAATATATGGGGACACAATTTCACACACGGCTATTTAATTGCATACTAAGCATAGCATATATACACATATATATATATTAAGGCGTTTAAAAAAAAAAAAAAAAATTTTCTTAGTACCAAGCCTAAAAGTTTCGTTTAGATGCCAAAATAGGCCTCTGAAAATATGAGCCCTTAATATTAACAATAAGGTGGTCCGCATCACACTTTTCGATTTCCCATAAGAATAACACATCATTATTTATTTATTTATTTCTGATTTTTGTAACTAATGAACCATAAATTGCTCTGCAATTTCCATCGAATGTTTTTGTAGAGAATTGAACGCTCTAAAAGTTCTGATATAATCTAATACGAAAAAAATTGTTGCGGCAATTCAAAATCGGGAAAGTTCTACACCAATGCATCAAAAGTATGAGAATCCGAAACAAAATCTTGAATCTTTATTGCAAAAAGATTTAAGTGAATTTGTCTCTGAAAATTCGGTAGAGCTGTTCAAATTTTTTTTATTCGATATGATAATATACATTCAATATACAGTCTAATAAATAAAATAAAAGGTGTTAAGTTTACTACTTAAGAACTGTCATGGAATTTACAATATATCTGCTGGGTGCGTTCCTTTCTCAGATAAGTGTATATTTAGTATCTATGGTGATTTGACGACACTCCACAGACAGCACAACTTCGCAGTTGTAATAACTAGGGGTGCAAAAATCGTAAAGATGCCCATGTAAAACTGCGTATCGACACACCCCTAGTTTTTAGGTTATGTTGAATTTTATAAAATACACTCGGAACCAGGTTTTACTTTAAAAAAAAAATAACACTTCCGGTGTTAATACAATAAATTTTGAATATTATAAACAAAGATTGACTTAGATGCAATATGAGATGGGATTGCATATTCTCCTTTCGACTTACAAAATATTACATAAGAAAGGGTTTGGGGGGTAAACCCCCCAAGATAAGGGCATGTAGAGATTTTTAACCCCCCAATCCCCGGGACCCTAACATAATTAACTAATGGCCCCTTACCTTATACTACTCATATTAATATGTAAATACTTACTCAGTATTGTATTCAATAGACGATAACTTCATATATTCCACATAAATACTCGGAGATTTCAACAGTCGCCAAGTCATTGGATTAAACAAATTTGCTTCATATTTCCATTCGACAATGACATATATGGGCGGATGTCCTGTGTCTTTAAATGCAATCATCTTTGTCTCGATTTCACCCGGTTTGTAATATTTTCTGTAAATATTATAATATCTCTACATATTATTTATCAAAGGTGTTTCTTTGGCAACGGGAGATCCCTTAACTTTTCATTAAAATGAATGATTCCAACATCATTCCAAAGCTTATGAACCTCGTTATTGACGAAAATTATGCAAATAACTTAAAACCAAACTTGACTGATAAAATGTTGATTAATAAAACGTAATACAAATAATACATAAAATATTCCAAGATTATTCGTGATATAGTTTGGTTCTTGTGCGCAAGTGGGATATATATACTAGAAATATGCATTTTGAGTTGTCACGTTGAGTTGTACAGTCTAATAAGGAACCCACCATCTTGTTACAACGATGTTTAAAGATTTACAAAATATTAAGAAGTTAGGCTTAAAGGACGTACATTCAATGCATCAACCTTAATTATAATAATTTAAAAAAAAAACAGGTTAAATATTTCTTCTTCTTATTAATTATGGCTCGGCACTATTCGTGCATTAGGCCAGTGTCAAGTATTTTACATTTTGTCAACAAAGCGAGGAAAATATTCTGTAATCTTTAAACATCGCTCCAACAAGATGGCGGCACTCTTGTTAAAACTTTCCAGGGAGCCTTTGTAGCAACTTAAAATGCATGTTCCTAGTTATTTATTGTAATCCACTTCATTCGTGCACAACAACCACACTACATCACGTAAAATGCCGTCAAAATTACATAATATAGGGCCAAATGACATAAGTTTATGAATTACAACAAAAACCACCACATGACACTTTAAGTTACCGCCAAAAACTCCCGGTTAAATATTTATTCTTAACTAGCTGATAACCGCGACTACTTATGCGGTGTTTATTATATTAACATCACGGCAAAAAATAACATAGCGGAATGCGTAGTGCTAATAAAAATCGTAGTTTCTTAAAATTTTAATAACTTTTTATTGAATGAAGATATCGTGATAAAAGCCCCAAGTATCTAAGGATTAAAACAAAAAATAATAATGTTGAAAATCTATCCAGTAATTTTATGTCATGCGCGCACATCCGCAAACCTCTATATTTTTTTTATATAGAAGAATATAAAGCGCTAGTATCCAGTTAGTTAGCAGTTAGCAGTAAATACCTAAATTAATTTAAAAGTACGCAATTGTATGTTGAAGTATCATAATTGTTTATATAAAAATAATCAATGTGATAATATTTTACATGGGCAGTCCACTGAATTATCTTAAACATAACAATTGCCAACGTCATAGTTGGAAAAAAATATGATAATTTAGTTCCGTGTACAGTATTACGTTGTTAATGCATTTATTTATCATGGAAAATATTTGCTCGATTCTATGAAAGAAAATGACGTTTTTAAACAATTTTAAGTATGACTACTACGAGTATGTACAAAGTAGAATAATATGGCATTGTCTTAAGTTCTCAAATGCATTGCTTTTGATTATTTCGAAGAGATCATTCGTAGTAATATTTCAACTTTGGTGCACTGTCTTGCGCACTCTTGCCTAGGTTTCTGTATTATTACAATCAGTTTACAACAGATGGCGTGGACATCGATTCATTAAAACAACTTAAACGAAGTCCCGGGCATAAATTAGTTTGTTTTATAAAACACAAATGTGGACATATACAACCTAATCAATAACAAATAAGGGCAAAAAAATAATAATACTTAAAACTTATATATTAATGTCGGGGGAAGGAGTGACATCACATCTAAGCTAGCTTTACTTATACGTGGTAGCCGCTAGAATACTTCTGTTTAGAGAGGTAGGGCACAGAATAATTTTTATTGGAGATTTCTCTCTACTTGGGGGCAGTCCGACTGGTGGAATACCTCCATCCTACAGACGATCGCACCCAAATAACCTTGAGTTGTGTTCCTGCGGTGAGCAGGGTTTCCAGAGCTCCTGGAGTAATGGAGGTCCAAGGTCGGCAACGCGATTTTGCGATTTTGCTACCAATGGTATTATAAGCAACCATAGGCTACGGTAGCCACTTACCATCAGGCGGGTCGTAAGCTTGATTGCCACCTTAGTAATATAGAAAAAAAGCAAGATAAAATGGTAAGTACTCGGTGGTAGGCACTGGACCGTGTCTAACATACATCCCTAATTCAGTATAATAAAAATTTGATGTAAGACTAATACCAAAGCTTACTCTATTATACCATACCTACAACAAGGGCAAGTATAGAATTTCAGGTTTTATATAGTAATAGTGCAATATTATGCATGGTGCTAGGGTATTGGTCAATGCCCGTCGGCTGGCTACCACCCTCAAGTGAAAAATTTGTCGCCAAGCACCTATAGGTGTGTTCCGGCAACGGAACTTGAGAGTCAGTCCTCTCGCTAGGCTTAGCGTGTCACCATCTTGGGCAACATCGTCACTTAACATCAGGTGATATTGTGGCTATGAAAGGTTAATAAAAAGTATAACAAATATTTTCATAAACAATAATTTTATTCAATAATAGCTGTGCCCGTGGCTCCGCTCGCGTGGACTACAAAAAAGGTTTTTTTTATTTTCTGTGCGGAACCCTTACTATTTTTCTAAAATAAAAGTAGCCTTACAACATCAACTATCTGCCAGTGAAAAATCCGTCAAAATCCCGTCAAAATCGGTCCTACCGTTTCGGAGATTACCCGGAACAAACAAACAGACAAAAATTTAAAAAATGGGTTTTTTGTTATAGGTACCGTGTATACTTTCATATGCATTTAGCAGAATGCTGTTATTTTGACATTACAAACAGGCACTTCAATTTTATTATATGTATATATAAGTTTAGAATAAAATATAGTGTTTAAATTACTCACTGTTCATCATTCAAGAATATGAAGTCGCTCTTGTTATTATTTCTATCGACTAAAGTAATTGACAATTTTCCTGATTCGGGTCCATGGTTTTTACTTTCTGCCGAGTTAGACACTTTCAAGACGACTTCGTAGTGAACTCCTGAAGGACAAATTGTAATTTATGTACAATCTTGCAAATAACGACTCTGATACAACGTCCATGCCATGACCATGAGACCATGGCATGGTGGTACAGTGTATTCTAATACCCGCCAGGCTAACCATTACCCTTGAGCTGCTAATCTGTCACCAAGCAAAATACTCCCGAAACTATGCTTAAGAGCCAGCTCCTCTAGGCTTATTAGTATGTTACCTTCTTCGGCCACATCTTTAAGATAAGCCGAGTTCATGGTTACTGGCTTCAAAAACAAATTTAACCCACCACCCTTAACATTTTTATCACAGAGAGAATAACATATGCACAAAATTATAAGGATCTTAAATATGAAATTGCCGTTATATATATATATACAGTGTAATCTCACTAATCCGGCACTATTAAAAACCGGACGGTGCCGGATTATTGGAATGTTCGGATTACTGGGTTATACTGAAAAAGTCATGGGTAATAAATAAAATAAAGCATTTCATAGAGAACTACCTATAAACTAGTCTCACTTGAAAGAAACAATACGTTAGCACGTGCACGTGATAAGTTTTGAGGTTAGACTGCTAGTCGATGACGCAGTGACCAAAGCGCACAGGTATAGAGGGGAAAGGGAGGCGTGGGCGGAGGATGCCGGATTATTGGACGTGCCGATCTATCGAAGTGCCCGATTATTGAGATTATACTGTATATATATATATATTATTTTTTCAGAATAATATATATTTCATTAGTCGATGGCACTTTTGCCATTTTAATGGAAGGTTCCCCGAAGACGTTTTTTTTTCTTTTTTTTTTTCGAACTGACTGTTTGTTAGCCTTAGGGGCCCTGGAGTCTTTGCGGCTTTAACAGCTTCACCAGGCTTGGGTACTTCACCGGACTTGGGGGCGAGCGCTTAAGGCACTCAGCCGCAAAAGCAAGGCAACAAGTTCCGAGTGTAACAAAGTGGACGGACCTCGGCTCGGACTGTTGCGCGTATGCAATGAAGCCGCGATCTGTCTAATTCCCTATCATTCTAACTAACTATACATATATACATGTATCTTCCCCCTGGGAGGAGGGAAGGAACATGTGTATATGTATTTAGTAATCTGAAAATTGTTGTCTAACTAACTAGGCAAAAAAATAAAAAAAGGTCCCTTACAGAACCTGTGTGTTGTGCATGTGTGTATAATGCAATGTCATGTATGGCTGTGAAAGCTAGTGATTGTAGAGTCACTGTATCGCGCGAGCGGCTGCTTGTCTCAAGGGCTCCATGCCGATGGATCGGACCTAGGCTTGAGTTGCCGTAGAAGAAGTTGTGATCGTGACGGTTCCCGAGGACGGTAATCATGACCTCTATACAGATGTTTTTCACCGTCTCATTAGATTTGCAATTTTTCCCTTGTTAAAGGCTTTACTACCTCATGAGGTAATCACCCCCAGCTTCGGAACCCAGGGACATGACTGTTTATAGAGCGACATTTTTAGTCCTCCCTGTATACTGTTCATCTACCACCCTCAAACTGTAGATCTTTCGCCCAGAATTATGTAGTTTCTTGTTTCTATGTTTAGGGTTATGTATCAACTCCAAAAACAACATCACTTGGCATTATGGTAAAAACAATGAAAAACAAAACAACTTGCTATATACAAACAACTTAGTACAAGCCGATAATAATTTCTAAAAACCCAAAATTAAATTTAACGATCATCAAGAAATTAATAAAAAATACTAACTGCAATACGGCTTGGAGCTGCCCGTTAATGAATACAAAGCTATGTTGGAGTTCGAATCTGCAAGGCCTCCCAACTGCAGACGTTTGTAAATGCTATACGAATGGTAACCCAGCGGGATACAGAAGTGTTTGTTGTCGCAGTTCGTACAGTTGCCAGCGAGGAAAGCCTGATCAAAATCAAAAATACTTTTTTTAATGTTAGCCAGTTATCTAGAAAAGTCGATGAGAAGCTCGATCGGGTTTATCAATTATATTTTTTTAAATGTACTTTCTTTACAGTTATCTAGAAAAGTCGATGAGAAGCTCGATCGAGTTTATCAATTATATTTTTTTAATTGTACTTTCTTTACAGGTATCTGAAAAGTCGATGAGAAGCTCGATCGGGTTTATCAATTATATTTTTTTAATTGTACTTTCTTTACAGGTATCAGAAAAGTCGATGAGAAGCTCGATCGGGTTTATCAATTATATTTTTTTAATTGTACTTTCTTTACATTTATCAGAAAAATCGATGAGAAGCCCGAACGGGTTTATCAATTGTAATTTCTTTACAGTTAATAATTATATCATTTGAGTGGATGTACAAAGAGAGTAATTTTGTGACATCACTATCATTCACGTAATGATCCACCTGTAACCTTTTGACATTAAAACCGAATTCATGTTTGACATGGTCTTTGAAATCAGGTAATTTTAGAAAATTGATTAAATAAAAAAATATTTAAATCACTAGTTGCGCCCGTGATTTCGCTCGCGTGGAGTACAGAATGCTGTCGGACGAGCGCAGGCGCGAATTGTTTTGCATCAAAAATGCTCATTGTGGGTGTTCCTTAGAAGTTAGACATATGCTCTCGCTGACTTTTCTGTAGGTTTTTCTAAGATCGACAATTGCGTAGTACATTAATTTGATATATATCTTATGGTTTACTCAGTGTAAGTCCCAAAAGCGTCTTTTTTCTGAATTGATTCACCGTTATCGTCACTGCCTATTTCATATATTACTTTATCTTGCAAGATATATCTTATAACCAGGCCAGATAACATATCTATGAATAACAGGAAAAACCATGTAAATCGTATTAGTGGTTTGCGTTTGAAAAGAACATAAACGGACAGACAGATAGTGAGACGTTGAGTTTTATAATATGTATAAATATAGATTCACAAAATAAATAAATAGTCCAGCTTGACCTCCTCTACGTTAAGTAATTTAAAATTATTAATAAATGTCAACAAGGATGACCATGACTACTGAACGATTAATTGGACAAGGTAACTGGAGACATACTATAGTTTCCTTGAAATATGAGGAGAAAATTAATTGGAATTAATCATTCGCGTCAAAGGCCGTAAAGTCAGGGTTAACTCGTTCATTCGAATAGAAAACATGAGAAAAACAGCTATAATTATTATTAAAATAATGTTCCATTCGTATCTACTACACAGTAGATAGGGATAATTAATTATTTAAGAATTTACAAAAATAATGTAAATAAAATTTCTTTTACTAACTCATTATATTAACAGATGAATCATTTTTAAATAATTCTCATAAAGTATTTATACATAGAACAAAATTACATTATTTTTGTATTTAAAGAAACAATACTTACATCATAAGAGTCGCACTGAATGGCCAAGAACGGACACGAGGGTGCGATACTCTCTTGAAAATATTCATGACTCCGCTGGTGATTACACCCGACGAACTTCACGACCTGCTGGTAGGAGGCGCCGGCCGGCGAGTCCACGGCCTTGCAGCCGGGCTGGGTCGAACCGCCGTTAGGGTAAAAGTCTACGTGACCGATCGGCTCCGAAATACCAAAACCTGGAATTATTTGTAATGACAGCATATATATTTACTTATTGAAGTGAAACTTCTTATGCGACTTCCAAGCGTTAAACGTTTAACGCACATTATCGGTCTGTCCCCTTTGTGTGAGCCAGAGCGAGAAAGCAATATATTATCGGTCTCTCCTCTTTGTGTGAGCCAGAGCGAGAGAGTAAATGTCGGTGTGTATGTATATTGCACACTGTTTAAATAAAATAGAAAATGTCTTTTAAAATGAAGTTTCACTTCTATCGTGTGTGAATCGCACACACACCTTTTTTATATTACAAAAGTGGTATACAAGCATACGGTCAGCCTGATGGTAAACGACTACCGTAGCCTACGGACGCTTGTAATACTATAGGTATCACTAGCGCGTTGCCGATCTTGAACCTCTCTACCCCAAGCTCTGGAAGCCCCACAAGGTTATTTAGCTACGATCTTCTGTAGCGTGGAGGTATTCCACTAGTCGGACTGCCCCAAGTAGATAGAAATTTCTCTGTGCCGTACCTCCGTATCTAAATATTATTTCCCATCCTTCCATTCATTTACTCAAATTCCTGTAGTAGTAACTAACTCACTTGTTTAAAAGTAAATAAGCTACGTCACTAATTTAATTATCAAAGACAGGAGCGGTGTAAGGTGTGGATACGTCACCTAAGCCATGGCTCACGGCATCGCGGTCCAAAGTGCTTCGTGTCTTGAAAGTTTAAATTTTAAAATATGTTTCGGTAGGACCTTTAAAAACCATAACCACGAGTAGTTAAAAGTTTTAAAAAGTATTCAAAAATACAACGGGTCTGCAGACTTACAGCTTTAATAGTATTATCTATGAACGCAGATAAATAATTGGAAACAAAACTAAGCTGGATTACAATACATTTATTAAGTAATTGGGTAAGGCTAAAAGCAGGAAATTTCTGCTTCTTTAATTCTTAGCTGTGAGTTATTGATGTTTGTATTAACAATTTTACAGTTAAAAAAAACTATAAATTTCTTAAAAATGCCTTGCTCATATAAAATGTAGTTCTTACACCACTTTCGATCCAATATATATATTCTGTTTATTTGAATTCTTAATTTTATAAAATTGTTTATGTATTCCTATTAAATATTCAAAAAGATTAACAACCACATAAGTGTCAACTATATATCGAAAACAATTTAAAAAAAGATTGAATATTCGTAATTCTAGAATATTTTTGAAGAATAAAGGCCAGATTCATAAGACCTATTTCAAAGTATTATTAAGTACCTATTTTGTTTAGTAAATGTATGAATAAATACCTGAGAAATAGAGCGGCATGGCGTTACTATGTATGATATCCACGTATTTGGCATCAGATCTATCCAATCGCACCAAAGTAACTGTTTTACTGAAATATGGCGCTGCTGGGTCCAAACCCGTTATCCTACCTAACTTAAGATTGAATTTCTGAAATGGTAACATTAAATGAAAATTAAAAAAGTAGCCACAAATTAAAAATAACACGCAATAAGAAGTATGTGCGAAAAGTTTATTTGTCTACTTTTGCCAGAAGTTTATGTATGCATTTCAGAGGTGAAGTGTTAATCATTTCTAAATAATAATACATTTATATTATAAGATTAATAAGGGAATTTTCATATAATAACTATAGTAAAAATGAACATATGGCACACAAAATTCACACATCACACAAAAAATTCAGTGGTGGGTCGGAATCGAACTCAATCTTTCGTCTCAATACTATGGCGTACAACACAGCACCACGAGGCCTGTCAAACTAATGTAAACATCTTACATAATAATTGCTATACTTATTTAAATAATACCTTTTGTAATTCGTGTCCGCAGTAACCGCCCAAATGCGCCCCCAGCGAATGGCCAATGTAGTGGAAATTATCTAAATTCGGCAAACCTAAAATATCCTGCAAATAATTAAAAATGAAACTTGTTAAATATATAAATCATAACACTCATTTCCTCTGATCCTGATAGTTCCCTAAGAATTTATTTTGTAAATAAATTTAATATCAGCTCTTCTAGATTTTCGAGAAATACTAATCTGCAATGTGACTTTAGGAAATTCTTTCCAAATAACTCTCATATACACAGAAACAGAATTAAAATTATGCAGCTGTTGGCGTGATCTTGATCTGTCATGTTGTGATTTTTATTTTCATTCATAAAGTTATCAGTATTTTGACCGTATATTATATAATCATTGTGGCATTTTTCGTGATATAGTTTGGTTATTGTGCACAAGTAAAGTGGGATATATAATTATAATAACTAGAAACATGCGTTTTGAGTTGTCACGTTGAGTTGTACAGTCTACTAAGGAATCCATCATCTTGTTAGAGCGATGTTTAAAGATTTAAAGATATTAAGAAGTTAGGCTTAAAGGACGTATATTCAATGCACAACGGGAAACCTCAATTATTTTATTTATGTGCCCCGCGGCTTCACCCGCGTAGGCTACTTGCCTCATATCATTGTCTTGATGACGAAGTTACTTTAGTTCGTAAGGATTGATATGCCATGCCTAATAAAAATGCTCATAAATCACTTTTCAACTTTGAATAAAACTTTTTTACAAAATACCTTATTGTGGCCTATGTATAAGAGATAGGCCACATATGGTATCTCGGACTTTTCTTTAGATATATTAAGAAGCAATAATTTTGTACAACATTGTATTTACGTATCACTAACCATTACGCCAGCACACGCGGTTATAACATGGTGCGCTATTTATTTCGACTTACTTAACAAAAATCAATATATAAGGCTAGTTGAGAAGTCTAGCTTAATAATATATAGCCTATACTATTCCTCGTGAATCTGACTATCATATACGAAAAGAATTTTTCGAATCTGACTGGTAATTTCAGAGATTGGCGTGGTTAAACAAACAAACTCTTCCGCTTTATTATATTAGTATAGATAGATTTCTTGGACTAAAAATCTTAGACCAACTCACATGCATATTATGGATAAGATGTGCCGTCATAGCCCCTACGAGCCTTATATTAGCCACGGCTTGACCATAAGGCGGTTGAGAGCCACCGCGCCAATCTACAATAACCACAGTTGCATCGACATTGCCTTCCAAGTCTAGAAGCGAGTTTGCTATGCTTTGAATCTAAAAAAAAACAATTATTCTTATAAATAAATACATTTTTAATATGATAGATTTATGAATTTTTCACTTGCCAAATAGATTTCACTTTTTGAATATTATTAAATTTTAATGTCAAAATTGTGGTCAGAAACCTTTATTTTAATATTTTTTTTATATGTTTATCGTTTGGCCACAATATCACCTGATGTTAAGTGAAGTCTCTCAAGGTCTCACACCTATAAAGCTTGACGTCAGATTTTGAACTAGAGGATGGTTACTAACCATTAGAGCATTACCAAATGCGCTACTCATGCTATCAAGATCAAGATGTTTTCCTTCACCGAAAGCTCAGGCTCATTGCAAGGATTCGAACTCACGTCCATTGACGCGATGTCCGTACACGCTACCACTGAGCCATCATTGCTTCAAAACTGTATATATTCAAAATAAAATTCTCTGATAATGTAATCCGTTAGGTATTACTGTACCAGCATTTTAAGTAAATTTTTTTTCAGTAGTTTGGTTGTTGAAAACTGTTGAAATAGTTATTAAAATAAGGCAAGCATGGACAAATCTAAAGTCATATGAATAAAAATACCCAAGCTTTATGTCCGTCATCTATAAACCCATGTGATATGACGTAAAAAGGCCCTCTCGGGCTAATATTTGCGTTTTTTATTTTATCCGTACTGTTCGCATGAAGCATTACTGGTATTTTTCTATTTCTGCGTGTAAATGTTGGGAATCTGGAACAATTATAATTTTGGTTTTGTAAAACTACAAAGGAAGAAACCCTTGGGTCGGGACCGGCTTTAGGGGTGCCCCTTGACCCACGAATAAATCAGTCAAAACTTAACAATTTTACTCGAAAATAGCAAGCAACTTCATAATGTGTAGCAAGGGTGCGCCTTGACCCACGAATAAATCAGTTAAAAATTAACAACTTTACTCGAAAATAGCAGACAACTTCAGTGTGTAGCAAATTCATATCATATTTTTTTCATAACGCACCTGAACTGGTAAAAACGCAGTATAACTTCAATAAGGAAAATCGCGATATAAAGTGCATTTGCAGCAAAAACAAACCAATTTGCTTTTATCGAAATGTACTGACGTCACTATGCAATTACTGTACGTAAACATTTGTTTTGTCTCCGATTATGATTTATCGATGTCACGGACGAGCCCCCGAGTCTTATCTAACGGAGACGTTGCACGTATATATTTTAACGTACTATATTATTACAAATATGTAGGTCTATTAAGCGGATCTTGTAATCAGCTCGCTTTAGTACGAAGGTCCTCAGGTTTAGGTTTGTATTACAACTAGCTGTGCCCGTGGCTCCGCTCGGGTGGACTACAGAATAACGTGGGTAGAGCATACGTATGAATTGTACTGCCCCGGTCCCAACCATAGCCATTTTGTCTTTTTTAAAGACAAAAATGCTTATTGTGGATGATCCTTAGAAGATAGATTTTTTAAGATCTACAATTATGTAGTATCTACATTATTTTTATAAATTTCTTATGGTTTACTCAGCGTAAGTCCCAAATACGTTTTTTTTTTTTTTCGAATTGATTCACCAGTGTCGTCACTGCTTATTTCTTATGTTACTTTATCAAACAAAATATATCCTATAACCTGGCCAGATAACATATCTATGAATTAAAGTGAAACTATGTAAATGAAATAAGTGGTTTTCGCGTGAAAAGAACATAAATGGAAAGACAGACAGAAAGACGTTGAGTTTTATATTATGTACCTAATAGATAGAAAATATAGGATATAGATGAAATGGATTGCGAGTAAACAACTTTATCATCTTTTAATGAACATTTATCGGTGTGTATTTGCCACGCCTACTTTAGATTGTATGTATATCAACATATAACAATATATAATTATATATTATACTAATATATAAAAAAAATGTAAGTATTTGTAATTTTCAATTTTATTTACACCTTTTATAATATTCCTTATGATTGTATTTTTATTTTTTCGAACTGTCTATACTGTTTGCATTAAGGGCCCTGGATCCATTAGAGACTTTGACAGTTTCCCAGGCTTGGTGGCGAGCGCGAAATGCACTCAGCAGCGAAAACAAGGCAACCAGCTCAAGGGTGCCAAAGTTGCCGAACATCGGCTTGGGCTGATGCCGTCCGTACATGCAAATAAGTCGCGTTCGGACTAATTCCCTATTCGTAAAATTTGATCTAACTAACTATACATATAATGCATGTTTCTGCCTTCTAGGAAGAAGAAAGAAACATGCGTATATGCATTTAGTAATCTGGCAATTTTGGTCTAAATCTGACTAGCCAAAAAAGAAAAAAAGGTTCCTTATAGAACCTATGTACTTGAGTGGTGTGCATGTGTGAAGTGTGGTGTCATGTATGTGTGTCGATAACTAGTCAATGCAGTGTCACTGTATCGCGCGAGCGGCTGCTGGCTCAAGGTCTCCTTGCTGGAGGAACGGACCTAGGCTTGAGTTGCCGCTGGAGACGGTGGTCGTGGCGAGTGTTATGGGCTATGATATAGTCATTAAGAAATACATCCAACGTAGAGGACGGGTACTAGCTAGTAATTGTAATTTTACAGAAAATCTTGCTTTCAACTGACACGTAATGTTGTTTAATATATTTCAAGCAACTCGACCGCAACACCACCTATGGCTTCAGGGATAACATAAAAACCCTCCCAATTAAAAAACACTTAGAGCTACAAACTTTCATGGTTATCGGTCAAATTTATCAATCTCATATTAACCAACATCAATGTCTTTTATATACAATATTGATAGTTAATTAATTTCAATATTTTTTGGGTTAATTGTTTATGATGTAGTCACTATCAAACCTAAATAAGTTAGACAAATTTGATACGTGAGATGTCATTATTTTTAATATTAGATACTATTTAAAATATTCAATTTATCTATCTATTGAACGTATACATTTTATCTAAAAGGGTATCGGTTTAAATATGCATTTGCGACACACGTTATACATGATATGTTATACAACATATCCAATAATAAAATTATACTATTGGGCAGTGATAAAACAACGTATCGTTTCATTTTATGTACGTACTTGTACTTCTTGTACAAAGATTGTTTTTATAAAATCTGTACTATGTTGTTTAAAATTAAACATTAATATTAGGTCCATACATATGAAATTAGCATTTTAGATGGAAATGGTAAACGAAAAAAATATTATGAAATTATACATTTAATTAATCGAATTATGTACCATTTTATTGGTAGCTCATTGATTCAATTGCTGAAAAAATTGTGGGAGCGAGAATCAATAAAATCTTGGAAGGCGGTTTGGACACCCTCATCGGCATTTAATTTTCTTTCCTAGCAAGCAATTGTCGAAATTCCAAAAAGAAGGGGTAATCTGTTGGAGCAAGGTCCGGGGAGTATGGTGGGTGTCGGGGCCATTCCAACCACAGTTCCTCTAATTTGGCGACCGTCTGCCGTGAAGGTTTAGCGTTGTCCTGAAACAGCAATGGGCTAGAGAGATTGACCAGACTCGGTTGTTTAACGGCTAGTTTTTCCATCATAGTTTGCAATTGTTGACAATACAGATCTCATTATCATCTGGCCAGATCTTAGGAAGCTGTAGTGTATGACACCGGCACTGGTCAGCAACCACTCAGCAGTACCTTTTTCTCAGTCAACTTTCACTTGGGACAGGATTTGGCTGGTTCTCCTGAATTCAACCACTGTGATGAGCATTTCCGATTGTCGTAAAGGATCCATTTTTCGTCAAAAGTAACAATACGCTTCAAAATTCCCTCGTTATTTTGACGAGTAAAGTAACGCAGCACTCAATGCGTGTTTGTTGGTGTGCTTCAGTCAATTCATGCGGTACCCATTTCTCGAGCTTTTCACTTTTCCAATTTCTTTCAAGTTTTTTTTTCAATGAAAATTGTTTTAGCACTCACACCCAAGCCTACCGCTATCTCTGACGTGGTTTGCGATGGATCCGCTTCCACGATTACCTCTAATTCTTCATATTCGTAAATAACGCGATATATTAAGTTTTCCATTTTGTGAAAAGAACGATGTCAATGAAAAATCAAATGGTGCGAAAACAAATGAGTCACTAAATTCGAACCACAAATACACAAGCCTAAATTTGAATTTGGAATTCCTAACTAAACATAAGATATTTGAGATCAAGGTGGCCTGTTCAACAAAGCGCCATATTCATATGTAAGGAACTAATAAAAGGATGTCTTATTTTTTAAATGTCCTTCACCAAGACCTTATTTGCAGACTCTATAATAATATGTTTGATACGAATTCATAAACTTTATGGCGACTTACTGAGGTAAGAGAACTAGTTCAAAAAACGCAAAAACTTTTCTCATACATTTCGTAGAAAATCATCGTGGATTGATTGGCATAAAAAAGTCTTGTGTAATTGACCATTTTCTTGCTCACTATACGCTTTTTTAAAACTTTGTATGTCGGTCAACATTTCTCAAAAAGTTAACGACGCCGAAAATTTATACTGCCCCGTTCAAAAAATATATGTAGTGCACGAAAAGCGTTGTAGGTACCAATTATAGGTAATTTTACTAAGCCTAATAAAATGAATAGGACAAGTTTTTTAAATGGCTATAAGTCATTGTGCATTTTTGAAGTCATAGCTTTTAATAGAAAATTAAAATATCATCTAAATAAAAAAGAAAACTGTTGAATTTGATCATAAACTATTCGTCGAAATTTCAAGCTTACGATTTTATTTTCAGTTATGTAGAAAATAAGTGCTAATAGCTTACGTCGCAAAAATAATAATACGTAGCTCCTATAGGGTAACAAAAAATCTGTTACTGCGGTCACAGTTGTTTCTGGACTAGGTATTACCGTACTTACCAACAGGTGGTACAGACATTATTAATTTTAGTATTTAATCAATTTTAACATTAGTTTTCTCTTGCCTACTCCCTCCTCTGGCCAAAATCCTGGCTACGCTCATGGCTGAAACGAAGCCAATATATCGCCTTACCGTGCACGTAATATAGCGCCGTAACAATGTTGTTTCGCGAACAATTAAGGAGTTTATGTGATGCAAAATAACAACTTACATTACACCCATCGACTCAGGCGTCATTGGAAAATAATTGTCTGGTCTGTGTTCCGTCCATGGGTATGCCTTCGAGAAACATCCATAAATACCGTAACAACGCTCCAGCTCAAAATCGTCTGCAAGAAAAATACCACATTATCTTCGGGTAAGTAATATTAGATCGGGTTTATGATATGGAAGTCAACGTTCCATGATCTGATATCTTGCATTAAAAAATGTATTTATCTAATTTCGGCAAAATAACAGTACCTACTTCGCCTGGTCATATACCACACCACATACTGTCCAAATAAGTATGACTTTCAACCCATATCCTCAAAAATATATCTCCATATCACACAATACAATTATAACATTTATTTTGTACAATTATTTTAACACGTACCGTTATACTTCCTATACAAACAGTTTAATAATCGTTGAAATAATTATCAAAACAGACGAAATGTTCTTATCAAAAACATCCTTATCACGCTTTTTTGTGAGCAGAGAAAGTTATTCTCTAATTAGACACAATAACTTGATGACTTTTGATTTATTTATAAATCATCCTATATTAATCGTTTAACAAATCAATAATAAAGTTCTAAAAATAGATTAGAATATATATATTATGAATATAACTAACCACTAAAACTTCCAGGAAAGTTAGTGACATCGGTTGAATTCTGTTTATCCATCAGCACCATAATGGTTTGCAGCATCAACGTTGCACTGGTCCTGTTATACATTTTAGGGTCTGAACACTTTTACTTATATGAAATATTAATTAAAACAGTACAAATGTACATGCTTCGCTGCGTACGTGAGTACGTCACTGTTTGCGTTATCAGTTTCAGCGTAATATGATCTGTGATTGACCCCAACGTTGAACAATGCTTGCTAATTGTCTAGCTGCCAGTGGAATGTGAAATGAAATGTGTAGACCTCGGTCTCTCGTTTATATAGAGGGTATGAATGCATTACATACTTCCACCGCCTCTCAATGTTACCTAACAAATCCTCATAGCTTCTACTTCGCAGACGTTCCGGGATACGGCGATAACAAGGGTTACAACGTTATCGCAGTTATTTGTTGTAAAAACGACTGACGCACGAACAGACTGAACAGTCTGGGTGATTGAGATTGTTATAGTTATTATTATAATGAACACACAATTTACCTTATATACGTTAACACGTGTATCGTGTTTGGGAGAAATATAATAAAATAATGATACATTCGTAACTGACACACTGTGTTAGCTTGATTAAATTCACAAAATTAAATGTAAAAACGCATTGAACTTTGGCTAAACAACAGAATGTATTTTTTTTAATATAAAATCATTGTAACGTATGAATATTATTATGGGTTACAAGCAAAATACTTACTTCTCTCAGATACGTAATATTTGTTCAAATAATCGACATCCGAAAGGACATCATCTTCGCATATAGATAATACATAATCTAAATGAAATTAGTGTATTAAAATATTTGAGTATACAGATAATCTATCTATATAAATAAACTGATTGAGGTTTACCGTTGTGCGCTCATCACACAAAAACTACTGGATAAATTTTGATCCTCATAAAAAAAACACTATATCTTCATTAGTTACACGTCCAAGTAAGCGGAGCCGCAGGCGTAGCTAGTATAATATTTTCTTAAGTTGACGTATTACTCAAAAGTAAGATTTAATATTGTAAGGCTGGAAAATTTGTGTGCTTGGACGCTCAAATCTCAGGACTTAGCCCTGATTTCAACAAATCTTTGAGCTTTATGTAGAACGTTTATTGAAGAAGATTCAAGAGTTCTAGGGGAACGTCACAACGTCTAAGGGAGCGGAACAGAAAATTAAAGCGAGTGAAACCGGTGTCACAGCCAATTATACTAATATTCATGATCGTCAAATAAAGATTTCATATATGGGCAATAAGCATCTAAACGTCCAAATACTTACTACATTACATATTTACAAATTTCTCGTAATTCTTTCTAATTTACCAATAAACTCACCATCATGAAACCATTTTTTCTTAGTACGTATTTTTACTGCAAATTCTCCACATATATAGGTAAAAAAATTATTTAAATCCACAATTACATGGGTTCCAGCTTTTTTCCAACTGCTCCACACACTTCTACTGTGGATACATTTTGTGATGCTAAACCAAAAAATAAAGAAATCAAAAACTATTATAGAAATAATTATTATTCTTCTCTTTAGAAAGCGAAGAACACGATACCCCCAAATAAATTAAATACCAGTTCGGAAGTCATACGTTTCTACGAACCACACCTTTCGGGACAAAACAGCAATGCGAGCGATGCTGTTGCGGCAAAAATAGATAACCCGATAAACCCAGTTCTACCAGGCGGATCTAAGGGGGGTCATTAAATGTAAAGAAAACTTCAATTATCAAAATTTATTTTGTGTTCTATGTAGAATCTTAAAGAAACTTCAATCTACGACCCCCTTCCAAACGTAAACGTATTCCGTTTTATTAAACTTTAATCTAATCAAGAAATTCGTAAAAATAGTATTTATACGTATCTATATATTTAAGAAATACTTACATGTGTAACGAATGTTCTAGATGTCTGAATCATAGTTTGTTTGTTTCTTGATTTACAATACGTAGTCAAACATGTCAGTTCACTTGTATTAGAAATTATTAAAGCCGTAGGTACAACCAATATTTTTAATGTAAAACACACGGTAGGTAATTCTTTTGATCTACAAGTGACTATTTGTTTATTCATGTCCAGTTTACTATATAGGTCTTATAATTTTATTTAAGGCAGTATACAAAGTATCTAGGTATCAATACAAAAGGTTAATATTTTAATCATCAACTTGTGAAATTTAAATTTCTTGAATCAAAACATGGAGTATATTACTGTGATCGCAAAAAAGGACAAATCGAAAAATAATAAACAGATCTTGGACTTTGTAAGCGCTTCCGATAGTAACTCGTAATTAACAAAATAAATTTATTGTGTAAACATTGTTTTAATCAACCAGTTAATTACTGCACAGCGATATAAAGGATCCGGCATAACTAAAATTAGAATTCAGTATCGACAGTAAACAATGAACTTTATGCTGTGTCAAATAAACTTAAATATAAGGCAGATGATATATACATATAAATATGCTTTACCGTGTTTTAGATTTAGTAAGACTAATAAAAAATTTTTAGGTAAGTGTTAGATTCTATAATAAGATACCGAAGCATATTACTGATCTGTCAGATAGTGAGTTCAAGGAACATGTCAAGCCGGTTTTACTGTCAAAACGTTATTATAGGGTGGATCATTATTGAATAAAAGTGCATTCACTAAATTGATATGATTGTTGAGGACAGATGAGCTGAGGTCGCCCCACAGTAAAAGTACATAATATTTACTAGTTGTGAGGCCTAGTTGTAGTCCCTAGGAGTTTGGGTGAATACACCCATATCTTTTATTTCAGTATTTTTATTATAACTCTTATACAGGTCTTATATACCATGCTTTAGTGTACATGGTTCGATATATCACAACCTTATGAAATGTTTATTGTCGCTTATATGCTCTATATTTCGTGTCTATATGGTTTATGTTAGAGTAGTGAACTTATATTGCAATTTATTAATAAGGTTTATGTATTTCCGTGTTAGGATGTGATTCAAAAGTATTTGCGTGTTATATATAAGGCTATTTAACTGATTATAGGACGGTTTTACGATGAGCTTATGTACAGGTATCAGCGCCCTGTATACATTGAACTAGGAAGTACAATAAGGAGATTTTATGTGTTGCGTTTTATTATATGGTAAGTACTTCCTAATATAATGATTATATAATGGTTTTTTGTGTATAATTTGATATGACACGATATTTACGGGTAATGAAACTACACTGATGTTATGTGTTGCACTTTTTGAGATGTTGATTATTATAATTACTTAACCTAATACTTGAATCTAAGGCCTACGATAGGCGAACTGTATGTGTTTTTGTAAAGTAGACCATGTAATAGATCTAAGTACCCGGATGCTTTAAATATGGTTTCGAATTGTTGGACGGCACCGCTCGGACATTACCACTCGGAATTATCAGTTCAGTCTAGGAGTACGGTCCGATTGTAAAGGCGTTCGGCCACTTTGGCACCCTCGGATGTTGTTGCTTAGCTTTCGTGGCTGAGTGCCCTAAGCGCTCGCCCCCAAGCCCGGTAAAGCTGTAAAAGCCGTAAAGGCTCCAGGGCCCCTCAGGCTAACAGTGTAGTCAGTTCGAAAAAAAAAAAAATGTAAAGGCATTTTTATATTGGAAATACATACCATGAAGGAGAAATTGAACATGGAGTATCATTGACCCCCAAAATGATTATTAACTGTAAATGTTGTTTGTACAGTTGGCAAAAAAAAAAAAAAAAAAAGATGAACCCGATCGAGTTTCTTGCCGGTTATTCTAGATGACTCGGATGTTTTCCGAACCGGTAGTAGTGTTTGACGTTCATAAGTGTCTCCTTGGGGAATTAATTGAAGCAAGTTTATTTTTTATTTTTATGAATAATATCATGAACAACTGCAACATCAGTCTTCAAACTTTATTTATATTTAATCGATTCAAGTATTGCGTAAACACGCGCTATACCAAGTCACAAAAATAATTATTTCATTAAAAATTATCCCACAATTTTACAATCGTCATGGCTTCACTTACAAAACATAATTATTATAATAAACTAAAAAATATATATAGATAAATCGCCTAAGTAATAATGAAACAGTTTCCATAAAGAATGTAATAAAATTGTCTAAGTAAAAATGCATATAAATTCATAACGTTCAGAAAATTGGCAGTTAAAAAAAAAATATCTAAATATTTACGCTACGATTCACTCGTGTTTTATTCTTAGAGGGAGTCGAAGAGAAGTTGCAGTGAAACGTCATGTCGTCGGTGAAGCTCGGGTTCAAATATCTGTTCAAATCATCTCTTGTTTCATTCTCCTTATCGTTAGTTTCAGTTAAGTTGAAACTGTTTAAGGCATTTTTCGTATAATTCCCATCCATGTTGTAAAACTGCGTATTATCTGCAGAGTTTTCATCTTTGAAACCGCTGTCGACTCTCATCCAGTGGACGTTTGATATCTCTTTAAGGGCGGTATTATTGTTTATCTTCGACACGTTAGTGACAGTCAGTTCTGATGGTTTTATGGCGCTTTCATAGTAACTAGAAGCGTTTGCATAGAAAGTGTTCTCATTGAATCCACTGTCGAGCCTTTTAAAGCTAGACGAACAATCGTTAACTATTTTTGAGGCATTATTACAATCGAACTGAGATACGTTCAGAAATTTCAGATCGACATTATTGAAATCTATCTTCTTGTCCTCCATACTGAGAGGATTATCGGAACTGTCTAAACTGCTATCTAAAGACATTCGTAAAGGGCTCAAAGGGGCTGGGACCCGAATTTTACTAATTTCGTGTAAACGTACACTGCTTCGACACTTCCCTTTAATAGGGGTGTCGTCTAAAATGTCCACATTGTGTATTTTAGTGGACGATTGTACACTCTTTAAATGGTCTCTAGTCGAGCCCGACTTGATGTGTTCGATACTTGATTCTTCAACCATGGACCACGACACTTGTTCGTCTCTTTCTGGACTGTACTCAGACTCTGTTGAAAATAATGTTTCTCTTTAAAGGATAAATATTTGCAGAACAGTCTGGGAAATCATAAATTAACCAATGCAATGGAGTTTTTAGCGGGATCTCAAACTGTCATGTAAGGTAAAACCACCAGTAGTTGACACTGCACCAATAGTTGACACTCTGACGAAGAAAATTAAATATTTGATACTAAATTGATTTGAAGTCTTGAGTTTGTTAACCGACTTTTATAACTGACTGTACCTATATGTATTTATAACATTAAAAATATATCAGTAATCAGTGATTTTGGCCATCACGATCTTTGGCTTCCTTTTTTTTCTTAATATTTAATTTTCTTCGTCAGAGTGTCAACTATTGGTGCAGTGTCATTTACTGGTGGTTTTACTTAGTGATTTTTATTTTGTATTCATACATTTTTTTTATTTGACCTTATATTGTGTAATACAAGTGGCGTTATGAGTAATAAAGTTTGGCTATTGTGGGAGCGTTCAAGTATTACGTAACGAATTAATTTTTCTTCTGAAACGTTACGATGCATTACAAGGGGCAGGGAGAGGGTTTTGAACTAGCGTTACGTACGTTTTAACCCTACAGACGGTTTTTTTGTGACTTTTGTGACCTTTGTGTGACATAATTGTGACTTTCAGGTAAAAATGGTCACTTGGTCGTGGCTACATAACGTTTTACTGTAAAGAAAAATGTTACGGCGCGTTACATGGGGGGAGGGGGGGGGGGGTCAAAAATCTCCAAAAACTGCGTTACGTAATACTTGAACGCTCCCTGTGCACAAGTGAAGTGAATTAGAAATAATAATAAGATGACATGACATGAATTCTGAGAGGCCACAAAAACTCCCTACAAAGTGCTAACAAGGGAGCCACCATCTTGTTAGGATACACAAATCGTCATAACACTAGAAACTATATACACTCGATAAGGGCAGTAATTGCCTTCAATAAAGAAGACTGGTTGCCAAGTTAGGAAAAAGAGAAAGAAGGAGAAACCAATGCAACCAAAATTTAATTTTAACCATACTTGGCCCTCTTAATTTTTCATCACTTTTATTGGTAACAACGACTACCTCGTACGTTTCTACCGAACTTAACCCCTTTTTCATATTTGTTTTTATTTGGGATTTCGATTACCTTATTCTGCCTTCACCTTTAAAACGTTCAACGTTTTTTTCAGAAAAACTTAACAATAGTAATAACATCTTGTACGGTTTTACGATTAGCTCCGATTGGTGGACATCACTATTTTTTAAATTGAATTAACTGTAGCTTATCCGCCGTAAGCGCGACCCTCCCAATGGTTTGCGGGACGCGGGAGGGGACTAGATCGACCAATAAGCTAGTCTGTTGCCGGCCGCCGACAGCAATAGATATTTGACGTAAGGGCTTTCGCGGTTTTATTTTTATGATTACTACACATGAGATTATTGTACCAACATGAAATTACGGATGCTGCGCTTTAAAAAACTATACAGTCAATCAAAAGTAATGCTTGAATGCGTTTTATTCTATTATATTGTCAACTAGCGACCCGCTCCGGCTTCGCACGGATGCAATGCTGATACTAAATATACCTACCTACTACAGAATGTCCTTAAACAACGTTTATAGCTTTTTTGTCATTAGACAATACAAACATGTTTTGTTTAGAGGTTACTCTTGAAAGAGCGACATATAATTGACCATGATATATAGGGCCGGTACCGCCGCACCGCTATGTCCCTACATTTTAAATCTGTAATATCTTCAGAAATATTCATTTAACTTACATGCTGTAAACGGCTGTATTGATCTATATTAAATGGACAATGTATTTAAGGTACTTAATTGAATAAGGATTAATGCTGCTTTGCTTAAAACCACTTCGTAAATAAGCCACTTTTCCCCGTAAAATGTAAAGGATAAAAAATGGTTAATGTGGGTTATCCTTAAGAGGTAGACATATACCATCGCGGACATTTTTGTTGAACATTTTAAGGTGTACAATACTGTAGTACATTATTTTGATTTATCTCGTAGGGTTCAAGCCAGCGTTTGCAATTTAAGCGCAAAAAAATGTGTTTATTTACGTTACATTAGAAACCTCTAAATTTATCAGTGTTTCTCTACAATATTATGCATGTATTATACATATAAACCTTCCTCTTGAATCACTCTATCTATTAAAAGAAAAAACCGTCAAAATCCGTTGCGTAGTTTTAAAGATTTAAATACATAGGGACGGACAGAGCGGCGTTACTTTGTTTTATACTATGTAATGATGATATACCATTAAATTCAAAGAAGTTTCACTTCAACTGCGTGTTAAAGTTACACGCACAATATTTTTTAAATTCGTACCGTGTATATCCGTGCACACCCGCCGCCCCGCGCCCCGCAAACCATCAGAAGGGTCGCGCTTACAGCAGTCGGCCTATAGTAGGACTTGAAATGTAACTTTACGAAATTTAAAAATGGACTAATACGTACAAATCAGACGTTGATTAAAATATTTCAAACGAACCTTGAGATTTATCATGAGCTGAACCATCAATACTCATGTCCATGCTGAAGTTAAGCTTCTGAACTGACCGACTACGATGTAGACTGGAAAGGCTTAAACTCCGCTTTTCTGAAAATGTTATTGACCCCTTCCTGCTTCTGTTTGGAGATCCCTTGAGAGAGGCACTTCTCTTTATTTTGTTTGGCGTTATTTTGCAGAAACACTGTCCTCTACTCTCAGTCTGAGATTTTGATATGCAGTCGAGGCAAGTAGCCATTGTGTCGGATTCGGGTGTTGAAAAGTTATTTTGCTGAAATAACACACATAAATTTATGTGGTATCTCTCATCGCGAGATTTCAATAACAATATTAAAAATTTAAATGGTAATTTTGAAATAACAAAATGAGTTTCTATTTAAATTATATTTTAAAATTTATGACTCTCTTATAAAAAAGCAGATTTGTCAATAATATCAATTTTGAGATAATAAGCACATTGTTATTCATTTTATGATGAAATCGAACTTGTTATTATTCTTAGAGGGATAATGCAAGTTTGTTTATTGTCATAGCATTACTCTAATGACGTACTGTTATCGAGTAGATCATGGTTATTGTAATTTTAATGTAAGTAAAGTTTTATTATACAACTTTAGTAGTTCTGTTATGTTTCCTTTTTTATTATTATAATGAGTTCTACAAATTGTTAATATTTTAATTAAAAATTAGTCTCACAAATAACAATATTTATAAACAAATATTATTTTAATAATCATTATTGTATTAAATTGTAAATAGATAAATATGCAATGATGGATTCATTACGTTAGCCTAATATTGTTTAGTTAGTCTTTCGAAAGATACAATATAATATTTCAAATACTCATTCAATAGATTAAAGATATCTCTAATGTTATAATTACATTTTTGTAATTACCTCTTCATCACTGGAAGTAGCTTTGGTAACTGGTGAAATGGAAACAGAAGCTAAAGAAGATGATTTACAGGATCTCTGATCAAAGCGTATCGGTGTTTGACATTCTATTGAAGTGAAATATGGCTCTCCGATATCGACAACGTCTAATATCTTATTTTGATAACAAGGGGTTGTATTTGTTGAATTTGTATTTTTCAGTGGTGTGTCAAAATTTCGCTTCAAGGCCTTCAATTCTGTCTTATTTATCTGTGAAAATATAAAACTTATTAACAGATGGAAGTCAATTGTATTACAGATTTATATTCATAAACATATATCATCATCGTCATTCGTCAATAGCGGGGTACATAAGCTTTAAAATGATGTTTGGATAATTAATTTTGATGAAGAAGTAATGGAAATATGGCGTTACCAGGAAAAAAAACTCCTTAGAGAAATAATAAAAAATACGATAATAAAGTGACATTCAATGTAAATATGGCTATGGAAGCCTATGCTGTTCTATTCCTCAGAGATAGCTCTTTATGGTAAGGGTATACGAAGCCATGTAAGTTTGGCTATGTTACATTGTAGGCATAACTTTTTATTTACTGTAGTAGAACGCTAAAGTGTAGTCACTGTCCCTGATGGTAAGCACAGTACAATACAAAAACAAAGGTGAGCACCGAGAAATCCACAATCCATCGCTGTCATGTCCGCCTGCAAGCTTCTCTGCAGCTGGATATACACTGACTGATCCCGAAACGCAACAAACCAAATCGTGTTACTATGTCTAGTGTTACAACTATAGCTTGACCTCCGTAAGCGTGACCTTCCTAGTGGTCTGCGGGACGCGGGAGGGGAACAAGACCGACAAACAAGCTAGTCTGTTGCCGGCCGCTGGCAGCAATAGACGATTGACGTATGGGCTTACGCGGTTTCTTTTTGTGCCTTGTACACATGAGATTATGATTACTTTACAAAGATGGAATTACGGACGCTGCGTTTTAAAAAAACTATACAGTCAATCCAAAGCAATGCTTTAGGGCGTTTTTATTCAATTATATTGTCAATATATACTATTAAATTCAAAGAAGTTTCACTTCGAATGCGTGTAAAGGTTACACGCCAATTTTTTCTCAAAATAGTTGATTATAGATAATAAAATCAGCAATATGATGTGTATTAAATATACTATTTATCATTCCATATCTGCACCAGTTGCAATAATATGCATAAACTATTGATCTTACGATATAGGGTAACATCTCAATACCGTGTATATCCATGCACACCCGCCGCCCCGAGTCCCGCAAACTGACAGGAGGGTCGTGCTTACAGCGGTCGGCCTATAGTATATAGTGATCGCGATTCAGTTAGACATATTTGTGTGGTCCTATCACCCAGTAACACATTTTACTTGCACAGTAGAATAGATCGCTTTGCCGTGTTCTGGTTCGGAGACAGTGGTTAACAGTATGTACTTAACTAGCTTAAATCGATTTTACTTAATTCCTGTTTGAGTTTGAACCATCTATATAAATAAAATGACTGAGGTTTGCTGTTGTGCGCGCATCACGCAAAAACTATTGGATAGATTTTGATCAATTTTGTTTTGTTATATCAGGATATCTTCATAAACAATAATTCTGTATACCACTTGAGAAGAGCTGGGGGCACAGCTAGTACTAAATAAAATTTTATAAATGTGAAATATTTGCACGTTTGTTACCCAATCACGCAAATATGGCTGAATGGATTTGGATGAAATTTGACATACAGATGGTTTATAGCATTATTTAACACATATGATACTTTTTTATCAAGGTAAATGACATATTCTGAAGTCCACACAGATGAAATTGCGGGCAAGACCTAGTATATATTATAACTATTGGCTGCAATAACCAATTAACATCAAGAGGATCGGTTCATTAAATAATAAAGCTTTATGTTTCTATTACTATTTTAACTAATTTCTTTTGCTATAAACATTACATCCAGTGACAACATAAAATTAAATATTTAAGATTATAGTGGAAAATAACTTACTGCATCAGGACTAAAGACTATTGGTGTATGAGCTTCGAAACTAGACAGTGGTTGTTCTATGTGAAGCTCATCATCAGTTTGCTCAGAGTCATACTGAACTACGTCAATGTTTTCCTCAAAATACAATTTGTAGCATATTGAACCATTTGCACTTAACTCATATTCATCTGATGAATACTGATCCTGTAAAGTCAAAAGAATTTTTTAGTGCAATCTTATTAATACATTTTAACTTTGAGACTTTGCTATGATTATACTTTTTGAACCAATGGCAATATTTATAACTTCATACTATGGTGGTAAATTCAAGGAATACTATGATAAAGAAGAACTGAGTAATCTTATAAAAAAATCAATCAATATAAATTTAGACATTTGTCGCTTTTGCCATTTCTTTGTTTCACTTAGCAATTGGTAACAAATAACTACAATATAACAATCAGGGATTTGATGATACCAATGCCTTTAGAAAATTTATTATATGTGATAAATTTTTTAGGCAGTTTCCATATTGTTTCTTCCTTAATAGTAGGTATAGTAAAATCAGATTAAGTGGATTTTAAGATATTATAATTATTATCAATAACAGTGAAGTACACACTTAGAATAGGGACAACAAAATTAATGATTTTAAAACTACCAATTATTAAAAGTGATAACAACAATTTTTAATACTCTTATTTTCATATCTGATGCTCTAACTGAAAAGATCTATATAATCTTATTATCACCTCTGTGAAAGTGCAGAACGGCTGTAGTAGTTGCTCTATCTCGGGTGGTAGTACTGGTGGCAAGGTAAGTACAGTTTGTGCTGAAACTAAATTTCTATTGTGAGTATTTTGTATGATATTACACTTAGATTTTTATTTTAAAAATTCATACATACTGTCTAATGTATCTATATCTAATAGCCAAAGATGACTGAAAATTCATAATTTAACAATATTAAAGCCTTTAAAGAATGATTTATAAAAGATGGCCAGTGAATTGGACAGTCACTTTAAGGTCAATAGTTTATAGATTTTAATATAAAGTTAAACCTAATGATGATTTACGAGCCGCGATAGTGCACACTAGCTGATCTCTTGGGACCATAGATGGCCAGATTACTGAATCAGATGACGGCGGTGAATCCGACGCTGGTGATATTTTTGACAATGGTGCTAATTCCAATACCAACAGCTTGACCTCTGTCAAGTCTCTGTCAAGACTGTCAGTCAGAGACTGGGTCATCATCTTCTTCCCAACCACAATAGAAGTTAGATTTTCTGGCAACACTACTGACAATGTGTTTGTTACTTCAAACACGCAAAACTATACAAAAAAGGATTTATGCGCCGCACTAATATTCAAGGTGATAAAGCATAAGTTGCATGACTAAATGCTGTGATTGATTAAAATAAATTCTTGGGAGAGGTTGATAAGTTTGATCAACATAAGACACCGTATAACATATCATGGAAATAAAGATGTTGTCGGTAAAAATAATGGTTTTGTTTGATAGAGGTGTTGATCATCAACTCCTAAATTATTTATATGATATCTGAACGAATGATTTTCCTGCAGAACAAAACTTATGACACTCATTTTTAGGAGCAAATTAGCTGATGAACTCATAAGTGAGACCAAATTAACTTTGCTTCCTTTTCAAGAAGTCGAAGAAAGTGAGTGATCATAAGCTAATAAAGACTGTAGAAGATACTGAAATTATGTGATGTAAGACATATATGTTACATAATTTGTACCATTTTATCATTTATGTGAAATGAAAAACCTAGGTATTCATAGAAGTTTTTTCATATGTTTGATTTGGAAAAAAAAAATTTTTGCAACTAATTTTGTTTATAATGAAAACTAAATGATTTTAATCTTTTTTAATTATTAAAGGTTAATTGGGATCTATGTAGTATTCATTCAACATTCCTTTCATTAAAAAAAAACGGCCATTTAAAAGGCCAGTGAACTTCCAGTGATAGTTAATGATGCAGAACAATCAGTGGTTATTTACTAGCAACTTAAATTTTTGGGATGTTCTTGGAAAATAACCATTTTCAGTATTTATTTTCTATACATTTAATTATGATTTATGGCAAAGAATATATATATTCATCAACAAACATTACGAATTTAAATAAAAGTTAAGGTTTGCATTAAAGGGTTAAATCTGCATACAACGTTAATCTTAAATTGTAGTGGTTAAATTATTAACAGAAAAATATATATACCAACACCAACTATTACAAGAAATCGAAAATTTGTACATAGTACTTACCATCTTTAGTGATTTTTTTTGGCTTCTTGCTTACACTGCTTAGGAGAGAACTAGTTGCAGAAGTTTTTAGGATTGGTTTTACTTTCTTTGAAGGCTCAAGAGGACTGGGCATAACCATTTCTTGTGAGAAAAATCTGTAATATTGCAGGTTACAATAGTAAACCATTTTTAATTTTTTTCGTTATATCTTCTACATATTTCTTGTTGAAAAAGTATAATAAAAATAAAGACTATTTTAATTTTTCAATACTTCATAAGAATACTTTGGTATTAATTGCTCTATTTTATCAAGGGATTTTTTTACCTTCATGGAATAATTAAAATATATGTTATGTATATCTTCTTTATATATAGAAATCTTTTGTGTATCTGTTAGTGATTTTGTAATGTAGATTCAGTTTATATTCACAAAATATATTTGTTTGGTTAGAACAATGGGTAATAGCTAGGATAGTGGTGTAGTTGTCATTAACAAATTATATTTATGGAGGAATATGACTTGTATTCATAATATTTATTCATTAAGTGCAAACAAAACAAAAACAAAATCTGAACATGATAAGTGGTGCTGGGGCCCGGATATTAACGACAGGAAAAGGCAGACATCTTGTAAAAAAGTAATGACAATATATTGTTATAACAAACAGTAGCTTAACACTGAAATTAATGAATTTCATGTCTATCTATCTATAGAAACAAAATTAGTGTGGTTCGCCTTTGTGCGCGCATCATGAAAAAATTACTGGATAGATTTTGATCGTTTTTTTGGTTTACTCTTTAGATACTTGGTTATCTAAAATAAATATCACTATATCTTCATAGACAATAATTCTGTAGTCCACGTGAGGGGAGCCACAGGCACAGCTAGTTATATATAAGATTTTAACAAAGTTATCAAATTGTGGGATTTATTTGAGTATAAAACATGGAACACAGAAGTACATTCTAAGGTTGAGTTTCTGAGGTCCTGAGTTAAATGGTTATGTAAAAGATGAACTGAAACTTCTTTTGCTTACAGGCATGTCATGTGGAAATTTATACTTCACAGAGACAAGAATATTCATCACATAATTTATGTACTATTGTAAACAACTGAGTATTTGACCAAATGCCATTAAATATCACATAGTATAAAAAAAGAATAATTTTGAGCAAAAATATTAAATTATATAAATACTTCGTTTTTGCTTCTCGATATATATTACATTTTTCACTCTCCTATAATAGATATACAAAATGGAAGTGCCTTTAAGGTTAATTAAGAGTAGAAATGAGGCAGATAAACACTAAAACAGGCATATTTATAACTAAGAATAACGTTATCCTAAAATATAATGCTAAGATGACATGAATGTCTTGTACTTTTTCATCAAATTTTGGATGTTTTTGGACTTCAGTATATATTTCTCAGAAAACATCCAAATCATCGAAAAGAACCGTCAAGAAACTCGATTGGGTTTATCAACATTAAAAAAGTTTTTATAGTAAAATTATTATCATTTTTAATGGATGTACAGAGAGAGAATCACTTCCAGACATCACTATTACTGTAATAATCCATCCTATAATATTATTTGGACAATAAAACTTGCTTAACCAAATTTTTGAACTTATTATAATGGCATATTGGTAATGTGCTTAGGAAGCTTATTGTAGAAACTAACACAATTACTTAAAAACATTTATTAAGTCTAAAATATTTTACATTTATTTTTTAGTATTAAAATTGTACCTGTCATTTACAGCTTACATCATTACTGTCATAGTCAAATTCAAAAGTATCTAAATTTTTTCAAACACACTAATTTATCCAAGATGTATTGAGAGGGCAAAGATAAGGTATTAAATTCTTGAAACTTGATCTTTAGTGATTTGTGATTTCTATATCCCTGCCCGTTTTTGTAGTACAAATGGTATCTACCTCAGCTGCTGAACGCCACAGTAAAATACAGTACGTAATTAAACTGTGGATGAAAGTGAAGTATACTAACCTAGCAGTAGTAATTTTTATTAACTGGCGAATTTTACGCACTTCTAATGCAGCATAGCTTAATTTCCCTGCCAAGGTTTTAATGTGAAGGCATTGTAAATTTGCATCAATTGTGATGCCTAAGGATATAGTATTATCAACTAAACCTATTAAATTTCCTTCTATATTGATATAACTGTCAACACATTGGATAAGACAAATCTGATATATTTTGTTTTGTTTGCATTTAACCATAGATTATTTAAAGCAAACCATTCTGATATTTTAACTAAAGTAGTACACATGCCTAACCTCTGAATCTTTTCTTATTACTCCATTGTGTTAATTTTTAATTGAGCTTCAGATCATGAGGTTTAACTAAAATTTATTTTTATTTCTGTGTCTGATTAGTAGCACTGTACCCAGCTTAATTTTAAACAGCTGAGCATCATGATAAGATACTAAACCTTTAAATGCGACATAAACTAAAAGAGTGTGGTAATGCTATATCCGAATTTATACTTACCTATCTGTAGTTTCTTCTGCGAACCTCTCTAACGCTGGATCTGGCGATGGTTCGAACTGACTATTACAAGCTACAATATCTGCTGGCACTAAAGTGCAAGTTTGATCAATATTCCATTGAAAAGATCCATCTCTTTCTTTTTTATATATCTTGCACATACCCGGGCTAAACGAAAGTAAAAACATTTGATTACATAGTCGATAATGTGTACAAAAAAATTATATTTTTTTTGTTCCATAAATTATCTTACCTGCATATAGGTTTGTGCAATCGATCTATCAATGCTTTATCGAAAGGATTCCGAACTTTCTTATGTGTTTGTGGCGGCGTTGACTTATGATGATATTGATGATCATCTTTGTTGTTCATTTCGAAAATAACGTTACTTACTACTATTCTTGGACTGGCATTAGTTAGATTAGAACAAACATAAAATGAAAAGAAACAGAATAACAGAAAATAGAGCAGATTCATACAATAATGAACTTGACAAAAAAAAGCCACTATTCCCATGTAACAAACTTATATACTTCCTTTTATTTATTTGGCCACCACTTCATAAAAAAATTACTATATACATACAAATTGAACATTGACGATATATAGAACAAAATTATACTCTTCTTCTTCTTGTTGTTTTGGCGCCGCGAAGCGCACTTGCCATTGTCACTGTGTTTGTTGTCGTAATTTTTTTGTATACAAGATTAGTCCAAAAAGATGGTTGGAACCTCCTGTTAGAACTTTCTAGGAAGTTTTTGTGAAATTTCAAAATGCATGTTTCCAGTTAATATTTATAATCCACTTTTCACGAATGCACAACAACCAAACTATATCACGCAAAATGCCACCAATATTACATAATATAGGGTCAAAGAAACTATGTTAATGAATTAAAAATAAAAACCACAACATGGCAGCTCAAGATCCCGCCAAACTCCCAACAATATATTCTCTAGTCTCTAACGACAGACGAAATCAGAAATAGAAACAGAGATGGTAGATAACGGTAGGGATGGCAATCTAATATCGATCAATGAAAGAATTGATTTTTGATCAATACATAGTTATAAATAGAATTAGTGAATCAATATTTCAACCTAGAAAATCAAGATTTGCTTTTTCTATTTTGATTAGCGATGAGTCAACTTGGTTTGGCAAACCGAATTAACTCGGTTTGAGTGTAACCCAATAAGTAATAAATAAGTTTGATAACCCGGTTCGCAAGCGTTTGTACTAGAACCGTGGAGCCGGTGAAGCGTCGTCCACCGTATGCCGGTCGCGTATGCCGTGCCGCGATGGTAAGCATCGTGCGAGTCATCGCTCACGTCGAAGATGACTAAGAGGGCCGAATTGTTCCGAACCCTCACTCGACCTCATTGTTTGCCACGAATTTGTAAAATGCAAATGCCATTTATATAATTGTTATAAATACAAGTGTTAAGTGAGTGATTATAAATATTTTAATTTCCTAATTATAAGACTGATTAGATTAGTTATATTTTAAGAAGTTTAAAGTCTGATAAAAGTATTTTTTACTTTATCTGGTTATTCATTTAATAATGGTCATTCATCTACACATATTATAAAACTCTGTCTATTTGTCCGTTTATGTTCTCTTTACACGAAAACCACTTATCCGATTTACAACCGTGGCAATAATTAGTAAGTTAATGTTTTAAGTAAGTATATAAGGAATCAGGAATTAAGCAACGGAGTCCTCTTTGAAGCTACAATAAGTTTATTTTTGTAATAATAATTCTCATCTTAGTATACTTTGCTCAGTCAAATACCTAACTTAATATCTGAGTGCCATGCACATTAGTTTCAAAAAGTTAATTTAGGTAAGTATTTACTACTTATTGTAAAGTAACTTTGGTTTTGTTTACAGTAACTTAAGTGGGCTGAGTAGTGCCGGCACAACCTTAGAATTAGATTTTGTTTTTCGGTCTTTTCGCTAGTGCGCCAAGATGAGTTGGTATCTAGTACCTATTTAGTTGTTTTTCATTGTAATTTTTTAACAGGACAAAAATTTGGGGATACCGCCTACTGTACAGTTTGCCTTTGGCCAGAAAGAGTAGACATTAATTAAAATGGAACTAAACATTTTTGAGCAACAAAATTCAGTATTCAGCCACTTAAAAAAAGAATACCACATATTGCATATGTAATGTATAGCTGCCATATGATCCATCTGGTTCTATCCATCTGGCTTCTAAAGCTTGTCTCAAGCTTCCGAGATTTTTGAAAGATTTTTTTAGGAATGTTGGATCCCATTTTAACCACAGTTCTCTAAGACAGAACAAGTTGAGAGAATTAATTATTTTTTTTAGGTTTTAGTTCATACAATTTTTAGTGCTTCAGTTACAAGATGGTTACTCTCTGAGTATTTTAGACTTTAAGTTTTAGATAATCCAATTAATATCACAGAAGATATAATAGGCGTGCTTTACTCAGAAATATTTACCTACAATTTATGTCTTACGTCCTAGAAGTATAGCGATGATTTCATCCGCCTGTTCCAGTCTGAAAAACCATTACTCCACAACTTAAAAACTGAAATCCAAAAATTAAAAAAATTGCTAGATATCTACAAAATAGAATACACAAACTCAAGATTATTTTTGCCACTAGATAACATATATTTAGGGGTAACTGCACAATATTCAATTGAAGATTTAACAAAACAAATTTCTTAACCGAAAATCCAAATCACTGACTTCAAAAAAACCTGCTTAATGTTTTTTATTGAATCAATAAAACAAATTACACAACGCTCCGATTTTTCTGACTCACTTTTCGGTATTATTGAAGTCACTGAACCAAGCAAAGCTCAAAAGTTTGAAATAAAATATTTATCTATTGTTATGACTATATTCCCAAACCTAAAAAATATGGTTGATGGTGTGAAGCTACAAAAGGAATGGAGAAAGCATGGTTTCGTAGACCACAGTGAGTTGAATCCCCGAATGTTGAGGAATATTGGGGAAAAATTTTGAAATATAATGATTTGACTGGTACTTCAATGTTACCAAATTAAAAAAAAAACCTATGCGTTTTAATAATTTTCAGTAAACTGAAAATGATAAAGTGTGAAAACCGGAACAGACTAAACACTGAAACTATTTCCGCTTTCGTGGCTACTAAAGCAAATATTAAAAACGATACAAAATTAAGAGTCATCAAAAGCAATGATACATGAGTGGTGAAGGTACTAATTGCATAATAACCTTTAAATTTCACAAATAACTAACTTTCATAACTTGGATTATTATTTTAACACTTTTTTCAGGTTCAAATTCGAATTAGCAACTCCGCTCCGCCTCATTTCATAATAGATTATGATGACGTTTTAATAAATTGATTACCAAAGTAAGTTGTACAATGTAGTGATTGAAAGATATTTTTTAATTGGTTGGTATATTACTTACACATTATTCATTGTATGTCTTTCTTTTTCAGGTTTACCAGTTAATTATTCGATCAATAATTGTTCCTTCCTTAACTTAACAAATTAATAAAGAGCCATATTGCAGTATTAGTGTCGTTTTCTACATAAAATAAGATAATGTTACAGTTCACGTGAAAATGTTACTTTTGACTATCGGCCACTGGCAACACTAGTTCTATCCAACACTACTCAGTACCAGTGAAGCCATGTGTACCGTAATCAGCTCTAATTTACCTCCTACCGTCGAGGCATGACAACGGTGACAAAATCTACCGTAATTTGCAGAGTTAGTAGGAATGGGTAATATGAATCGTAGGCAGGTTTAATCTATATACATAACGCTACAATATCACTATAATAAAATATCGACGTTTACTGAATCTATATATCGGGCGAAACACTATATTGCCCAAATACTATACTCAAATCGGTCTATGAAAACGATATGGCGGTTGCATAGACTTAAAAAACATGGTTTCAAAAATATATAGTTTTGAAATCCGTGTAATTAAAAATTTGTACACCGTATTTTCTCCTGGTTCAATTACCGTAATTTCTTAGAATGTACCGTTTTTTTTAAATATAATCATCGTCGACTTGATTTTTGACATGGTAACACTGCTCAGTACTCACTACTGTACTCACTACCTAAAATCTTTCAAGTTTCAAACTTCAAACAATTTTATTTAAAGTTCTAATCATAGTATCCTCTTAGAAGTATGTGTTTCAAAAATTCAAACCAAAAACTAATTACTTGGAAGTAGGATTAGTTCATTAGAGTTTGTAGCATTAAAGTTTAAACTGGCGAAAAGTTTCAATTCGTTTCTGTAGCTCTAGTAAAATTATTTAGAGTTGCTTCAAGATTATGGAGGACCATAATAGGAGTTTTGAACCAATGGATGTTGATGTCAGTGCTCATTCTAACAGCAAAATGGATATATCTTATGATGACTTTCCTGTAGAAATAAAACAGGAACTCGATATAGATGATGTTAACACTACTATTCAAGCTCCTGCTGAAAAAAAAATAAAAAAAATTCATATTAATGTTCAACATTGTGAGAAATACAGAAACGTAATGAAAATTAGAATATTTACTACTTTGTTTGCATTACTAACATCTATAGTTGTATTTAATATTTTAAACATAAATTGTTCTGTAGAAGTTAATTTGAGTAATTTAAGAAATACCTTATCGAGCAATTTAATCGGACAATCAAAAGCCACAGATTCTTTGATTGAATTTTTAAAAGAAAAAGAAAAAAGTAAAATTATATTTTTCTATGGGGGAACAGGTGTAGGCAAGACTTTTACTGCTTCATTATTGATGGACAAATTTGGATATTTTTCAAATCTTTACCATTACACGTCTCAAAGCTTTGTTAAATCAATGTCTACCAATCTAATGATGGGATTGATTTTATGTCCAAATTCACTATTTATTATTGATGATTGTGAAATCACTGATACGAGTTTCCCAAAAGAGGTTTATGATCTCATTATTAAAAGTGAAAATTTAGGTAAAAATATTACTGTCATATTAATTTACAACTGTGATAATATTGGGGATAACTTTGTAAAAAGGTGTGATGAGAATTTTCACTCAAAATTATTGAAGAGCTTTAGCAGTGTGCAAGTTATGAAAAAATTCATAAAGTTTGAACCATTATCAGAAATACACTTAAGGAAATGCATTGAGAAAGAAATTGGAAATAAAAGGATTAATGAGCAGGACTATGAAATATTATCTAAAGATTTTGATGTCACAGTAGATGGATGTAAAGGTGTACACACTAAAATTAGATTACTGAATGTCATGTGAGGTATGTGTTAATTAATCTAGAATGTAGAAATGTATAAATATAATTATTTGTTGTATTTTGTGTATTTTTATTTGATTCTATTTACTTTTTATATGGAAAATATCAATTAGACTATAAGTCTTCATTGGATTTTCAGTTGTTATACTTGCGATGTTACAAATGAAAATTTATCACTTTAAAATACCAACTTAAAATGTGGTATAGACAATTGGAAAAATCTATATGAATTGTATATTATATGTATATAAGATATATATTTATAGCATTGACTATGTAGTGAACATTTAAGTAGTATAGTTTGCAAATCATTGTAATAAAAATATTATTGTAGATCAAAAGAACTTTATTTTATAGATTTTTACATGATAATCGGCAATGCAGAGGTTAAGAAATTATTTTGAATACAAATATACTGACAATTTTTCATACACCTACAAAATTATTCTACAATTAGTTTAGCCATCACCATAAATACAGAGCAATTACTAAACAAAACAATGTGCAGTAATATTGTATTATAATATGTGATAATTTTAACAAAACATTCAAATAATCTTAAATCACTTGAGTAAGTGTAAAAACACACTCCACTAAATATTAGTTATCATCTGACAAGCTCAATAATACAGTATAAGTACATTTGCAACATATTTCCATATTTTATTTTTGACAAAATTTTCTTAATAGCTAAATGATCAAAATTTACACTATGAAGAATAACCAGCACAGTTGAACTACAATTTAATTGAGAGTAAAGAGAAAATAATAGCATAAATTTTTAATATATTTTAATAAGTCTTAAACATCATATTGCACTGCATTGATAATAAATTGTATTGACTTAATTACCATGAGACCATTGAGAACAGTGATAATACTTACTAGGATATAAATTTATTTTGGTAAAATGTTCATATTATATATAGCAAAGTTCTATGCAAATGGTCACACAGAGACAAAAATAGTCAAGTATTTATTTTGTTGAACATAATTAAAAATTAATATCATTAGTAAGTATAAAGTCTAAAGAAAGCAGACAATAGAAAAATCTTAATATTTTTTAAAAGCTCCCCTAAATATTTATAAGCTGGTGTGATAAAAATGCAAGCAAACAGGTTAATGTGCATTATCAACAAGTTGTAGAGAGTGAATAAAATTTAATTTAACTTTCACCAAAGTGGTGCCAGTGAGATATTTGGAACACTGTTGTGGGAAGACAATATAAATGCATTATACAATGGTAAAATAAATAATCCTGTTATTGCAAAGTTTGTGAAGATTTATGGAAGATCCCTGATACCCACATTTGTGCATTCTATATCCTTTGTGATATAGGTATAACAAACTCTGTTGCTAAGTAACAGTTTTATTGGTATTCGCTAACCTTTATAAAATCTGTACAAATATGTAAGTATGGATAAAGTCTATTTTGTTAGTATTTATAGCAGTTGTAACAAAAATGAAACTATCAATCATAAATGAATTCATTTATAATCAAAAATTATTATTTCAGCACATGCAGTATTGGTAGCATTAGAGGCTTTAACAGCTTCACCGGGCTTGTGAAGGAAATGAAATTAGAGATAAAAACTGTAAACAAAGAAATGTCACTATCAAAGTGAATTTTCAGGGGTAGTGAACATTTTCCTAAACAGTCTAATTATTAACTTAATTCCAATTCTTAATAAATATAAAAAAATATATTTTAAGTTGTTCATGTTTCTTTATTTGATTCCCTATTCGATTTGATAACAATTTCAATTTTACGTCGTTTTACATCAATTCTCTCAGGGGATTTTCATTTAATGTTATTAATGTAAAATAAATTTATCATTAAATAAAAAATAAAAGTATGAATTTTTTTGTCCCTAATCAATTTATTTTATCGATTTTCTGGTTAAGAACCAAATATTTTTAGAGCCTTATTACCAGTATCCTAAAAAATCACACAATTTTATTTCGAACAGTTATATTTTGTTTTTGGATCATATTTTAAGCTGCTGAAAATTGTGTGCAATATATTTTTGTTACATTTTTAAGTCTTGTGTATAATTTTAACACAATATTTTATTACCTACTTTTATAGCCTGATCGCTATAAGCGCGACCGTCCCTAATGTTGGCGGGACGTGGTGCGGCGAGTGTACATGAATATACACGGTATTAGATTAAGCCCTTCATCTTCAGATAATTTTATATATATTATCGTGAGTGTGAATAAATAAAATAGTTTAATATGAATTATATTATTGTTTTGTTTAAATGGTAAGCAAAATACTACTACATCAATCTTGGTAATGCGTTTTCTCTTTTTTAATGGTGATTTTATGACATCTGTAATATCATCCGAACGACTTTCAAGACAATAACTTTTTGGTTATTCTTAATGACACGCCAGTAGCCGCTGCAATAGCTTTATTTACATTAAAGTCTTCATCTCCAACATCATAAATAACAATATCATTTAAAATTTTTTTGGAACGCCGTTCCTTATCGCGGGATGGTAACTATACAGGAAAAATACCCGACCGATAATAAAAAGAGAAAAACACCTGTATCTATAGGATTTAGCCTGCGAGAGACTGAGATAGAATATGCGCGGTTAAAGCAATTCCTGATTTTCATGACTGTGATTGTTGTTGATCGGCCTAGAGGTGTGCCGCACTGTTGTATGCACAGTACGATTGGTTCGTTCGAGTCCCGCTGATTGAGGATCTTTTATATTATAAACTTACTATTTATATTTCAAGTATTTAATATGAAATAAAATTTTATTACTTCATTTAATAGGAAATTTGGAAAATAATAATAAAACGTTTATTTTCATAACATCATAGACAAAAACTTATTTATTGATTTATTAAATACAACCTTTTCTTTACCATTCCCTTATTGTGCTTGTTATTTAATAATACATAATATATATGGAAAGGAACTTCATTCCTTTCGGGTGTCCCACGACACCTCTCGAGTTTTTATCCTTACATAGGACATTTCAATTTAATATAACATGAAAATTCACCCGGGATCGCTAATACCTTTCATTTTTTTAAATAATTTGCTACATTATAAGGCGTTACTTTTGATTGATTATTTAAACGCAGCGTTGGTAATTCCATATTAATAAAATTATCTCATGTGTAGCAGTCACAAAGACAAAATCACACTCACCCTCACGTCAAACGTCTATTGCTGGGTTTGTTTCCCTCCCGCGTCCCGCAAACATTATGAAGGGTCACATTTACAGCGATCCAGCTATATAGTATTATTTGATTTGGCAACATTTTTGTTTGCATTTTTCATCTTGAATTCCATTTCCTACTACAGTTTTTTTTTTTAAATTAAAATTCTACTTGGAACATTGCATAAGATTTTTAGTAAACTAATTAATAGTTTGGTAGCAATTATTAAGGAGGCACATATTTTTTAATACAAGTTTTTTTTCGATAATTTCCCAGAACTATATTTTAGAGTATATTTTTGGTATGTTGAAGTGCCAGAGATCATGCAAAATAATTAGATCATCTAAACGGAGAGCCCAGTAAAATAATAATATTAAAATCTAGACAACAAACTCATTAAAATATTCTTGAATTAAATAATATTATTATGTCCACTAATTAAGAGGACAACAACACGTTCATGCAGTGTGCAAACTGATATTTATGTACACATTTTGAGTTACAATTCATGTATAATGTATATATTATGTTCAAAAGTAATATGAAAATGTTTGATTAATTACTAAATATGCGTAACAATAAAGACTAGAATACATTTTTTTTATTTTACAGTTATTGGCACTAATTTTAATAAAAATGGCACGCACAACTACACTGTACTCTTGATTTAGTGAAAATGCCACCAATTTTACGAATTATACATTATAAAAGTATATTTAATTATTTGCAATGTACTTTGCTGTTATCTATACTAATATAATAAAGTTGATGAGTTTTTTTTGCTTGCGTGTATGTTTGTTTAAACGCGATAATCTCTGGAACTAATAGTCGGATTTGGAAAATTGTTTTTATAAATTATTGATAGCCAGATTCATGAGGAATGGTATAGGCTATATAACTTCACGCTAAGACCCTAAGGAGCGGAGCAGTAACTATGAAAGTCAGGCAATCTGGCAAGCTGTAGGTAAGTACAGGAAGTGGAACAACGATAGGGCTGGGGCTACACGAGTGCGTTGGCGGGAGCGTCGTAGAGTTTGTCGAATAATAACACGGGAAAAAAACCGTGGGCACAGCTAGCTATTATGATTACTCCAAATCAGATATTTAAATAAATTTTAGCTAACTACGCTAACAAATATTATTAAAACATTGCTGTTATATGTCTTTTATATCTAATTACATTTCTAGAATAAAATACTGTATTTCGTTTCCATAATTAAAGCACATTTTTAGCAAAATGTGCCACAATTTGGAAAAAGTAAGCGCGTTAAGTACATTTTATTAAAAAAAATCATAGTGTAGGTATTTAGGATTTTTTGAATAGACTCTTGCACAGTTAACATTCAATATTCAAAGCATTATTTTGATTATTTAAGATAAAACTAATGGTATTAGCCTATTACAAAATAATTTAATTGGTAGTAGTAACTTTAAATTTAAATTATTTTTAAATATCTTAGTAGATTTATGTATTATTTAGGAGGACAGCAAGCATAATCAGGTCGATAACATTAAATCTAAAAATTGACGAAATTGATATAAATCACTTAAATTATAATTAATACCTTTTATAATCTGCTCTAACTAATAAGTAGAGACACCTAGGCAGTTATTAAGTTGGGTACAATTCTAGGTAAATTAATGCAGTCTATAAATAGATCAATTAATATAATTTTACACTTACGCTATAACTCTCAGGTAAAACACCTCTAGATGCATAGTGCCAATAACTGCATTATTCATAATTATATTAGTTAAATCTTACGAACTAGGTATTTGATAACAAATAGAACACCATTTTAAGCACGACAAAACATTGATAGTTAAAATGTAGAGAGACTTACTGAGAAATGTGCTAATAATTCTAAATCTTGAATTTTTTGCTCATTTACTTATAATATAGATTCATTGGTATCAGATCATGATGTTATATTGAGATTTCTTTATGCTGACGATCCACTAATATGAGTTGTCTTTGATATTCGTTGACGATCTTCGATAGTGGCCTTGGTGACGAATGTTCAGTTATACTTTTATATAAACCTACCATAACTAGCAGAAAGCATACGATATTAAATCGGTATCACATAATTTTGTATCATCTTTATCGGCCTGGGATCAACAACCCTTTGGATTGGCTATGTTTATATAATAATAATTGTACTTGTATTAAACGAAAAAAAATACAATTTCTGTATATTAAGAATTATAATGAAATTCGTGAAATTTTTATAGCAAAACTGGAGAGTTATTTTATAATAAACTTCCAGTGGACTTTTAATGCGGTCTATATGTTATTCCATGTCACGAATGGTTATTAATATTGCAATGTCATGGTAATTGCTAACCCTTCGCGTAGAGAGACCGTAATTCGCAAATGTTTGGGTTTGGGTGAAAAAAGAAACTAGTTAGGAACGATGAAAATGAATTGCGGTCCACTTGTTGTGGCGTTTGTGCCAAATACGAGTCTCTTGCGATTGATGTGTAGCTCGTCGACCTTCGGCGTCTACACTTTGTGTTACGCAGACATATGCTATAACAGCTACATCGTCCCCGATAAGATGTACTCGCGGGTTCAGTATTGTAGCATTTGTCTTGACATGAGAGGGAGTGTTGTCAATATAGAATTTATGGAACTCCACACCTTCCACCAAGTTCCCTAAAGCTTCAGGATCAAATGCTGTTACATTAGGATCACATAGTTTAGAATAAGTGTCGTAATCTCCATTGTTGATAGCGTCTATGAGAACCTCGGTAACTTTAATTACTTCAGCACGACGTAAAGATGCGTTACTATCTCCACGAGCTTTTCCAAAGGAGTCGGCCTTTGTCAAAGCGTCCTCATCATGTTCTTTAGATATAACCGTACATGCCCGGTCTACGCCTTTCTTATCTTTATCCAAGTCATCGTCTTCCAACGTTGTACTACTATCTGTTGATTCTTTGACCTGGGATCCATCGCCTTTTTTATTTACCATTGATTTCCCTGAAAAATTCCGCGTTGCGAGCATTGTAGTTAAAATGGCACCCTTCAACTTGCGACGCGCATTGAATTTCTTCAAGCAATCTACAGTTTCCTGTCTGTGCATAACAGAAGCAACCCTTTCGCGGTGACAAATCCATGGGTGTTTTAAAGCTTCCGAAGCGGTTATTCTTTTACCTGGGTTAACGGTTAACATTTGGTTAATAAGGCTCTTTGCTTCTGGTGTTACCGTGTCCCATTCGGGAGACGGATAATCGTACGCACCAGCCTTAATCTGCCCATAAAGACGATGTTGATCTTCATCCCAAAATGGGGGATAGCCAACAAGTAGAATGTATAAAATTACACCACATGCCCATATATCTACTGGTTTACCATAAGGTTCTTTCTTAAGTACTTCTGGCGATAAGTATCCTGGGGTACCAGCAAATCCAAACCAAGCTTGTTGATCTCCTTGGACCTCAATAGCTAAGCCAAAGTCTGCCAATTTAACAGCAGCTCCCTTAGCTTTGCTCGCTAGTAAAAGATTCTCTGGTTTCAAGTCTCTATGTACAACTCCGTTATGATGGCAGTGGTGCACTGATTCTAGAATCTGTTGAATACAATGAGAAGCGTCGGCTTCGGAATAAAATTCTCGCGCTACGATGTCTTCGAACAGTTCGCCACCAGTAACTAAATCAAAGACAAGATAGTGAAAATGTTCCTCTTGAATAGAGTCGTGTAATCTTACAATATTGGGATGTTGAAGTTTTCGACAAATTCGAGCTTCTCGTTCCAATTTCTGAAAATCTCTAGCAGACAGTTTTTTCGTGTTTATAATTTTGGCTGCGAATTCGTAACCGGTAGATTTTTGTACTGCTCGCCTTACTATAGAAAATGCACCTTTACCCAGTTCTTCCTTTAGGTCATAATTGTCAGAAAATCGAGTACTAACACTCTCACGATTTGGATTGGCCATGTTCAAAAGAATATGTTTACTTCACCAGATTTAAATTTTTTTTACTTACTGCATAAATGTGAGCACAGTTCTTCACAATTCTGGGATTTATCTGAAAATGATACATTTATGATTAATATTAACTTAAAAATCTGTACCTGCGTGAAATAATAATGTTTTCGTAATCAATAAAAAGAAGAAACCAAATTCAAAATATATTTCTCAATACAAAAATTAGAACTTGTAGTCTTTTAGGTTCACATAGAAAAGTAGAAATACATATTTTTACGAGTCTTACTTCAAACTTTTATTTAATGACATAAATACACCTTCTTCATCTCCTTAGGAGTTTTTCCTAAAACCACTTTGATCTACTACCAACTAAGATTCAAGTGTTTTTCATAACAATTATTATACGCTTTAATTTTTTTATACTGTTCAGAGTTTTCGATAATTGCGTGTATTGGTATCAGTGAGTGAGTGAACTATATTCTCTTTAATTTGAAGAAGTCAACTGTATTTAGTTTTTTAAATCTTAATGTCGAATGAAATATGTTCGGAATTTAAGTTTTTTTTTGTTTTAGTATATGTTTCTTATTGGTTCACGTTGATTATTATTAATTTTACATTTAGTTACATTTTTTTTATAAAAATGGAAAATAATCATATCTAACGATTTCACTTTTAGATAAATTAAAATGAGCTTATTGTGTTAAATTTCAGTTTTTTATATATTAAAAGTAGTTCGTGGTTAGCGTTTCGAGGCCTTTTATAGTAGTTCAGCCAAGTTTTGACCACAGTTCATGTACAATGTATTTCTTAAAATATGTTCAATCGTTTCTTTTTTCAATTTATTTCTGAAAGCTGTGTAAATCAATTTTAGAATTTCACATTAGACTATATTTTATGAGAGCTGTGATGCGTTGTACATGTTGCTATTGCGCCTCGCTATCACTTTTTCTGTGTATCTCTGAAATTAGACATGCAGTTTACTCGCGTCTATTACTCGCTATCCCTCCAGTCGTATTTTCTGAGAGTTCCTCTTAGTCGCAAAAGTATACCATTTATTAACGTATTTATTTACTAAACTCAAACAGGTAAATACCATAATCTTTTGTCCTTTCCAAAATAAAAAAAAAATGATCACGTTTGTATTGTTTGTTATTTTCGCTTATTTAAATTGTTCTGTCGTGTCGAGGTAGCAACACAGCGTAAATGGCACGCATAATCAACAACGTATAAAAAATGAACACGCACGGCATATTTCTGGTTTTCATGCTTCTGTACCTGAAATTTTGTTCTGAAGAGTCAACCGTTGCAGGTGTGTACCTATGGTTAACAACGACTAATTAAGATGGTGGATACTGATTGTTTTCAATCTTCGCCTTCTCAGTCTCACTGTCAGCTTTCGAAGTTAGCGTCAAAACGATATTTCTTCGTTTGCGTTAAATTAGTAAAGTAAAAAACTTTGACAAATGGTGCTAGAAGGACTAAATGGTTGCCGGCGCGACGCATTCGTCGAATTAGGTTTTGCGTTGCTTAACAGACGCGGTTTTGTTTCGCATTGTCAATTGCGTTGAATATTTTTTTAAGAAAATCATAAGCGCTCATCTCGTGCTCAAACACTGGCTATAGCACCTGGCAATGTACTAAATGAAAACTTATCCCTACAAAGGTGACGGTAACGGTTTGATAGCTAAGTGCAGGTGTTAATTATTCATCACAGTTTCATATCATACGTCGCGACAGTTACTGCAGATATTAAGAGTAATGAACTGAATACAATAATGAAGAAACTCGCCAGCCAGCTTTGGTTGATTGTTCGTCTTCGCTGCTTCTGCACGACAACGCGCAAGCTCACATTGCACAACAGATGGTCTCCAAGCTGCAAAAGCTATGTATGGAAGCTCTCCGACATCCACAGTATTAACCAGATCTTGGGCCAACTGATTTGTACTTCTTTCAGAGTTTGCACAACTTCTTGGCCAGAAAAAAATCAATAGCCAAGAGTCGGTACAAAATGCCTTTGAAAAGTTTGTTGCTACTTGTCCAGTCGACTTTTACAAAAGATACGTTAATAAATTACCACTACGTCTGGCAACGATGCATTTAAGGTACGCGCGAATACTTTAGTGAATTGAAGAAATTGAGAATAAAATTGTTTCAATTATTTTCTTTTATAGGTAATTATTTCATAGGTAAAAACCTAATATGTATAATAAAGAGTCCTTATGTCTAAACATATTATGATAGTCTTGTTCTACCAAATATAATAAATTATTTAAGTTTCAATATTGTGTTTTTCTCTAAAAATACTTTACATGATATTGATAACTACTTATAACAGCCAACTCACGAATTGGTCAAAAAATAGATATTGTCAAGGAGCGGTCAGCCGTCGAAATTTATCCGAATGAGAATCGTCGGCACTATTTTGGTCACTCAAACTAAATTGAAGTTCTACATGCTTATTATAAAACGCGTAGATGCCCAGACAATAGTAATATTGGTCACAAACACAGACTTCTAATATTAACACTACCGGACCGGGATGACATTTAGTTAGCGCAAATTAATCGATACACCATTGTCTTAACACATTCACCAATAATTTACCGACTCCATATAAGTTTATATAGCGTAAAGTACTTTCTACGAATTATATTTAAACAACTTAGTAATATATATAATAATAATCTTCATAAACGATCATTACACGACTTTAAACGTTATTCTTAGTATGAGCAAGACCTGAGATTTGCTCGTCATTACCACAGTAAAACTACTTTCACTGCACAAAATAATTAAACAATTACATCTATATTACTTTACAATTTAAATTATTTACCTATTATGTGCCCATTTTACACAATACTCTACGAGATGAAGATAAAAATCGAAGGGCCTGGCCCTACACCAGACCACACTCTCTTGCTCTGGACACGAACTTCGGGGTCAAATCCATAGACACTACTGTGTTGCTAGAAATAGTCTTGTAAATTATTACTTTAAATTTTTTGTAAATGTGTTGTTTCCTCGGTTTAAAAAACTACAAGTAGCTAGAAAGCTATCTCTTCAGGTTACCTCCATACCTCTTCCTCCTTATTATGTTGTTAGTGTTGTTTTAATCAATTGACAATACGAGTTTAGTAGTTTTACATTTTTACTGAGGTAACCCTGGCATGTTTTGCAAAATCGATACACTAGCGCAGTGCTATAACCAGAGAGAATGACTAAATTGTTATTTGCGCCATCTAGCAGGACCGCAGCGAACATAATTCTAATCTGTATAATGGGCCCAATAATAAACTCTAATGGAGTTATGGGTATGTGACGAAGGTGGAATTAATTAATTTTACGTGTATATATCTAAGCAATTAACGCATTTTAAAAATACAAATATATGAAAATGTTATAGATATAGGTAACTACTTATTAAGGTAAATCGAAAAATACCTACGCGTAATTCCATACTAAAAAAGTGGTCACTAAATAATAATAAAATATGTTTATTTAACATAGGCACTTATTTGAAATGGTAGTTTCTCTATGTTATGACATTGTCAACGCTGCAATCAAGATAACACATATTTTGTTTAATTTCTCTACACAATTAATCAAAGTTAAAGTGTATGACTGTGATTTCGAAATGAAAGCCTTTTTCTATAGTTAAACTAAACCACCGTTTTGAAATTCTTGTCTTTCTATCTGTTTGTTTGTTTATCCTGGGCAATTTTCGAAACGAATTAACCGATTTTGACGAGGGTTGCATTGTACTTTGTACAAGTACAATTACAAGTACATTGTACTTTTCAGGGAGTAATGGCTACTTTTAGGTTCACTAGGCTACTTTTAGCGACTCAACACTCTGATAGGGTGGTTAATGAAATGCCATGTTTAGTCAAAGACAAATAAAACAACAAGAATATAATGAAGAAGGGGTGCGTTTATCATTATCGCAAGAAGTAAAACTTATAGGTATAGTTATACACATTTATTTTAAATAATCTATTTAACGTTTAAAACAAATAGGATGAGATCAGATTCGCATGACATGAGACATACATTCATACTTACATGTACATTCGTGCAGAAAAACGTAACGTAAACGTATCAACTTTTTTCCTAACGTTCCCAAAGAATTTTATTAAAAGTGTATTGTTTACATAATATGAACTTTATTTGAGATATATAATTACTTATTTATTTGTTATAAGAATATCAAACAAAAGGTAATGAAGGCATAATATTGAGGCATATTAGTATGGAAAAATTGGTAACGATGTGTGGACAGAAGAATGGTCTAAGAGGTTGTAAAATATATAAAATTAAAAGTCGTTCAATTATGGTAGGTAATTATTTCAAAACACTACGGTGCATGTGTATTGCGAGGTATATCAAAAATATTTTCACGTGAACGAAGTCATGGGCATCACTTTTAAATTAAAATAAAACACGCTATACATATACTTCTATATTGCTCTTCATGGCGTGCCGCTACATACCTACACGGTTTTATCTCCAACCTTATGCTGGATATAGATCATATAGAACTACTACTTATTTTAGCGGGCGCAGCGAAGTACGTCGCTGTTATCGAGCACGAGCTAATTTAATGTTTTTTTTCCATTATATATATATAATAGCTATTGTTTGCTTTGCCACTATTAGATTTCATAAAACATGCTTAAGCTGAACGATTCTAATTGATATTTTTAATTCTTTGAAACCTATTCGGACTTCATTTCGTGAGGTGATATGGGTTCGGTGATAAAATTCTTAGATATATTTCCGAAGATTCTTAGAATTTCGAATACTAAAATGGGCTCGATATTGTATACTGAATAACGTAAAAAATTCCTTTAGGAGATATCAATTTATAATTAACTACGTGATATTTATGTCGAATTACTTATTTTGATAAAAAATATCAGAACAGAAACTAATTGTTGATAGCGAATTGAGCCAATAATGCTTGCTAGAAAACTACCTACTTAAAAACTATGCGGTTGGGTATCGCATACTGGTAGGAAATTCCCTAGATTCACGTGTCACGAGGCTATCTAAATTTCTCGACAAACACCGACTGCTTTGTTCTGAGCGATGCGATAGAGCAACGCTGAGTATTTCGCAAACATTTCGATAGTTTTTTACGAAACGAATCATTCGCTAAGTCGATTGAAAAATTTCGAGGATTGCGTTTATTAAAGTATGTTTTCACTTGTGTAGCCTATCGTTGTTCTCTCTTCCCGTATTTACCTAAACCTTTTCAGATTGCTTAACTTTCATGGTTACTTCTGCGCTCCTTAGAGTCACAATGTGAAGTTACTTCGTTAAAAAATTTACTATAAAATCTAAATTTAATTTTTCAATTCATACAGGTTCAATCTCGCTTTATAATATTAGTATAAATATAGGAATCGTTTAACCAGCTACCTATGAGTGTTTGATTTACAACTGTGATGTAATAATTCGCAACAAATATTTTTTCTGATAGTCCTTGGATATTTATAAGTTTAGCGACAATTTGAATGTTTTTTATTTTTTCAATTGCTATTGAGAGCCCATCTCCTTTCTAAGCTTAATGTGATAGCATTTTCGGGTATATATTATTCCAATAAACATAATACATTCCAATAAACATTTATTCTTTCGCCAGACGTCTACGTCCGTTTGGTCAAAAGGTTACTTAAATGTTAGTAATTGAGTTATTGGTTTGTCTTAATTTTTTATCACCCTATCGAGCACAAATAACAACAAAAACATAAATGTGAAAAAGGGGCCAATTTTGGTAGAAACGACGTTCGCGGTAATCAACGTCACCGATAAAAGAGCTGTGGTGTAACGGGTGCCAAATTCCATAGCTGTTCCTTTAATTATAGCTGTAGGAATATACGTTCTTTCTTCAATTCATTTACAAAACAATATGTTACTTTCTTTGATAAGGGATTTCTAACTTGGCAAGTTTTAATTATAAAAAAGAATGTTTCTTTATGCGTTGTTCATATACCATTTTTCCAGGGGCAATTAAATTGTGGTGAATTGTTGTTTGCTTGCTCGTGAAGGTTTATTGCAATCACATTAGAATAGGTGGCAAGCGAGCCCTTTCTATAATGGACATGATTTCACCTAGTTGCTATGTTTTGATTGTCTTTTTCAGGACTTTAGGACTGAACCTGAGGAAGGTCCTTTGCTACATATCATTACGTTTTACTATACTCGTAGGGGCTAAGCAATCTAATATTGTGTTAATGATTTATCAGTTTGCGCATCATTTATCTGATTGAGCTGACAATTCTGAATGGCAACTAACAAGGAGAAGATGTGCTGATTCCAAGTATTCGTATCATTCCGTCGACGTACTATTTGATTTTAAACGAATGCCGTTTAACGTTCGCTTTACATTCCCAAATGGTACCAAGTCAGTAACTTCAAATGAAAAATCTATTATTTGTTGCAGGAAATACCAGAAGTATTTTATATCATATAATACTTGAAAACCTTTTGCATGTATAATTTTATGAAAGAAATCAAAGTCCTTTTATTTATTCTGTACATATAAATCTGTCTGTTTCGAACCTACCTACTTCGGACAAAGATAATGACGAAAAAAAAAACAAAGAGGCATGGCAACGCATGCGGACATTAGGTAAACTATTATAAATATGAAAATACGATTGTTTGACTGTTTGTCCATCAATCACGCTTGTAGAAGACGGATTTTGATAATAATTTTAACACCCCGTTTGATAATAATTTTAGAAGATAGTTATGTAAAATGCTCTTTAAAACGTTCAGTAAATAAAATGGGTTTGTTTTACAACAACATGGAAATTTGATTAATAAAAGTATACAGCCCACAGTGCAAATAGTCGTTCTTTGTTAGTAATTTGTAAACCTTATCGCTTTAGATTTGACAAATTTAATTTTGGCCGAGTTTGCCTATTGTTATCCATACGTTACGACAATTATAGTTACCGGTTTATAACGTTGCGGGATGAAAGACCCCTTGTGAACGAGCGAGCTCCACGGCTGCTTCACAAAAATCAAAACTGGTTCGCATCTTACGCAAGTGCAGGGGGAACAAAACAAGGGCTTTCGGAGCGGGCCCTTCCGAAATTTGCCGGTGCACAATGCACCCTCCGTACCATCCCCACGCAAGCACACTTATTATTACGCGACTCCGGTTCCTGTCCCCCATATTGTTCATAAATATATTGGTATTCGCGTGACGCGTTACGAAATTTTAACAGCTCCGTTTAGTTACTTTTAAAATTTTCAATATCGACATTGAATAATTCGTGCAAGTACGTATATTGTGAAGAAAATCATCCGTGTGTATATCAATGATTGAGAAAACTTAATCGGCTTGTGCAAATCGGAGTTGTGCAAATTTATTTTCTCAAAGGCATTCGATTGGCTCCGTCTTTGGTTCTGTCACCTAATATATATAGCGAAGGGAAGTATTAAGGTTTCGAACATTGCGGTCGTCTCAGGTTGCTTTTCTCATGAGTGGACGTGCATGTAAAATTATAACTTGAGAATATTGCGAACAGTAGAACCGTCGTATGCCTGGTGTACCGCGTGTGGCACCCGCACGGCGTTGGTGTTCCAGTGAACGAATATTATCGATAGTGGATTATTTCACTATGCGTGGAATTCTGTGTGTAACGATCGCCTTAATTTGTCAAACCGTGCTTGTATGAATCGGTAAGTTTATTCTTGAGTCTGTTGTAATTTTGAATTTATATTACTGATACGGTATATGAGACTATGTCGTTAATTCGATTCTAATTAAAATTGAACATTTAATTCTAATCTTAAAATATGTTATCCCTGATGACAATTAACTATGAATAGGTATAAGCAATTTGTTTGTGTATGTCAGTATTTGATAACCTAACTAACTTTACCCTCATAGGGGTTGTGCAAATTCTTACAACGAAACGGGCGCGGGGCTTCGTGTCATTGACCCGAGTACGTCAAAATACTAAACCGGCGTCCATAAATTAGGCCCTGTAAATTATGGATATATGAAAGTCCAGATTTGATTTTTAAGGGACTTTTACTGCATGTCTGATATAATTTAATCTTCTATTCTTTTGACCTTAACTATTTTTACTATTCGTTATTTATTCAAATTTGTGTTATGACAATGTGTCAATATAATTAATTATATATTACATAACTTTGATGATTTTGTTTATTGAACAAATCGTAAACTATAATATAACTTAGAAATAATGTTAATTGTAAATAACATATACCTATTATAATTATTTCGATGTTAAGTAGAGTAGGCAGTAGGTATTAAGTACCTGCATTTAAAAGTATCCGTCAGATAATCTTCAAGGCAAATATGACAATTTGTGTGAAAATAATCAGTGGTTATTCTACGCATACAGCATCTCGATCAGGAAGACGTTCTATTATTGATTTCTGTGTGAGTATAGCGTTATTCAGGGGTGGATATTTTCAGAAAGGAAGCTAACTTAACGGGAATACCAATAAAAATATGTACTGTTTATTTTCTTCAAGTTAAAAGTAAGTCGATGCGACTTGGCTTCTTAAGAGCCTCATCATTACTTAATCTGTTATATAATAATTTAAATGGAGATAACATAAATAATATTTTTTTGTTTGTTTGTAACATTGGTGGTAAAATGCTATAAGGCCTTTAAAGTATATAATAGTAAGTAGGTTCATATCAGAAACGTATTTATAGGCTTTCCGTACAGAGTACAATATATTATTGATCCTCATTAGAATTGATTTGTTCATTAATTTTGTTTAACTCGATGGAATGCCATAATTTATCATGAGTTATGTTATATGTGTATATATACGTATATAATAATATTCATCTGGTGGACTGCAAGCCTGTTTCCTACCTCATTTATACAATTAAAAAAATCAATGTGCAAGTTTTTTTTTTAATCTTTATACTTAGATTTTAGCGTTTAGCCACAATCTTACCCGATATTAAGTGACGATGTGGCTCTCAAGATAAAGTAACACGCTGAGCCTAGTGGAGGACTGGCTCTCAAGTACACACCTATAGGTGTTTGACGACTAATTTTTTAACTTGCTAGCCAAGTGGACATTAGAAAATATCCTACCACCGTGCTATGGTTTCGTCACGAGGTTTTACCTTACCTAACCGAAAGCTCAGACTCATTGTAGGGATTCGAAGTCATGTCGATCGACGCCGTGTCTGTACGTACACGCTACCATTGAGCCATCATTGGATAAGTTTTCATTGCTTGCCGATTATACCGTATTATGTAGGTAAACTTAGGTATATAGAATGAATAGAATATTACAAATTTATTCCATCTCCCCTTCTTGCGTTCTGCGTAAACTGATATATTTTTACTATACAAAATCAGGTAGGTATGATGCTTTGTGAAATAATTAATAACTGACGTTTTTTTTGTTTCTCAGATAGGTACAATTTAGTCTGCAATATTTATCCTATATCCTTATGGAATCATCTCCTAATGATCATATTTTATCATTAAACCCAAGGTATCTATGTCTATGTTCCTTTCATGCAAAACAAACTAATCTGATTTACATGGTTTTTCCTTTAATTCATAGATATGTTATCTGACCAGGATATAGGATATATTTTGTTACACAAAGTAACGTAACGAAATAAGTAATGACAGTAATGGTGAATCGATTCGAGGAAAGACGCTTTTGAGGCGATTAAATGACTTACGCTGAGTAAACCATAAGTGATATATCAAATTAATGTACCTACTACATATTTGTAGATCTTAAAAATACCTATAAATGAATTAGCGATAGCTTATGCCTATGTTCTAAGGATAAGGAACACACAATAAGCATTTTTGAGGCTGCGCATCTCGCGCATGCGACCCACCGACAACATTATGTAACCGCGCGAGCGGAGCTGCGGGCACAGCTAGTGAAAAATATGAAAATATTTATTCTCAGTGAACACATGACATCTAATTGATATCACCCACACATCGCATGTGTAAGGTTTATGTAAATATGACATATGATGTGAATATGTTGTCAAACTAATGTCATTTGTTCACTGAGATATTTGGTACATTTGTTTTATAATAATGAAGTATTAATCTAATTATACTTAACTAGGAACAAGTAATATTCATTTTATAATGGGACATGTACATCAAACTGAGCTATTTTTAAGATATTGTTACTTAAAAAATAGTAATAAATAAGAAATATATGTAGTGTGAGAATATATATGGTCAAAATAACTACTTTTTTTTTTCGAACTGACTATACTGTTAGCCTTAGGAGCCCTGGAGCCTTTGCGGCATTTACAGCTTCACCGGGCTTGGGGGCGAGCGCTTAAGGCACTCAGCCGCGAAAGCAAGGCAACAAGTTCCGAGGGTGCCAAAGTGGCCGGACCTCGGCTCGGACTGTTGCCGCGTATGCAAAGAAGTCACGATCTGTCTATTTTCCTATCATTCGATCTAAACTAACTATACATATATACATGTTTCTTCCCCCTGGTTGGAGGAAAGGAACATGTGTATGTGAATTGATTAATCTGAAGTTTTTTGTCAAATCTAACTAGGCAAAAAAGAAAAAAGGGGTCCCTTACAGAGTCAAAATATCTAATGGTGATGATACCAGGAAGCACCGCGAGTTATTAATATAAATGTATAGAGAAAACTGTAAAAATTTTAAATTAAAAATTGATTTTATCATTATTTATTTATTTGATTTTTCGAGAAAATAGCTATCATTAAAATTCCTCGATTATTTAATTCATTTGGATATATATACCTATCCAACCGTTGTGTTGAAATATTGCTTAATAGAATCTAGATCTGAAAACTATATTCCCAGCCTAGTTAATAGATATTTGATACTGTATTCTGTAGTGAATTCAAACATACTTGGTTGTATGCGTAGGATGGTTGGTCGACATTGGACACCGCCTTGTATCCGGTTACACGCAATCTCTTGTTGATTATTTCAAGAAAACTAAAGCAATAATATTTTATTAAGAGTTTTGTTATCTATTTTTATAAGATTTCTCAAAGAACTTTTATAATCTTGTATCTCTTATTGTTTCAATAGTTATAGAAATGTCTTTATAGAAATCTCTTTCGAAATTTCTCTTTACTCGGGACAGTACCTCCCTCCACCCTATATAAGATATCAGCCAAATAACCTTATGCTGTGTTTCTGCGCTGAGTAGAGTTACCTTAGCTCTTTGGAAAAGGAGGGTTTAAAGTAGGCAACGCGCTAGTGATACCTCTACCTCTGATGTTACAAGCTTCCAGCGGCTACGTTAACAGCTTACAATCAGACGGGCCGTACGCTTGTTGGCCACCTTAGTTGTCTTGTAAGCAAGGTTTAGGTATATATTAATATTTTTTCCAGAGATTTTATTTGTAATTTAAGTTTAAAAAACTCAACACGTTATCTATACATATTATAAAACAAAGTCCCTCCGCCGCGTTAGTCTGTCTGAACGTGATAAACTCAAAAACTACCGAATGGATTTTCATACGGTTTTCAACATCGTTGAAATTCATCAGGAACTTTTATATGTATAATTAATTACGGTTTGTGTAAATTTACTGAAATATGACGATGATTGTAGATAATGTGTGAAAAAATCAAGCCGACTGGGAGCTTTACTGACGTGTGCCGCGTAAATTAATAGAGTTATATATGTCATATTAATTACTCTGCTACCCGTGCGAAGCCGGAGTGGGTTGCTAGATCTGGATATATAAGAAATATCCCAAGCAAAGTATATATATTATGTTTGTTCGTAAAGCTTGTTTTCTAGTAAGTTATAAGTAGAAGTGGTAATATATATTTTTAACCGACTTCAAAAAAGGAGTTTATCAATTCGACAGTATTGTTTTTTTGTATGTTTGTTACGCGATTACTCCACCAATTATGTATTGATATTGATTTTTTTTGTTTGGTGAATATAATAGGTCTTTACCTATGAAATTGCCGTTCTGCAGTACTGGCCATTTCAAATCAAAATAATTTTTGTTTGGCTAAGAATTCTAATTTCAAATTAATTTTATTTTAAAAACATGGAATTCGCTTTCCTATAGTAGTCATTTGTTTATTGATTAGTGTTACATTTTCATTGCATTTAAATCCTTTTTGTCATCATGGATACGTTAAAAATTCGAGTAATTATGGAATATGAATACCGTCGTGGCAGTAACGCGGCACAAGCGGCACGCAACATCAACGACGTTTACGGAGCTAACACTACAAACCAACGCACCACCTGTTATTGGTTTGCTCGCTTCCGTTCTGGGAATTTCGACCTGAAAAATGAACCTCGCGGTCGTCCGAAGACTTTGGTTGACAATGACGAATTAAAGGCGATTGTGGAAGCTGATGATACACAATCTACGGCTGAATTAGCAGCAGCTTTCGACGTTAGCGTCAAAACAATATTGGTCCATTTGCGTCAAATTGGCAAGGTAAAAAAGCTTGACAAATGGGTGCCCCACGAACTCAATGATCGCCAGCGCGAAGTACGCGTCGAGACGTGCCTTGCACTGCTCAACAGACACACAAATGAAGGAATTTTGAACCGCATTGTTACCTGCGATGAAAAATGGATTCTGTTTGATAACCGCAAGCGCTCAGCAAGTTGGTTGGATCCTGGTTCAGCACCTAAACAATGCCCTAAACGAAAACTTACCCCTAGAAAAGTGATGGTCACTGTTTGGTGGTCTAACGCCGGTGTGATTCATCACAGCTTCTTAACAAACGGGGTGAGCATTACTGCAGATGTGTACTGTGAAGAACTGAACACAATGATAGAGTAGCTGGCACATCTCCAACCAGCATTGGTCAATCGCTCGTCTCCGCTGCTCCTGCACGACAACGCGCGACCTCATACTGCACAACAGACGGTTTCCAAGTTGCAAGAACTGGGGTTGGAAGTTCTCCGTCATCCGCCCTACTCACCAGACCTTGCGCCTACAGACTACTACTTTTTCCAGAATTTGGATAACTCCTTGGCGGGAAAAAAATTCAATACCCGAGAGGCAGTACAAAATGCCTTTGAAGAATTTGTTGCCTCCCGTCCAGCTGATTTCTTTAAGAAGGGCATCAATAAACTGCCACTGAGCTGGTAAAGATGCATTGATTGCATGGGTGATAACTTCGATTAATACAAATAAAAAATACATGAAAAAAGATCGTTTAAATTTTTTCATACAAAACGGTAATTTCATAGGTAAAGACCTAATATAAATGAATATGGTGAAAGATATAAATAGAAAATATTACTTTATTATGATCATTAGCTCTAAGAATGTTGCTCCTCGGTCTCGTTTGGTAAACGTTCGTGAATCAAGCCAAGTCGATGAGAACGTTGCTCTTCGGTTTCGTTTGATAAATGTTCGTGAATCAAACTAAGTCGTTGAGCATGACTTTCTGGACTTTCATTAAGGCTTGATAAGATCGTATAGGTATGTGAAAATCTATAGGCTCGTTGCTCATCACTCAAGTATTTTCGCGGATGAGTGCCATAAGAGCTCGCCCCAAGCCCGGTGAAACTGTAAAAGCCGTCTAACGCTTCAGGGCCCTTATGGCTAACAGTGTAGTCAGATCGAAAAAAAACTCACATTTGAAATATTTAAAATCGCTTTTCTCTCCCTACTTTTTCTTTAAACGATCTCCCTTCTCGTCACTGTTTACTTCCAAACAGTGCAGTCTTATTTGAGCATCACGTTTAGTAGGCCTACCAACTAAGGACTACAAATAACTGATTGTAAATAGGTATTAAATATCAATATTTTCGTTAATTGTCCTTTAATGCTTTTTGCTTTGAAGTAAATAAAATAATATTTTCTACTTTTTAGTTTAAGTTTGTACATGTAAGTATAAGTCTTTAAGATGGTTTTTTTTTCTAAAAATTAACTTTATTAATTTAAATTATTAACTCGTTGCTTTGGGCTATATTATACTAAGATTTTGAAAATTTTATTTGGATTTCATTTTAAGTGTTTTGGATTACGTGAGCTAGTTGAAACAATACGTGTCAAAATTCAATTATTGTAGTTATTTGCCAATGCAATAAATAATTTAGTTAACTTATTCACGAGAATTTATAAGTAAGTATCATGATTTTGATAAGTTATTCTATTTAAAGACCTCACGCTATACTAAACGTATGAAGGCATCGAATTTGAATAAAAAAGCTAGCGAAATTGTTTTTCTCATTGGTATTCTTCGTTGACAGGATAGTCTAGATCCAGGCCTTTTTATTGAGGAATTTATCGCCGGCAATACGAATATTGTTTTCTTTTATACTACACAAATCGTTCAAAGTATTCCGGACGGATCGTGTGATTTATTGCTTGGTTCCAGTTTCTTAAAGCTATGTGGGCTACAATCATAAAACTTCACATTACGTTTACGAAGGTACAAATTACATTTATTATTCAATTACATAGAGAGTTAATCATTTTACGTTTTATCCTAATCAAAAATATATTTCAAATAAAGTATGTTCCTTATTTTTTCAGATCCTCATTTCGTGTATATCGAATACCTAACATTAACTTTTCAGTAAATATGTTATGGCTTGTTAAACTTCTCGTCTACATTTTAATGATCCCTTATTTACCCATATACCTACGCTTATTAATTGTTATAATAGATAGGATAGAGAGATAATAGGGTACTTTAAATCTACAACATCTCTAAATCTTTACATAGTATAAAATGAAGTCGCTTTCGCTGTCTGTTCGGTTAGATCTTTTAAATTATTCAACGGATTTTAAAGCAGTTTTCAGCAATAGATAGAGTGATTCAAGAGGAAGTATGTATAATACATACATATTATAGTACAGAAAGGCCGAACAATTCAAAGATTTGTAATGTGATGTCGTAACAAACTTATTTTTGTGCGCCTAAATCGCAAACACTGGGTAAACCTAAGGAGATAGATCAAATTAATGTTCTACGGAATTGTATATCTAAAAAAGATCGATAAAAGTCCGCGATGGTATATATTTATCTCACATTGCACCCGTGCGAAGCCGGGGCGGGTCGCTAGTATAATATAATAACAATGACTGACGCGATGTCATGTCGGGGCCTTGATTATATACTTAAGTGTATATAATCAAAGGTCCGAGCCGTGAAATATGCCAAAGTAATTACTTTTATAAGGAATGTCAAGAGATTTTACTTTATAGCTTTGATTTATGCATTATTTTGTATAGTTATCCAAAGTTATAGCAAACGGGTATAACATCCAGTTCATTTAATTAGTCAATTTAGCGCTTAGTCACTTATGTGTATTATATATGCTACTGCTAATATATGAAATTGGTGGATATTATTAATTTCGATGATGTAAGTTTGATATTTTTTCATTAATCTATTTGAATATTAAATCCTATCGTGATCCAATAACATGGTACGACATGCTAGGTTAGGTTGCACTTGCATTTTTTTTTCATGGACACCTTAAAATATTGATGTAGACTTAGAAAAAATATTTACTGAAAATTTTTGCGTTACTATTTAATGTTAAAAACTTTCATGTACATAAATAATATTTAAATATTGTTTTTTAAATTTATATAATTCAGCCTTATTTTACGCTACTGTTTTGTTCAAAACCCAAAAGCGTGTTTTAATATAACAACTACAACATTGTCTTTTGCAATAAATTGGAACCTCCAACTCAAACTGTTGAGACTACACAATAGTTACGAACATAATTTTTTATAAACTTTATGTTCTTTTGGTTTCCAAAATACAGGCTCTGCCTAGTTTGGAAGTCACTGTATAATTTTTAATGTAAACCGGAAATGCGTAATTAATAATATTTATGTAATTGAAAATATTTACAGAAAAAATGCACATATTTTTTTATATAACAATTAATTCTCAACGAAAAAGTTTTTTGAGCCGCATATCATATATTCATCATATGCCCTATCGCATATTTTAGAGCTAGATAAATATTAAGTAAAATTTTTCAGTTTTATTGAAATATAATGTAAATCGTACATATTTATATTATACATACATACATAAATCACGCCTCTTTCCCAACGGGGTAGGCAGAGACCACGTCCTTCCACTTGCTACGATCCTGACATACAACTTTCGCTTCCTCAACATTCATCAATCTTTTCATGCATGCTCGTCGGTTTAGAGTACTCTTGACCTGACCTTTCTTCAAAACGTCTCCGATTTGATCGTGGAACGTTCGTCTAGGCCTTCCTCTTCCAACGTTTCCAATTACACTCATCTTATAAATCTGTCTAGTCAATCTTCTTTCATTCATCCTCTCTACATGTCCAAACCATCTAAGCATCCCTTTCTCAATCCGTGTCACTATATCTTCTTTCACACCACAACGTTCTCTTATTACACTATTTCTTATCCTGTCACTCATTTTCACTCCTATCATACTTCTTAGCGTTCTCATTTCTACTGCATTTATTCTACTTTCATGTTCTTTCTGCTACACCTAGCTTTCACTTCCGTACATGAGTGTTGGAACTAACACTGCTCCATGTACAGCCAGACGAGCTTTTTTAGATATTTTCTAGCTTTTCATTTTTTGCTTTTTTTATATTATAAAAGACAAGCAAAAGTAAAAAAAAGTTGTTCTTTTTTTGTGAGTTAAGTTATAAAATAATAATGAAAAAACATGAATTTTATATAAAGCGTTGTATTTCGTGGCCTTGTTATCTGACCTTTTCGCTGGAAGTAAATTAAATGTTAATAACATTTTTATATAGTTATATATATGATCTGATTTCTTTCTGTGTCACATTATCCATTCCTATCCCAAATTTCATTAGAATCCGTCAAGGCGGTCGACATAACAACAACAAATATTTAACAAACTAGGTACTTAACATCTATACCTAATATAGTGGAATTATTATACGAGTAAATAATTATATACATGTTATTTCTTTTAAGTAAATAAAGACGTTGAACGGAGGGACGTGATGAAATTTGCAGTGGCGATGGTGCGTGTCTTATCTTTATATGACTTTCACTCACATTATCTCTTCACCCTATTTCTGAAATTAGAAAAATAAAACAGTACATTCAAGGCTTCTTTAGTAGTATTTTTTTTAGTGACGTAGATGAGAATTGTTGGAGTTGTACTGAGGGTATTTCTTTTTTATTATTATTAGCTTCTGCCCGTGAATACGTCGAAATTAACAATCACGCCCCTACCCCGCGCCGCTGTGTTAAGTATGAAGTATCTAGTGTGCAAGCACTGGTTAAATATGTTCTATATACATATATCAATATTTGAACTTGAATCTATAGTGTGTATTTTAAGGTTAGGAAAATTCAGTTTGCTTTTACAAAGGAATAATATTTACACTGTATTTCTTTCCTTCTCTTTGCTTACTTACGTCATGCAGCTTATACGAGTACGTATGCTTCGAAATGTCGTTACCCTCGGGAGATGTAATGGGGTCGAAAGTTGTTAGTTACTTTGTTCTGCAGATGGGAACGATCGAAAGGTCGCAGACCGCGTGGCGCCGCTTATTTTCTTGCATGGCTTTTAATCTTACAATATTGAGGAACACTGTGTTTAATAAATAGCTAGCGAGTAACATACTGGGCATACCTATACGAATTATGAAACTGTAAAAAGGTCGTTAATTCAGATGTTTTTTATTTTATTATTTATTCAGACGTTTCTAAATATTTTCTTACCTTATTGTATAGCGTATTCTTTTATTTAATGTCAATAAGTCGATAGCGAGATATGAATATCGTTTTAGTAATATCTTCCTACATAAAACTGCTGTTGTTAGGTGGTCGTTTCGTTTTTTTTATCGAACTGTCCATACTGTTAGCCTTAGGGGCCCTGGAGCCTTTACGGCTTTTACAGCTTCACCGAGCTTGGGGGGCGAGCGCTTAAGGCACTCAGCCACGAAAGCTTTGCAACAACAGCTGAGAGTGCCAAAGTGGCCGAACCTCGGCTCGGACTGTTGCAGCGATTGCAAATAAGTCGCGATCTGGCTAATTCCCTATCATTCGATCTAAGCTAACTATACATATATACATGTTTCTTCCCCCTGGGAAGATACATGTGTATGTGTATTTAGTAATCTGAAAATTTTTGTCAAACTAACTAGGCAAAAGAAAAAGGGTCCCTTACAGAACCTATGTTCGTGTGGCGTGCATGTGTGTATGATGCAGTGTCATGTGTGTCTATGATAGCTAGTGAATGTAGAGTCACTGTATCGGGCGAGCGCTTCGAGTGTGTTGTTGGGCGGAGTACAGTTGGCTTAAGATTATTTTTCCAGTAATTTATAACAGAGTAGATCATTCACATTTCATAAATCATAATTTGTTTTTTCTGACGATAATGAATTTACCCACTATTCACAAGCAAGGTAGGTATTTAAGTTTTCCCTTAATAAATTAAGTAGTTATACTCACTCTGGTTAACAATTTACGCGTCTAAATTAAACTACCTATTGCGTCCTGTTGGTATACTTTGTAAAACTTTAGCCAGCCGGCAGGGTCTAATGAGCATAAATTGTAGGCTACGCTCGGTTTAACCACAACTACGTTCAGCTAAAATTGTACTTGATGGTTTGTATTAGACCAAACAAACATTTTTATAATTGCTAATTTTTGTTTTTGGGTAGTCATTTCCACCTTTAGACTCTATCCTGCATAAGGATCATATACCATTTTTTTTAATAACGCGTTCTTTAGTGTAACAATCTGTATTGTATTAATTTTGTAATTGTAGTGTATTGTAGTGAATAATTTGTAATGTGTAACAATTTTCAAGTACTGTTTCTTAAAACAAATGATCATTTAACTTCATATTTATTCATGCTTATAACTTTAGCCAGCCGGCAGATTCATTTTATCCGACTAAAAGTTTGATTGTACTTGACTTCATACTTTTTAATGTTTCTAGAACGGTGTCAAGCGTTAAAGAAGTAGCTATAGGTAGTTATTATCGTTATGCAAGCTTTTAAGTACCTACCTATCATAGTAATTGTTCCCCACTTATAAAAATGGATATGAGGGATCCTTTATTTCAGCTATTTTTGTATATTATGTTGATTGTAAATGTAAGGTTGGACCGAGTAAGCAATAATCTATAAAACTAAATAGTGTACATTTATTTCTTTGTACAGTTATTTCTTCTTATTTCTCCATAAAATGTTTTTTTTTTATCGATTTCTTAATAAACTTGCAGTGTATTTTCATTTGATAAGTATATTTAGCTGTGGAGGTCTTAAATGCTACATAGACTGTAGGTAGATATACTTATTGATGAAGGCGTCTGATTGTTATACTATATCTCATAAATATTTCCACGTTATTTTCTGTATATAGTTTCTGTTTCAGTGTATAGTTAAACCTATTTAGCAACGTTAATACATGCAAAAACTTTTTTTTTGTTTCTTTCAAGCATATGCATTGTCCACATAACACACTGGGTAGAAATTTACGAACCACTCGTTCGCACCGTGACACAGCATTACGAGTTCTGCCTCTTTAAAAATAATGTGCAGCCTTGATATTTCTGCAGCTTGAACAGGCTCTTCAAACCATTTGTATAATAAAGAAGTACAAAAATAAATGTAAACAGAAAATCATAAGAATTAATGAATGAATTTTCCAAACTTGCTTCTTAGAACATGTATTATATATTTATATAAGAAAAACCAATAAAAGATTATTTAATTTTTAGGCTCATTGAACCGCGTCATATCATTTAATATAATGTAAGAGATTAACTAAAACAAAATATAAAGACAATATTTTACTATATTTTATCATAATTTACTACTGGATTGTACTATATTTACGATCAGGCACTTTCCTGTGCGAATATAAAATATATCCGACTCGATGTTAGCTTTCATTCGAATGAGGCTGCTTTGTATGAGTAATTTTACCAATTTCAGTTTATTAGTTCATAATATGTAGCTGCACTTACCTACTTACTTGTTGACAAAAGGGTATTTTATTGAAATATTTCCTTTTTCTTGCGAGGCCAAGCTAGAAAAGCAGTTACAATATTCGTTTACAGCCATTAGCAATTAGCCAGTTGATGTTGTTAAAGTGAAAAAATGAAAACAGTAAATCTGTTATGAAAAATATGTCATTTAACCGAAAGAAAGTATCCAGATTATAAACTATTTGTGTGCCGAATTTCATCCAAATTCGATTAGCCGTTTTTGCGTGATTGAGTACCAAACATACAAACTTTTACATATATTAGTAGGTATATAGGATTGAGAGGACATTGATTGAGACTTATGGTGATTCTATATTGACTTTAATTAGATATTACAAAATAGCACCACTTTATCGAAAATTTTCGTATATTTTGATCACATATATACGAGTATATATATATATGTATATACTGGCGGTGCGCCTGCGGTTCCGCAAGCGATTTTTACGTATTACTTATTTTCACCCCGTAATTTTATTTTTGGTCAGATAACAATTCTTATAGTCTATCAATTGAGAAATGACATATTATACTTCCCGTGTACAAAATTTCATCAAAATCTTTCGAGAAGTATTTGTTTTAGGATTCCTAAATGATTCTTATAGCTCATAAATTATGGAATAAAGTACGCTTCCCGCCTACAAAAGATCGGAATCGGTTGAGAATTAATAAAATTGTCATTTTTTCGGTTTTATTTTTATGATTTCCGAAAGTATTATCTAAAATTCTTATAGCTTATCATTTGATCAATGATATAATAAGCTTTCCGTGTACAAAATTTTATAAGAATCCATCAAGCCATTTTCGAGTTAAATCCGGACAGAGGCAGACAAACGAAAAAATCTTTAAGGGCATATTCGCGATTAGTGTCCTTTATATAGAATGTCTAGCGGGAAATTTGAAAAAAATAATACATGTTCCGCCAGAACTACATATTTTTTAATATAGATTACGTGTTGGTAAGGGAAGCTAGTCCATGTAACACTATGTACTTAGGCAATGTTAATATCAAACCTACCAAAACTCATTACTGTAATTCTGTAACTCAAATATATTGACAAAACAAGTTAAGTTACCTTCATTAGTTAATATAAATGTTCAATGCACTATATATTAATTATTATATTATATTAATTCCAAACTATACAGTTGAAATGGTTATACATGAAATTGAACTGTTGTATCGGGTATTATTTAAAATAAGGGAAACGGTTAAACGGGAACACCCGTTATTAGATATACTGCGAAAGGAGTAACTATGCTAAATTTCAAGACAATCGGACCTACAATTTCGGAGATCTCTTGATCAGTGAGTGAGTGGTATTTTAGTATTCAAATCATGAAGGTATCATGGATGACGCTATTATGGCATTAATTATTTATTTGTTCAACACCAGATGAATATAAATAATTACCATGGCAAAGTTAACCATAGCAAAGGTTAGCATAAAAACACTTACCGTATAGACAATAATAATAATAATAAATGTAAAGATTTTACAAAAATTACCAATAAAATCAAGGTTTCATGGACTTCCTATACAATCACACAAATTTCATCCCTTAATTTAATTTAGGTAAAGAGTTTTAAAAATACCTACATTTTATAATTAAAGAGTACGTGTGGTTCATGTGTGGTTAATAATTATCATCAAATCTGTATACAAAAACTTAATACGTGTTTCATTGTTTTTATTAAAAGGTACAGAATTTTAAGTTAAAAGCCAATATTTTTTCACTCATCTCATACTAACTTTCTAACCCTTTTCGCTGCCCTAAAAAAATATGTTTACTATTTTTATGTACTTATTTCAATTAATTATAATAGTAAACTATTTCCATCACCAAATCTTATAATAAGCCTGAGCTTTCGGCATCTTCTCATCTGGCTAGCTATCAGCTTCATGTTAAAAATCTGTAGTCAAATACTTTTTGGTGTGTTTTGGCAGCCGTTCTTGAATGCTAAACCCATTTATAAGCTTAGTGCGTTAGTAGGTCTGGTCTATCTTTGGTTAAATTCTCATTTAACATTTTTCAGTTGTTTTTGATAAGTTTCACAGTGTAAATAAAGTAGACAGCGATATTTTCTTGAAATACCATCAATCGCTAATAATTCATAGTCAGTTAAATGTTAAACAATTAGGAATCACTTAATTAGTCGCACTGATGATTGTGAATCACCTATTGATTATCACCAGTAAGTAAGTAGTATAATATATCAGTAATATATTGACGGTTTCAATTGCGCATCTCAATTATCTATAAGACACCGACGTAAGTATGTATGCCAAGTACCCACGAGCATATAACGAGCTTATCACAGTCGTATAATAAAAAGTCATTTTTTCCTTAAATTGTCTGTCCTAAAAGGGCAGTATACTGTTCCTAAACAATTTATCCTAATAAGAGCCCGAAGATTTATTACTTCTAATTAGGTGAACACTGATTTCTGATTTATACTGTAACCTACCTTCCGTTTATATTCGGACCAAAATTATCTTGGACCTGACCAGAATTATATTATCTTGGTATAAGTATTTATAGGTATGTAGATTGTGAATAGTAATGCTAAAGTTTTGTGTCTTTAATTACCTTTACCTTACTTTTAAATATTCATAAAACAAAGTTTCATTCCTTCATAGCCGCTCGTAGAATGTCGAGCTTTGTTTGAAGTATACATTATACATATAAGTATTCCAAGTTCTTTAAATGCGGAATATTTGCTGATAATAAGCCCCGAGCGAGGGGTCGGTAGGTAGCGACGAGCGAGGACGCAAAACAGTGGGGCGTTGCTCGATAAAAGTTATTTAATAACGAGAAACACCCAGTCTTAGCAATGTAGTGCTGCCACCACGTGATCTGAATTATTATCGGCGATGCGAGAATTTTCGGTAAAATAATGTTTGTCGAGTGCCTGTTCGTACATAATATTATATTCTAAGTAGTAGCTATATTTTCGATAAAGTTGAATGAATTTATTTGCGTGATCTGTTCAAATAAATAGAATTGAAGTATCTATCTGTATGTAAATGCTTTTCGTTAAGCTCTTCTATATGTATATGGTTATTTGAAAGACATCAAAACTTAAACACGCGTTTTAATAAATTTCTTGACTGTCTGTTTATGCTGGCTAATATCCGAAGTGGTGGAACTAATTTAGTCGGAATAATAATTGACGACAGATAGAGGATTTTTGAGAGAGTATCCCTATGCACTTTTTAGTGACTTTACGATCTGTCAAGGTGTACAGTGAAACGCAATGCTTAATAGAGAAAATAATCTATCTTCTATACGAGTACAATATAAATTATAATTATAAATAATATAATAAAGCAGAAGAGTTTTTTTGTTTATTTTAACACACTAATGTCTGAAACTACCAGTCGGATGCATATGTTCGAAAAATTATTTTTGTATATGATAGCCAGATTCACGAGAAATAGTATAAGCTATCTAACATTAGGCTACACCTCTCAGCTAGCCTTAAATATTGTTTTATGGTAAGTAAGTCGGAATAAACAGCGTACACTAACTATTTTATCCGCGTGCGCTGGTGTAATGGTTAGTGATACGTAAATACAAAGTTCTACAAAAATATTGCTACTTAGTACCTCTAAAAAAAGTCCTTGATACCATATGCCTATCTCTTATACATAAGTTTTATTGAAAGTTAAAAGTGTTTTATGAGCCGTACGAGTTGTGCTGCATAATCCTGGCCGCCCGATAAAAATATTGTCTATACTGAAGTATTATAAATCATCAATCAGAGATTTGTTTTAAATTATGCGCGTGTGAAACCATGGGGCACAGCTAGTATAATACAATAACATGATTGCGGTTATGCGCGCACCACGCAAAAACTACTGAATAGATTTTGTTTTTTTTTTTGTTTGACTGCTTAGTCACTTGGTCCTTATAAATTATAATAAATATATCACGATATCTTTATTCAATAAAAAGTTATTAAAGTTTTAAGAAATTACAATTTATTACGTCGTTCAAGCGAGCGATTCCGCGGGCACAGCTAGTAATCAACAGCTCTGTTGTTTAAGCGTGTGAAGCGGCGAGCATAGCTTGTTAATAAATAAATTACTACAAGAGAGAATAAAAAATAATGTTAGGAAATTAATATGCTTATCAATTATCAGTAGATGTATGATCATATCTTGATCATATCTTTGATTATATAATCAAAGATGTAATTTTCGTTTTGTCCTTTAATAGTGTATAGGATTTTGTATAGTACATATTTTAAACACTATCTTACATTTTTATTCCAGTCGCTTGAAATGAAGTTTTATAGCAAATTTATTTTTCTCCATCTATTGTGTAGGGAACAGACGTGCCAGGTTTACTACTGAAGCCATCTTTACTCCGAGGTATTATTTACTTTATTGTGGGTCTAGTCGTTCGTAAAATAATATCTTAATTTATTGTCAATATGTCGAACAAGTACCTATAGGTAAACACTAATAAATATTGTGTTGGACAAATAGGTGCTTGTTAGAAGTAATTGATGGCTAGTTATTTTATTACTAAATAAATCGTGCAAATGTAAATAAAAGAATAAAACTCAAGACTAGCTAAAACTTTATTAATTTACTAAAGCTAACCTTTTATTAATTTACTTTGACTTCGTTTGAACTTAACTATTAGCGTATTCTTACGCTATTATTATATTATTTTTTAAGAATGTGTTAGTCGGTACTTTTAAAAGAAATTTTATATTTCATTTAATATAGGGGATATTTTATTGTTATCGATACCAAGGCTTGAAACTGGTTCGAAATATATCGGTTAATAAACGTTTATACCGGTTTTAAGTAAATATTTGTTTCAAAACGTACTCGGTAATATAACATTATAATATCATAACCGAACATATCGTTCTCTACTATCCGGTTTATATTAAACACGAACGAACTTGTCTTTATAAGCTACGTACTATGTTTATAGAACGTTTTATTGAAGTTTTTCAATTAGACGGTGGCGTCACAACAAAGAGAAGGAAATCGTAAAAGTATAAATATCTAGGTATACCTAAATTATTAGATTTTTATTGACTTGAGTAGTATCAGTTTGAAGAATTAACCGATATTTTAGTAAAATCTCCATATTTACTAAACGACGTATCTTTGCGATTTTATGAATAGGATTCACATCTGTAAAACATTTAATGACCTTTACATATTTTGGTATAAAAGCAGTTGCGCCCGCGGGAATATCAACCGCTTAAAATTAACCGTCAAATACGAATATCGACATGTTTTGGAAAACGCTTTTTTTTTTTTTTTTTTCGAACTGACTATACTGTTAGCCTTGGGGGCCCTGGAGCCTTTACGGCTTTTACAGCTTTACCGGGCTTGGGGGCGAGCGCTTAGGGCACTCAGCCACGAAAGCTAAGCAACAACATCCGAGGGTGCCAAAGTGGCCGAACCTCGGCTCGGACTGTTGCGCGTATGCAATTAAGTCGCGATCTGACTAATTCCCTATCCGTAATTCGATCTAAACTAACTATACATATATACATGTTTCTGCCCCCTGGGAGGAGGGAAGGAACATGTGTATGTGTATTTAGTGGTCTGAAAATTTTTGTCTAATCTAACTAGGCAAAAAAAGAAAAAAAAAGGTCCCTTACAGAACCTATGTACCTATGTGTGTTGTGCATGTGTGTATAATGCAGTGTCATGTATGGCTGTGAAAGCTAGTGATTGTAGAGTCACTTGTATCGCGCGAGCGGCTGCTTGGCTCAAGGGCTCCATGCCGATGGATTGGACCTAGGCTTGAGTTGCCGCAGAGGAGGGCGGTCGTGGCGGGTGTGCGGGAGCGAAGTTAACCGTACGTCCCCTGCGGAGGGAACGGTGGTTTCGCGGGCGTGAGCGCGAGCACGCATATGTTGCGGGAGCGGACGCGTAGAAATTGTTAGCGTTCTCGATGTCGTCATCGGGATCGACAAAGAGATTTCGCGGACGGCGTTTATAACGTTTGGCAACGGGGATCGAGTTGTCTGGGACGTAGTTCACGGTGGATTTTACGAGCGGGTTGGGATGATTCGAAGCGCTATCGAAGTATCTCCTGGTGAGATATTTCACATAGGCTTCTATCGAGGGAAGCCTCATGTCCCTGTGCAGGTCCATGTTCCTAACGAAGGCTGGAGGGTCAAGCAGGCGACGGAGAAACCGATTTTGGACTCTTTGCATGCGGGCAAAGTTATGTTTGGACATATGTGCGAACGCGGCGCAGCTATATGTCAAGATCGGACGGACGCACATCTTGTACAGTGTGAGCTTATGTCTTAAGGACATTTTGCTTACCGAACTGAGCAAGGGTCGCAAGCGGGAAAGGATCCAGATGGCCCTATTCCTGACTATAGTAACGTGTGCGTTGAAGTTAAGCTTCGAGTCGAGGGTGACACCCAGATATTTAGTCTTGGTGGCCCAAGGGATATTCGTACCGAATAATGAGAGGGGTCCTACCGTGCGTGGTAGTTTGCATGTATGCGGTTCGAACATAATCGCGGCGCTCTTTACCGGATTAATAGCTATTCGCCACGTTCGAAACCACTCCCCGAGAGTGGTTACGGCACGTTGGACTGCGCAGGCGAGATTTTTTCTGTGTCTGTTTGACGCATATATGACTGTGTCGTCAGCGTAGAGCCCTACCTCGACCCCGGGGGGCTTCGGGAGGTCGCTGACGTACAGATTGAAAAGGCAAGGCGCCAGAATGGAACCTTGCGGGACGCCTGAGCGTATAGGGTGGGCGGTAGATAGTACTCCTTCCACTCGGTAGTGGAAGGTGCGGTCGCGTAGAAAATCGTGAACTAGATGAACTAACCTATCCGGGACTTCTAATTGATGTAGCTTGTGGACTAGTCCGGCATGCCAGACCTTATCGAAGGCCTTAGCTACGTCGAAAAAGACCGCAAGCGTACGGGCGGGGGCGATACTACTTTTGGCAAAGTTGCTCGTGATGTGCTCCGTGAGGCGGTGCACTTGATGTGTACACGAGTGTCGGGCGTGAAAACCGAACTGTTCGGGAGGGTATAGATTTTTAATATCTATAACGGTTTTGAGACGGTTCAGAAGGAGCCGCTCGTAAAGTTTCCCTAGTGTGTTTAAAAGGCTGATCGGGCGATAGCTATCGGGAAGCGAAGCTTTTTTGCCGGGCTTGTGAATACCTATAACTATAGCTTTTTTCCAGACGGCTGGAAAATAGCAGTGGGCTATGGCTACATTGAAGATGCAGACCAAAAGAGCTATGAGGTGATCGGGAAGAAGTTTAAGTACTTCATTCCTGATACCGTCGGGGCCGGGGGACTTTCTAGGCTTTAGGCCTTTAATAACAGAACAAATCTCGTCATGCGTGACCGGGTTTAACGTTTCCGCGGGGGGAATCGTCGTTAGTTCCTGAACGGCGGTCTCGATGGTTTCGATGTGGGCAGTGTCTACGTTGTCGCAGTTTGGAGAGCACTGGCTCTCCAAGCTTGCGGCAAGGCATTCTGCCTTATCGTCACTATCGGACGCGGGTGGGAGATCGGGGCCCCTTTCGAGGGGCGGCATCAGGGCGGAAGCTTCTAACTTCAGAGAGCGGGCGAGGTTCCAGTAAGCCAGATGGGACGGCTTGAGACCCTCTAGGAGGTTATCCCACCGGTGACCTCTGTACTCGCCGATGCGAGTTCTAACCTCTCTCTGAAGTCGCCGTAACCTACAGGTGTTATCCCTCGTCGGATAAGAATCGTGTGCACGTGTCGCGGCGTTCTTTTCAGTGATTAACGCTCGTAAGCCGGGGGGGAGTATAAAACGGCGTTCGTTTGCCGCTTGCACCTCTCTCGAGGCCTCCCTTACACCGGTTTGGAGGTAGTCGACCAGGGAATCGATCGCTAAGTCGGCGTCTGCTGTTGACTCTAATACGTCGGGGATCCTAGCTAAGCTGGACGGGGTAGCGTTATCGGTTAGGTAACGATTTAATATCGCGTAGTCAACTACTTTGGCTTTTGGCGGACTGGGGTCGAACGGTTGCCCGAGTTGTAAGATAACCGGGCGGTGATCGGAGTCCAGCTCGTGTACGACTTCTATAAGTCGTAACCGAAGTGAGACACCTTTGAGGAGGGCTATGTCAAGTACTGTCGGTTGACAGTTATCTTGAAAGTGCGTGGGCTCTAGCGGTGCTATGACGTCAAAGCCGAGCACATCGCATAGTAGGTCGAGAATAACCCCGTTAGGGGTGTTACGCGAGTTGTTGAAATGGGTGTGACCGCTATTGAGGTCGCCTGCTATTATTACGGATTGACCGAGTGAAAGTAGCGCCTCCAGATCGGACTGAAGGAGTCTTTTACTCGGGGAGAGATATGCAGAGACAAGCGTGATTGACGGATGGCCAGTCATGCCTATTCTACAGATGGACACTTCCATATTGGTAAGTGCGGGAGGGTCTATTGGCATGCAATAGAGGGAACGCTTGTAGTAGATGAGCGTGCCGCCTCCTCGGGTGGCACGGTCATTTCTGACTATATTGTAATTTGCTATCTTAGGGTCGCGCCTACTGGGTTTTAGAAGTGTTTCTTGTACTAGAAATACGTCTATCTCCCGTTCCCTAAGAAAGGTGGATACTAGGTCCCGTTGTGGAAGGAGGTTTCGCGCGTTAAAGAAAGAGATGTTGAGACTCCTAGGTTTAATGCGAGCCATTTATAACCGTTATCTATTTCCCGGCACGGGCCAGGCGCATTTGCGTCGCTGTCATCAGGGGAAAACGCCTGATGGATTCGGCGGGGCCGTACTCAGCGACGCACTGGTCGTATGCCAGTACTTCCTGAGGGTCATGCTCGCGGAAGAGCATGACCATGTAGTCAACGCCGCGGCGCGTGCTAACGGGCGGGGAGGCCTGAGCCTTAGGAGGCTGAGGGCGGGGAGTAGAGACCCATGCTGCCTGAGGGGCTCGCATGGCCGGAGGGGGTGCGCGGGGTGCGGGGGTGGCCGCCACCGGGGCGCGGGAAGCGCCCGGGAGGCTGGGAAAGGCTTCTGGCGTGAGCAGAGGCATGGATTGACTATTGGCGGCGGGACGTGCCCTCTGAGGAGGGGTGTGTCGCTCTTGCCTTGGGCGCGTAGGGCGCATAGGGCGCGTGGGACGCGGGGCACGGGGACAGCCGCGATAGTTCGCGGGGTGACCCGCGTTGCCGCATAGCACGCAGCTCGGAGGGGTAGACGACTCGCGAGTGCGCGTGCACTCGCTTGTCGCGTGGTCCCCGAGGCACTTAACGCACCTGGGACGTAAATGGCAGTTACGGGCCGAATGTCCGTACAGCTGGCAGTTGTGGCACTGCGGAGGGCTGCGGTTTTTGTGTGGGGGCTCTACGGCTATTCCGGAGAACTCGCACACTTTCCTGACATTAAAGATGGCTCTGCCCTCGGGGGTCAGATCCAAGATAACTACGACCATATCTAATGGTCGGTTTTTGGATTGTCCGCCGTGCATTCTATGCACTTCGCGGACAGGGAGGGCCTTCGCTAAGAGGTCAGTTTTGACCTCCTCGGGCGTGATTTCCACCGGGATGTGGCGGATTACAACCCGGAGGTGACGCTCATCGTCTAGGGTGTATGAGTAGTAGTGTAGGTTGCTTGCTCGGAGCAACTTTGTGAACTGACGGTGTTCGTCAGAAGTGGTTACTTGTACGCGGATACCGTTGGCCGTGTTACTGGCCGAGGTATAATTAATTTTTAAGTCTCTAAGCTTGTCCGCGAGCTTAGTCCAGACCGCCTTGTTTTGGACTACTACCGGCGGTGGGCGACGCGCCTTTCTGCCGGCAAAAGTACCGGCAGGCGCTGAGGGCGCTGCGGAGCGAGGGGCGTGGCTGTTTAGCCCAGTTTTCTGCGCCTTTTGTGGGCGGGACTGAGTCTCCGGAGACTCGGGACGCGAACGCGATGCCCGTTTGGCGGGCTTGTTTTTTTGAACGAGGGTGAAGCCCTCGTTATCTGTGACTATCGCCGTGTCCATTTCGTTGGACTCGGGTTCGGGATCCGGATTAGTGGGCGAGTAGCTATTGTTCGTAGCTACTAGCGTCGGCGTGTCCGCTTCGGGAACTAACGAAGCGAAAGAGTTCTTGATCGGCAGCGCAGAGGGCGCTGGGATCGTGACTTGATTGCCCGGGGAACGCGAGCGCGATGACGGCCGTTTGTACGGCGTCTGACGGTGAGCGCGGGGTGCCGTTGAGCGGGAGCGCGAGACGGGCTTCTTGTCCGTCGCGTGGGGCGCGGCGGGGTCGCTGGTGGCCTCGGTGGCCTGTGCGACAGCAATGGCGGGTTGCGCGGCCGCGATGGCCCTATTGAAATCCGTCCATATCGACGGGTGTAGGCTTGTTGCGAACGCAACGAAGCTTTCCAAGTCTGCCATTCCGGCGGCGGCGGTTGGGCGGGCGGGGGTGAAGTTAAACCTCCCTGCCGGAGAGGCAGGGGGGTGCGCCGAGTGAATTTAAACGGCTATCCCGAGCCGTGTAAAGGGACCTGCGGGTCACGGTGTAATGACTCGCAGGAAAGAACCTACCGGGCCCTACGTGGAGGTCCCTATCAATCCCGAGGCAGAGAACGCAGCCGGTATAAATACCTAGCTACGCCCAAACAGACACTCGGGGATGGATGTGTAGCAGGATCGGAAGGGTGGGAAGGAGACACTCAGGGCTTGACTATGACTCTATCAAGGGCCAAGATTCCTGAGCCCGACCAAGTACTATCGTTTGCCTCTGAAGGAGGCAACCGAGGGGCGCTTGGGTCACGCACCCACTTGCTTTAGTTGGCACCGTCAGGTATCAGGCAAGTGACCACTAAAGTGTGGATTTCGTCGAATAGAAACAATTTGCTCTTAAAAGAGCAGTTTTATGGTTGTGCAGCGCGACACAATGGGTGCGAGCGAGACGGCGATACGCAGGTGCGGCGCAGGTGCGATGCAGGTGTGCAGCAAAGCCGGTCGGTCGTCGTAAAACTTCACAAAGGCGGCAGAGAGCGGTCGTAAACACGTCCGTTCCCGCCGGCGGTCGTGATCGGTCTTTTTCTTGGAAAACGCAATTGAGAGCTCTAGCCTTAGGCTTAACGTTCGACCATATCATCTCTTGACATCATATGAGATACTAATCTAATGTTACCCTTACAACACAATTAAGAATATATTTTAATATCTATATAATAATGACAAAGTATGAAATACATCTCCGATTCGTTTCATCTCGTGAGAGTTTTTGGCGGGATCTCAAAGTGTCATGTGATGGTTTTTGTTTTAAATTCATAAACTTATGTTATGTGGTTATATATTATGTTATTTTGGCGACATACACGCTTCTTCTGAGGCACTCAATACCATAGGAGGAAGCGAAGATGTTGACTACGTCCATGCATGTTATTAAATACACACATACAGTTACACTATATACATACACGCATTTGAAAACAATTTTTGAATTAGGTAAGCAACTCTGCATTTAAAAACTTTTGAAGTGAAATTTCTTATTCGACTTTCAACGCGTTAAACGTTTAACGCACATTATCGGTCTCTCCTCTTTGTGTGAGCCAGAGCGAGAGAGTAAATGTCGGTGTGTATGTATATTGCATACTGTTTAAATAAAATATAAAATATCTTTTAAAATGAAGTTTCACTTCTATCGTGTGTGAATCGCACACACACCTTTTTTGTAACATTAAACGAAAAGCGTGGTTGTACAATTTGCGTAAGTTTTAAATTATTGGTGTATAAAATGTATGTATGAATTACCGCATTGTAGATAAATAACTAAGGGCTGCCATACTGATTCGAGCGCAAATTATTTTATAGTCCTTTTAGTTATCCATATTTCTTACGTAGTGAGAGGTGATTATATTTCTATTCTGCCGTTAATATTCGCTTATAACATCCAAAAAGCTTTCAGGGAATCGGAGCGCTTACAGCGATGTTATATGAGGATGGTTCAAGTAATTTTTATACACATAACACCAACGCAAAAATATATTGGAATCGTTTATCATGCGATGTAACTCAAGAACAAATTGAATTTCTTATTGCCTGCCTTTATTGTTAATTTGAGTGACACATTTCAAATTAAGTTAAATATACTTTTTGCTGATATCAGAATACGTTAACGTAATTTACGTGCAGTGAATAAGAGTATTAAGGGTTAATAGTTAGACCATTGGATATCGATCGGATGTCGGCAAGTTCGAGCCTTGGAATGTATCAATGATTTTTTCGGAATCCACGTGCATTTACTAATTTAAATGTAATTGGTATCGACATAACATCATCAGCTAAAAGTGAAGGAGTACACCACGAAGAAACTTGAACGCGTTTAGAAATGTTTATGTAGAGAGAAAATGTAACAAAAGTGTAGACTGCTCATTAGTTGAAATCACCAATATACCGCGCCGAGCCGTAAGTTGGCGTGGTGATTAATCCCGTGCACTTTCTTCGGTCCTTTGCCCAACAGTGCAAAATTTACAGGGTTTAATATAAATTTAAAAAAAACACGTGTACCTATGTATATATATTGCAAAATGTTTTAAAAGTAAATAATAAAATGTTATCTTGTTAAAATATTACATAAAGGAATTAAAAAATTCTGGAAAAAGTTGTATTTCGTGAGTCTGAGAATGCAACCCATAAGCGTATGTAACAAATTGATGAGGTAATTAATAAAATACCTACTTTACTATTTGATTTTTACCACAACTACGTATATTAATTATTCTTTCCTTTATGATTATGAGGGAAGATATCGTACCTGCGAACAAAAGAAAATTGTACGAAAGTTTTACAAAAAGCTCAAGTTAACAGAAACCCGACCCTTTCGAACACGTTTGTTATCTTCATAAAATATTTTATAACTCTGGGGTTTTATTTTTTTATTATCATAAGGTACGTGCGCCTAGTAAGGCACGCTTTTTGCAAAATTTAAATAAATAAAAAAAAAAAACAATAGTTTATTAAAACAAACTTTATCACAATATTTCTCATTTATTTGTAAATAAAACCTCTTTTGTGGGCCTTTTTAGAAACATAGGTACCTATCATAGTCCGATATTAAACAAGTATTTTATTAATGCTATCAAAACAAAAAAAATGTTCTTTTCGTAAAACCTAACCTAAAACAAGAGATCCTTAGGTAATCAGTCTTTTACAATTCTTTTTTTAATTATAATTGAACGATGAGCTATCTTAGGCTTAGCAAAACTTAATCTACCTACGAAACAAAAATCTCTTAATAAAACTAACAACAACACTTTAAACATTAACAACACTTTTTTTATCTTATTCTAACATTTTGTTAAAATGAAACAAGAATAAGTTTGCTAATTAATAAAAAAAGTTTCCTAACAATTTCGGTGGACCTTATTAGGAGGAACGCTTCAAAGATTCGAGAACTTTTAATTTCAAAGTTAAATTGGAATAAAGTACCCATGTGTTAAATAAGTTTCAGTGTTTTAATATTACATAATAATCTAAAATTAACCAAAATTACTCTTTATCTGTTTTAATAAGGCTCGGGCCATCTTGGGAATTCGTGTGGTGGGCCTTTATAGGAACTTTTTCCGGCAACAATAACTACTTATTTTAATAAAAACCAACAAAGGATATAAACAATACTTACGTTCTTAGGAATGCCCAGGAACCTAAGTAAGTTTGTATTAAAAACGCGATAGCAGATTGTTTTTTTAAAGAAACACTGAAAAGTTTGTGCATGTGGGGTTATATCGTAGGCTATTTGCAACGTGACTGACAAACTATCAACCACTACAAAGATGGCGGCTGCCTACTTTTGATATGAACTTGCAGTTTTAATTAAGGCACTAATCCAACATGAGTTTGAAGTTTAAACTTATTCACACGTTTACAATTATGAGATTTTGAAAGCGGCCATCTTAGGCGCAGGTACCTTATTATTTCCGATAATACCGTTCTTTTTTTTTTCATTTAGAAGCCTGGTAGATGTGTCCGATTTCTGTTGAGGTCAGCTTGTAACTTCAAGCTGATAATTGCTTATAGATGCAAAAAGTAACAAATGGTTATTTGAGTATTTTGTAACCTCATGATAATTATATTATTTTCATATATCATATAAATTCCAAGGACAGGTGGAAACGCCAGTCATGGTGTTCTTTTGTAGCAAATATCTACCTACATATATTTCAATAACAACCTAAACTACGTGAGATGTTTACTCAAAATATTTCAAATATAAAATTGCTTTTCGTATAAGTTATTATTAAACTGAAAGAGCGAGTACCATCACATTATTTATCTTAACTATTTACTTACATGCTCAAGCGTTGGCGAGTACCTACATTATATAAAATAAAAATAAAAACGTTCATATGTTTAATTCGATATTTTCAAATGACTATTTCATTCGGTAGTCTAGTGATTTTTTAATATAAATAATGTATGATTGTAAGCATAGTACAGTCCAAAAACACCCAGAAATCATCGAGATATCAACAATTCATCATTAGTAAGTATCCACTGTCATTTCGGCCTACGTAAATAAATATACTTACTGGAAGACTCACAGTTTCTCGGTATGGCAATGGTTTGACATTGCCTACTTTTTTGTTCGAGCTGAAATCGAGGCTATCATAAGGCTGTATCTCCGAAGCCCACCGCGTTTGATTCTGTTATGGAAAGAATTATTATTCTAATAAGGTAGATAATAATAAGGTTGAACAGCTCTTCAAAACATTCGCCATGATACATACGATATAACATGCTCAGCAAGGAAATGCCCCTACTACCCAATGCAGCTTTAGCGGTTCGATGTTCTTAGTGACTTCTGCATTATGGACAATGTATGAAATAACATAATTTTAGTGTTGACTATACTGTTAGCCTTAGGGGCCCTGACGCCTTTACGGCTTTTACAGCTTTACCGGGCTTGGGGGCGAGCGCTTAGGGCACTCAGCCACGAAAGCTAAGCAACAACATCCGAGGGTGCCAAAGTGGCCGAACCTCGGCTCGGACTGTTGCGCGTATGCAATTAAGTCGCGATCTGACTAAATCCCTATCATTCGGTCTAAACTAACTATACATATATACATGTTTCTGCCCCCTGGGAGGAGGGAAGGAACATGTGTATGTGTATTTAGTGGTCTGAAATTTTTTGTCTAATCTAACTGGGCAAAAAAAGAAAAAAAAATGGTCTCGTGTAAACCATCTTTTTGTATTAATAAAGTGACGTTGAAATAATATTTTCAGCTGCTTTATTAAGTAGTTTTTTATGAACGCTCTTTTGTAGAATGTAAAATAATACGAAAATATACTCATCATAGGCCTTGGAAAAAATGTATGATCTGATAACGTTTTTTTGTGCGTTGGCAGACCGCGCTAACGTGCGATATTTCGTAGAATTCGCTAGACCTATTATTATAACAAGGTTGTATTTGTATTGTAGTTCGTGATAAACTTCATTTACAACATGATGTCGACGTCAAGTTAAATTATATAATTAGTTACACACTACAATTACAACTTTTACATGTCTCTAATTGTATTTGAAAACTAAAAGTTTGTTGCAATCGAGTAAGTATATTACCTAATAACTTCTTAATTAATTACCTTTAGGTCTATAAAATATTTATCAAAGACATTGCGAAATAATTTAATAAAGCTATAGATTTTTTGTGTAAGCGCACTGAAAACATATGCAAAAAATTTAACACATGTTAATACAATAAATTTAACAAGCGGCACCTTATAAATGCCCACGCAGACTTTATTCAAAACCTAGTCAAAGAAAATCAAGCTTTTGCGAAACCTTTTTAATACAAACTCACTAGGAGAAATATGTATTGTGTATTGTGTTTATTCAGAAAGAAAGTAATTTTCTTTTACTTTGAGCGAGTCCGAGTATAATATTATTATTCGTTATTCAATTTTCAGAAAAACAATTTGCTGAAACGTCTGTAGGTAGTAGGTACCTACATACTTCAGAAATATTTTTTTTTTTTTTGTGACTTAATTATGTAAGAAAAAATATATATATATTAGTTATATATGCAATTATTTATTTCTATTCACTTGATTAACCAATATCAATATAATTTTGTGATAAAGGCCCATTACAAAGGCTAGAGATCACAAAAGAGTTTTAAAAATTGTTGTCTGTTTGTCTGTTTCGGTAGACAAACTATCGTTTAACACAATAACGGATTGGCCAGTTTATGAAATATTGTACACGTGAAATTTATATCATTCTCCGATTATTAGGCCATAAGAAATGTGAATAAAATTTTAGACATAAAAATATTCTCAAATGATTTTTACTCAATTTTGTAAACGGCAAGTATCTATGTCATTCGTCATTTGATGGAATTTACTCATAAGAATTGCAAATAAGCTTTAGCCGACGTTAAAAATAAATTATTCATTCTGAACCGACTTTGATGAATACTTTTACACGCGAAGTATAAATGTAATTTCACAATTTTGTTCATAGACTATAAGAATTGTCAATAATACTTTTAGAAATCGTAAAATATGAATATATATAATACATAAAATATAATAAAACTACGAGACGAAGATACGACTGCGTAATAAACGCGTGCGTAGCTGCGAGTACAGCTTATAAAATTCAATGAGTCCTAGAAATAAAATACTCAGGCTTTTTCTAGTTTGTGTGGGTACTGTTTATGTTACTGGTATCACGGGATATATAAATAACGGAGTAGTGGTTATGAGCGAACTACATAAATTGCCAAAATATCTTTGAAAAGTGATAGATTTTAAATATTATCAAAATAAACTGCAACAATTATTGACAATGTAATTTTGTTTGATAACACAAAACATAACGAACTTTAAATTCCCTATCAAGATATCTCATTTATGCTGTTGTATGTTGCTGTTCAAGAGGGAATTTGTTGGCGACACGCGAAAATATCTATCGAGTTATCTAAATGGATTGTAAACTACATTAATTAATTACTTAGGTTCTTATTTCTTATAAGGAGCCATTTTCGTTGGCTCATAGTTACATATAATAATAACAACTAGGGATCATTTTCATAACTAACATTTTTACTTGTAATTAGGTACGTAATGCCATCATGTAGGGAATACTGAATTCTTATACGTTGCAAGATTTTGTAACTTCTTTAAGGATTATTAATTTGTTTTGTAGATACCTTACACATTATTTACATCAACACATTTCTCTAAAAGCACTACATTATCATCAAATTATAACCCACTAGCTGTGCCCTATTTCAATGTAAAATTTGTTCGACTAACGTGAAACGCGAATCCACCGCGCCGACTCTTAACACACGCGTGTGGTCTATCGTTGTTCTTACTTCCCGTAATAACAAACGGGGAAATAAACAATATTTTAACGAGTTAAATAAGATAATTAATAAAACAAATCAAATTAAATAATTGTGAAAATTATTACTCATGAAACAAATTGAATAAAATAGAAATAAATAAATTTTCATAATATAATACGGACATACATATTATATAACCACTCATATTTATGTTTATATAAATAAAAATTGTTTTTTCTTTTTAACTATCAATTAATTCATTTTTGGGAAGAATTATTTCGTAGTATGGAATGTAAGTAGTCCCGACGAGCCACCACAGCGAAAAAAGGTTATTCGTGTGTTCCATCACGACGATCACATCTTTTAGAATTTGCTACAGCAATTTGCATATCGAAGTCAAACTAATCATCGTGTGATGAGCTGTCTAATAAATAGATTTCGGACAACAATGTGTGATACCTAAGCATACTGTCATGAGACTGAAATGATTTCATATATTAACGTATCTTAGCCGTCTGTAATAATCCAAGATGATATAATATTTATATTATATATATATATATATATATATATATTTATAGCGTACGATATCGTAAAATAAATATATTATAGTATCTTCAACGCGTGTGACGCGCTTATAACGACTACGCAGATATTTCTTTGCATCTAAAAATATCAAATTATATTTTGGGGACATAATATGTTATAATTGTTTTTATACAATGACTCTTATGTAACCATACTTTCAGGAAGGACTGTTACACATAATTTTAGGACCTATATTTCAATTTTTTGGTCGTGGTATTATTTTGCTAAAAATAATAATTATTATCATAGACTTTTTATAAATACATATTGAAGTCGAAAGACATTCTCATAATTACAATGTTTTTCACTAACAGATGACTAATGGCTTTTAAAGCGCGCGCCTGGGCTATCGCCTAATGGATGCCGGATTTTTCAAGAATAATATAACAATACAGACTATTTGTAACATAATAGGTATAGAACAAAAAAAAAAACAAGCTAACTGAAATTTAAAAGCAAGATAGTTAATCATTGAGATGGGATTGGACAATCCTTGTTATTTGCCACTACAGAGGTCCAGACGTGGCGCTGTTCAAAAAATTATGTCTTCGACACGCTATTATTTAACACGCCAGTACTATAGAGGATAAAAGATAGCTTAGATTTTTAGTTAAGTTGTCAGCTATCGAATAAAGGAAATTGCACCAAAATGCGTAATGAATTTAATTTATTTCAAATTTTTAACTTTTATCCCTTATCCTGATGGAACCCTTCCAATTATAATGGGATAAAACGTATCCTATATGTTAATCCATAATATTATTTTTCACTATATTAAGTTTCATCAACATCTGTCCAGTACTTTCAGAGTGATACTTGTACAAGGGGACAGACAGACAGCCAGACAAAAATTCAATATAAAATATATTTTGCCTCTATATCGATAACAAAGTACACCCCTATTATAATTCTCAAATTATTCGGTTATCATCAGAATAAAAAAAAAAACATTGTAAATACTCGTACTTATTCGGGATAAGTTTTCAAAAGCCCATGTTTGTTATATTGTATTTAGATGTCTTTTCTTGATATTTTTTAGCTGTCATGATGAAGGATTGTTCGATGGTCCTTGTCTCTCTGCGTTTTCTTTTGTCCTAAGATTGCGCATTATTATATGAAGCATATGAATTAAAAATCAGTACTTCGCTTTATTACAATCGTACTTTACCCTTTTTAAATCGTATGAGAACGCGGCGATTCGCAGGCTCAGAGATTACATAAATCCATTTACTTTTATTATTATTTTATTACCGACTAGTATAGCAGAACGTTGCATCTCGGGCACTATTGTAGCAGAATTAGGTCAATGGCAGGCCAACCGAGAATAGCCACAATGCTTAGGGGTTGGCATAGTTTTTATATAGGTAACTATGAAATATTGAGATAGTAATGTCTCAGTTTGGTTTGTCGATATTTTATACTATCAAGTTGTAAGATAAGTTCAAGGAGCGGTCAAATCACGTTTTGTATACTGTGGGAAGGGTTCACATATTAAAAAGCGGATCATTATGTCAATAATAATTTAGACGTATAATTTTATGTCTTACTTCCATAATAGGAAAATAACGGCAAATGTATTAATCGGAGATAATACAATACCTAATAATAAAATACCTAATTGTTCCAGGAGAGTGAGCTTGTTTTGAGATTAAAGCGAGTTAAGGTTTTTAGGGAAACATAAATATGTTTATATGATTAAGAGCTCTTTATGAAACGATGTAATTATCATTAAGCTGTTATTAAATGAAAAACGGGTTTAAATTTTTTGCTATTCACTGCGTAATGGGAACATTTCCGAACGGTTTTTTGTATATTAATATTTTAAAACGCGGCTATGGTTTATAAAGGAAAATTTAGGTTATTATTCTGGATTGTAAAATATCATTTTGGTACAAAAACCATTTTAGAGTTTAAAGCGATAAAGATTGAATATTTTTTAAAAGGGAAACGGTATAGTATCAATAGAAAGATCATGCTACTTCATGATTCTTCTACCACGCTTGATGCTTCAACATGAAGTGCTGACGTGATGACAATATGTGAGGTTTCATCACGGTGGTATCATTCACCAAAAGCTCGGACTTCGGTAGTATCCGAACTATAAAGACCGACGCAGTATCCGAATACGCATCACTGAGCCATCATCGCTTCAAGATTGCAATAATTTAACTATTAAGGACTACGCAACATAATATATCAACAACTCTTCTTAATTATGTTTTGTAACGACAATTTCAGCCTTGCCATTTTTATGACATGAAGTAGCAAACAGACCGCGCTTGGCTGGAGAAATCTCACCTGATGATAAGTCATAGTGTGGACCAAGATAGTTACACGCTAAGCCTACTGAAGGAGTGACTTGAGAGTATAGTACAGTTAGGGTTGCCAACCCTACTATATAATATTGAATCCTACTATATTAGGCGTCCTACTACTAAATTTCTAAAAAATATATATAGTAGACGAAACAACTATATTTTGATTGGTTTAAAAAATAAGCAACATTATTTATTTTAAGGCAGTTAGAGTTAAGAGATTCAGGCAGTCGAAGAATTTTGTCGAATCTGTCATTTACAGAACAATTTTTTTTTAGTAGGATGTCGCCCTTTGTCTTAATTTTTTTTTTGTTAAACATAAGATTGATCCATATTTTTTCATTATTAATATATCTTTGTATTATTTGCTATTAAAAATGAAATAGGTATTTAATGTGTTAATCGTGAATGCATAATAATAAATCTCTTTGACACGTGTACATAATCAAAGTAAAACCTTAGTTTTTCATTATCATTAATTTAAAAAAGCTAAATTTCTGTTAACAGTTTTCAATAGATAAAACAGTTATATCTACACATAAAATATGAATGCACGGCTTAGGAAGTAATATATAATCAGTTGGTTAAATTTAAAGAAATAAGTCATTAAGGCATCGTTGAAATTAAGGTTGAATTAGTGGCATTGGAACGCAAAACAAGTAATAAAAGAATTTTACATATTCAGATATCCATGTCGTTTATTAAATTTAATATGTTTCCAAACGTTGTCATATAACAGTACGTTTTTTTTTTGTTTAGTTTAATTGATTAATACATATGAATTGAAAATTAGAACACACCGAAACGAATCCAGTGCGGATACAATCCAGGCGTCCAGGTGTAAACGTATAACGACATCAAATATTTACCAATCTCCGTTCGACAGCTTTGGGCACACTCAACCTATTTCATTATTACTTTTATATCTAACTAACATTTGCCCCCGGTTCCACTTGAGTAGATTTTGTTTTAAATAAAAAATTATAGTTTTCTTACGTTTTTTAGTATTTACTATTTGTAGAAGACTTATTTATGTACTGTGAACTTATTTGAATATCTCCTTGAGATAAATAGTTTTTGAAGTAAAAGTATAATTTCAAGGTTGAATTATAGTGCAACATTTTTCTACGCATCGCAAACAGCACGGAATATAGTTACTTGGAAAAAGCGAAAAAAAAGAACTATGCTTTAAATTAAGAGAGATAGATGAGCGAGTTAGAATAATACAGTAAGCAGTGCAAAATCAATCAACAAAGGAGAGTAAAGTATTAGAAAAAGACAGTTTATTACTGATTAATTCATAGAGAATTATTTGAAGTTTCATGCAGACGTTTTTGGTGGGTTATTAAGCTGCCATGGTGTTGTTTTTATTTGGAAAAAAGAAACTATAGGTGGTATTTATTAGGTTTTTTTATAATTAAATTAATCTGTATATCTTTGTAGTAAATTGTATCAAGAGTGGGTACATAAATTAATTACACATTTATTTTTATTGCTTAGTGTAAAAGCCGCCACTTTTCGCTACATGGGAATATTTTAACATTTAATTTGTGTAAGCTTTTATTAAACAAAAAATCAATACATACATACAAGTCCTATATAGGCCATATACAAGACTGAACCAGTGGGATACTAACTTAAAAAGCCAAATAAAATTGTCGACAACAATGAAGATTGAATAAAGTGAAGATTGTAAAAAAAACAGACTTTGTTCAAACAAGAAAAACAGCTCTTGTTAAATAATTAATCTTTTTTATTTGACTTGAAAATAGAATTTTCGCTACGCTCAGATAAAGCCATGACTATAGTGACCCTTAATATATTTAGTTTCTTATAAGATTACATACCGGTACCGGATAAGTGTATCGGTCTTTGTAAGATATATCAATCCGTGAAGTTCCTATTTGTTGACAAGTATCTTAACTTCTCATGAATCGTGCTAAAAGAATTATTTTAAAGTTAGGATAAAAACGTAATGTTCTTTTTTTCTTTAAATAAATGGATAATTTATTCTAACGATTCATATAAACTGTTCGTCTATCATCATATGAAAATTTTTCGTAAGCGTGTTCATAACTCGAGGGCCACCGATTCGCTTTGTATGATTTATATATACGTTGTTTGGCTAGATTTTGATATTATATATTTTGTAATAATTATTAAAAATATTATGGCAAATCAAGTCGCATAAAAAGTTACCGTCTGTGCTTTGTACTGTATTGTAATATGCTGGCTACCAAACCTTTAAATATGGAACAATATAATTTACTAAAAAAGATAGGTAAATATTATAACATAGATAAAAATTAAAACTGACTAAAATTAATATTTGTGAGTAAATAATAATAAATTTCACACATACTCGTACGGAGCCGCCGGTATAGCCTTATTTATTCGTTAATAGTCGTGCCCCATGGTTTCCAAATTTTATACGACAACACTACCGCGCGCCGTGGTCGGCGCTACGAGGGCGTGAGAAGCTTACGCATCCCTGTAGCCTATCGTTGTTCTCAGTGCGGACTAGAGCGAGAGGTGCGGTCGCAAGAGGCAAGAGCAAATGCGAAAAATAATGTCGATCGAAATATATAATTTTTACGGTGCTCTTTGAAAGGAGCGGGGCTGCCCCGAATGAAAATGAAAATAGATTTCAAGAAAATAAAATTAAGCATAGCTGCACCGCGCTCGCACTCTTATGGTATGATACAATACGATTTATGGTGTGAAAGCGTCGCCCAATGGGCGCTAAAAAACAATCTCACTCTACCTTGATTAAGGGTTAGGGCTGGAGTCGTTTGCCAGATTGCTTGGTTATTCATGGTTAATGCGCCGTTCCTTACACTTTTTTTTCTATCTGACTACAATGTTAGCCGAAAGGGCCCTGAAGCCTCAGACTGCTTGTACAGTTCCACCGGGTTTGGGGGCGAGCGATTATGGCACTCAGCCGCGAAATCGAGGCAACAAGCTCCAAGTATGCCAAAGTGACCGGTTCCTTAGAGTCGTACCGTTAAGTTATATAGCCAACCTTCCTCAATGAATAGGCTATAAAATTAATAAAATAATGAATAAATAAGAATTTTTGAAATATGACTTGTACTTTGAGAGGTCAGCGCGTCGAAACAAACAATCTCTTGATTTTTATAATACTATATTCGTCATCAACCTATATTAGTCCACTGCTGGACATAGGCCTCCCCTAATGAGCGCCAAAGTGCCCTGTCTTCAGCTTATAATACTAGCAAAGACATTATTCAGACGATCTTTTGTTAATTACAAAATTGCCATCAGTTTTTTTTTTCAGGCCATTTTCTTATATAGGTCGATATAGTCATATCTACTACACAGGATAAAGATATATAATATACGCTATATAATACGCTAAAAGAGTATAATAAAAATAACAGAATTATGTAATTAACAAAACTTTTCTACTTACCCTCAGATAGAAGCGAGTTGTTGGGAGTTCCGAGAACTCGTAACCTCGATTTGTAGCTAACGGTTAATAATAAAGTATATAGATAAAAGTTCTTTAACTACGGTACCTGTACAAATAATTGCCCAGAAAAATTATGAAGTATAATAATTAAATAACGAAACAGGTAAATGTAGAATAAATTTATTAGGAATAAAAGTGCGACACATTTTTCAGATTATGATTTTAATGACATCATAATACACTAATTTATGAATTATTTACGTAGAAGCATTATGAAACCTTTGAATAAAATTATTTACGTAGCCATGAAACCAAAAATACGTTATGAAGGAAAATATCGTTAGGAAATCTGAATGTTTAAGATATAAGTATTCTTTTAGTAACACTGTATGTGAGATTAATATAGAACCATTGATTTCTCCGTGTTTGAAATCACCAATACGTCGTGGGCTGGCGTGGTGATTAAACCCATACCTTCCCTTAGGAAGAGGCCTTTGCCCAGCTGTAGGATACTTACAGGATGATATTATTATTTATTACTATTTATTTACACTGCTATCAGTATGTATACCTACCATCCACCAATTCACGTTAAGATAGTAGCTATAATATAATCACTCTCATATAAATAATTTATATTAATTAAAAACCAATTCGTCATGTGCAATAATAGTTCCGTGTAGTTTATACTATACAAATGTATTTCATATAATTATTTATTATTATTATTCATATAATTATTCTATAGTAGAAACATGCTAATAGTGAGACATACATTTTATTATGCCTTGATAGGCGTAATTTTATATGCGTTAACAGAGTCTTCACAATCCGCTTTTAGTCGACTTATTATTGCGCCCAATAATCTTGCAAAATTTATCTCAGATTATATAACAGATTTATCCTAGGATAATTATTTCATATTTTCGATATGAACCTTCTTTGGGCTTGGTAGAGGAAATTAGTCACGGAAACTCTTTTACGGATATGAAAGGTTTTACATGTATAATGTAAAGATAAAAGTTATTTAAATATTTCAACTATTTCATAACTATATGGACCGAACTCATAATTTAGTGTAATAATAATAACAGGCTTTTAATATAACTATTACTTTTGATGCAGTAATCGATATTTTATCTTATAAATTGCTAAGTTAATTTAAACAATTATCGTAAGGTAACAGCGCGGCGGCGCCAAAGAATGAGCGTATATTTTGTATTCATTTTTACTTCTTATAAATTATTTTGATGCGTTTTAAGTAAATTATTATCAATAAGTGCTTACTTTTAAATTCAAAGAAGTTTCACTTCAAGCATGCGTAAAGACTAAAAGCTCATTTTAATAAATACTAGCTGTGTCCGCGGCTCCGTTCGCGGAAATACCAAAAATTTTTTTTATGAACATCTTGTCATTTTTTTTTAAATGACCAAAGGTTTTTTTTATCAAAATCAATCCTGTAGTTTTGTGTGTTGCGCGCACAACGGCAAACCTCAATAGTTTTATTTATATAGATTAGTAATGAATTATGCATAAAGTTTTTGTATGATCTGTTTCTAATGTTTATGTAAACTAGGGAAATATACGCAACGGTAGTGAGAGCTGGGACACAGAGATGTCATTGGAGATTTCTCTATACTTGGGGCAGCCCGACTGGTGGAATACCTCTTCCCTACAAAAGATCGCAGCCAAATAACCTAGTGTTGTGTTTCTGCGGTGAGTAGGTTTTCCAGAGCTCCTTGGGGTAGGAGGTTCAAGGTCGGCAACACGCTTGTAATACCTTTGGTATTGCAGGCGTTCATAGGGTACGGTAGCCGTTTACCATCAGGCGGGCCATATGCCAGTTTGCCACCTTTGTAGTATAAAAAAAGTAGTGTTTATGTAGTTATTGTAGTAAATGTAAGGCTTACTTGTTAATATGACTACGTTTATAAAATAATCTTTAAAATGCAATATATAATAAGATACCGACTATATTTCAATTAAAGACTACGGAACTATTTATTAGATTTTACCCTAGTTAAAATAATTTCGCACAATTATGCCGTCATATATAATATTATTATGTCTACTTTATATAAAAGATTGAGACTGTAAACTCATCAGAACCTTTTCAACGTTATTTCTTTAGATAAAGGCTCATAGCGTTTGACGTCCTCCTTGTTATAGTTTATCTTTGTCCTTCTTTTTCTAAGAAATAAGAAAATGTGTAGAGAAGGAAGGAAGGTAGAGAGGACGTAGGAATAAAACGATCTTAACTAACACAAATCCTTTTTATATTACGTCATAATATAACGTTTCGTACACTTATAAGAAGAGGTAGACCTGGAGGTAGATATATATTTAAAGATAACTGTTATGGAAGCCCCTTAGGTACTTGCGTAATTCGACTATTGCGTCAAATAAGCCTTTCTAACGAGGCTTGAAAAGGACACTACCCCTATGGAACCGAACAAATAGCAGTCACCTAAACCTTACTTAATTATACCTTGAATTTGATCTTGATAAGACTAGGCGGGATAATCCCCGGCTTCAATAACGCACATATATTATTAGGATAGCATATTTAATATGCCATAAATTATATAAAAATAATGCCAAAAAAAAGCAATAACTCGTAGAAATTAAATACTTGTTTTGAGTAATCAATTAGGTATTCAAAATTTCCGAGTCCCAGAAGCATTTGTGGTACACTAAATATTCTAATGACCTCTTATTACGCTTGAACTTGAACAAATTTTATGCAACAGTTTCATACTGTAGTCGCCATAACTATATACTCGTACATTTAACGGCACAATTTTGAAGCTAGGACCAAAGTGGAGTATGTAAACAAAATTTGGTATTCTATATGTAGTAAAACGTCATTTGCATTTCTATGAAGCCATTTTAGATATAGAATAAAATAGATTGAAATAAAACTTACGATATTAAAAATTGCAACAATGCGTATATTCTATTCAACCTCGTGTCCAACTATCGGAAAATTCATGTACAGGCGTTTCAGTCGGACAATCGATGTCGTCACTTGCTGCGGCCGTGTCCAATGTTTGCCGAATAAACTGAGATAGAGCTATATATAAACGTATGACGAGGGAATGAAACAGAAAACTTGGCCACGGCCCTTGGGGGTTTTGCGGTGGTATGGCCGGAGATTAGCATAGATTGTCAGCCGTCGGATATCAACGAGCAAGCTATGGCATTGTCCTCTGTGAACGGTTTGCTCTAGATATTTATTAACGCAACTGTATGATAATATTGCCCGAATATGTACTTTAAATGGTTTATCTAAGGAATATAACATAATAATACTGTTCAGAGACTTTAATGGATGATGTGCATGATCTGATTATTAAAAAGTGCTCTTTAAAATTGGCCAGACGCCAATAAATGAGGAGTCAGCCTACTACGAGAACTACGTAACTATATATTATCATATTACTGACGAAGTTTTTCTTATGCCGAGTCACAGTAGAGGAGTTGATTTTTGTGCTGTGTTCAGCCAGTAATGGGATGTAAAAAAGGCAAAAAAACGGTAATATAGAAAATAGAACATTTACAATATTCAAGCTCTCTAGTCAACATTAGAAAGGGATTAATGGTATGCCAAATTAATTAAAATTAAGCAGTAAAATAGTAATGTGGGAGGCAGTAAAGAGTTTTTACTAGTTTACCTACTCGCTGGTTTATACGATTTTTATGTACATTGTCACAACTTTCAAAAACCTGGCTCGGGTATTGAGAGCGGTCCTAAATAAATAACGTTTTCAACGAGCTTAGTCGGTGGTTAAAGCGTAATGAACCGGACAAAGTTACCTGAAGGCTCCTGCATGATTTCCTACCATCTACCAATGTATATGTATATTAATAGATACCTACATACATACATTTAATTTCGTATCGGCTATAAACAACTTCACCTTGTAAAAATAATACAATCTTCTTATACTAAATAAAGTTTCCATATAGAATTTAATTTTCTTTTCCGTTTTTATCGTGGGTAAATATAAAATGCCTATTGTCGCGCATATAAGAAGTTAATGTTATAAAAACGGTATATGTGAATTATTTATGTATGAAATTATTCATTAACTTCAATTGTTCTGAAAGTGGGGTTAATTCTTTTTTCCTACTATTGTTAACTAGCTGTGTCCCACGGTTTCACCCGTATTAAATAGATTCGCAGTTATGTACCCTACGTTTGGTTCTCACTTCCCGTACTTGCCAGATTGCTTGACGTTCGTGGTTACTGCTCCGTTCCTTAGGATCGTAGCGTGAAGTTAGCCTATATTTTTCTTCAGTAAATAAGGTACATGTAAAAATAAGTTTTCAAGTCTGAATGATAGTTTCAGCGGCTTTCGCGTTTAAAAAAAAAAACAAAGAAAAAGCTAAGCTTTATACCTAATATTCATGTAAATAATACACCGATAATTTTCTTTATGATCATAATTATCTTACCACAACAATCAAAAACTTGTCTCTAACATAATTTATATTTCCATTAAAACTTTAAATTTTATCTTTGATATTATGTAATCTGGTATTCGTATCCTCCCTCGGGGGCACGGTGCTTACTTCATACTAAACTCCGAAGCGTTCCTATTATGAAAACTAAATTGCACTAAAATCACGTACCGTGAAGTGGAAAGTTTCAGTTAAGGCAGTGCTTCGTATTCCTATACCTAACTATTGTTTCTTTGACCTATTTCGTGTATAGTTGCATGTGTGCATTTGTTAAATGTTTGCATAAACGTGCGTGCGTGCATGCGTGTATTTTCCGTGTGAAGGACATAACTAGATTTTCATATAGCTATAATTACTCTTTATTACATTTTACAAAGCTGTTTTTTGTTTAAATGGAAGCCGAATGTTACATAGCAAAATTGTTGATTTAATTCTTTTGTAGCTTTGTATTACAGAATTCAATGTATACCGTGTGCAATAAAGATAATAAGGTTTTGTCTTTGAAACATTTTTGTTTAATATAATGAAATTTTCATAACTTCCTTATTGACTGAGGACGCCAGTTTACTTAAATGACTGAGATGGATACAATTTGTTTTTATGTCAAGATCTTATTTAACTATTTGAATTATAGATTATTCACTCAGTTTCCTTCGAATTAAGGGCATTAGTTTTATGTGACATCGCTAGAAGAAATGATGGCTTAGGCACAGACGCAGCGTCTATCGACGTGAGTTCTAATCCCTACAATTGAAAGGGTCGAGGGAAATGTCTCGATGAAATCATAGCATGGTGGTGGGGTATTTTCTAATGCTCGCTTGGCTACCTAACACCCTCGAGTTGAAAATCTCGCTAAGCACCTATAGGTGTGTTTCGGCAGATGTATTTTAGCGACAGTTAGTAGATACTAGGCTCAGAGATTCATGATCTTAGGCCACATCATCACTTAATATCAGTTAAGATTGTGGCCATAACGCTAAGCCTATATAGAAAAAAGAGACCATATTTCATGATCCGGTTTAAAAGTTTTATAAACCATATATTTTTTAATTATGGCCAATATTATCGATAGTTGTTCAATCTATACTTCGCTTTATTAACACTTTAGGTTCAACTACTAATTGCAAATTGACACAGGTACTATCCCTTTACAAAATATCATCAAAAAATTATTTTTAATTTTTAATGATTTTTAAAAGTATTATTGAATATATTGAAAATATATTTACAAATTATCGTAAATAATAAAAATGACTTTTATTTACGATTACTAAAAGTAATATTGACAATTCACATACCCTATTAATTAAACAATGCATACGCTTCCAGTGATGAAAATTTCATACAGTTTGTTTTTGAGTTAAATCCAGACAGACAGACAAACAAAAAAAAAACATATTCGTGTTTGAGTCCTTTCCATTGGTTGATTATTACAAAATAAAAAAAAAATACATGTACAGATAAAACTACAGAGTAATATAAAGTTTTGAAAATCTACGTTTAGTAATGTTTCTACTCATTGTCTGGTGCCACTTTCTTAATTAGTTCTATGAAGATTATACACTGATGTAAGTAAATATAATCAACGTGTTTCTAAATGAATCAAAATTATAATTAGTATAATTTCAAATTATTAGAACCGCGCAAATGGAATAATAATGCACTGAATAATATACCTAAGCGATGAATAAATGATTAACGAAGCCATATAAATTACATAAGACTCGTTTTACAAATTCTAAGCGGAGAGTTCAAAAGACGTATGAATAGTGAATGTAGTAGGTATTCACACACGAGTTTTATTTTTTCTAATTTTCCTCGCGTAGGGAGAAGCAAGTTTTTTTGAACGAAATTTATTTATATGTAATTGATAACATAGTATATATTATATTGCCAGCGTAGGCTTCCCTCGCGCTTCGAGACCGAGTAATTAGCCGCCTTAGGGATTCATAAATTTTTTTATAATCGTACGGTAAAATTACGGTACTATGCGTGAGGGTAAGCACAGAACAATCCGAAACCAATTATCTCATCCGAGAGAATGACAATCGTAAGTTTCTCGGTAGCTGATATGCACTGGCTGATTCCGAAACGCGACGAATCAAAAGAAAGTGACTGTGCCAGGTTTCGAGTGACAGTCGGGTAAAGAACCCAACCACTCCGCTTGAATACTGGATATACATCGGCGGATCCCGGAATGAGTTACGCCTGTGTCACTATGGCCGGTGCCTGGTGTACTCTGATCGCGATTCAGTCAACTACCCAAATGTAGTGTTCTATCACCAAGCAGATGTTATCGGGCAGGCCCGCACGATAACCACAACTTCTGTTGATGGATTCGTTTGTCGATCGCCACAGTAGTTTTGAATTTATTAGGTACTTAACACTTTATTCCGCTCATTTTGACGAGCAAATAAAAAGGAGTTTTTATACGTTAAAAACAATTGATATCGATTTCCCTTTGCATAATTTTTAATACATTTTTCATCAAACAAAAACGATAACAACCCTAACTCTGAAAGAAGATTGTTCGCTTACTGCTAACGAAAGTTTTACAATGATTAATAAATGAAATATAAATACTTAGATAGGTATAGGATCCAAGTTTTACTCACGATTATTGTTTTATATTACACATAAGCTGTTGCTTCAGTCATGGGTGATTAGGTAAGTATTAGGTACCTACTTAAAACTCTATTTGTAATCCAATTTGACAATACAGGGATTATAACTCCGTTTTGTATATGTTTGTATAACTGTTGAAGGATATTTACTATATAAAAACTAGCTGTGCTCCACGGTTTCACTCGTGTTTTATATTAATCGACCAACTCTCCACCGCGTCGTCTCCAATGCACCAGTGTAACCTATCGTTGTTCGCAAATCCTATACTCGCCTGTTGCTTGCTGGTTACTATGCTGCTCCTTAGAGTCATAGCGTGAAGTTATATAACCTTTCTTAAAAAATAAGGTATAAAATTTAAATATATTTTCTCAATTTTGACCGGTAGCTCCACAGATAAGCGCATTTAAACAATCAAAAAATCAATCTCTTTTGCATATAATTGAAAGTATTAGATAACAGAATTCAAATTGCTATTGTTTAACGATTGTTTAAGGAGTAATACAGTATTTATATTCCTCGGCGTTGGATTGTTTGAGTTCGTTTGTTTATTTTTCCTTAGTAAATAAGTACACCGATTTACATTGTTCCTAATAGTAGTTTGGGATAAATAGTAGTTTATCAAGTAGTCGATAAGAATGAATATTTTTTTATCGTTATAGGTTTGCCGTAATGGCCGCAATCTCACTTGATGTTAAGTAACGGCCCAAGATGACGCTAAACCTAGTGGGAGACTGGCTCTCAAGTGCAGCTGCCGGAACACACCTATTGGTGCTTGATGACTGATTTTCAACTTGAGGATGGTAGCTAGCCAGGCGGTCTTTAGAAAAAGCCCTACCACCATGCTATGGTTTCCTAACGATATTTTCCTTCACCCAAAGCTCAGATTTTATTCTGCAGGCGAATTAAGCACCTTGATATTATATTCTATAGGTACTTGAATAACGAATAGGAATATTTTAATATTATTTACTCGCAGTCATACAATAATTATAATTTATGCATTTATAATTTGCTGTAGGAACGTTAGTGTTAGGTACAATAAGCAGGTGTACAAAGGCACGAGTGACTTACCGCTTTATGTTTTCAGGTCGGTAGTTTTGCTGTTTGCCGTGTCGACGTGAAGCGACGCGACGCGCGACGGTCGAGTTGGTTACTTGCCCGCCGCCTTATTATATATCTCACAATAGCAGAGCGATAGCAAAAATTGCTAAATATTTGCTAAAAAATGGCGAATTCAAATTATGTAACAGCCATAACAGAGCCATAGCAAATTGTATGACAGTGCTGCCTCTGTAGAACAATCGGTAAACTAAATGTGCACTTTTCTCTATAGACTTGGGAAGGTTTTCGTATTACGTATGAGTTTTGCAAGCAATAGCCGAGCCATCCGAGAGCATTTTGACCTGTCAAATTGCGATAACCCTTGTAGTGATTTTTTGATCGATTGCTGATCGCTTTGCTCAATAATTCTTAGTATTTTATTATTTTTTGTTTGAATTGTTAATCTAAATATCAAGTGTATGCAATTATCCCATAAAAACGTTGTTCTGCTTCGTTTTGAACCTTAATTTATTACAAACATGAGTATCAAATATTAAGTGTGTGAAGTGTATAGCGATAACAAACAACATTGGAGTGTTAGTGCATATACTCGTAAATTTGGTTTTTAAGAAATTCACTTTTCTCACGAACCCTTGTCCTGCTACGATATTGAATTTTACGTCTCCCACCATTCGTTATCCTATATAAACCAATTCCCTTTGTCACAAAGTTTATTTATATAAGCGTATTTTGTGTTGACAAAAGTATTGTGTAGTGAACATTATTAATCAATTGACTGTGCCTTCGACATGGCTCGTGCTATTCTGTTGATGGAAGCTCTAAACATCGAAAATAGAAGGAAACAAAATCGAAACTCAGCACTATTGAGACGTAGCCTCCGAGACCAGGCCAAGGCGTTGGATTTGTCTGGCGCTGAATTCAAGGCACACTACAGACTTTCTAAGAAGTTATTTATAAATTTATGTAGAGAGTCACAACCATACATGGGTCCATTGAAAAGGAGAACAAAAGTGAGCGTACAATGTAAGGTATGAAAATTGGAGTGAGATATTATTGTGCTTGATTGACTTTTATTAGAATTAATTTAATAAAGGTATGATATTACAGGTGCTTACAGCGCTGTCATTTTATGCTACTGGCTCCTATCAAAAGCCAGTGGGCATAAGCTACCTTTATGGCCTCAGTCAAGCCAGTGTGTCTAATGCTGTTAGAGAAGTAACAATGGCTTTAAATAGACACACTGTTTTAAAAAAATACATAAATTTTCCTCAGACACAGCAAGAAAGACAAAGAATTATAAATGGGTAAAAACAAAATAGAACATTTAAAATCTATGTATCTTCAACTTAAGACAAAAAGTTGTAATTATGATAAAATGTTTTAGATTTTCGAATAAATTTGGATTCCCTGGATGCCTGGGATGTATTGATGGTACTCATATAGCTCTAATTAGGCCAATCGAACATGAGGAACGCTTTTATAATAGGAAACTATATCATTCCAGAAATGTTCAAATAGTAAGTAATTTATAAATGAACAGTATTTATATGTTTCTTATGTAACAATTATTTAAAAAGTCATGTTTTTTATTTCAGATATGTGACAGTGATTTAAACATTTTGCATATTGATGCATCATTTGGTGGTGCTACACATGATGCATATATTTGGAGGAATTGTGTAATACATGAATATCTCCAAAATCTTCACAGTACAGGAGAAGCCGTCTGGTTACTTGGTTGGTAAAAATATCTTAACATATTACAGACAAATATATAATTACTATAATTACATAATTGTTTTAACATATTGAATTTATTTTGCAGGTGATTCAGGATACCCACTGAGACCATGGCTTTTAACTCCTATTGTAAATGCTGTGCCTGGTAGTGCAGATGAGCATTACACTAATGTTCACTGTCTAACTAGAAATACAGTGGAACGTTGCATTGGGGTTTTAAAATCTCGTTGGAGATGTTTACTATCTCATCGAGTATTGCACTATGACCACCAAATCGTGGCTAAGATCATAAATGCCTGTGCTGGTTTACACAATATATGTAACAGAAACCAACTGCCAGTACCTCATTTACCAAATTCTGACACACGGAATGATCTACTCTACCAAATTCCTCAGCTACCATCAAATCAAAACGAAGATTCCAGTTTTGAGCAACAACTCCTCATTAGCGGACGACAACAACGAAATCGTGTTGTTCAAAGATTGTGGTTAGCACAAAGATAGTGATTTTTTTTGCCCTGCCTTTAATATTTGATTATTTTTTGTATTGTTGTTCTATGAGTTTTTATTTCATTTAAATGGTGTAAAGTATTTTAAGTGGAAATTTATATTATAGAATTGTATTAATAATGACTCGCTTTATTATTTTAGTAAGGAAAAGCACATTGTTTATAGCTTATAATAAAAAAAATGATTTCATTTAATTTAATTTTATCATTACTACTTAACTGCTGTAGACAAACGCGTAACATTGGGTAACTCTTATTACGACCAAAGTTAAAAACTAACCTGCAATGATAGTTTTATCTCTATTTGCTTTTAATTGGTATTATATCAAAACTGCAGAACCATTATGCCTCAAAATTTCTAAAAATCGCTCTAATTAATCCCTTTAAAATGTCAACATCGTGATTCGTATTACAACTAGCTAGTTCGCTAAGAATTTAACAGATAGCATGCTATAACTACAATTTTATTGTTCATAATTCTTTTTAAATAATTTAGACTTCGAATGTAGACTTTGAATGCTTCAAATTTGAGTATGTAAGTTTTGTTTTTTTAAAATAGTGTAAATAATAATTGTCAACTGATAATTAGGACTGTTGTTCTCGTCATAATAAAAACAAAATACATAAAATTATTTTAATTTAAAAAGTTAATTTTCTTTGTCGGCTGTTCGTATATTTTCCCTTTTTTCTATAATCGCCACAAGCGCGCGCAACGTATTCGCTTGCAAGTGCGATGTCTCCGCCTGCAAGCGCGAAGCCTCTGCCATTATTAAAGCAGCATTGGCGAGATTTGTTGCCTCTACTCTGCGCCGCTCCAAATCCATAACCCACTGCTGGTCGATTCTAGATTGAGCTGAAAACGTAAGATTTTAATTTTAACTATTTATTTAATAGGATTTTTAACATGGCATTTACAGTAATATGTAAGTGAGGCTCATGTGCTCAAATGTGCTCTCTCAACTACAGAACACAGCAAGCGATAATCATGATTTTATAACAGTTAGCATAATGATTTTAAGTTAAAGTATAAGTAAAACATATCAGTAAATTATAAGTTACATAAGAAATGTTTTATTATTTTCTGATTTACTAATATTTGTATTTAAATATAGATAACACTATTTTTTAATATAAAAGCTTATTGATATGGTGTCATATCATTTAATATGTTCAATTGAATAAAGTATGCTCAGGCTAGTAAAAATTCAGTTTTACAAAGTAAATATTTAGTTTTAAAAATAATTAGTAATGTCTCCTAAGTAGATAGTATACTCACTGGTAGTATTAGAGATACTAATTCTACTGCGTCGTAGGCGAGGGCGGTCAACATGAGGTCGGCTCACAGGACTCTGTGTACCTGTAATTTTTAAAATTAATTGTTTCTATTGTGTCTTTTGAATCAATGGTGGTTCAGTGGTAGAGTATACAAACATTGCGTCGATTGAGGTGGGCTCGAATCTCTGAAATGAGCCTGAGATTGTAGTGAAGAAAATTATCGTGATGAAAGCATAGCATGGTGGTAGGGCTTTTTCGACAATCGCATTGCTAGCTACCACCCTCAAGTGAAAAATCTGTCGACAAGCACCTATAGGTCTGTTTTGGTAGTTTCACTTAAAAACCAGTCCTCCACAAGGTTTAAAATGTCACCATCTTGAGCTAGATCGTCTCTTAACATCAGGCAATACACTACCACTAAAATATAAAAAATTAAAAATACTATAATTGTTTTTTGAAATTACCTCTCTGTGGTTCTTCTGATACGTATTGCGGTAGTGTTTCTTGTTCAACTGTAGAGGTGGTCCCAGTTATTGGAAATTCTGAACTGTCTGTAAATAAACAAATGTATACTTATAGCAATATACATGAAACCAATATACATAATATACAAAAAAATTCGTGAATCAGATTTACAACTTCATTTCACCATAATATGCTAAAGTCTGTCACAATAAGAATCACGAATGCCTTTGGAAGTTCAATATCTGCACACAATACATTTATATAATATGTACGAGAGTATAAATTACATAATTGTATTAGGGTTATTCACTAGGAAAAAGCATTTTTACAGACAATTTTAAAATATAGGTATAGCCATCGAAAAAAAAGTAATAAAAACATATTACTGTAAGAGGAACATACATAGAAGGGAAACACTTACACACTTTGCATGTTTGACCTCTTTTTGAAGGTGAACTTTCAACAGTCTTATGAATAGAGTTGTCATCATTTGCCACATTATCTAAAACAAATTTTGACTAATGTTACATAAAAGATAAAGTATAATAGGATATTCATGAAAATACTTGTAATGCTTACCAGATTTTTTTACTTGCTCAGGAACAGTTATTAAATTCATTTTTGGTACTTGTTCTGGATTCGGGTCAGTGTTCTGGAAAATAATTACTAAATATTAGTATTTACAAAATTGAAATAATTTAATGACCATGTACAGATATTACGGAAAATTGAAGAACTTACAAAAACAGGTATTTGGTGCTCTCTGTCACCAAACACAGCTTGCTCACCGACGATAGCCAATATTATTTGTCTATTTCGGATATATCTTCTTGGCTGGATGGTCCACCACCAGTACCCAAAGCTTCCCTCTTCCGTTTTGCAAGTCTGGCTTTACTTTTGTATTTAATGTCAGCCCAGTACTATAACAAAATATTTTTTTTAACAAACCTACTTCATTATTTATAAGCATTAAATATAATTATTAAACCTATTATAAGTCTTTAAACAAAAGTGGTTTATTAACCCAGTAAAAAATACTCAAAGTGTACAATATGCGATCGCTAAAAATTCTGTCATAAAAATCATGCATATATACTATGGAAAAGTATAACAATCTTTTTAAATTCGGTTTAAGACAAAATTATATAAACAAATAACTCTATTTAACTTTAAAATAAACCAATCATTTCTGAAAAATAAAGCTTACCTTCTTCCAGCGTTCTGCTGATTTAGTTGATCCAGAACCAGAAGAGTTTAGCTTTGAAGCAAGATCATTCCAGTGTTTGTCGACAGTTTCTTTAGACCTTGCCCCAAGGCCCACGCCTTTGGCTAAAGCCGGACACTGGGCGAGGAACTCCAGGAGCTCCTCAAGTTGGTCATTCCACACTCTATTTGCCATTTTTTTTACTGGATCAGACGAGACATTTTTTATATAAAATAAAGGCATTCAAACAATTTACACAGTATTATTACTACACTTTTAACTTACTTTGTTATTTTAAAGCACCAGTTGATCACTTGAGAATCAAACAAACACTGAAAATGAGTAGAGTTTGTTTCAATATGGTTTTAAGTGAACCACTTAAAACCATATTGAAATAAACTCTACTCATTTTTTGTAGAATTTAAGTGGATATTAAAAAAAAAAACAGAGCACTAAACACAACTTGGAAACACGACCAGTAAGGGTTGCCAAATGAACTAGACATTTGGCAAAAATATGAAAACAAGGAAGAAAAGATGAAGAGATTAGTAAAAAAAAAACATAAGCCACAATAAATAAAAAAAAATATTTATCATTACTGTTGCACTCTCTTAGTAAATATTGAAGTGAAATTCACCATATTTGGCTTTAATATTAGAACCAATATTAATATTATTGTTATGTCATCCTTAAACATGTTGATGATTATTTTTTTTTTGGTTTGTTCGAAAAGAAAGAACAGGTTCATATGACTAAATACAGTCTTTCTACGTATGCATTTCTCTACGGAAATACCATTATTCAACAGTGCACCAACCACTTGTATCGTAAGTAAAATAATCAGCTAGAGGCTTAAATAAATAAAAAAGCGCGTAACCTACACTGAACGGTTGAAGTGAAACTACTTTGAATTTGACATATTTTAGACCAATATCATGTGTTCATACCGAACACGGATAAAGTGACAAAAAAACCGAGCATTTCTGTTAAAAAGCTAACACCTGGCAACCCTGTACACAATTTAACATAAACATTTGTTCATTGTTTGATAATTCATTAGTTCCATCGATTGCTACAAAATGGTTTCTGGCGCTAGTATTATCGCAAAAGTGCATAGCGAACCATTAGCGAGCGACGAGATAGATGATTCCTGTTAAAGCAGTATATTGCGCACCTCATGCGCGACCGACGCGCAATTTTTGCTTATCGCTAATTCTTATGTAATAGGGCTGCCGATCCCTCACGTCCGCACCCTGTCAACATAGATAACGTCTACAATGCCTGCCTAAAACTACTCAGCAAACAAACACACCATCCTTTATCAAACATCGCACCCTTTATTCAAAATCTATCACTTATCGTCGATATTGTCGACTAATATATAATAGTCCTATAATATATAAAAATATACCAACATCTTGCCTCCAGCTGCTTAGAGCGTTGTATAAATAATAGATACCATTTTTGGCCTTCATTACAAGGATATCGAATAGCGTATTAAATTTCTGTCTAAATAAAAAATTAACAGGAACAATGATAATCAATGCATATGTGAATTCTTATATCTAAGCCAAAGCAAGTATAATTAACGCCTAACACATATCTAATGATTACGCCTAAAAATTGCGTGTATATTTGGGACCATAAGAGTAGTCTAATAGTTTAAAAGATATTAATGGAATTAATTGTTTAGAATATTAAAATATATGAATACATTTTTACAATTTTGAGATTAAAAATTAGTATCTAATACGTATTATTACATATTAAAAAACAAAGTACCCCCCAATGCGTTTGCCTGTCTGTCTGAACGCAATAAACTACATAATTAACGAACAGATTTTTATACGGTTTTCATCAATAGACGGAGTGATTCATGAGTAAGGTTTAGATTTATATTTTCTTTATAGTTTTGTATAAATTGACTGAAATATGACGATGATTGTTAAAAATGTCGGAATTAATCATACCGATTGGCAGCTTTACTGGCTTTACTGGCGTCCAATAGAGTTAGTTATATGCATTACTCTGCTACCAGTGCGAAGCCGAAGTGGGTTGCTAGTAATTTGTACAAACTGATAGGTGTGATTTAACTTGAAAGAAACCGAATTTGTTAAAGAACAATAAAGACAAATATTGTATCTATAGATCTGTACATAGGAACATATACCATACTTTAAATACTAAATCCTTCGCAAATCTATATAGATTACTAGATAGTAGACACAGTAAAACAATAAAAAAATCGCTTAAGTATTTACAGACAAACTAAAGAATCAGGGAACGTGCCGTTTTTTTAAGTCGCTTCATAGAGATGTTACATTTGCTTCTATACAGTAATAAAAAAACTTTATAATTGGTTTAAAGTATGTACCTATCTACTATCTACCTAGTACGTAGTTATGTAGGTAGGTAAATCCTTCAGTAGATTTTTTGTGTCAGTATAAAAAAATTTGAACATTACAATTATTGAGACAGATATTTATATCATCATTTTAATTTTAGCCTGTACTTTTTTGAACTGTAATGAAGCCAATCACTCAAGACTTCGCCTTTATCTTAAAGATTAAGACTTAAACGGCAAATATACTACTGTTTTACGATACTAATATAACCATCTAGTATTTTCTGGGTATCTAATTTCTAACAAACACTTACATAGTGGCAATGTCAGTAAACATTTGTAAGAAGTTGAAATCAACCAACGTATGCAACACAAAGTATTTACGAAAGGTTTATTGCTCATGAAGATTTTTCGAAACTTTGTTAGATATTGTTGTTATATAAATGTTGTTTGTTACAGAAAGATCTAATTATAATTGAAATTTTGAATTCCAATCAACATAAGAGAAATCAATCTACTTAGTTGTTGGTTTGTTGGCTATTGTTGTTGAAATTTTGCGTGTTGTAATACTACGGATAATTTAAAGGCCTCTTCAATAGGATAATTTTAATTGAACTTTGAAATTTCTTGTTAAGCTGCAGATTTTGTTTTTATGCAAGTATTTGTATAAATTAAGTACCTACCTTATGAAATTACGGGTTTACAATAGTTTTTTTTCTGTTCAATATAATGTTTATTATACACACCTGTAGTCTATAGCATACTTATAGATTTTTTTTATTGTAATTTATGTAATAAACTTATCCAGAGACAGACAGAAATATAACCGGTAGATTTAATTTAGGTGTTTCGTGTGGTTGAATTACAAACTATTCACAGAAAAGGCAAATCATTAATACTACTATTTTGGATAAGGTGAACACTGGAATTATTTATTAACAAATTCTTAAAAAAAAGCTACATATATTGTTATTACGTGTTATATTGCATTTAAAATGTACGAAGAAACGGGCGATTCCTAGGAACAATGATTTAAAACACTTGTCTAAATCATATTATAAATCAATAATTTTTACTTGAGAATGACCCGGTAAAATCAATTTGCCCAACCATCACGTACCGCCGTTGCTTACCATAATGTTTCTTTTGACTTTTCTTTCACTAAGTTTTTATAGTATATTAGCTACTTAAATACATAATACAAGCTTTGCTTAATTTGGAATTAAATGGTATGTGAAATTGTGTCCAAATATTTATTTAAGTTCTATAAGTATGAACTTTATTTAACTGGGGTAAAGATTAAAAATTACTTTCGAATCGAATACAAACTTTTACTTTATGAAATAGCTATTACTCATTACCTGTTATAATGTTGATAACAGCTAGGTATATAGGTATTATAATTTTAATACATATAACTTGAATTGTTCCACTTGTATTACTTCCCCAGTAACTCGCATTATTTGTACGGGATTTGTATGCGATATTTTTATGTTAAAAAAACGGCAGTTCGAGTAATATATGATATGCAAGCCCTTAAGTAATTACAAGCGAAAATTTTATGAACACATTTTGTATTTGCCCTGGCAATTGTCCGGAAAAACGGAATTACTTAGATTTTAAATGTTTTCAATATATTAGAAACATGTGTATTTTTATATGTTGCAGTTTTTTTAGTGTTAGTGATAGTCGACACTTGTTCAAACGATTCATTTTATTTCTCCGATCGCCTTTGACGTGCATTGGCTTCTTTTGCTTTGTTGTTAACGGGGCCGTGAGGCTTTGCTCACAATTACATTGTGCAGTTAATTTACTAAACAACAGAATTAATCTATTCAAATGGAACAACATTAATTAGGTACACTATAAAAAGGAAAGGAAATCTAGGTAAAGCAGTTCATGTTTTTCGACTGACTGTTACAAAATTCATTAATAGGATTTGTGGGGGCGTTTAAATTAGCAGCTTTATTGTTGCATATAATATAGATCAGGTTCACTAAACTAATTCAATGCAGATGAAATTGACCCTATCAATATGAAAAATGGGGATAGTCGAATCTGAGGATTTAAGTTGCTGATGCACATAACAAAAAAAATTGTATTTAAACTTTTACAAATACAAAGTATGTATTTATGCGTGGTTTCTGGTAAATAATACCTTATGAGGTCTTTTTATATCGGTATAGCATTGTAATCACAATCTCACCTGATCTAAGTGACGATGCGGCCCAAAATAATAAACACGCTAAGCCTAGTGGAAGACTGGTTCTCAAGTGCAGCTGCCCGAACACAGCTATTGGTGCATGACGACAGATTTTCAACTTGAGAGTGGTAGCTAACCTGGTGGACATTAGAAAAAGTTCTGACACCATGCTAAGGTTTCCTCACGATATTTTCCTTCATCGAAAGCATAGGCTCATTGCAGGGATAAGAACTCACGTCAATCGACGCGATGTCCGTTCACGCTACCACAAAGCCATCCTTGCTGTCACGAGGATTAAAATAATTTCATGAGTTAATGCTACGCTTATACCTAACATTATTGTAATAAATATTGATCACTGTACCCGCTATACTCTATAGGATTCTTGTTATACCAAATTTAACACTTCGTATTTACGTACGCCTTTTACGAGCAGTTAATTATAACAAGATGAAGGTTATCTTTTAGAACATCGTGTCAGTAAAACTAATTTGACATAGTCCGACGTACCCTAGTAGTTAAATGTTACTCAGAGCACTTTACATATATTACATATATATCTATATACGTTTTGTCACAGTATAAAGCCTGATAAATTCTTCGACGGAATCTGATATTGGCTATTTTTCACAAACTATGCCAACATATTTAAGCCTATGGGAGAAAAACCTTTCTTATATCGATTTTCTGAATAATATTATTTTATAAACACGTGAAATGTTCTTTAGAAGATCTTTATAATTCCGTTTTTTACCTTACCAGGAATATCTACCATTAATTAATTTAGAAATCATTTTAACAGTAAACATATTATTGATGTTCATTTTACTATGTATCTTTCACAGTAGGTTGTTAATTAATTACTTCATGAACACAATAAACCTTTTAAAGAAGAATATATTATGGTGCTTGCTTGTCAATGTGCACCTATTCATAACGGTACATTTCTACTCGGTGCAACTAGATCTGCAGCGTCAAATGACAAGGCTTGGCGCCTCTGTGGCTAGTTCACAATGGAACCATTTTTTTTTTCAGATAAAATTTATATTAACATTACGGGTATAAAGCTCAAAATATGTTTATTTATCGCGCTTATCTTTGGATCTACCAGTCAGTTTTGTAGCCTATTTATTGAAGAAGATTATATAACTTCATGCTATGAAACTAAGGAGCGTAGCAGTAACCATGGGCGTCAAGCAATCTGGACATATGCAGACTAGCAGTCTTGGCTGCCCTAGGTCGTGTAGTAGCCGACCCCATCTCAGCTCTTCGTTTATTGAGACCATAGAGTAATAAAGTCCGCTAGCTATATTCATAATTCTATGACTGTGACATAAAATATGAATTACTTAAATAAAACATATCAAATTTGATGGTAATAAAGTATAAGCTTTGCGATGTCAACATTGTAATTAAAACTGGATTTTTTCCTTGTCTGGAGTATTAATACTTTATATTATGCTTTAGTGTACTTTTATTTATTGTCGTCACATGTTCGCAATAGTATATTTTTTGTCACGATTAGCCGCCCTAGGCCTGGGCTTAGTTGGCCTTAAGAGAAATCCGCCACTGAATCTGGCAAGCTGTAGGCAAGTACGGGAAGCGAGAACAGCGATTAGCTACACGGGTGCGTTAGCGGTAGTGTGATGGAGAATTGGTCGAAATTTAACACGTGTGAAACCGTGGAGTTCAGCTAGTAATATATATAAAAAATGTTGAAGATCTCTCATATTGTCCAAGATACCTCTAATACGTAGGTAAATATTTTAAACTATAACTTTAAGAGTAAAGATTGATCTTTAAAGTTTTCTTACAGGGAAGGGATACTTCCTTTTGAAAGAAGAATCCCACTCCAATAGAATGGTTGCTGTTAGCGGCTCATTTCTGAATAAATAAATGTAGCCTATAAGCTGGAGTTAGTAGAGGATGCTCTATAGAGCATCCTACCGCCTTGCTCTTGACGCGTTCGAGTTCTGAATCGAATCGAATAAGATTCGATTTGATGCAATTTGGCAATCTTGCTGATGGCTGATGGTCGCCGTTGTTTTTGAGTTGTACTGTGCTTACCATCAGATACAGTGTAGTCACTTTACCTTGGTACTATATAATAATAATAAAAATAAGTATTGAGTGCGTTTAAAATAAATAAAATGTAACCATTATAGAGTAGTCTCTATTCGCCGTAGCGACGAACTAGAACGTCCCTAGAAGCGACTTAAACCTTTGTTAGAGGAAGTATATCCTTACAGGCTTTGTGTACAGGCCGGCAGCTCGCGACGGGATGCGCTTATCTAATTGTCTTGGACCTTTCGTGTGGAACACCTCTATGCCTTAAATAACCATCCCTGGACATTCAGCATCAGTGTTCTACTTGCATTGGATTGAGCGTATCTAAAAAATCGCAGTTTAGCGCGTGTGTTGTGAAGTTACAATTATTTTTTATAGTATCTTCGAAATTAATACTTCATTTTGCATATAATTCGCAGTTATTTACATCTCTATATAGCATCCTACCTATCCCGTTCTTAAGTTTGTTTAGAGTCTTTTTAAATGCCTATCAGTTTTAAATTGTTAACACCTTTCCAAGTAACAATGATACTTATATAAACAATAACAAACTAAATTTAGTAATGGAAATAAAATATAAAGTCCTACAATAAGATCATAAAATTTTCTCTTAGAGTTTGGACCTAGAATACGTAAAGAGATACCTATTGACGCCGACGTAGACGTCGAACGGCAGATCACGTCCAACGAATTGTTTAACTATATCAGGACCCATGGAAAGAGTCAAAGAATTGAAATAAAATTCACGACTTTATTTTTGACCGTACTTTTTTAACATTAAATCGTTCATGAATAATAATAGGTTTTATTTAACTACCAAACCCCATTTATTACATACCTTTTAATGCATATTTGTTCTTTAATGTTTTTAAATTGAAGCAAAAGCGTAGATTTGACATTTTTATGAGCGAGATGAAGCCAAATTGTGACGAGGGTGACCTGCGCCTAAATCTGTTGCAAAACCTTTGTACCAAAATCCCTTTTGTGCTTTCCTCGATCCCATTCGATACTGACTCAATTTGCCATTTCTCGAATCAAAGGTTCCGAATTAAACATACCCTTTGCGTACAAACGGTTTAAATTGAAGGGCGGGTGCTATCGATGCTCCGAATTTAATCAATGTAATATATTTTATTGTTATTATATGAAGCAGGTGCGACTTAATTATTTTCACATTTAGTCAGTTGCTATCTCGCATGGAGGGGCGCGGTGAGGCGGGTTGTTGCCGGATCGATACGGCCCACGCGACTACGACCGCGCGGTCTTCCAGGTACATCTTTACGTAAATAATGTAAGCAATCGTCGTAGCCCGCACCGCCGTAGCCTCTCAGGACGACTCGTGTCAAATGTCAATATCCATCTTTCTTAATTTTCGACTGTTGTTGTCTTGATGCCATTCATTTCCTTAGGTATATTAATATGCACGATGGAAAGGTTAATCTACTCACGTGCGTTTGACAAACTATATGCGTTAATCAATCAGCCTCTCCACCTTCGGTTTATAATATGATAGATATTACAAATTACGTAATTCCGCAATCAATTAAAGGTTAGAGTCATTTTACAACTTTGTATTTACTTCTAGAGTATTTTAGGCACTGTTTTCAAGTTCCATACGTAATATAGGTATAGTTAGTAGTGTATGAATTTACTAACAAAAAAAGGAATTTTGCAACAAAAATAATTAGCCCAATTTAGAAAATAGATATTTACTAAGCTAAATAATAATTTTAGACATTAAGAATGATTAATTTATTTTTTTGAGTTATAATAAGATTTTGATGTTGCATGCGTAATAATATACCTACTATTTTAGTATATTATAACTTCCATGATTTTTTTTATTTTGTATAAAAATCTTTTCCCTTTATTTTGAAAATGTATAATTTTCAAGCGAAATAATAACTATAGACATTAAGAATGATTAATTTAATTGTTTGAGTTATAATAAGATTTTGATAATAGTTATTTGACACAATTGTACCTACTTATTTGTGTTGGCGACGAATGAAAAGGAAGCCCCGCCGATGAAGTCTGAAGGATGCTCGTGAAGTCACCGGCGGCTCCATAATTTGACTACTGAATTCGCGTGTGTGGGCGGAGTGATTTTATTCTCTAGCACCATTCGAATTCAGTGCTTGAATGTGGACTCTCAGCTAACTACAACGATTGAGCGACAGAACATTCATTTTTTGTAGGTTTTTCTAATAAGTTTTCCTTAGAATACAACGTCGGAACTGTTAAATAATCAATTGATGAACTATGTTAAGTAGTTTTTATCGTGTAAAAGTAGATTAATGACTGAAATCAGTCAAAGTTGTTGTGTACCATTTTTTAGTATTTACGTCGTAATGATAGGTTTGCCCAATTTAAATTCTAAGGTAATATATTAAATTAAAAAGGAGCGGTACCTATATATTTAAAAGTATTTAAGTCGTAACGATGTGTTACAACATTTTAAATTCTAAAATACCAAAAATAATTTATATAAAATAAATTATTATATAAAAAATATTTTTACCCCATAAATATTTTGAAAATGGTTATTATATCATCGAAGATTAGGAAATAAATATTGGGTTGGCACGTGGTTGCATTACGCAAAATTTTATGTCGATTATATATTATATTATACATTTGTTTTTGATTTATTTGATTGTTTACAATATTAAATAGTTTCATTTATCCTAAATGTGCATTTGTTTTATCATATACCTTTTCTTGCTCCGATATCAATCCTCTCCGAGTCGTTAAATAACACATTGTCCATCAAGTCACAAAATATTACTACGACACAAAAGATCCTACGACACACAAGAAGACCCTACGACACACAATGACCCCCGACACACAAGACCCTATGACACATAAGATCCTACGGCACATATATGTGAAGACCCTACATCACATGAAACCCTACGACACACAAGACCCTACGACACACGAGACCCTACACCACATGAGACCCTACGACACCCGGAGACCCTACGACACACGAACGGAGATCTTTTAACAAAAGTTTAGGGATATCAGAAAACAGGATTTTTTTATCCATATATATTATAATGCAACAAATTATTGTTTTATTTATTTTTCTCGAAAAGGGCTTAAGATATACAATTGAAATTAATATCGAATTCTACAATCTATGACCGAAAACTACTGTAAAAAGCAAGTTTCAAAAAAATTCTAAGTCGCACCAATTATCAAAATATATATGGTACTTGCCGCAAGCCTCAGTCTTGAAAATTGGCACGAGGGGAGGTGTTTTAATAAATGTTAAGGGAAAATCCGAAAATAAGGAATATCTAATCCAGGTGTGTAATTATATAATGCAATAAAATTCTTATTTTTTTCTAATATCAAATGCTGAAATATATGTCCTCAAACTGCTGCTAGGTTAACGTAATCAAGAGATTTAGCCCAAAGATTTAGTTAGTCTAAAAGTGGCTGTCATTGAGCGATTATCAAAACCTATCTACCTAACCTAAGTATCCTATTTCCAAGCTACATACAATTTTGAAAGCCCTCCTACAAGTATGCATATAAGTTATCCATATAATGTTAAACAATGATCCGGGTCAGATTTTCAGAATAAAATTCATTTAAATGAATGGTACACATTCACGTAATTCACATATTTTGAACATGACGTAATTTTTTTTTGTATCATTAAATTACTTATCATGGTTTAAATATTAACGTTAGTTATAGTGTATAAGGTTTCAGATCTTTCTATTTTACACAGATGTCTAGTATATTGTACAAGAAGATTTCGTTATCACCTGCTTGTATTGTGTTTCTATTGTCCTATGTTTTGGCAGCGTATTCCAAGAAAGCGTGTTTGTAGTGATTTTTTTTACGAGTTGATTTTATACTATCGTTACTTTTTTTTCCTTATTTTTTGTTATATGATGTTTGAAGATATGGCTTAAAACCTTTTTGGTAAAAACATCTATAAAATTATAAAAAAAATATTCACTAAAATCTGTTAAGTGGTTCTTGAGTTATAAGCGCACTAACAGACAGACAGACGGACAGACATTGACGAGATACATTAAAGAATAGGTTAATATATAAACAATATTTATGTAAAAGATGGTACAATAATGTACAAGTAATGTTATCAGTTCGGAACCCTCAAGGTGCGAGTTCTACTCGCTTCATATCTACTTGCCAGATTTTTTAATTGCTGGCATTGTTTTTTTAAAGTTAGAGTTTATCTGGAAATTCAACCCGTTGGAGCATGTAATAAATTGCTTCAAAATTCTAAACTTCTGAATTAATAAACGCAATATTCAAAAAGAATTAGATTTAACGGTGGTTTTCTGTTAAACATTTAACTAGGTCTATTTCAATTAAAGCCACACTAACTATGTCATTATTGTAAATCTGCATGAAACGTACAGAAAATAAAGAAGAAAATATAGAACATTTTTACGGCTAACATATGTTTCGACCGAGTTTTGTTTTAGCTATAATAGTACCTAAACTCAGTTTTATTTAACAATAATATTAAACTATATAATATAATTGTAAATAAACTCTAAATAAATAATTGTAAATTGTATGTTTATTTATTTGACTATTTATTTGAGTGACGAAGGCGTTACTTTGCGGAAATCCATCGTAAATAATTATTCGAAATTTCTTTGCTACTTCCACCTGCAATAGATGAAGAGTAGTTTCAGCTACCTAAACATAACATGTTTGAATTTAAATAAATGTGTAAATGAATTCTTTAAATAAATTAAAATAATAACAGTTAAGAATTCGGAATCGAATTTAAGAGTTAGAATTTCGGCAGTGCCTTCCGAATCGGCAGTAGTCATTGAAAATATTGAATATAACCTTACTAGCTGTGCCCTCGGCTTCACCCGCGTATAATTGAAAAGAAATCGCTTATTGATGATTTATAATACTTCAGTATAAACAATATTTATTTCGGACGGCCAGGGTTATGCGTCACAACTCACACGGCTCGTTCGCACCACTACATCTATAGTCATAGGCCCGAGCCGAGTGCTGACTTATAATTTTACATTATCTTCCAAACTTTTCGTCCAAATAACATGCTATAAAGGGCAAAGTTTATCTACATGATATGTATTGATGATGACGTAACTTTCGTTGGTAAGGATTAATATGCCATCCCTAATAATAATGCTCATAAATCCCTTTTCAAGTTTCAATAAAAAAATATCACTAAATTCCTTATTGTGGCTTATGTATCACGGACTTTTTTTAGATGTACTGAGCAGTAAATTTTTTGTAGAACATTGTATTTACGTATCAGTAGCCAATACGCCAGCGCACGTGGATAAAATAGTTCGGGTACGCGATTTCGCCCGACTTACTTAACAAAAATCAATATTTAAGGCTGGCTGAAAGGTCTAGCCTATTTCTAGATGGCCTTTACTATTCCACGTCAATATGGCAATCATATACAAAAATATTTTTTCGAACTCGATTGGCAGTTCCAGAGATTAGCGTGTTTAAACAAACAAAAAAACTCTTCCGCTTTATTACATTAGCATAGTATAAATTATTGAAACTACTATTCATTTACTGCAGGTGGAAGTAACAAAGAATTAATTTCGGATAATTATTAACGTACTTTTTATCCTAAAAAGAAGTATCAAGCTTCTGTAACAACCTACTCGTTTTATGGCCACAATAATTCACGCCTTGCGCACTGCGGAAAGTGGCGTACTCTGTTGCGCGACACAGAACCTATTCTGGAGTGACTTGAGTAAATGCCAAAATGCCAGTATAATCTGTTAGTTGAAATAAATAAATCCTTCCTTATAATAGTTATTTATGCATAGTAGTTTAAGAGTTTAAGAGTCGATTTTTCGATCTACTGGAGTGGAGGGGATCTATCGGACTGGAGTGATTCTAATTATGATGAAGAATGTGGTGTTACCACGAAATTGCCAAACGAGAATTTAGCATTTAAAGGCATCATGTTGTACTGGCTACGCATCCTGCATATAAATATTATATTGAATGAAATTATTGGAATTAACTTTATTAAAGTGTATATTCAATCTGCGTTCTTTTTAAATGAAACGTATTAAAAAACATTGTTTTTTTTTTAAGCAATGTAGCCTATAGTCATTTACAACTAAAAAGAACATAATGTTGACTGCGGACAGTGATATTAGATTGCTGCACTCTTAAGAAGGTACAGAGTTGAAAAATTTCGCGTGTCAGTGCAAGTTGCTGTTGTTGTTGCTGTTGTCAGTGCAAGTGGAACACAACAGCACCACAAACGCTGCTGCTTTGTGGCAGGAAAAGGTGTGATCGAACTTTATACAGGTTGTATTATTTACTATTCAGGATTATATTTATCGAGGGACTGAGGACAGAGTTAAGAATGAAAGAAGAGCCTGCCTCTGGCTTACTCCAGCTGAATTTCTGCAACTCATGTCTCTACACGCCTATTTTGTATGATAGTGGATGAGTTTAGTCGTCGACTTCCAGAAGAGACCTCAGCGTGTCAAGGTGTTTAACCCGAGATTGTGCCAGCTCTTTTCACTCTAAGCGCACGTGTCTGGCCGTCACTCCCTTTTCCATGCACGCTCGGCATAAAATGGATTTAGTGATTTTGGTATTGGCAGAGGGTAGTGATTGCTTGGCATGTCTACAATCCATCCGACTGTTCTATTCCGTGTCTCTAAGTCGTCTCATCCTTGAACGTATTTCTGATTTGATCCAGTAAAAAGGGAGGAGAATAATACGTTCCGGACCCGACACTATTGTCTGGAATCCCTAGCTAATTTGATAACGAGGTAATTAAACAAGTATTGGGTCATCCAGGATGATATCATCTTACAGGGTTATAAAACTATGACGTCACCAAGAGCGTCATCATGACGGGCGGTGTGACCTAAAACGTCGCCTTCTTTGTTATCCTCAGTTTGGTTGACCGTAAGGAAAGTCTGTAGAGGTTTTTTTTTTAGATCTATCTACTCCGTGAGCCAATAGAGCCCTGAATCCTCAGACGGCTTTTAAAACATAACCGGGCTTGGGGGCTAGCGCTTAAGGCACTCAGCCGCGAAAACGAGGCAACAAGCTAAACTAATTATACATGTTTATTTCCTCTGAGAGGAGGGAAGAAATATGCGTATATGTCGGGAGAAGTGGGGCAGATTGATACAGAAAAATTCAATGTCGTATTTTATGCATAAAAAAACAATAAAATATTTTTTTTTGTTTATTGAATGTTACATTTTATCAATATTATAATACCAGTCATAAGAATCATTAAAGTTAAATAATAATGAGAATAAAATTAATTTAATAAAAAATGGGTTTTGTATCATTGTACCCTACGTATGGGGGCACATTGATACATAGAATGGGGCACTTTAGTACGAAAATATATATGTGCTTATATATAATAGGAAATAAGGTTTAACTGTTGGGAGATTATAATAAGACTGATGCAGCTTTTTCGTAAATATAGGGTCAGTTTCAATTGCGGATATTTCATTTTCTTGTGTATTTACCGAATTTATCATATTCGTATCGCTTACATGGATGTGAATAATACGTATCAATATGCCCCACGTATTGATATATCAATGTGGCCCACCAGATAATTTAAACAAAACAAAAAAAAAATCAATAAAATTATTGAACACATTAAAAAAATACTTCTAATACGGAATATTGGATGGATTAACTTAAGTTTTGTAAGTTTATATCTTAATTATATCATATAAAACAGCAGAGAAATACCTTTAGATACTTAAGTATTTATGAAGTGAAACTTCTTATGCGAATTCCAAGCGTTAAACGTTAAATGTTAACTTTTAAACGTTTCACACACATTATCGGTCTCTCCTCTTTGTGTGAGCCAGAGCGAAAGAGCACATGTCGGTGTGTATGTATATTGCACATTGTTTAAATAAAATATAAAATATCTTTTAAAATTAAGTTTCACTTCTATCGTGTGTGAATCGCACACACACCTTTTTTTTTTACTTGGTCGCGCTAAAAACAAACTTACTCTGTTCAAACGCTAACGGTTAACAAGCGGTCAGCGTGGTTATAGCTGTTGAGCTAAGACATGTATATAGACGTTTTAGTTTTGTCGGGTCTCTAATAATGTTTCTTAATATTGAAATATTGTTGGTGTATCAATGTGCCCCTTGTATCAAAGTACCCCACTTCCCCCTATTTAGTAATCTTCAATTTTGGTCTCCACTAACTAGCCAAAAAAAGGTGCCTTACTGAACCTATGTACCTAAGCGGCTACTTGGCTCAATACCGGAGGAACGAACCTATGTAGAGATGTGAACGTTTCGACAATCCAAGCAAGAATATCGTATTTTTTTTTTCGGATTAACGCTGTTGTCTTAAACCGGGTTTTGTGGCGAGCGCAGAAGGCAATTAACTGAAAAGTCGCTCGCCTCAGTTGTCGATTTTAGTCATATTATCCTTATCTCAGTTCATATGGATTTGTCCAATAGTAGACGGATGTATCCGGACAAGTCGATCACGTTTTGACTTTAATAAAATCACATGACGGTATTGGGTAATTTTTAGACCATATATACCTTTGCACTGAAATAGTCATAAATAAAATAAAACAAATAATTCCATAGCTGAATATGTATATTTACTTGTCCTCGATATCATGCTTAACCTTATAGTGCATAAATAGGAAATAATTATTTACATACAATTAATTCTAAAATAATAATTATGTAAACCGCATGATATAGGATAGACAGCCTGCTGTCCACGCATTAGTTTGTGTGATAATGACATTATAGTTTTACTATGACTTACACATTTATACTCTTTTTATATGCATACTTTACAATTAAGAGATAATTACCACAGATGTTAGCTTATACATTTAAATTATAGGCCGACTGCTGTAAGCGCGGCCATACTGATGGTTTGCGGGACGCGGGGCGGCGGGCGTGCATGGATATACAAGGTATGGAGATGATACCAAAGATCAATAGTTTATGCATGTTATTGCAAATGGGACAGGTATATTATGATAAATCATCAAACATAATATTGTTGTCTTTATTAAAAAGCTACTATATTGAAAGAAAATTCTGCGTATAACCTTTACACGCAGTTGAAGTGAAACTTCTATGAATTTAATAGTAGGTATATATTGAAAATTACAACTTGGTAAAATAATCTAATGTGTAGCAGTAACAAAAATAAAACCGCGTAAGCCCATACGTCAAACGTCTATTGCTGCCGGCGGCCGGCAACAGACTGGCTTATTGGTCGGTCTTGTTCCCCTCCCGCGTCCCGCAGACCATTTCGAGGGTCGCGCTTACGGCGGATGAGCTATAGTACTTCTATGTTTTATATCAAGATTAGAACTTTAGGAACGAACGAACGTTCTATGATTATAATTTTGATAAATCGTTCCACACATATATATTGACATCACGATTTACGCTACAGTAAATTGTATTCGATGTTTTAAATTTATATTACATAATTAAGATGAGGAACAATATATTTATAATATTAGTAAAACCTTTCAAAAACCTTCCAAAAAAACCTTTCAAAATAATTACAGAACTTCCTTATAATTCAAAGTGACTATTATTTACAACGCTTATTAACTTACATCTATTAGTGAATTGTGCAAAAGCGCTCTTAATGAGGTAATATAACTTACTGGTGACTACTAATTGACTAACAGTATTATACATCGTAATAACGTAAATATAAAATTAAATAACATCTCAAAAAATATTAACCCAAAACCTAAAAAAAGGTAACAGAATTGTCATGGATTCCGGATTATTCGAAGATAAACAGTTTCAAAAGATCATAATTCGATTCTTAACCATTATTAAAATAATCGCTTTCTTTATGTTAAACGAGTGGGAATTTAACGACACTCCAGTTAGCATCGTGAAAATACCTCGTAAATTTTACAAGAACCATAAACTCAAGCACTTAACTACCGTTATTATATCACGACACCGCTTCTTGTGATAATTTTCGTTTGTTCTCTCGATTTCCCGTTGTCCGCGTCTAATTTATGTTTGGCCGATTGTATTTGTTTCCACGTGTCTCCTAACGCTTTACTGAAGTGGTCGTCGACGCCGCCTTTACTCGGGTTCGGTTTTTCATTGTCTTTTAATCTTGATGATTGAAGTTTTTTCCATGTGTCGCCGAGCGCTTTAGCGAAATGATCGTCTACTGACAGGCTGGCGTCGTCGACTTCCATGGCGATAATTTTAGCCGGCTTCGGAGGTTCTTCCAGTTTGAACTGTATCGGGCTACTGGCCCTGTCCTTGGTGTTGGGTTTGGGTCCCGGCTGGGAGTCTTCGTTATTTTTCTTAAACAAGTTCATGTAGTCATCGCCAAGAGATCTTCGGAAGTGCTCGTCGATCACTGGATCACACATCGACATTGATCCTGCGAAATAAATAACATTCATTTATTATTGATCGAAGATTTATTATTATATAAATATTATGTGGAATCAATAAATACATTTGTTATTGTGGGTAAGACAACCAGAATAGTGTAGTATTTTTACGTATGATTTTTATCATAGACCAGCTGTACGCAGTTTCACCCGCGTATAATTTAAAAGAAATAGCTGATTGATAATTTATAATATTTCAGTATACTGGTATAGACAACATTTTTATCCGTCGGCCAGGGTTATGCGTCACAACTCACTCGGCTCGTTCGCGCCACTACACCTATAGTCATAGACCCGAGCCGAGTGTTGAATTACATTAATTTTAAATTATCTCCCAAACTATTAGTCCAAATAACATGCTATAAAGGGCAAAGTTTATTTTCATAAAATTGTCTTGATGATGAACTTTCGTTCGTAAGGATTAATATGTCATGCTTAATAATAATGCTCACAAATCACTTTTAGATTTTCAATAAAACTTTGTCACAAAATACCTTATTGTACCTTATGTATATGAGATAGGCATATTATATCAGATGTACTAAGGAGCAATATTTTTGTAGAACATTGTGTTTACGTATCATTAACCATTTAACTGGTACTTTCAAAGATTAGCGTGTTTAAACAAAAAAAAAAAAAGGTCTTCCGCTTTATTATATTAGTATTTATTATACAACACATAAAAACTTGAAACGAGTTGTATTTTTATGATTTCAACTCGACCTTTGAAATCTATTAAAGTTTATAGTGACACAAACATTTTTAATATCCCTAAGAAACACGATAGAGTTACTTAGTATCAAATAGACTGCGTTATAAGAAATATAGATGTGATAGAAGAAATTTCCAACTGTTATTAACTCAGGCCTCGTCGGTGGCTTGGTGGATATAGCAAACTAGGGTTTAGTACACAATAGTAGGCTAAGAGAATAATAAAAATGCCGGTTGTGCGTGTTAAGTACTTATCTATATATGTTTAACATATCAGCTGTTTAGTTACCATAATGCAAGCTTTGCTTAGTTCGGATTTAAATAGCTGTATATAAAATTATGTTCCCATGTTTTTTTTTCTCATTATATGTTTGGCGTTGTGGCCACAATCTCACCTGATGTTAAGTGACGATGTGGCCCAAGATGATAACACGCTAAACCTAGTGAAAGACTGGCTCTCAAGTGCAGCTGCCGGAACACAACTATTGGTGCTTGGCGACAGATTTTCAACTTGAGGATGGTAGCTAGCCAGTATTTAGGTATTTATGTTATACTAGACGTGCCCCACAGTTTATACCCGTTTTAAATGTATACGACAAACTCTCCACAGCGCGCGACGCGGTGCGGCCGCCGCCAACGCGCCCGTGCAACTCTATCGTTATTCCAGTTCCCGTACTTGCTCTCAGATTGCTTTACGTTCAGATACTTCATGATTCTGGCTATTATACACAAAAATATTTTTTTCGAATCCGACTAGTGGGTCCAGAGATTAGCGCCTTTAAACAAAAAAAAATCCTCAGGTTTATTATATTAAGTATAGATTGTAAAATAAGCCGTTGTAATATTAGGATTCAATTCTAAATGAAACTGTAAGCTTACCAGGTGGTGGTGAATCGCTGTTTTTAGTGATAACTGAGGGTCGTATGTAAGGCGGAGGTGCTGGCCGGGCACGTAGCCGCATGTCTATAGGAACTTCATGCTTGCTGCCTGGGTATTCTGGCGGTGCACCTGTTCATTATTTACTAATATTATTAAGTATAACATTATACGTACTTACTATAACTAATTAAGTTGTTTATTACATATTCTTTAAATTCAAATTTTGTTATTAAACAATTGTAACAGCATTACAATAAGCAATAGGCATTAAGATGGTAACACGCTAAGTCCAGTAGGGAAAATGGATCTCAAGTGCTGCTGTCGGAACACACCTTTAGGTGCTTGGCGACAGATTTTCACTTTAAGATGGTAGCTAACCAAGTGATCCTTAGATAATGCCTTACCACAATACAAAAGATGCCCAAGGACCTAGGTTCCCTATTTCCTAGTTCTCCTATGTCAACTTAATCGTACTATGGAACGGGCTGATTGCCACGCAGTTTAACAGAGCAAAAATATAGAAACCGTTTTCTAGGTTACTTAACCTGACCGCTTGGTTAAAATTTAAATATCTATAGCGATCGGGGATTGATTTCCGAAAGCGCCAATAAGATGAACTCTTGTTTTAGTTATTAAAAAAAACTGTTTTCATATTGCGTTTTCAGTGTTCAAATGACAATGAACCAAAGTTTTAGTCAGAGTAAAGTATTTTAATTGATTAAAATATACGTGGTTTGTAAATTTGTACAAACATAGTCCACATACATACATACATAGTCCATTTGTTAATTGTTTATATATTTGCTAGCGTGGACTACAGAATGCCGTGGGTCAAGCTATTTTTTCATTATTTCACGGCTGTTATTTTAAAGTCAAAAATGCTTATTGTGCACGATCCTTAAAAGATAAGATATATGCTATCGCCGACTACTTCGTAGGTATTCTTAAGAAGTACATAATTGTACTACATGAATTTGATATATCTCTAATAGTTTACTCAGTATAAACCATTTAAGCTCCCCAAATGCGTCTTTTTTCTGAATTGATTTAACAATTTTGTCACAGTTTATTTGTTACGTTAGTTTATGTTACAAAATATATCCTATAACCTGGCCAGTTAACATGGCCATGTATTTAAAAACCGCTTAACACGGATAAGTTTGTTCTCTTGTTGATAAGATTGCAGCCAAATAAACTTGTGTTGTGTTTTTGCGGTGAGTCCAGTGCTCCTTGGGGAAAGGAGTTCAAGGTCGTCAACACGCTAGTGTTTTCTGGTGTTACAAGCGTCCATAGGCTACGGTAACCGCTTAATCGGGCGGACCGTACGCTTGTTTGTCAAAATTAGTTGTATAAAAAATAAAATTAATAAATGATACTTACGGTTTCCATTAATAGTTAAGTTGGCAGGACCCTCTTCTTGTTCATCTGATAGTTCTCCGTCACTGTGGGGTTGAGCCCGCGCAAGGGATGCGGACACGACGGTACGTCTCTCGTTGAACGATTGAGATCGGAGCGCCATTTTGCAGTTATCTCTAAAAACCATTTAAAACATATACATTTTTAAATTTCCACATTTACGTAACATGGGTAATATTAATCTATATTAATTAATCTGTGGTTAGGACTGTACATGTATTTTTTTCACTGATCATGAATATGACATTGTTTTTATGTCTATCTGTCTGTTTCTGTATCCCGATTTAACTCAAACGGCTTGACAGATTTTGTACACGGAAAGTTGATGTAAGTCCACGATTGATAGGCTATAAGAATTTTGAATGGTGTGAGTAAAAATAAAATTACGAGACGAAAACATTACTATGTAACAAACGTGTGCGGATACGCGGCACACCGCTAGTTATAATAATAAACCTATGTCATTAGAAGGAGAGTAGCTTACTATCAGTGAAAGAATTTACAGAATCGGCTTAGCACTTCCAGAGATAATACCTTTTACAAACATACAAACTTTATCTCTCTATAATATTAAAGTATAGATATAAATTATACTGTAGATATAGCCTAATTATATTTGTTGAATTGAAAATGAAGTTATCGATTTAGATAAAATATTTACGCACTGGCAAACTATGAATACAGTTTTAAAGATAACCGCTTGGATCCTTATCAAAATACCAATCTCAGTTGACATTTAAAACTAATTGTTATATTTACGTGTACGAGAAGTTATTTTAGTTAGATTAATATATACTACGCATGTATAAAATGCTATTTACCAGCATAGAATCAATAAAATTTATAAGTTTGTGGGTGGCTTTATTATCATACTGCTATTTGTGGTCGGTTTTATAGCTGCGTATTAAATTTTGAGTTATTTATCGTAATGTAAACTATTCCAATGAGTAAAATAGAAGGAGCTATTCGTTATATATAGTATTACTATGTTTTATATAGATTTAACGGTCAATGAATTTGGTTATGAAAAAAAATGCATTATAAAATAAAACATAAGGGTCAATTAGGTGTCGTGAATTATTAATTGAATTCTAATTATCCGATAATATTGATTCGATTTTGTTTACGTTTTTCTAATATAATCAGTTTTTTTCGAAACGATTTTTTATATTATTATATTTTAATTTAATTGTGTTAATGTTCGGTTATTTATTTGTGCGTAACATTGCTTTACTGATAAATTATACTGGAATATGTATTGGATCGGCTTAACGTTTATATAAAAAATGGTAAAAAAAATATTCATATTTATACTAATATAATAAAGCGAAAGAGCTTTTTTGTTTGTTTTTGTTTAAATGAGCTAATCTCTGAACTACCAGTCGGATGTGAAAATTTCTTTTCGTATATGATAGACAGATTCACGTGTAAATAGTATAGGCTATCTAGCATTAGGTTATACCTCTCAGCTAGCCTTAAACATTGATTTTAATTAAGTCGGAACAAATAGCGCACCCTAACTGCTTTATCGGCGTGCGCTGGCGTAATGGTTAGTGATGCGTAAATACAATGTTCTACAAAAATGTTGCTTTTTAGTACATCTGTAAAAATTGTTACCATTATATTAAAGAACATTTTTTTCCTGATGGTAAGCACAGTATAATACCAAAAACAACGGCAACAACCGAGATATGCCACCCTGCATAAATAGATCTTCAGTTTACGCTTGAAGGACTCGATGTCGTAAGAAGAAGGGAACACACTGACCGGGAAACGGTTCCACAGTTTCACAGTACGGCAAAGATAAGACATTGGGAACTTTCTAATTCATACCGAGATTTGAGGTTACCGTAAAACTGTGGCTCACATATTTTTTGACATCCAATGTATATTTTACATATTCAAACTGACTATAACTGATAAAACTTCAATGTTACGGACACCTACGAAAGAAACTTTTTTCGAAATTATATTTCAGTAGAATAACAATTAAGTATATGATGATATTTTTTCGGACAAATTACTTCTCTGTACGTATACGTACGTACATATGGGAAAGTTAACGACTGAAAAAAAACGCTATACAGTACAAACAATGTATCTTTGACTAGTGACAAGTTAGTAATCGGTAGGTGTTCTGTATTCAATTGCGTTAGCTTACAATGTGCCCTTTACCTAATTTATTCGCCAGATACAGCAAAAGGTGTGCATAGTTTTGACCTAGTTCAAAAATTTAAATGTTTTCTAATTAAGTGAAAATGTAAGGTGTATTTATGATCATTATCGCTTATATTATGGTTTGGAATTACGTATGAGTGCCTGATATTCCAGGAAATAAATTAAAGAAGCGATACAATTACTGCTTGAAAATTAGTTTCATTAAAATAAATTACCTCGGTCGGTAATCTGGTAACCGGGTAGAGCGTCGCTCCCGCCTCCATTTCCCTATTAACTCCTTGGATTGGCTCCGGGGAGTTTCGGGCGATAGCGTGCGATCCCCTTCCGATTCACCGCTCGACGCCGTTGACGGTGTTTCTGGAAATAAATAGAAAATTCATGTTCAATATACGTTCGAATAATTTTTATTTATTTTTCATAATAATCTAAAACGTTGAATTGATCCAAATTAAGAAAATCGTTGAAATATTTTTTAATGATCTGTATACAAAATAATGTAAACACGTTTTCATAATTTACTAGCTGTGCTCCATGAATCCTTAAATTCATTCGACCAACTCACTACCGCGAAGCCCGTCGACGCACCCGGTGTAGCCTACGTTCCCACTTTTCGTATTTGTCTACAGTTCAAGATTGCTTGACATTCATTGTTACTGCTCCCGCTCCTTAGGGTTGTAGCGTGAAGTTATATACCTGCCTCATTAAATATGCTATAAAATATCGAAATAATTTTTCAAATCTGACCGGTAGTTCCAAAGATTAGCGCATTCAAACAACCTAAAATTTTTTTTTGAGCTTTATAATATTTAAGTGTATAATTTATGAAACGGAATTTTAATGAATTTTTAATAGTATAATTTGCTTTTAAATTGTCTTAATAAATATTGTTTCGATTTTTGATTTTTTTGATATGATGGTGATGATATGATGAAAATATTATGTGGTTTTCGTTATACTGTTGATTACTTACTTAGGTAACACAGTACCTACCGATAATAATATTATCATGGTCAGTATGTTTAACCATAGAATGTAATCCTACTAATATTATAAACTAGCTATGCTCGCAGCTCCGCTCGCGTGTACTACTAAATAGGCTTTTTTTTTTGGGCGGAACACTAATTGTTTTTCAAAAATAAAAGTAGCCTAAGTTATTCCTTATAATATCAGCTATTTATCAGTGAAAGTTCCGTAAAAATTGGTCCAACTGTTTCGCAGATTCCCCGTACAATCAGACAGACAAAATTATAAATGGTTTTTTGTTATAGGTACCGTATATAGGTACTTTCATATGCATTTAGTAAAAATGTGTTATTTTGACATTACAAACAGACACTTCAACTTTATTATATGTATAGATAGATATAGATGTGAAATATTGTATGTTTGTTACTCAACAACGCAAAAACGGCTCAAGGGATGAAATTTGGCATATATAAATAGTTTATAATCTGGATTAAGTAACACATATGATACTTTTCATTCCGGTAAATTATATATTTTTCATTTCTCTCTGGACCCAATTCTGAACTTTCCGCAGACGAAGTCGCGGGCAGAAGCTGGTAGAAAATGTTTTAGCAATTTAATAAATTAATGTATTGCGTTGTTATCTTTTCGATCTATTTTATACACTTATAAAAACTGGTGGAATGGTGATATAGCATTTACGTTCCGTATATTAAAATATTTTCATGATCTAACATGACTTTTTGTTCAACATTCCTCATTATAATTTATGAATTCAATTTATTTTTAATTCAAACAACAAGCTTTAATTAAATTTCATTTAAACTTATTTATTATTAGCGGTTAGTGCCCGATTCTTATTAGAGCCAACTAAAGCAAATTTGATTAAAGTTAGATGATTGGCTCTTCTCCATTCCAGGAAAATGAACCATTCACGAATTAATACGTATAACTAGTACAATATGAATGTTCTTGTGATACACAAATAAACATAAAGCTTTGAACTAGATTATGATGGCAGCAACTCATAGTGGTGTAGGTACTACAGCGCGTAGTATTTTGGTTTCAGCTAGACTACAAACTTTCCAATTCCCGCTGTGCTGACATCAACAAGAATCTGTCTATCAGAGATCCTCTCATTCTTGGCACTTGTCCCTCTCACTCAATGTTGCAATAGTTTTGATAGTAACAACTATTGCTTTTGCCGAGCCACTATATATAAACACAAACACACGCACGAACACACACAACTCGAATCTCGGAATATTACTATATCTTATTATAAAATAGATATGCTATATTTACTTACAAAATATAGCTAAAAGATTAAAATTTTGTTTGGCCTATTCTCTTGGGATTTTGTATCCATACAATTTTGTTCTTGTCAGTAAACGTTTATTTTGTAAATCATATAAGTTTTTTAGTTTTAGTAAAAATCCAGTTGTAAATCGAACTTTTGGGTTCTATACTGTTTTAAAAACTAATAAAAGACAATAAACATAAGAAAAAATATAATTTTTGTTATTCTATAAAATAAAACTTTATCATCGTATTGAAATGCTTCGAGTTTTTCTCATTTACGTTAGACATGGCATTAATTAAGTCTTACATAAAAATAGTTTACTTTGAAGCAACGATATTAAAAACATTTTTTTACCTTTCCCAGGTGAAGCGATCCATGGTTGCCATAAAGGCATGTTGAACTTAGGTGATTGCGGAGGATCCATTGATAGGTGTAAATTGTTCAGTGAAGTCCGAGCGAGAATTAACAAGTAATTCGGTAGTTCCATCATCACAACACAACACTATCACAAGTGACACACTCAACACAAAAAAAAGAAAATAATAAATATCGTCCCATAACAAATAGAATCCAGTAACAACAAATCTCAATTACTCCCTATTGTAACATAAAAGATACTAAAAATTGTCAAACTAGCTAAATTCCCAGGAACAGTACTATCATAAATGGATTGGCGTCTCGGCACAGGTAACACTGAAGGCCGACTGAATAAAAAATGAACTGGAAGAGATTACATTGGAATAAATAAATGAGATGAACAAAAAACACACCGAAAAGCAAAAAGAACATCACGCTACATCCACACGGCCACGGCCGGACGTAGCGGCGCTTCCTTCGAACCTTTTCATAAACAGGATGTTACTGGAACAACCAGTTTGACGACTCCGATACCTTACATTGACATTACACAGCGAAATACACCACACTAATTACCAACTTGAACGTCAATAACGAAGTAATCTTCATATGTACGACGCAAAACTTATGAAGAGATTATCACGTTCATCTTTACCCTCTTTTAACAAAGGAAACGATGACATGACACGATTTCGATATCATTGAGACAGTCTAATCAGTAAATACATTGTTTCGCAATTTTCATCAGTGACCTTATTATCTCAATTAGTTAGAAGATTATTAATTTTCGTAAAGCGAATCATGATATGTCAAGTAAATTTACCTAAATCTTTCTTGATGTTAGTCTAATAGTAAACCTAAAACAGTGGTCAACAAAGCTAAAACGAGAAAACAAAAAAAGACCTTATGACCTTATCTAGTACAAGAGTTCATTAAAAGAAACATGTTGATAGGATGTGCGGATAGTACTTATATTTTTTACATGCCATTGTTTCTGTAAGTCAATTTTTTTTTCTTTATTTAGGTACATGCCAAGGAAAACATAGCAGTTCCATTGTAACCTAAACTTGCTCTGACACGGCTAACATTGTGTACTAATAACAAACTTCCATAAAATCTTCACTTCCTCACTTGCAGGTGGAGCCAAAATTTTCTATGAAGATCCACACGTCTCGCAATTTGTTCAATAGACTTTTTTCATAACTTTTTAATTATATGTAATTTAAGATACTATTTTCATCCATAATATTATAATCTGATTTGTTGCAAAGTATTAACTGTCGTTAATAGCCTATATCAGTATCACTTTAGGTTTCCTGTAAGTTCCATGTCATATACATATCGAATAATTACAAAATTAAAAACATTTAAAAACTTTATCATGTTATATGACATTTAGACCACAGTGGTAACATCCTGTAGTTTTAAAACACATCAACCTGTTCGGCCCATTCATGAAAGTGCGTGCGCGGGGATTAATGGATCCCTCGCCCCACTGCCTTCCTTCATCAGCAAACTCCAATCGATTTTAAAATCTCCCAATAATCGACTATAGTCGAAGACCTTTAAGTTCTTAGTTCATTGCATCAATAAACTCTTTTAAAAGTTCTTTTAAAATTCAAAATTAAACTTTATTCCTTGGCACATAATATTTAACTTTGTTAGCCTATACAAAGAGTGTTACGTATGTTCTGTTATTACGGCGGTTGTAGCCTTGGAAGGTTGTATTTTATTTTGTTGTAAGTCAGCGGGCGCGGCGTGAGGGCAAGGGGTCCGGGGAACCCGGATTGTGGGAAGTTGCCGCGCATCTCTGCAGGGTCTTACAGACATTAACTTTTTTATTGTCTATTAGAGCGGGAGGTAAAGTACACCGACAGGTAGAGTTTGGCGCCTCACCGCTGCTTTAATTATGTCTGGCCGATTCGCTGAATAGAGATTGGAAATAAGGATTTAATTAGAAAGTTCATTGTTAAAAAGTTCATCAGATTTTAACTTTACATTTTTAAATTGTAACTGATGTTCCAATAACAAAATTCTTTATTTTACGGCCGCTAGATTAAAATGCTTGTTCTTAGGTCGTATTAATATAATGATTCCTTTAATTTGTATTTTAATAAGTTATAAGGGAATCGTTGTTAATGAATCCAATAATTCTAAAACTTCTGACGTATATTTAAAAGAAGCCGCGTCGACTATAATTAAAAAAGCAACGAAAATTTTTCAATAGACGTTTTTAATTTAAGCTGTGTATGGCGGCGATGGCGCGCATGGCGGCTCGGGCGGCGTAAGTAAAGCGGAGCGCTTTATAATATTAAAAAATCTTCTATCTTTTCACCTTGGCCTTTTATTGTGATCAAGGATTGAAGTTATAGCATTTTGTTTACTAATAATGTACTGTTTTTAAAAAGTTTGAAATATAGAATATAAACCCTTCTACTTCTAATTCTTCTCTCTGTTCTAATTACACCTTTATAAGATAATCATATTCTAACAATATCAACGTTCAACAACCACTCATTAAACATTTAGCATTCTTAATATGTATTATTAATTTATTTTATTGTTTATTATTTTTGATTTATAAGTGTAAATAAAACATTACGGATGCTGTTTTATGTTTATTACCTAATTTCAAAGATATACAAGCTTATCATTAACATGTTTTTAATGAAAAATATACTGAATAATAATTAGTAGGTATGTAATATTTTAAAACTAATTTACGTATTAGGTTGTGTGAAATGTTTACTTTTTAGTACCATAAAATATGTAACTTGTTCTTATCGGTTTTTAAACTAACATTAAAAACGTAAGAGATTTCTAAACACTCATCGCCGCCGAAATAGCGGATATCCTGCATTAACTATCTGTAAAAAATGTCGATATCATTTTCGGCTATGTAGAAAGGATGTGTGTAATTCGGTGTTCGCATGCGCAATCAATTGGCTCCAGGGTACATCCGCTACAAGGGTTTATAGATATGCATTTTGCTCGCAAATATTGATATGATAATTGGTTTATTCAATATTATTTATCTTTGTATACAATTCGCTATGACCCACAGTTTCAACCAACTTTCTACCGCACCGTCGCAAATGCACCGTGTAGCCTATATTTTGTTCTCTTATCCCGAACTTGCTTCTTTTTTTATCGTTACAGGTTTAGTGTAGTGGTCACAATATTACCTGATGTTAAGCGACGATGTGGCCCTAGACAATAACACGCAAAATTTAGTGGAAAATTGGCTCTCAACTGCAGCTGCAGGAACACACCTATTGGTGCTTGGCGACAGATTTTCAAATTGAGGGCGGTAGCTAGCCAGGCGGGCATTAGCGGACGTGTAGTACTTATAAAAATCTTTGTTTCTTAAAACTTTAATAACATTTTATTGAATGAAGGTATCGTGTTTTTTCTAAGGACAAGTATCTAAAGAGGAAAACAAAAAAAAAATGACCAAAATTTATCCAGTAGTTTTTGCGTGATGCGCGCACAACGGCAAACCTAAATTATTTTATTTGTACACAGATGTAGGGAAATCTACAGCAAAGTTAAAATTGATAATAATTGCTTAAAACATTTTATTTTTGGTAGCGCTTTATTTTGCTAAATATATCCATGTGTATTTGAAGCAATGATGGCTCCATGGTAGCGTGATACACACACCACCACAGCGTCTATCGATGTGGATTTGAATACAAACCTGAGTTTTCAATGAATGAAGACATCGTTCTAAAACCATAGTATAGTGGTAAGGCATTTTCAATACCCGCCTGGTTATCTACCACCCTCAAGTTGGAAATCCGTCTCCAAGCACCAATAGATTTGTTCCGTTAGCTATACTTGAGAGCTAGTCCTCATCTAAGCTTTGGCGATATGGTCACTTAACAGTGTGTCAATTTATGGTCAAATGTAAAAGCTTAACACTTAAAAATATTTTAAAATGTATATTATATTAATTTATTTAATTTTCTTTATCCGATACATGGACCAAACATAACGACGTCTCAACCGATATTCTGATATTGAAAATATTTTAATCAAAATATTTTATTCTAGTTAAGGGCTTCGCTCCTTAAGGGCGTAGCGTGAAATTATATAGTCTAACCTTCAGTAAACGGGTTATCTAACGCAACAATTAAGTTTCAAATCGATCCAATAGTTCCTGATATTAGGTAGTTCAAACATATAAACTCAATAGCTTTATAATATTAAGTATAAATTGAGAGAAGCATTATATTTAAAAGTCAAATGTGAAATGAGAAGACGCAGGTGTAATTCGGTGTACCTACACTTGTGTTGGAAGTTGGAACAGGGCCCGGGGCGCATCCGCTCCCGAGTGCAACCGTGTTCTGATAGCTTCGGGGACCGTTTATTTGCACGTCACTGCTCCCTAAATTTCATACGTAATACAGTTGCTGTGAATAACAACAATTTAAATTCGTTAACGATCGACGATTTGATATTGACATTAATATAATTATTTTTATAATCGTTTTTTTATTACTTCAAATAAATATATGGATATATTAACTAAATATCGAATAATAAAATAGGTATTTATAGTGATATATACTCGTACATGTGAAGTGAGACTATACGCTTGGAATTGTTGATGATTATGTTTACCTGGGACAGACTACCTAATTTCGAGATAGAGGTCAATCGTCGAATCCAACTCGGCTGGGCGGCGTTTGGTAAGAAGCTACGTAACATCTTTTTGTCCAAGATACCGCAGTGTCTCAAAACGAAAGTCTTTGCCCTGTGTATGTTGCCAGTGATTACATATGGTGCTGAGACGTGGTCGCTAACTATGCGCCTCATAAGAAAGCTCAAGGTCCCTCAAAGGGCAATGGAGAGGGCTATGCTCGGAGTTTCCCTGTGTGATCGAATCAGAAAGTAGAACATCCGCAGGAGAACCAAAGTCACCGACATAGCCCTAAGAATAGCTAGACTTAAGTGGCAGTGGGCAGGCCTCGTAGCTCGTAGAACAGATCGCCGATGGGACCCAAGAGTTCTCGAGTGGCGGCCTCGTACCGGAAGACCCAGCGTGGACAAACCGGCTTCGAGGTGATCCTGATAAAGGTAGCGGGAAGCCACTGGATGCGGGCAGCACAGGCCCGATCGTTGTGGCGATCTTTGGGGGAGGCCTATGTCCAGCAGTGGACGTCTTTCGGCTGAAATAATGATGATGATACATGTGAAAGTACGTTGGTTTATATAATTAAATATTTGTCCATCAACGGTTGTACGGATTGTAATGAAATTTGGCATAAAGTCGATTATATCGCGAAACCAGCTGATATTCAATAAAATCATAGACAATACTGTATATCTATATACCAGAGACAAGGTATAAGTTTTTATACTAAAGATATAAAACACAAGTAATTGATTGTTTTTTTTTTTGAAGTGAAACTTCTTATGCGACTTCCAAGTGTTAAACGTTAAGTTTTAAACGTTTAACGCACATTATCGGTCTCTCCTCTTTGCGAGGAGGAGCGAGAGAGTAAATGTCGGTGTGCAAGATATTGCACACTGTTTAAATAAAATAGAAAATGCCTTTTAAAATGAAGTTTCACTTCTATCGTGTGTGAATCGCACACACACCTTTTTTTTTGTTGTTTTAACGCGCTAATCTCTGAAAATACCAGTCAGGTTGTTATAGTCACTTAATGCTACCACTCTAAGGAGCAGTATCCATGCAACGTCAAGCAATCTTGCAAGTTGTAGGCAAGTTTGGGATGTGGGAAGAGCAATAGGGTACACGGGTACTTTCTTTCTTTCTGTTATTTACTTTGACGTATTTTAGTATTATCCTTTAATCTAAAAGACGTCGACGACTGTAAAACAGCGTATACTTGTATTTATTGTCGTCCATACGACTATCCTCTAATAAAGCATATTTTGTGGTTTATCATTCCATTTAAGTTTGAATAATTTTCGATAACATATACAAAAAAATATGAATAAAATAAAATATTCTATTATATTTCTAAGACTGCAACGCTAAGCAAATTCAAAAGTTGATAAAACGATGAGATATAGAAAAATGAAGAACACATTAGTTCAAGGCTCGTATACTTGAAACTGCAATTCATATTTATAACCGCCCTATTTATTCAGATTGTATAATATTACCGACTCTTGCAAATAGTTTAAAATATAGGCAATATGAATAAGTCAAATTACAAATTATCTGTTGGAACTTGGACAATAATCGTTAACATTAAATTCCGTACATACAAGAATTTAACGACACGTATTTACGATTGGAATTTTAAGACCGACCTCATTTGATTAGAAACGGAAAACCAACACTTAAAGTATTACTCATGAAATATTTTCAATCGTAACAGGAAAAAATATAATGCCTATAGAGGAAACATTACTGATTAAAAATGAGACAGTTGTAAAAGCTTCAGAATTTGTCAGACATATAATTTTGATATTTCTCTGAACAACCCGTTAATTGTGGTAATACTTTTTCATGTAATTTCTGGTAAAATAAAATTCCTTGCGTCTCACATACACGTCACTTATTTTAAGATAATTATGACGGATCTAGAAGAGCGTTATAATACAATTGTAAGAGATGTTACCGGTTTTGCTTCGAAACAAATTTATTATAAGAAGAAACACGGTCTGCAAGACATTTGAAGACTAGGTTCTAACAAAAATATTGCTGTCCCGCCATGCCCGTAAGACCGAATAGAGCGCGAGAGGAACAACTACAAAGCTGGACCGAATTCAATTTTTTTTTCAAAAATAATTTAAAATGTACTTTGGCTATGCTATATGGCTATACGTTCATGTCTAATAAATGCGGTATAACTGGGAAATACTAGTAATTTAAGATGGCTCCTAATATTTATGGTAAATTAATAACATAGGAAAATGGCAGTGATAGATATAGATTTTATGGTATAACAATATTTGCTCTTGCGCCATTATCCAAGGATAAAACAGAGGAATACGTTTGTATGGACCATACGCCGTCCTCATTATCTCTTAATGGTATTTGAATACCACCAGAAAGATATGAACTCGTCTTATATCAAGTTTATACCATAGCTGCACTATAAAGTAGACACAAATTAGTAACTGCATCGATATCGTTTAAGAACTAGCTATGTAACTGCACGATCTTCGTGATTATTTCGTAACGGTTTACGAATGCGAATATTTCAATGAAGTATTTAGTCATGTAATTGGCATTTCTGTTGGAATATATGATTAGTACTAAAACTTGTGTTATTATCATACCAAGAACATCAGCACGGACGGTTCATTATTTTAGTACGAGATCCCGCTGCGGGATTGGTGTACTCATCGACTTTTTGTTTAAAACCAAATTTTTATGTTTATTTATAATTAAGAGAATATATATTTACTAGGGTGCCTATCAAAATTTGGCCGCCATTATTTTTAATTAAATTATTTTTAATTGATTTTTGGTAAAATTTTTCGTTTATTTATTATTTAAATAAAATAACGTCTACATCACGGTAATTAATATGAAGATTCTAAAAAATCACGGTTGCCGTTGCGCACTTGGCCGCACTTCTTTGCAGCCAGGTGTAAACAGGTATGATTTCGATAAATTTATACGTTTATAGCCTATATTTATTAATTATAGGTCAAATTGAAGCTAATTTTTTTCTATTAATTATCATATATAGTTGCTTAATTAAATCTGGCCGCAAATAAGGGTTACTGGCTGTTAAAGATAATACATATTTAAGGTAGAGTGAAAGAGAGTTAGCGCGTAACATCATTAGTCAGACGAGGACAGCGAATGCCGGCTGTGCGACGCTTTTAAGCCACTGCGCATGCGTCGAATGTTAGTGTTCTCAACTGAACAGATGCAGCATTTTTATTCTAACGTAAAAACCACGCTGTTTTGGAGTTCGTAATAAACAACGTTTTATATTTACATTGTTATTTTATTTGTGCATCTGAAAATTATTATATTAATTAACGTAAAATAAAATTGATAAAGATGAAGTCGTGTTTTTTGTGTAACGAAAAAAGCAATGTACTCGACTTTAATAATGTATCATTCCAAAAGTGCTCGCTAATGTTATTGTTTCGTCGTAAAAAAAAATATAAATATCATGACCTTTTATTTACAATTGAATCAACATTTATTTACAATTTTATTTACAATTAACGTTCGACGCATGCGCAGTGGCTTAAAAGCGTCGCACAGCCGGCATTCGGTGTCCTCGTCTGACTAATGATGTTACGCGTTAACTCTCTTTCACTCTACCTTAAATATTTATTATCTTTAACAGCCAGTAACCCTTATTTGCGGCCAGATTTAATTAAGCAACTATACATGATAATTAATAGAAAAAAATTAGCTTCAATTTGACCTATAATTAATAAATATAGGCTATAAACGTATAAATTTATCGAAATCATACCTGTTTACACCTGGCTGCAAAGAAGTGCGGCCAAGTGCGCAACGGCAACCGTGATTTTTTAGAATCTTCATATTAATTACCGTGATGTAGACGTTATTTTATTTAAAAAATAAATAAACGAAAATTTTTACCAAAAATCAATTAAAAATAATTTAATTAAAAATAATGGCGGCCAAATTTTGATAGGCACCCGAGTAAATATATATTCTCTTAATTATAAATAAACATAAAAATTTGGTTTTAAACAAAAAGTCGATGAGTACACCAATCCTGCAGCGGGATCTTAGACCATTTGTAGAAATTTGTTTTGCGCGTGTTCCAAGTTGTTCCATTTATAAAACTATCCTACAACCTAGGATCTTAAGTTTTACTCTTATATCTTATAGACTATAGTCTATCAATTGAGGAATGACCTTATACTTCTCGTGTACAAAATTGGAATTAGTGCAAAATTATTTTAGATAGATTTTTTGCAGTATTATTGAAAATTCAATAAGCCCCGTTTACAAAATTTCATAAAAATCAGTCAAATCGTTTTTGAGTTAAATCGGGATATAGAACAGACAGACAGACAGACAAAAAAAAAATTACGTCATATTACAGAATTATAGATTTATTAATGTAGATTAAATCAATGACAAAAATCCAAATTGCGAAGACTTAAAAGTAATAACTAACGTAAGTGTGATCACCTATTAAAATATTTTAAATGAGGCTGGAAGGTACTCAGATCACAGATGTATTTAACAACGGGACAACATTCGGTAGCCACTGACCCTTATAGCTACGAAGTTAATATGAATAATTCCTGTATAATTATTTATTTTTTATTTATTTATAATTACCAACTGACGACGTAATTACAAATTTTATCATACAGCAATGTGGAAACCGGATTTTCACACGCTTTGTAAAGCCTTTGTATTTGCTCTGTATAACAATAACGGCGATTATTAATAATACCAAAGTATGAGTATTCGTCTTTAAAACGAGACGACTTTACTTTTAAACGAAAAATAATGATAGGCCCATTAAAGAGTATTCCTATATTTTGTTTCGATCCGATCTAAATAAATAAGTAAACAAACATACCTGACGAGTATATTGAGAACTAACAATGACCCGCGACTTCGTTCGCTTTCATTACAATATAAAATGTAACAAAAAAGAAACAATAACATTCAAGGATAATATAGCTTTCTTGCAATGAAATATTATCTAGGAATGCATTAGGCATTAGATTTTAATAAATTGTTTTATAAAATAAAAGTGAATTTATTATATTACTCACGTATATAAATAAGAAGTGAAAACGCCACAGGAATTTGAGAAATGTAACTGGGCTTTCTAATTCAATTAGTGAGTGGTAACAGAGAATGAAGACGGATATTCTTTCATACAATCTTGGGTCTGGATGTTAAGCTATGAAAATGATATAAGGTAAAACCACCAGTAATTGACACTGCAGATTGGTGCAGTGTCAACTCAATAGTTGACACTCTGATATTTTTAATGTTATAAATACATATAGGTACAGTCAGTTATAGAAGTCGGTTAACAAACTCAAGACTTCAAATCAATTTAGTATCAAATATTTAATTTTCTTCGTCAGAGTGTCAACTATTGGTGCAGTGTCAATTACTGGTGGTTTTACCTTAAATTAATAGCTAACCCTTTATAAAACCATCACTTTTGGTAATATGTAAACAATTTTTCATGAGATTTCGTAAAATTAAGATTACTTGTGTAATACTAATTAAGCTATAGTCATTTTTAAAGTGATATTGATATTTTGATAGGTAGATAGTTCTGCAGTTATAATGTATATATACATATTTTTTTTTTTTTATATTAGTAGGTGGGATGATTTTAATAAAATCACAAATCATATATAATATAACTATTATATTTAAAAGCAACATTTCGAAATAATCATATCTACACGGGCACAGAGGGCACACGAGTATTGGAATTAAACTGTCAGATGTCAGCATAGAATAAAAATAACTAAGTATAGAAACAGTTTGTATATATGAGTAAATTTTATGATTTTTTATGATGTATATAAATATCTTATTCTTTAGAACCTTCATCTGTTATTCGTAATGGATTTTTTTTTGGTTAATTTAATTATCTGGTGCAGTTTTTAGTTTTCATTGTTTGAACTAATTCACATTAATCGATTATCTGTACTTAAATCATAATTTATTTTTTAGTTTTCTCATTTTCTATATTGTGAATTTTCTTCATATCTTGTAACTCAATGTAACAATTTTGATAATCCTTGCTTTAACTTATATAACAATCTCAGGTCTAGAAATATCCGACTGCTTTATTGATTCCGTTTTTTTATGGAAATGAATTGCAACAGACCATAAGTATGTTTATAGCATGTCTTGAAGTGAGATTTTGATATATAGTGACTTTCTTCAGGTACTGGATTAATTACGGGATCATGTTTATTCGAAGAAGAGTTAAAATATAAACTGCACGGTCGACAGGCAATCGGTGCATCGCTCTCTTTTATGCCCTGGACAGGTTGCAGAGACGGGCTGTTCGCATTGTTAATGATACAGACGTTACCCAATGCATCGAGCCGCTTCAGCTTCGCAGGAACATCGCCTCGCTGTTATCTATCTTCTGTATCATGGTGAGTGTTCTGAAGAGCTGTTCATTCTAATTCCCTTCTATCCTTTCCACAATAGCGCCACAGGCGCTGGGCTTCGGGATCACAGTTTTACGGTAACCTCCATCTCGGCACGAACTAAAAAGTTATCTATGTCTTATCTTTTTCGTACCGTGAAACTGTGGAACCATCTCCCGGCCAATGTGTTATCTCTTTTTTTCTTCTTCCTTCAATCGTAACGTGAAGAGATATTTATGCAGGCCGGCATGACAGAGGCGACCGCCGATGGATTTCGATCTCTCGGTGTTCGTCGTTGTAAATAAAATATTCTAGATACTTTCGCCTGAGGACTTTTTAAAGCGGAGAGTTCTATTCTATTCTAACAAAGGGTACGAAGGCTTCTGGGGACTGTAACTCTTTTCGGAAACACAGGTGCTTGTCCAGATTCTGGTTGCGTTTAGGTTTCAGTAAGTCACATTCACACAAGACGTACTTTGGAGTTTCGTTCACACTAGTTGTCGCAGATGTTTAACGAAGGGTAGCCTTAGATAATTTTAATCAAATTTTTAAGAGATGGGGAGGGATATAGACCTAATAATCAGTAATTATATTAACATTTTATCCCTATTATCTGCAGCCAAAAAATATACCTTTACTATTAAATTTTTTTTAATAATGAATTATTGATTTAAAAAAAACGAGTAATCGAGGTTGTCTTGTTTTGGCCCCTACACAAATGAATAGGAGTCAAATTACTCTCTAAATCCAGCCTTTATAAATTCGAATGTTTATAAAACATTCTCGTCGTCTTGAAAGATGTGTCGAATGAATTGTTTACACAACAAATATAGGTAACTCCAGTACAGGTGCGGAAGGCGGATGTTTGAAGCGAAAGTTCGGGAAGCGCCACCAAAACATTCCGCATTCTCCAATTCATACAAGAAATAGAATATTAACTTCGTACTATTATTGGTATATTGTCGTCGATTGAATAATTAATTATGTGCGAAATAGTTTAACAGTTTGATATAATTATTTTTATTGCAGTAATTCGGGTATTATGCGAAATTTTAATTCATGCATGCAAAAACTTCTGGATATATTATAACTAACTATATTTTTTAATTCTATATAGGTTTAGAATTTAGCCACATTCTCACCTGTTAAGTGAAGGTGTGGCTCAAAATGGTAACCCGCTAAAGCCTAATTAATGGGAGGACTGGATCTCACCTGCAGCTGCCGGAACACACCGGTGTATATAGGATGCTTGGACAGAATTTCAATTTGAGGATGGTAGCTAGCCAGGCGGGTATTAGAAAAAATCTACCACCATGCCATGGTTTTATCAGGATGTTTTCTTTCACCGACAGCTCAGGATCAGTGCAGAGATTCGAAATCACGTCGATCAACGCGATGTCCGTATAAGCTACCACTGAGCCATCATTGCTTGCCATACACGCTACCATTGAGCCAGCATTGCTTAATAATAAAGGAAGATTAAATATACGTTAATTTAAACGATTATAATTATTACTATTTTACTAAATCTTTCCATTTTTTTTCTACTACCTCATTTGTATTTAAGTTTCCATTTTAATAATATTAAGACTAATTACATTTTTAAATTATTTATTTTAAGTTATAAATATAGTTTGTCAAGCAATAACAACAACAAAATAAAGAAGCATTCGGAGCGGAACAAATATTTCAGAATTTTACCTGCGGCGATGACCTCAAACATACTAAAATTGACATAAACAATTTATCCATTTATACATGACAGCGACATCTATACGGCAATATATAAAATATAATATGAAGCCATATATAAAATTGCGACAAGCGCCATCTACTAATAGATACAAAAAAGTTGTTACATCCATAACGTCATAAAAATGGAGCCAATACAGTTTCTTTGAAAGGTTTTTGATTTAAGTAAAAAGTCAAACAAAAAGCATTGACATGTGGCATTATTATTCAATGTACAATAAAATTGTGAAATAAAACATTTGATGTTGTGTAATTGGGAATTTCGACTATTTCAATTTAAATGCACAATTAAATTTACCAAATTCCTGTAAGTATGAAGGTTTATGGATTATTGTCTATTACCATACATACGCACATACATAAATCACGCCTCTTTCCCAACGGGATAGGCAGAGACCACGTCCTTCCACTTGCTATGATCCTCACATACATCTTTCTCTTCTTCAACATTAATTAACCTTTTCATGCACACTCGTCGGTTTAGATTACTATTGACCTATTAATATAGTTTAAATACTTATTTAGCATATTAAAATGTTAGTCTATAGCAAATTCACTACATTTGATAGCTGTTTTCGTTTGTTTGCCTGTTATTTGTTATTTGTATTTGTTATGTTTACCTCTCTATAGTGAATAAGCTTTGTAATAAAAATAACGTAGAATATTTTAGAAGTAACGACTGAATATTTTCTACGGTGTTCTTTGCAGGTGTGTTAAAATTACCATAAATGAAGTTCGTATGTAGTTATAACAGTAGGTTGACTAACATTGGTATGATGGTAAATAAAAAACTAAAGTGATTCTTTCTCCGCCCTTGTGTTTTAGTTGAGCATGACGGAAGCGAGTCGCTGCGCTCAGCTGCACATGATAGGTATCCGTGACCTTTAGACATACAAGTTAAATAAAAGAAATTTAATTCAAAATAAGACTTTAACTATGCAATATTACTGTTTAGTGCTTTGTGATATGATCAATTGTCTTTATGTATATACTATCTATAATAAAGCAGAAGAGTTTTTCGTTTCTTTGGTTAAACGCGTAAAATATCTATATGATAGCCAGATTCATGAGGAAATAGTATAGGCTATATAGCTTCACGTTATGACACTACGGAGCAGAGCAGTAACTATGAATGTCAAGCAATATGGCAAGATCTAGTCAAGTACGGAAAGCGAAACAATGATAGGGCTCTTATACAGGCGCGTTGTCGGCGGCGCCGTGGACAGTTTTCCGAATAAATTTAGCACAGGTGAAACCGTAGGGCACAGCTGGTACATAATATTTATACACAGACAAAACAGACAACTTTTAAATATCACTTTTTCTTCTTACCCTTAGGCCATAAGGCCTAACCCCACCTAAGTAAGACCGGCACGACATGTTTTGTTCTTCCACTCTCCTCTGTCAGTTGTCATCTCAGCATTCACATTTTTTATACACATTTCATTCCTCACATAATCCACCCATACATTCTTCTCCTATATCATCCAATACCCTTCATAATTAACACTCTATATGTTAATATCACTATATATAGTTATTATCACATATATATCTTAATATTAAATCAAAAGCAATAGTAACTTATAAAAACTGGTCAAGATTAGTAGCGAGGAACATTAAAATTCATTAATAGTTACCAATGTCACGGTGCAAGGCAAGTGGTATTTTTATATGGTATCGACAAACCTTACTTAGTAAAATGACGCGCTCATACTTTATAAATAAAAATTAAAAAAACGAAAAAACAAACAACTTAAGTACATATTACATATATTATATTCATCAAAAATTAGATGTAGATAAAATATGATTTAATTAATGTAAACTTTATATAACTATGTCTCATAAATAATATTAAGTGACAAATGATGAAAATGTTGACGTCGCGAGTTACCTAAGAATTGCACATAAATATTGAAGTCTCCACACTAAGTATGCGACGATCTTTGCCATTACATAACTCGGCATAGCACCACGTACATTTGTATATACGTACGTTATAGCCCTGACATGCTTCGTCAAACTGAATTGCAACTTATGTATAAGGTGATCCCTTATGGGGAGTCAAATGCTAGTCCAATGTCTTATTAACAGTCAATATTGCGCATACCTAATTCTAAAGTGAAACAACTTATCAGTATAACATGTAAAGAACACAATCCTAATGCATTATTATAAAAAATATTTTTTTTTTAATTTGAAGCTTTAATGTCAGGAAATAATTTACAGCTTACTTTATAATGCATGTAATCGTTTTTTTCACTGTCCTCGCCTGGGCTGTCATTCATTCCGTTAATAGATTGTCAATCTTTCGGATTACTATCGGATTTGCAAACAATCGATGTTTTACTAGCACTATCTTATTTTATAGTCTCCGGAAACTCTGGATTTCATAGTTATTTGCCATATCGCTTACTAGGTCCTCTTTATTGAAATGTACAATTTATTTACGTTTAACAGACATACCATTCTTAATGTTTTTAAGTACGCCAGATTATTTGAAGAATCTAGAGGTCAATTGAAAAATAAAAAGCCTTCGGATACTATTAAGATTATTTACATATTATTAAGCATACACTGGATCGAATATCTGAAATCGTGTCGTAGTAATCGCGGAACAAATTTTTTATGGGCATGATATTTATGTAATTTAAGCGATGAGTGTACAAGAAGGAAGCGGCAATTAAGATAAACAATCGACTATTTATAATCTAAACAATGAATTATAGGAAGTTAAACACGATATTCATACTATTCATAGATTATAAATGTCAATGTGCGAAACGTGATCAAGATAAATATACTTAACTTTGCAAATGTCCAAACGGAATCTGTTATCTATTTAGTATTCGATGATTAAAACAATAAGCTGGACAGTGTAAATATCTCGAATAGCTTCACTCACGCTTCACTGGTAACGAAATGGAATTCGTTGTCATTAGAAATTCTACTGTGTTTGATGACTTCATTGCTTGCGGGATTCCTTCAGCGCATTCTGTCTACTCTATCAATGATGTTGTATCATTAACATTCCGGATTTTCGCTATTAACAGTGTTGGAATTGATACTAAATCTTTCATATTTTACGCGAATTTTTGCATTAAGTTAAATATCAAAATTATGTTCGGAATTTAAACGACTGTCATCTATTATTCAACTGATAGTAGGTATTTGGCGTTCAATGCTTGACCTCAATTTTCAATTTATTATCACAGTTAATTGTGATGAAAATAACATTTGTTCTATTAACAATTATAGTGATCAGGGACTGCGTATCGTCCTAAGAATGCTGGTAACTGTTGTCTGCAACGCAACCTACATTTAGCATTCTTTTCGAAACCGTAACACGCCGCCCGTGTTCCGGATATCAGTTTATACATGCCAATTTCACCTTAATACCTTTCGCAATAAAACCGATTTCAATTTAGTACGGCCTAAAGAATGGCAACTGTTGCAGTTCTAGAGAGTTGTAAAACAACATACTAAGTAATACGTGAAAGACATCCATCGATTGATATCACAGTGATGATAGTACTTCCTACAGTAAATATTTGTAATTAAACTACAATTTTTTCGATTGTAACGGCAACAGAATGAATCGGAGTGAGGGAAATGTTATAATTTTCCCCAATAGTTACTTTGTTACTCTTTACGCAGTTACGATATAACAATTTTTAAATCATGATGAATACAATTTCTTCACTAATTGTGCTGAATTATATTGTTTGGAATGTTTGTGTAGTTGAATAATATTGCCGTTTGTGAGGCAACTATTGTAGCTAAAAACTGGCGAATTTGTCGGCCGATGTCGAGAGCACGATTCGACCAAATTCCTGAACGCTTTCTCTGGCGGTGGTACCGAGCGCAACGCTCGCGCGGCGCCGTCTTCGTGTTAGCGCATGCGCGGCCCCTCGGTCGCTGTCGACCACTGCACGCATCGCAACGAAAGTGAGCGCAGAAGCGGCTGCACCGCTGTCATCGCATTGCGTAATTATCCGCGATCCAACGATTGTTTGTAAACACTCAATAAACAAGAATATTTAATTCATTTGCATATGTAATCGTAGATTAGATAGCAATTAACTAACTTTTGTTTTGTAATTTTACAATAAAATACCTTTTGTCTACTGATATCGTAAGTAAAATTGCAGATTGAAGTGGGACCATTTTTGAGTGTTCTCAACGTTCTAATTAACAAATCCGTAATAAATAATCCAAAACCAGTCTGCTTTTGTATAAATAAATATTGGAATGCGGAAATTTCTGCTAAGGGGATGCAAGCCAGATGGATAACTTGATTGTGGGTTGGCAAAATTCTCACGGAACTCATTTCATGTCTTCTATAATAGGTACTGTACGGCTCGCTCTCAACTCTCAACGAATGCTGCTTTCTCAAAAACCTTTTAACTCAATTGTCATGTTTCTATATAACATACTATTGTCACATAAAAGATTACACTAACTTGATCAAGGTGGAATATTCTATTTAAATCTTGAAATTTGGAATTTGTCGGTTGAACGAGCTATGACCCTATGACAAAAATTATTGAAACAATCGCCGCGCCGCGACCGCGTTGCGCTGTGAGAGCCGTGATGGCCAAATTCCAACGGTCAGTCATCACGACTGGGAAGCAAGGTTTAAACATCAATGGAACCGTGTATTGTGAAATCAGTTTGAAGAACAATGATATCCTTTATAGCAATTGAACTTGTCGAAAAAAATACGTAGATAATCTATTCTTAAAAATATATCTAGTAGTTTCCTATAATTACTAGTAAATTGCATGCATGACTTGCATTTAGGCAGGTATTACTTGAACCGAGATCCATTTAAATAAGTACCTACTTACTACGTTAAATTTTATGATAATAAGAATATGGTTAGAGATGGCTCTTTTATTACGTGTAAATTACGCGTACCTACTTTATTTTGCAGTAAACATACCCATATCCATCTCTCTCTTTCATACCACTAGTTCGAGTGATGCGTTTATATTTTCATAATATCGATATAATAAAAATAACAAACTGACTGATATCTGATTTGAAAACAATTCCCAATACAATTATAATGAATTAGAGATATTTTTTATAATATATTTTCCAATTTAAAAAGCTTCAAAATGGCGAACAGTTTTTTTAATTTAGACCATTAATTCGTAGTCGGAGGCAATGCGAACTAGTAACAAAAAAGTAGTTTAAAGTAATCGGTTTAGTAATTAAAATTTTATTCTAATCAGTATTTTTTAGACTATGCAGTTTATTTTTTATTATACTTCCAAGTGGCGATATTAACATATTTTGGCCTTCTTCGATTTTTACCTACAAATAATTTTATTTATTATTTGTATAAATAATAAATAAATGTAGAAGAAAACTGGATGCTGTTTTACGGACAACACTGAATGTACAACAAAAATTTCTTGAATTTTTGTTGCGATTTTAGTCTGTTGTGAGTTTCGGTATAACTTATAAACTTGCGTTATTTGACCCTATACTGTGTAATATTTCTGGCCTTTCGCATGATATAGTTTAGTAAAATCGATTAAAAAGGTATTAAGGAACATGAATTATGTTTTGCCATAAGATATTCCTAAGAATTTTCAACAACGTGTCCACTATTTTGCTAGTTTTCTATAATAAAATATTAATGTGCATAAATAACCACAAAAAGGATAATTTTTTTGGAGTTAACTATACTGTTAGCCTTAAGGGCCCTGGAGCCATTAGAAGCTTTGACTGTTTCACCGGGCTTGGAGGCGAACGCGGAAGGCACCACTCAGCCGCGAAAGCGAGACAACAAGCTCAAGGTTACCAAAGTAGCCGAACCTCGGCTTGAGTTGTTGCCGTATATGCAAATAAGTCGCGGTCTGACTGATTCCCTATACGTAAAATTCGATCTAACACGTCAAATTCACAAATGAGATGGAATACCTTATCTGCCAGTACATTTGCCTTTTGAACTAGAATAGTAGCCGAGTACTGCTGGTTTTCCGATAGAAATAGATGTGGCGATAATGATTCTGTACCGGAACATTTTTTTATAATTTAATAGCTTTAATATTTGAAAAGAATTTCACCTGATATTGAGATATGGTCTAACATAGTAACGTTAGACCTAGAGGCGGACTGGCTCTCAAATGCAGCTACCTGAACACTACAAGGGTTTGGACTTTTTTTATTATTACAGTTGGTAGATGGCCTTAGAAAACCCCTAATACCATATTATTTTTTCATCACGATGTTTTCCTTAATCAAAAGAGAAGGCTACTTGTACGATTCGAACCTACGTTGATCAACGCGATGTCCGCATACGCTACCTTTAAACTATCATCGCTTCAATATATAGGTTCTAACAGACGGGCTAAAAGTGACAAAATAAATAATCTTAAAAAAGAAAAAAGTGTTGTCAGGATAAAGAAAGTTGTCTTTAATTTTTTCCGCCCAACCTAAACCTTACAGAAGATCGCAGCGAAATAACCTAGTGTTGTGTTCCTGCGGTGAATAGGGATTCCAGAGCTCTTTGGAGAGGGGGGTGCAAAGTCGGCAACGCAGTAGTGATACCTATGGTATTACAAGCATCCATAGGCTACAGTAGCCGCTTACCATCAGGCGGGTCGTATGCTTGTTTGCCACCTTTGTAGTAAAAAAAAAACAAATTTTTTAAAAACTAACTAACTACTGTATGTATTTATTACAAAGTTATGATTATGATTTACTTCAATCTGTTATAGTTAATGTACAATTTGGTATATTCTAAAATAAAAGAAAAGTATCCGCAACACGAGAGACGTTGCAGATACCTTTTTGTTATAGGTAGCACGCGACGTTCTCGTTGGGCGTCTATTAAATAATGTCAGCTGGAATCTGGAATGCGACCCGCCTACAAGGCCGCGAGCCATCTCGCGCCGCGTCGGCTTCGCGCCGGTGCTATTCGATAACATTATTTGTCGCTATCAACATTATTAATTGGTTTTGCTATTTTATTAATTATCGAAGACAATAGTTATTTTATTCTCAATACTTACAACACCAAGTTTTTATTAAAACGCGTTATGTGTATATACTGTGTCCAATGTGTATGAAACGTTCTAATTGCAGTAATCAGCAAGCAATGTCTTTATCTTAGTAAACTACCTACACCCAGTCAATCTACGAGTTTAGTAGAAAAATGGGTTGATATAAATTTAGCAGGCATTATTGTTATTTGGATGTCTTTGATAAATTGGTTAACTAACTAATATATCCACACAGAAGTTAGATAAATTTATTCGAATAAAAAAAAAACGTTTATTCTAGGGCACCCGCGTCGCGCCCGTGCGAATAAAGCAAACAGAATGCAAGTTTGCTTACTGCGAAAAAACCCATGTATGTTTTCTGGCAAAATTCTTGAAGGTAACTCAGTATACGTATTTTGTAAGGAACACAGTTTTTTTTGTATAAGTGTTTTGTCGTATTGCTATTTTGTATTACACACGATAAGCTATATAAAGTTCATTTATAATCAAAGTTCACAAGTTTATGTGGTAATCGGATACGAAAATTTTGTATGGAACGGATATTTCGTATCCTGAGTTACCCTGAAATTTCATAGAAACAAAAGATTTTTCCATGATGATAATCATGTTTCTAGTTGTGCCTAGTAGTAGTAGTATATTCCTTCCATAGCGGAGCAGCAGCCACAGCTAGTTCGTACATAAATGTTTGTATCTTATGTAATATTAATCTCCCAAGTGCTAAGATAGTAAATATTAATAAAATATTAAATCAAGTAAACATAAATAAAAAAATTGTATTTACCAAAGCTGTCTGAATCGCTTGCCGGGTATGCAGGGCAGGGCTGCACCATGGTAGCTGCTCGCGAAAGCACGTCTAGCGCAGTTTCCACTTTTTCCATGTTGTGTCTATAAAAGTAGTAGATTTATTAAATATAGAATCATTGACGTCAAATCTTAATAGGTTTGTGATATTAATATTTTAATTGATTCAAATCCTTAATTACAATTGAAGCCACAACCAATCAACATTTTTCACAGTAAATGATTTTAAAACGGTATTCCAATAAATTAAAATGTTATAAATATATATGGATCGTATAATTAAACTGAATAATTCCGCAGTCACGCTACGCTGGCTCCGTAAAAATATACGCAAATATATTATTGCAGACTAAAAGACATAACGACATGCGAATACCAAAGCTGCGGAAATTCCTGACGGCAATATGGCTAGACGGTGGACAGACGTGCGCCAAGTCCTACGGCCACCACGTAAATAACAGAGGAGTCAGAGCAAACAAAGAGTTGTGAAACGTGGCTATCGGCCGCATACCACGCGCGCCCTGGGAACTTAGCCAATGGACCGCTGTTTCGCGAATCGCACAATTGCCAGATCCATCTATCTTTAAGAAATACGTCTATTGAGTTAGGCAAACATAATAAAGCTCCTTTTTGTATAGTATCTCTGTAAATTGACGTCACTGTCCCTGATGGTTAGCACAGTACAATCCAAAAAACGGCGACCATCGCGAGATCGGTAATCCAACGGCGATCTGTCATGCCGGCTTACATAAATATCTCTTCACGTTACGCTTGATGGACCTGATGTTTCACGAGACGACAAAGGTAATGTCGCAAATGTAAAATTGTTGTACACAACTACACAAGTTTCTTCAACTCTCGTGTATTTAAAAAGGATAATAATTAGGGTAAAATCTAAGTAAGTTGTACGTCATAATTGCTTCATTGACAACATCGCTGTGATGACGCGAATATGAATTTCCTAAAATAATTGTATTATGCGAACAGAATAGTTTTATAGTAAAAATAAAAGCGAGATTTAAAATCATTTAGCACAATAAATTCAAAATAGTCATGATCTTTTAGTGGATAACGCGGACCAAAAATATTGTGATGGTAATAAAATGAGATTCGCATAGCTAGAACTAGGTTCAGATGCCAGACAAAATGTTTCTGTGACAGCCAACAAAAACGTATAATATGATTATATATTTATATCAGATAACCTCAAAATATGTTTTCATAGATAAAGCAGATTTATATGTTGATACCAGAAATATTCAACTCAATTTAACGCATTCCTTGCATAGTTCAAATAAATTTATAAACAAAAGTGATGAATATAAATTAAAGAAAAATTTTGGGAATGTTAAGTAGTTTAATGACACTACATTTAGTACCCGGTATTTGAACGAAGTAGAAAGGTGAAGTAGGAGGGTAGAATATACAATGCAACGGTGTATGATGAGTGAGTCGATGACTCCGTTAATGATGAGGAATTTGGTACATTAACCACAATAGAATTTTTCTATCCGGAGGCGTAACACGAAAGCTGACTGTGATGGTTATGTCGGTTTATATAACCAAAATTTGTATAACATTTGACACATTATAGTTAAATGTTCACAAACCAATTCTATGGATCAGTAAAATAACAAGAAATGTTATTTGAACCATGAAATTATATATATATATTATCATACGTTATGGGTAACATGATAATTCGTAATAAAAAATTGTGGTATTTGATAAAAAATTGTGGGAATTTCTATAAAGAAAATTAATTAACAGATTAAATCTTTGGAAGCAATGTCTCCAAAATTTTACTAAAGAAAAGACGTAAATAATTAATGTGTTGTTATCCTTGATAAGTAGTAATAAAAATCTAACTTAAATATTGATTTTTGTTAAGAAATTCCGAATAAATAGCACACTCCAATTGCTTTATTCGCGTGAGCTGGCATAATGATTAGTGATACGTAAATATAATGTTCTACAAAAATATTGCTCCATAGTACATCTAAAAAAAGTCCGCGATACCATATACCTATATCTTACATTTCAAAAGCGATGCGGTATCAATCTTAGTTTTTCTAATTAAGTAAGTGATGACATTGAGAATTATTTTAATTGCTACACAAAAAACTTAGTGATTACAATAATGAATCTAAATACATACATAAAGTAATCAAATTTAATTGTCGTTTTTTATACATCTAATTTCATGTTTTCGCTCTAATAAGGTTTCTTCTTTAGAAGTCCAATTATCCACTTGTCTTTTGGCGATTTCTATTCTTATAATATATAAACTAAATTTGCGTATAAAACCTTTACGGGTATTATTAGGTGTACATACATTAACACTAAATTCAATAATACAGTGCTCTTAGAATGTCGTATTTATTATGTTGATTATAATGAGTTTGATTAAGATGTGTAAAACTAAAGACTTGTCTATAAAAAAAAACGAGCAATTACTACTTCCGTGAAATACATACCGAGTTATATCAAGGAAGCATTTGTGATTAAAACGAAACAGTCTTCATTAGTAGGTACCTACCATTAACGAGTTACTCTTTGAGGAAATACATTTTTACCCAAATAAATTTGTAGTGATATTTTGTGTGAAAATCTTACAAATGGCCATGTATATGTACTCAGTTTTCAAGCTCTCAGTCACAGAATTAATAAAAGTAGTCATCGCACAAAAATCCATGCTTTGCGGGAATTGGACCACATTCATCTCAAAAGCAACCATCTAGTGAATCAAATTTATAAGACTAAATTACAGCCAACGTGCCATAAACCGGTGACTCTAGAAGTCTGAAATTTAGCACAGGGTCCCTTATTTAGCGTAGGTAAGCACTAAGAAAGGAATTTTAAAAATTCTTTTGGCTTAAAAGGAGGTTGAAATAGTATGATAATTGAGATATGTCCGATTGTTGAGATGACCTGGGAAGTTTAGTTTAGAACTTTGTCCATTCTAATAAACCTGAATATCAATACAACAAATAATGAAGACATGTGCATTATTGGGTGGCCCACGTTTGGTCGGTTATGCATGATTAGTTTAGTCGGAACAATTTAACCAGAGTCTTAAGACAGAAGCGGAGACACTTTACAGAAACTTAACTTAGGCTTATTATATTTTATTTCAGTTGAACATTGGAAAAAGGTATAAAGACTAACAAATATAAAAAACAATTAGTTTAACAAATCAGTGTTTAAACATTTAATTATTGTATTTTTTTATAGTAACACGACAAAATAACGTCACTTTGCCTGATGTAAGCACAGTAAAGTCCAAGGAAGACACCGAGAGATTGGCATCCCATCGCTGGTTGTCATGCAAGCCTTTCGGCAGCTGACCCTGACACGCGACAAACCAAAAGAGAGTCACTGTGACGGGTTTATCATGCATGATGGTTGATCACGACCAAGTCGGGTGCAGATCAGATCAAATCAAATAAATACTTTATTTAATTTAGGCCCTAATGGCACTTCTGAACGTCACTACTACCACAGGTTCGGAAAACATTCCAGTCAATGAGAAGAACCGGCAAGAAACTCGATGGGGTTTATCTTTTTTAATTATTTTTTTCCAGCTGTATAAATAAGATTTACAGTTAATAATCATATTTGTAACTTAGTGGATGCACAGAGAGGGAGTCACTTCCAGACATCACTATCATTCCTGCTTGACATGGTCCTTGAATTCATTGTCTGGCAAATCAGTAATATGCTTCGGGATCTTATTATAGCACCTATTACTTAAAAAAACTTTTATTAGACTTAATAAGTCTAAAACAAACTATGCTGCTGTTTGACAAAATCTAACTTGTCAAAGTTTTTCCGAATATACATTATATTATCAAGAATGTATTGGGATCCTACCACCCCGCTTGATACTGGATATACACAGGCTGATCTCAGAAGGCGATATGCCTAAACATGCGGGTGTTAGATCTGGTCACATGGTCGCAATCCAGTCGGATACAATTTTGTTGTCCTATCCTATCACTCAGCAAAACGGTGAAAACGTACAATTTCATGTAAGGATGAACGTAGTTACACTTTCAAATTCAATTAATTAGTGCTAAATGGTAACGCTAAAAGAGAAACTGATTTACTATATGGGTTTAATTTTCATTCTATTCAGTTGAAATAAAACGAGTATACACATTTTTAGTTGGTGAGTCGTAGTGGTGGCGTGTTCGGACAATGCCTCGATGGACGTAGATTTCATACTCCAACAAAAAGCCCGAGTTTTCGGTGAAGGAAAACATCATTCCACGATGAAAACATGAGATGGTGGTAGGATTTTTCTTTTAATACCCGCCTTTCTAGTTACCATCCTCAAGTTGATAATCTGTTGACAAGCACCTATAGGTGTGTGCGGTTAAACTGCAGTTCAGAGCCAATCTTAACTTCAGACGAAATTGTGGTCAAATGATAAACCTACAAATTTTTTAAAAAAGAGCTCAGTGACATGGGCGTTTTTAATTCATGTCGTAAGAAAGATAGATAGGGCAAGAGAGGTAAGGCACAGAGAAATTTCTTCACAGATTTCTTTCTACTAGGGGCAGCCCGACTGGTGGAATACCTTCACCCTACAGAAAATCGCAACCAAATGACCTAGTGTTGTGCATCTGCGGTGAGTAGGGTTTCCAGAGTTCCTTGGGGTAGGGTAGTTAAAGGTCAACAACGCGCTAGTGATACCTATGGTATTACAAGCGTCCATAGTTTACGTTAGCCGCCTACCACTAGGTCGTAGGCATGCTTGCTACCTTTGTAGTATAAAAAAAAGATAGGCATTTCATTTATGTGGGTGGGGATGTGGGACGACTAGATTTATATCTATTATGCCGATATTATAAAGCTTAAGAGATTGTCTGTTTGTTTGAACGCGCTAATCTTTAGAAATAACTGACAGATGTGAAAAAATATTTTTGCATGCTATACCCTATTTATTGAAGAAGGATATAGGCTACATGATTTTACGTTATGACCCTAAGTAGCGGAGCAGTAACCATGAATTTCAAGCAACCTGGCAAGCTGTAGGCAAGTACCGTAAGTGAGAATGATAGGCTACACGGATACGTTGATCGAATAAAAACGGCCGAAAACGTGGGGCATAGCTAGTACATAATATACAATATACAAGATAACATACAATAATCAATGTAGATTTCTTCAATATTTCTTTATAGGTAGGTACAGAGAGTGAGAGAGAGAGGCCAATAAGTGTAATGTCAACTACCGACAAAGAAATCGTTATCACCTGCCAGTCTTTTTAAACGAAAACCACATGGTAGTCAAACCTTGACATTCCGAATGTTAAAAATAATTCTCTAGTTTAGTTAAATGACATTAATGTTATTTAAATTTAAACTTTATTCTTCAACGTTAAGGTTGAATATTAGAAAATTTCAAGAACTATTGTCAGTTGTGCCCTGTATTTGGGGTGAGTGTTTTATTTTACGACAGCCGCCACCCCTGCTGCGCCTGCGCACGTGGCTCGAGGGGACGATGGGATACGGGCAGATGTTTCCTATTAGGGTTCGTGGAATTATATAAGTTATACATGTACATATACATGTATACATACATTTACTTGCTTATATGTATTCATTCTTTTATAAACTATAGCTTTATATGAAAAAAAGCAATAAGTTATTTTAAATGGCCTTTTAGTCTTAGGTACAATTATTGGTATCGTTTTGCATTTAAATCAATAATAATAATTCCAACAATAAAGTCCTTGGAATTCAATTTATAAGAGTATGTATGTATTACTTACCATCGATCATTTTGATTTTCATCGTCAATGAAAAAAAAATGAATTTAACATCGTGTAAATATCTCATTGCTCTGTGCAATGTGATAAGAAATAGTGACGTCATCAGTCATGGAAGGATTTGCATAAATTCTCAAGTGTTCACATGTAGCATTAATAAGTAAACATGATTAAATGTTAGTGTCTAGATAAAGGTTGGATTAGGCTGTGAATCATAGTTTAGTATCGTATTTGGGTCTCCATAAAGTCTGTATAAATCTCCGCGGGTCAAAGTGTTGGCTAATCGGTGTGTTTTATCGAGTTCTTATCAACGTGCGGCCAACATGCGCATGAGGGACTGGAACGTATACGCTGCGAATGGTCGCATTCCACACTATTATGTTCGCGAGATTCCATGTACTTACTACGACCAATGTACGTCTCGCTTCTTTCGCGTAGCGGCGAATTTTTTGCGTTGTGAACTCATAAATCGAACTGTACCTCAGTACTTACCTACACGATAGCAATGCTAGTCTATCACCAATCTACACAAGAAATATTACTAAAGCAATACGATCATTAGAATGTTTACGTTAAGATGTGATGTAAAAGTAATACACATTTCAATGTCAAATAAAAAGAATACATAGAATAAAAATAATATTAAAAAAAAACACGAAATCTTAGTAGATTGTTAGAATAGAATTAAGTTTTTAATGTTACTTACGATAATTATGATTCCCACGACGTTCCACAGTATAAAACAAATTGGTTTTCTCACTTAACTAAAAAGTTACCGTTGAACAGACAAGACGTTTCGATGTGTTCTTTAGTTTAATAATGTTGTAACTACTGAAACATTCATGACAATGCTATAAAACCGGCGTACTACAAAAATCAATAGGAATGTATTTAAAATCGCAATAACCCCTAGTTACATTTGTCAGAACACCGTGACACGCTACTCAGTACCTACTACGACGCAAAAACTACTGTACTGATTTAAAGTTTATAATAATACATTGTCCGTCAAACACTTTATGTAGTAAGGATTTATTGCTATTTCATAAAATCCAACTATCGCGCCACGACTCTGTTGACGAAATAGTCGCGTTTGACATTTGAGCCGAGCCCACTGCAAATGGAATTCGCGGAATGTCAAATATTTTCAGTGCTGCCATCTGTGTACAGGAATCTCAATGTCCGCAAAGGCGGTACACTGGAGTATACGACGTAGTCTTGTATTGTCAACATGAACAGTGTTATTTCTGCTGAATTATTACCGAAAACCATATTTCTGGCTTATAATAATTATATCAAATAACTGGTTTTCATTTTGATTATAACTATTTTAAAAATAAATGAAAATATGAAAGTACTGCACCGACTCTATGGCACGTTTGCGAATCTAATGGAATGCGTCCAGTTTAAGCCGCCTCTGGAAGACGTCACTGGCGCAGGCGTGATGTTGGTTACGGCATGGCGCGGCGTCTGCTGCAGGGTTATCGACACATACCGTAGAGTCGAGGAGTAGGGTCGAAGCGCCAAGCCGCGCGCCGCGCCAAGCCAGCCTGCGCATGTAGCATAACAGTTTCGGTTCGATACTTTTATTAGAATGTGTTTGAGATAATGAAATTTCTCGAGCATATTTTTTTTTTTGCATATTTTAGTGTATTCAAGTACTTATTTCTTCTAAAGTAAATTAAAAATTAATAATACACGTATCTAGAATTGACCATTAATGTTTTTTTAATAAATTATTTTAAAATAATATTTTCCATGTATTAAAACATTCCTATGCGATAACAAACTGAAAATTCAAATATGTACATTTGATATGGTCGGTTAAGAAATAATTAATACAGTTTATGTCAAAAATGTTAATTTTACAGGAGAATAGAAAAATGAAAGAAGATTGTTAGAAAATTATATGACTCGTAGGTATTTCAATAATGAATAGGTAATCTTTTAAAATTTCGATACAAATGATTGGGCAGGATAAACGAAATTGGCTTTTAAATCTCAAATGCATTAAAAAGTCAAAATGTGTGTAGATGGTTAATTCTTAACCACCGATATATAAAAATAGACACAAGATAAATAAAAAATTTTTACAAGTACCTAGTGATTGTGTATATCATACAATACAATATAAAAACACATCACAATAATGATTAATTTTTGCCCGCAATTTCTTACGCGTTCTATCTAAGTATTTTCTTTAAATACTAATTAATGATTAAACATTATTACCTGGAATATAATCTCGTCCATTTTCTGTCTCAATCACTCCATTAAAATAGAATCATTGAATGTACGTAGTACATATATTTCGAGTAATGTAATATAATTTAGCTCACAGTGTTAGGCTCGGTTATATAACAGAAGATATGTAGGTATTTGAACATAAAAATAAATCTTTTTTTTGTTGTTACATCTTTACTATCTGATAAAATTAAAAAAAATTACAAATGTACCTATTAAAAAAAAGTGGTGTTATTGTCCAACTCGAGAGCCAGCAAATTACTTTTACGTATGTGTACATTCAAATTGTTGATGTGATTCTTATGAATTAATACCTTTTAACGCTCAAATAAGGGATGATAAGAAAGATGATAAGAAGAATCTAGGTATGTCAGAAGAAACTAATTTGTAAAAATTGAAGATTTTTAATTCAATATTTTTCTATTATTATTATTACAGTATTATTCTTTGTATTTTTCTCTGAACAAACATAACTTAGGGCATACTATTTTATAATTATAATATACACTGGTCCCGCAGACGTTGTCCTTTCCTTACCGATGTCAAAGTCAATAACTAGACCACAGTGCCACGTATCGCATTCAGGCATAGCAAAAAACCTTCTCTATGAAAAACACTAAGATCTACCTACCTACCAAGTTTCATGGCAATCTGTCAAGCGGTGTTCGAATTTGTTAATCTCATTTATACATAGATATATTCAAACATCCATTATATATATATATAGGTATAGATATAAATCATATAGATATAGATGTAAATGAAAAAACGTATTCTATCACAACCTTCAGTTATATTAGAGAAGGCTGCGATTCAAATTATATTCGATCGTCTACCGCCATCTATAGGTGTCTTTGACTAACTAAATGAAAGCTAGCAACCAGGCAAACTATCAACTCCTAACGAAGAGTGTCATAGCAATGTTGTTGGTTTTTGACGGGTGACTACGACAAGGTTTATTATTCCAAATATGTAATTCTATTTTAAGTAATTTGGAGAAATGATTATTTAAGCATAATATTTATTTAGAGATCTATTTAAAATTACAAGCGGACAAATAGCGTGAACTTGTAACAGGTTTTTTTTTTTAAATAGGAGCCACTATATTGTTTGTTAAGGTTTTTTTTAGCGAAATGGGCAATCGTCATTATTTTAGATAATGACTTTCTTTAAAATATTATGATATCGCTGGTCATCTTTTTCAAAATTGTTTAATTTTTTTTTATAATCCTATAAAAGTGACCTTATTTTCAATAAGGTTGCAATTAAAATTTTAAGAACACACAACACATTTTATATCGTTCATTATCAAGAACATAATAACACTTTTTTTAGTTAACATAAGTTTATAATTTATACACATAGTTTTATATATAAAACTCAACGTCTCTCTGTCTGTCAGTCCGTTTATGTTATTTTCACGCGAAACCCACTTATCCGATTTACATGTTTTCAATCATAGCAATCATATAATCAATAGCTATGTCACTTGACCTGATTATATAATATATTTTTTAAGATAAAGTAACATACGAAAATAAGCAGTTATGATAATAGTGAAAAAAAAAAACGCTTTTGATTCGCGCGTGCGCTCGACCGATGCCATTTTGTAATCCACGCAAGCGGAGCCGCGGGTAAGAGATATATTAAACTAATGTACTACTGAATTGTAGTTCTTAAAAAGACCTAACAAAAAGTCAGCAATAGGATATATCTATCTTCTAAGGATCACCCATAAAAAGCATTTTTGTTTTCCGTCTTTTGAGCGGAGGCGAGGAGCGACGGCATTCTATAGTCCACGTGAGCGTAGCCGCGGGCACAGCTAGTAGTTGTATAAAATTTTGATTCTTCAGGGCCGAGTCATGGCCACATATTTCAAATACTGATACCAACCTACCTGCACTTTTATAAATGTTTCCATCACACACAAAAGATCTGCGATAAAAAAAAAAGTGTGTATGTTACAACGCAAGGTTGAGTGTACGCGCGTAAGTCTGTTTTATACCACAAATGTGGTAAAGAAGCATAAAGCCCGCCTGTTGATAACCGGCTATCGTAGCTTATGGACACTTGTAATAAATACCCTAGGTATCACTAGCGCGTTGCCGACCTTGGACTCCCTACCCCAAGGAGCTCTAGAAACCCTACTCACCGCAGAAACACAACACTAGGTCATTTGGTTGCGATAAATACTAAGAAATAATACTTCTTCGGCGTAATAAAACGATAATAATTACAAAATTTTATCCTGCTTGCCAGCATCAATGATAGTAATGTAATTTAATTATCAGTACCTACTGACTTTATTTATTTTTGACTTTCATTTGATATAATTTTTACACAAGAAGGTAATTCATTAAAATCAATGCATATTGTTATCATTGTTGGCTAACTTCATCATGGCACCCTTCTGTTACAATTTACATGATGCGCGCGCAGCTTCAGTTTTATTCTCCACTAAACGGGCCAGAAGATTTTTAATTTTTAAAATATATTATACTGTTTTCTGTAGCATTTTCATATTTTTGGACGAGAATTGAGAGTGAAATTTCAAGGACACGTCAGGTTTAGGCACATTTCGTTACATGAGAGAGAAGAAAGAAGAGAAGGAGAAAGAGAGCTGCTTGTACGTTGCTGCACTTTTTTTTTCTAATCGAAATCTAGCAAATATTCGAACAAACAGTTTTGTTAACAGACTAACAAGAGTTTGCGACTTCGTTCGCTTTAGTTACAATATAAAGAAGTTTCAAAATAGCCTATATTATTCAGGGATGATATGGGAGCTATTACAGAAATAATTTATAAAAGCAGATGATTAGTTTACCATTGACTTGTGATAAGTAAGTAGTATCTATAGGCAATATAATATACGCAGGGAACTTTATTGATTTTATATATAACTTTTCTTCTTTTTAAGATTTAAGATGGCGTTTGTTATATTTGTTATTTTTTTAAAAAGTCTGTAACTGCATAATGATGTAATATTCTTAAAACTATATTATGTTGGATATCATTTCAAAATAATAATCGAAATAAATAATAATAAAAATAATATATCGAGTTAAATAAAACAATCATATTCATTACACAAATCATAATTTATTCTAAACACAACATTTTTTATAAACTTCACGGATAAAATAACGCATTTACAATCAAATTTAAGCGACAATTACCTAATATTTCTAAAACATTATGTTTTATTATACGAAGGTAAAGGTATGGCTCAATCTAAGGTCGGTATAACATAATATTATAAATTACGAATTAATGGATAATCACATAAAATATATTAAATATTTTGGAGATGCGTTATTCGAGCTATAATGTTTTCAAGTTACATTTTGTAAGGTACATTTTTTTAATAGAATTGTTTTTTGAACTTTTTTTAATGGAATGTGAGAGTTTTTACTAGAATAATAAATTATTAGTCGTAATTTTATATTTAGGAATAATTATGTTAGAACACCGACACCTGAACTGGGCTTAGCTTTTGTCTCAGGTGCCAATGTCAACCCCAATAAAAAAAAAACATGTTTCTACTTATACATTACAAAATATAATAAAAATAGAAAAAATAAAACAGTTCATGGTATATTCCTAAAAGATTGTATTAAAAATACTAAATTAATGTTCTAATAAATAATAACTTGTAAGACACAAAAGTATATTATATTATAACATTTCAAACCATTAGGTAGATAATAATACCTGTTTATTTTACTATTTGAAATATTTGCGGTAATGTAAATAAAGTTTTAAACAAAGTTATTTTCCGGATAATTAATGTATAAATAATACATCCGAGTTTAAGTGATTAGTTAAAATACATTTTAACTACCATCAGAACAGTTTTGTGAGGTAGGTACCTAATTTCAATTTTAGAACTTCCCCTATAACTCGAACGAGGCCAAAACAATTAGAACAATACACAATTATTATGTTCCTTTGTTTCAAACCGTCAACAATCATTGATTCAACGTTTCATAAATTTACATAATATTATTTTTACAGAATAGATCGACGCGATGCTAAATGTCAAAGTACAAAATATCCTCGCAAATTTAAAAAAAGTGGGAATTTTTCAATAGATAATCTTATAAAGAAACATTATTAAAATACATCACATAATTAGGTATAATAATTTGGTTCCATTTTTAATATACTTATTTTATATTAATATTAGTAATAAATTACCTAATAATTTTATACAGGACCATGTAATAATGTAATGTTACAGAACCAGTACGCAAAATATAAATAATACTAGCTGATTATTCGCACATTGAAGAATGTAAATAATTTTACAACTGTCATGTTAGTTAAACAATTTGTTAATAGATGGCGTCTCCTACATGTTAGTTGAATGTATTCTCAACCTTATCTAAATGTAAACCAAAGAATTAATTTTTAATGTCTATGGTTAATATATTCTCTGTTATAAATAACAAAAAACCAACTATTAAGGGAGATATAGTGTTGCCACAAAAACAAAAACACCTTTGGGAAATAAATGTATAGAGATTTTTTACTTTAATCGAATACTGTTCGATTCTTACATAGTTATATTATTCTCATGCACTTGAGTGCCAAAGTTATCGACATATCTCAAAGAATTAGCAAGCTGAAGTGGCAGTGGGCCGGCCATATCTCGCGAAGAACCGACAACCGCTGAAGTAAACGGGTTCTTGAGTGGAGACCGCGACTCGGCAAACGTAGTGTAGGACGCCCTCCGTCCAGATGGGATGACGATCTGCGGAAGACTGCAGGCAGATGCTGGATGCGGCAAGCTGAAGACAGGGCGCTATGGCGCTCATTAGGGGAGGCCTATGTCCAGCAGTGGACTAGTATAGGTTGATGATGACTTGAGTTATCGCACACATTGGTACGTTGTTGTAAGCTACCCTTCATTCATTTCAATAAATGCAATAAGCATCTATGTGTAGTTTTATTCCAAGCAATTGTTGATGTAAATGTAGACTTTTCTTTTAATTCTTTATAGATTTAACGTTTGGCTACAATCTCACCTGATGTTAAGTAATGATGTGGCCTAAGATGGTAACACACTAAGCCTAATATTTTTAACTAGAGGATGGTAGCTAGTCAGTCGAGCATTAGAAAGTACCCTACCACCAACCTAGTTTCATCGCGATGTTTTTATTTACTGAAAGCTCAGACTGACTGACTGAAGCACGGATTAGAACTCACGTTGATCGACGTGATGTCAGTACACGCTACCAATGAGCTATAATTAAGCTCTACAGTTAATGACCACGAGTTTTTCAGTTTTGATGTACGAATAAGAAAAATTAAAGCCGTGTGATTTAATCGACACCATCTGCTATTACTATACCTTGAAACCCTTTCTGTGCTGAAACGTTGCATAAATTCAACTTTAAATACTATTAATAATGGCCACGCTGCGTATCAAAAACAAAAAAAAATTACGGATCCTGACACTCCTGATTGATATATTAGCAGTGAACCGGTGTGTCTGGCGTGTGAACCTTCTAGGCATGATCAAACTATATGATATTTATTTCCAAAGTTGTATAGTCCTGTATAAATAATTAGCTTTAATATTTTATTATTATTTATAGGAATTTGATAATTATAATGAATGTTATATATATATATATATATATATATATATATATATATATATATATTGAAAATTTATACAAGATGTTTTTTCAATATATGATCCAAATCTCAATCTCAAAGTCTCTCGACTAGTTTCGAGATCCGTACGCATGCAACATATAAATAGGTAAGTATGTAGGTATTCATAAATTCCTAAAAAAAATGAAATTATTTTTTTAATTATTTACGGACATCGTTTAGTTACACTTCCAAAGTCCTTCCAATAACGGGATCTCCGAGGTCTGACTAAAAAAAACCATGCTTCGAGGACTAATTTAGTGAATCTACTTAAGCGCCAAATTGTTTTTTTTTTCACGTAAGACGTGATAAGTGAGTTACAAAAAGTATCGAAATCATCTGAAGATGTTTCAGAATCTTCATATAAAACATTGGAATGTAATTTTCTGGGCATGTAATGAGTTGAACTTTAACAAAAGATTGGCCAAGTGTACAGGAACCAACTAATGGGGCAGTAGAGGCTCAATATTTAAAAACATTTGTAGTCTTGCTAATTTTTTTAAATTGTAAATGTACTTTCTACAATTACTTTGTCAGGAATGAAGAATTTTTTAAGCAGTCTATATAACACTAGTTAATACTAATTTATGTCTTTATCAGCTTTTAGAGCAAGACTGAAGAAGTCTGTTTTCCATGACAGCGTCACTCGAGAAGCAAATAATATGAATATTGTCTACTTAATTGATTTTTCATTGCTCATAAGTCTACAAACGGTGAACTTAATGCTAAAAAGAATTCTCTAGTAGTCTTCCATTCATGTGTGTACAATGTAAATTAAATAAAGTCTATTAAAGATTTAAGTGCTCCAAGTAGAATTTGCATTGCAGATGCTTGAAAAAATTCCGCAATTTGTCTTATTCGATGTTCATTGGAAGTGAATTCCACAGTCGCGTTACTATAACGACGAAAGACGAGTATATTGACTTGGTATATTAAGAATTAAAGAATCGGAAGATCTTAGCTTTCTATTCTGCTTATCCGCGAGTAATTGATAAATATATTATGGTAAAACATCTTGTATAAATTGACTATCTATCTACACATTATAGGTCTTTATTTAGTCATAAGCTGTGCTTTCTCATAAAAATACTTTAATTTCTGTCTAATATCAACACTGTGTGTGTTTTGTGTATTAATTCTCAGCATTCTAAAGTTAAGGTATACTTGGTTATTCAATTTTCTTAATTCTACGACTTACAAGTATTTTTGTCTTAACAAAACATCTGGAAGTATGATAAATGCAAATACTGGGCTGGAAATATTAAAAAAGTTATTAGAATACAGTCCAAAGTTTTTATGGGCTTTGTACAAATATGTGAAGGACGATATCAATAAAACTCTCAATTTTATGGACATTGAAACGTTGTTATCGTATTGTAATGCGTTTTTGTGAATTATACTCTTTATGTTAAAGCGAATAAAGAAGGTATTCCATTTATAAAAAAATCTGCTTTTTGACACATATTTAAAACTCTTTTTATTTTGTTCTTATCTAAAAGTATGCCATCACATCCAGTGTTAAATACGCAAAAACTTTTTGAAACAGTTCTTGAAAAAAAATATATGTAAAAATGGAATTATAATATTATATTTTCTTTAAAAAATATTAGCAATCTTAAACCATCCAGCTCCTACATTCTAAAGTTTATTTTATTAAGTCAAAAATACTTTGATGTATTCTTCTAGACACAGGAGAAGTCACTTCAACGATCTAAATTACACATAATCTCTACTTACTTTAAATCTAAATCTTAAAATAATTTGGTAACTGTATATTTTTGAATATATTATTAATAAATTATGTTTAAAACTCCAGGGGACGGCTTAGCGTGTCAACCGAATAAAACATTTTTGTATTTATTAAATTTCATCAAAAACATTAAATGTATTATTATTCTTTAAATGCCAATAAAATTTCATTATTAATTAAAATAAAATGAATAAAATAGTACTATAAATTTATGAATGCTCTAAGTCTAGAAAGTTATTTTAATGTCCAATAATATTATACAATTACTTAATTATCTATATTTCTGACATAATTGTGTACGAAATAAATTCTAATAAACCACTTGTAATCTGTGTTGAATATCTGAAAGTATCATTTACCTATTAGATACACCATAGCCTAAGAATAAATTTCTAGAAACTAAACATTACCTATGTAACAAATTTAAACCTGATTTAATAAAAGACGAAATCTATTCAAATCGTTGTTATGAAATTGAACTTTATAAATAATACTATATAGCTAACTCATGTGAATATTTCACACATTATACAATGTAAACAATCTCATTAACAGCTATCATGTTAGTTAAACAGATTGCCAATAGGTGGCGCCTCGAATATATTTTCATTAGCATCAACAGATGGCGTTCCTAAAGAAAAAGTTTTTAATCACATTTTAATTGAACACATTTTACAGTTTAAGATTATGTTAAACTGTAAAATGATGATTGACAAGACAATTTTTAACAAAAAAGAAAACCAACTTCAATTATTTTGAGGAGTTTCTTGGTTTATCTTCGAAGTCGAAGGTGCACTGCCAATGATAATAAAATAGGACCAACCTTGAGGTATATCCCCTTTCTGACGAAAAAAGAATCAGCGAAATCGGTTCATAAACAAATAAGTTATGGCTGAACATCCATAAAACAAAGTATACATTCGCAATGAGAACCTCTTCCTTTTTTGAAGTCGGTTAAAAATCAACGATGTTGAATCATTCTGATAAAGAATTAACGTAGATATGACGTTGCCGGGAAAAAATACATTTAAGGAATAATATATATAATAAACTAACATAAGATCTGTTTCAATTGATTTTAAACACATTAATTAAGTTTAAAAGTATTAACTAATTTCACAAATTCCTACAGCTACGCGATGTTTTGTTACTAGTAAAATAATATTTTTTACTCTAAAACTTTGGTCTAATAGGAATGCCAAGGTTCCAGTAAGGCATATATGTTCATCTATTTATTAAACTGAAATGAAAAAATAGACTACACACGATGAATACTATGAAAATGTTCATAAAAGGGAAAAGTATTTCGTATGTTATAGTAGCACGTTGGATTTATACATTTAGTTATTATAGTTCTTGATCCATTCTTCTTAACAAGTTTTGGATTCTTAATGACATAAAATTTAATACCCCTAATTGGGAACAATGCGGTACGGTCGTACGGTGGTTGCACCAATACTTTCTGAAGGAATGTGTTCGGAATAATGAAACGAGAGTAAGCTCAAGGCCTTCTTTGATCATTACTTTTGTAATATAGCCATATTACAAAGATATGTTTTAGAAACCATTAAATATAGAAAATTGAAAAAAAATATACTAATTTGTTAACAAAGCTTAAGTAATTTTATAAGGATTTTCTCTCTTTAACTATAATTGAAGTATGCAGTAATGTAATACAGGGAGTATATTCTATGGGGCTGACATGATTGTAAAACTATTAAAATAATTAGGTAATGAAAATTAATAGATAAAATATTTTAAAGGTACAAATACAAGTGGAACTAGAAAAACTGAAGTATAATTCCGATAAAGCCGACTTTGGAAGGGTCCGTTTCGGAAGCACAGCAAATTATATTTAAAAACATTATAATAACTACATCAAAACAATATTTTTCAAAATAGTAGCAAGCCATTAATTATTGTTCTAGTTTATTACATTTTTGATTCGGATACTGGAAGGTTAAAGTCAACAAGTCATTTGGTTTTAAACTCTATGAGTCTTTACTGGAGAGTTATCATAAAGATTCTTATTAAATACGTAAATGAATATGTGAAATTATTTGATAATAATTGCATTATCATATAATATACCGATTTAAAAAAGATACCATAATTATAATACTATATATTATATATTATACGTTTTTTTTTTAAATAATGCTGTTAGCATTCGTTTCGTTAATATAATTATGTACATATAAAAATATCACAATAAAACTAAATTACATATTTATTATAAAATTTAAAAATGATATGTAGATAGACAATATAAATGTCTATTATATTTCACGTGGACTTACAATGAAATATAGATTAAAAATATTATTACATGTAGATGTGTAATTATTAATTATAATTTAAATTCATATTATATCCCCTTGTAACATTTAATGGTTACACATATTGTATTCGTGGATAGGCTGCAATTATCAAAACTTAGAATACCATAGGCCGTCTGTTATTGATTTTGACACATTTCGCTAAAATAAAAATAAAAACAAATTGAATTCGAAATACAAATTTAGAGAAATATCGCTAAATACATATAGAATATTGAAACATATTAATAACTACTGTTAAGATAGCGAGTTCATATGTCACCGCGAACTCGAATGGAATCAATGCACGTAATATGTGCATTATGTTTATTTATTAGCCAAACATTATATTATGTGGGCACTTAATACACTTATTTCAATCATAAAACGGGATCACGGATAGTAAATAATTTACGAAACCTTTCAAAATTAGATGGAAACTGATCTAAATTATTAGTAGGATACAAAAACGGACGAAAAATGCCCTGTGCGATCGTTTTTTCTTTTACAAAAACAACTGCTTGACAAACTGCAGTGGACGATCTCTCGACATGACCGGCCTACGTTCCGTCTCTCTGTCTTCTTGACTTACTCCTGCACACGGTGTCATTCTTAGAGGCCTGGTCGACGATGAGGCACCACATCTACGGCACTGAGTACGTCGGACTCCTAAAGGCCTTTGCCACCACCACATTCCATCTACTGAAGCTTCGTAACTAGCTTTGTCATATCTAGGCTCGCTTGTATAACGGTCGTAGTTTTTGTCATACCCTGATTCGTATGGAGCGGATGAGTTATAGTGGTTATTTGCCCAACTCCTATCTGACCACGTTGAAGATTCGCTGTCACATGGAGTGACGGGCGCGCTTCGAATAGTTTTCGGTACGTTGTATGCAATGGTCTCGTCAGTTAAAGATCTGCGTTTCTGGAAAGGTAATGTAGAATTAAAGTACATTGAATAGTTCTATACAATCGATGATAGTATTACACTGTTTTTTTTTTTGTAAAATTACAATCGGTTTTCCAACCAATGTAAGAGTAAAATTACAAAACATCTTATGCTAGTCTAAAATTATAATACTCCACGAGTAATTATCCTAGACATGCGTAAAAACCTTACAAAAAAGTTTTGTAATTTTACAATCTTTATTTATAAACCTTACACAAAAAGTTTTGTATTATGACAGTACCTACCCGATTTAAATTTTTCGCTAAATATTTTGCCTATTTCGATGATTTTTTTTGTAAATAAAAGATATAATTCTACGACTTAAAATTTCAAAACATCCATCAAAACTAATCATAATGAAACCAAACAAATATAACCTGAAACTACACGAAAAAGCTATGTACAAGATTTGTTTATTTACTAGTATTAGATATTATTAAAAATTGTTATGAAGAAACGTATTGAAATTAAAATCCATTTAGTTAATATGTAAGCACTGAGGGTATATGTTAAAATTTACTGCCTATGCTTAGTGATACGATGAAAAGAGACAGACTATAAGCATTAGCTTATCTTTAAAAAGATATCAAAAGTCATAATTACCTTCATAATATCGAAGTTGGGTAGTTTGAAGCGTCACACCTCCTGTAGAAATTTGACCGGGCAAACGCCTTGGCGATTATCACCTGAACGGATCATCACCATTCCGTCTACTTCATCACCAACTTGGATCACAATCTGATCCCGTAAAAGCATTAGTCCGTTGTCTCCGTCGGATACCTGCAGATGATTTTTCAATACTTTTCAATACTCATGATTCTCAATTAACATAAGAACTGGGGTAAGCTTTCCTGTTATGAAGGTCTGTGCGTACAGCCTTTATGGAGTAAGAGAAAAAAAAATGTTTGCGTATTCACGTGTAGTAGCGATGACTATGAAATTTTTAATACATGAACGTTAATTTTTGGATGATGGTCGTAATAAAACGGGTTGCCACCAGGTGCTACTTTCGCGTGAACATTTTCAGTTACATGTATAAATTCGATTTAATCCATAAATTACAATCACTAACTCCAGAGCTTTGATATTAACTAATAGATCTGCCCCACGGCTTTACCCTTCTTAAATTTATTCAACCAAGTCTCCACCGCGCCGCCGCGCCGACGCTAACGCACAGGTGTAGCCTATCGTTATTCTCACTTCCCATACTTGCCCATTGCCTATTTACTTGCAGATTGTTTGACGTTCATAGTTACTGCTCAGATCCTTAGGGCCTTAGCGTGAATTTACATAGTCTATAACTGAAGGTTTGATCCCTGGTATGTAGTTACGAACAAATTTTTCAGATTACACGTACATTTACTACTTTTACGGTGAAGGAAATATCGTGAGAAAACCTAAACCATTGAGATATGTTATTGTAGTAGCCATTAATATATGTGGAAAATATAAAAAAACAGTAGATTTCTCGGTGTTTGAAAACGCCCCTACCTCGTGTTGGCGTGATGAGTAAGCCCGTGCCTTCCCTTGGGAAGGGGCCTCATTGTCCAGCATATATTTATTACGACTCCTAATAGAATATTTCAGTTCTAGTAATAATAAAGTTGAAATTATTTTAAATAATCCACTATAATTGACGTACCTGTAGATTATGAGTGACTTGAAGTGGCCTTTCCCCGGCTTGTAGTTTGGTACAATATTTAGAAGGAAAATATCCAATCTTGCCCAAGCATTTCCCTTTCCACCAATCAGGATCAGAAGTATCGATCACCGTCACTTTATACCCTGCTTTGAGGTCAAGTTCATCATCATGCCGAGATTTAAAATTGTATAAAATCACGTAAAGATTTGTTGGAAGTAGGCGTTGATGTTTCTGTAAAAAATAAATTATCTATTTTATTGTGAAATATCAAATAGGCATGCAGTCCGTCTGATGTCATCTGATCATTTGAAGCTAGATTTAGCATACACAGGGTGGAAAAAACGAATGGGACATGGAGGAAAAGTACATTAAAAATTGAAGATAGCCAATTTTACTTAAAGGAAACATTATTTTGTTTTTATTAATAAGAATAACCGCATTTACAGTTTTTTTTTAAGTTTACCTGGTCCAGGTATCGAAATATCTAAAAATGCAAGAAACCAACATTCACTATGTTATTGTGCCAATCGATAGGGTCTATGATAAAGGTAAAATCTGTCGATTAAATATTATTAATAATTCATATATATCTCATATCTATCTTATAATTCAACAAGACCATGAAATTTAACAATTTTTAAAAATATCGAACTAACATAAAGGATACCTAAATAGGTACATTTCCATTGAATATGCAAGTTATTACTAAAACAAGATTTTAACTAAAATTATTATTTTCTTACAAAATTTTAGTAAATTAACTGATAAGTTGGTTGAAATGAGATCCACTTTCTTGTATAGTATACAGATTTATTCTTTTCAGTTATTCGTTATGTGTTACCTTTCTGTATTATGTAGGGATGAATGTTCATAATAACATCTTGAACAAACACAAACACACATTAAAAATGATATAGGATGCGACGAAAGCAAATTTTTATATATTATTTATAGGTTGAGCGTTTGGCTACGTTAGATGCACGTAAGTTACCATGTGGCCCATGATGGTAGTATGCTAAGCCTAGTGTAAGGACTACTCTCAAGTGTAGCTGCTGGGACACACCTATATTTGTTGGCGACAGATTTTCGTCTCGAGAGTTGTAGCTAGAGAGGCAAGTATTAAATAATACCTTACCACCGTGCTTTGGTTTCAAAGCGATACTTTCCTTTACCGAACTCTCAGGCCAATTGCAGGGATTCGAACTTGCGTCGATCGATTCGGTGTCCATACACGCCATAGTCATCATTGACTATCTAATACGTAAGTTCAAGTAAGCTTCTCGATGAAGCTCCTTTCGTGCACCGTGAAATAGCACTCGTCGATAATCTAAGTGGATGTTATTGACAAAAATGTGAACAACTTACGCTTGGTTGTTTCACAGGTGAAGGACAGGGGCTGGCGCTGTTAGAAGAGAGGCTTTTATCAGGTTCATCAGGTAATTCGACGCTGCTCATTCGACCTCCTCGGGCGCTCAATAATTTCCTGCTATGAACTGGCGACGATGGAGCTACACAATCCAAATTATTAAAAATCAAGATACTTCAATAATCAAATAACGGTGGAATATTACAACATCTCGTGATATTTTATTAATTAAAGATAAATTTCGCTTTCTATAATCAAATGAATATCATTTCATTGATATAGGTATCAATTACTTTGCAAAATATTGAATTATTCTTCGTTTTGCAACGATAGTTTTTTTTTGTTATTGTTTTCGTCTTTAATTTTGTGGAAAGAGATCCTTTAAACTAACAAAGAATAGAAGAAACTCCATTAAACTTACGTCGTTAATTAATGTAACTTTAAATATTATATTTATTTAAATTATATTATTATCATTTTCATACATTAACTTGTATTTTTATTGTAACATTATTTGACATAGTCCTGTATTGTGTAGATTAGTTTATTTGCTTATCAGCTATCATAAATGTGCGCGTGACAATAAAACTTGAGTGTTTTCGTTATTAAAGCTACCTTATCTGTTAAATAACGCAGGAAAACAATGTACCGATCAATCGATATCGAGATTAATTAATGTATAGGATATTAAGTTATCTTCAACAACAAATATATAAGTAGTTCATCAATAATTTTCTTTCCCGTTTCTATTGAATTCTGCTTACTGCATTATTTTCCTTGCGTGTTTTTTTAGGAATTAATAATAACGTACATGAACGCGTGTAACTGTGAATTGGATAGTTATTTATTCTATTAAAACCATGCCTCATGCAAGATGCTCTGCTGTTACCTAGAAAAACAAAAATAAACTATGTACATGCACACTGCACAGATACAAGTTACTAATAATTGACAGTGAACTAAATTTGATTGCATGACATGATATTGGAAAGATTGATAATGGATTTTTGACGATAGTTTAAAAGATAAAGTGTTAAGATTTCTGTTTTCTATATCAAATTATTTAGAAATATGTTACAAATTGAAACCTAAGTGGACTATAGGAATATTTATTTGGTTTATCCATATTTAGACTTTATACAAGTAAATATAATATAATATAATACTGTGAAAATAAGAACACCACCAGAAGGCACCTGCAAAAGTACTATAACACACAAGCTAAGCCAAGAGGAGGGACTTTGGAGGCAAACATCGCTTGTGCCCACAACATTGCTCGACATAAATGTACCGTAGTCCAAATAACTTTCATAAAAATGATACTTCAAATACTACGACAGTGTTTAAATCCAAATTTTGAAATAACGGTTTATTGTGGATATATGAATACTTTTTAAAGTAAGCATTCATATTTTAATCAAATTAGATCGGTGACTAAATCGGAAGTATGGTTATTAAGGAACGTAACGTCTGTGTTTTTTTATTTGGACTTCGGTGTGTTTAATACTGGCAATTTTCGTACATAGTACACGGCTGCCTTGCATGGGCTGCTGGTCTCGAGCTGGACGACGCCTCAGCTCCCCACATTCCGGCGAGTCCAATGATAAGCTCTTCATCCTAAGATTCAACTTTTGACGCCTCGGTGAATGCGGCGCTATAACATTTGACTGAGTATGAATATTTGATTTTTACTTACCGTTGACCACGTCAAATAATGAATGCTGTATAATACTATTGTTTTTGATATAATGCTCAGAGTAAGAATGAACTACATTAATGGTGCATCTATTTGTTAAGCATTATTTACATTCGTTGGTGTAAAGTAATTATGTATTTACATTTTGTGCTGTGTAATGAATTATATGTTTAAAAATGTTTATGGCAATTAAAGAAAGTTAATTCAGATTTTTTCATTTAATAAAATATAACGGAAACTTAAAAATAGGACGACTTTCTTCATACCACAGTAATGATATTGTGTGAAACAACCCATCACTTTTTGATAATAACTGTCTATAAAAAATATTAATTTATGCAATTTAATAGTTAATAGCTATTTTGTTCCAAGCAATTTTTTGCAACACGAAAAATAAATGAGATAATATGCAAGGGTGCATGAAAAATGCAAATTAAAATTGTTGTACCATATAAAATAAGAAAAAAAGTGGAAGAAATTATTTCTTAGTAAACTTATTACTAATTATTTATAAAAAAAATAATAGGTATGTAACAAGTTCAAAATCAATAACTTTTGGTATCAATTTTATGCATCAAACATGTGAGACTACATTCTACTGCATCTATGCTACGGAATTTAACTTCGATGCAGCTTATATCATGTACAGCTTCAAAGTAGATAGGAGCCATGTTATGAATGAATTTACTTAATGGTATTTAATGATAAAATATGTTTTTTTGACCTACGAACACTACAGGGGTTCTTTTATGTACGATTTTAGTATCGGTACCAGGTAAGGGACTGGTGCGGTCTGCTTGCCTCAACATATGGGCACTCTTGGAGTTCTTCATTGAACCTGTGTGGACAAGTAAATAGAAGCGAGTCCATAATTACTTCAATACTAAAACTACAGAACCTTGTGGGTGATACCCTGAAAAAAAAAAACAACAACAAAAAGGAATACCACTACTCTAGTATATTTAGTTATTTGTCATTTATATTAGTACTGAAGCTTAATTTTGTGGATTACGAAGTTAGTTTGTTCGGCGTAAGGCGGATTATTTATTACACACAAAAGTATAACTTTGAATTATTTAGCGCATTTGTAAGTGAATGGGTGTACCAAAGATTAGTATAAAAATGTTTATTTCCGACAAATATCGCATGCAAATTTTGGTACGTTGCGATAAGCCATGCACCACTTACATCAAAATAATCTTTGGGAAGAGAATATACTCAAATTGAGATAAAAATATTCAGGGTAGAGAAAGGGTTTTTTAAAGTTTATATTTATTGTAACAATAACAATTTACATATCACAGTACGCGGGGCGCTTCGGGGTATTTGTAATAAAGACATTCGTGAAGCGACTTATGAGGACAGGCCGCACTGCCTTCCTGAATCAGTGCTCTTTACTACGAGCGAGTCTGATTAATTGTCTTGTTCCCGTGAATTCTAACTTTCGCTAATCATTTTTTCTTGCGGACGCTCGCTGTAGACTTGAGAATGGATGGCGGCGGATCGCCGTTGTCATTAACGAAACATAAGGGCTGCCCGAAAGGTCGTGTTGTCGTCTCCTCCGACTCTGTAAAGATAAGGCGCAAACAAAACAAAATAAATAAAACAAAAAGTAAACGTAAATTATAACAGCTTAAAATAAAACATATTTGATATAATGTACGTAAAAAATCATGAATAAATAAAACACAGTAATGACGTTTCGTGTTTATCTATGAAGACTGACGATTTTGGGAGTCCCTTGCAAAGGATAGGTAAAGCGACTAAAGTGTTTGCCGAGCGCCATCTAGTTTTAGTTGTTTAATCTAAACTAAAACTGCAATCGCGAAATTAAAACTGAAAGAACATAAAATACGGAACACACAATAAAAACAAGGCACCGTAACCCAGCAGGAGGACGGGACAAATAAAGCCGCGAGGACGAGAGAACAATGCGCTACGTCTGTCGTGGACGCGTACTTTCTGGCAGAGAAATGGACCGATGCTGCGGCGAGCCGCGGCGCGATCGTGAGCTCCACATCGATAAACTCTTGACACCGGCGAAGAGTCTCCGCCGCACACCGCCGTCGGGTCGCGCCGCCGCGCCTACCGACAAGTACTGCTAAGTATCGACCGCACCCCGCCCCCGCCCTGCGCCCGCGACTATGTAGATGCGTGCAAAAATAACTCGACACTACTGAAAACGAGTGATCTGAGTGAAGCTGCCGAAAGGCCATCGCGCATCACACCCCGCCCCGAGGAGGAGTGCGACGGTCGGCGGCCTACGGTGCGACTCGAGCGGAGAAGCGAGCGAGCTCGGGTGCGGCGCCAGACCTGAACTAGAGGAGACGGGTTGCGGCGCGACAGCCAGCCCAGCTGTGGGCCGCGCCGGGGAGCGTGCGGCTGCCGGCTCCTCGGGCGCCGACACACGCACTACGGGACCCCCGCGCGTATCCCCTCCTCCCGGCTTGGCTATTTCGTTGGCCCGCTTCAGAACTTGGTAGGTCTGATCCACTTCCCCCTCTGAGCATCGAGCGAAATGCGATTAGATACAGCGCGATTGGCGTTACCACGGCTATCACATTAACATGGATATGAACAGGGATCGGTCTAGTGTTAGTGGAACAGTGGTCAGATCTATGCAGTACAGTCTGTGGGGGTTGTTAGTAATATCGGACTCTCGGTTTGGGGTCACTCTAGACTGATACCGTACCCTCTTCAATGCAGCTATCGTAAGCATCATCGAACTCGACCGATCTCTTGAACGAGATCTTGGGGACCCTCTGTCCAGGCAGCCAACAGTCTTCCACGCCTAAACAACGTCAAGTTAGCATTCGCTAGTTTTGTTACATTGTACATGTTTGAGATTCTGTGTTGCTTTACTGAATGCGTTCATTAATTTAATAAATCATATTATTTTTATTACAGCTATAACACTAAAAAAAGTAACCTTATTATCATAGACTAAAGTGATATAACAAGTCTCTGTATTGTCATTATTATAAGAAGTATTTTTAAATTTTAAAAACACTTTTTACAATACAGAACTTACCACATCTTCGGAAAGCATTATTTTTGTAGTAATTTTTTTATGCATTTTGCCTAATATTAGTACAGTGAACATGTGTTTTGTCATGTATTCAGTAACATGAGTTATTGTCAAACAAATAATTTGAAAATTCATAATATCTTATTGCAGTAACCTACTTTATTGCATTAGATACGATAAATCAATAATTAAAATATAGTTTTCGATAATATTTTGAGAACATAATCAATAAAATATTTACTTTCGTCATCGAAGGCGGTCTCTTGAACCCTGTGAGACTCGATCTCAGAGGTACTTTTCTGTCTGCGGAGTAGTCGCGACTTGGTCTGGCATTTGCCAACCTGAGGCATGCAGTCTGTGTGAACGTTCATCTTGCACAAACGACATCGCAGCCCTTGCCTAGTGTGTCCTATGAATAAAACAAAAATATAAAATATTTCGGGGACACATACATACACGGTCAAAGGTCAAGAGATCTTGGGCAGATAAGGTAAAATCAAGGATACAATTTAGAATCATGTAACATACATAAGCGGAAGGGGTGGGGGAAGCAACGATATTAAATAACTTGAAAATTTATCATAAATATAACGGGAACAATTCAAATGATTAATTTCATAACAATTATAATAAACCAAAATCAGCTTGGAGATATTTTTGCGTTTGTAGTAGTGTATGGTCGGCTGATAAATAAATATATACATACTTTTTTTATAGGTAGGTACCTAATATTATACATATTAAACGTAATTTGATATCATAAATTACTTCAACTACAGGTATTTCGTAGTCATCCTCATCCTCGCTTTTATCCTATAAATCATTTATGTTAATGATAATTCAGTGTGATATACTAATTAGTAAGAAAATAATAACAGACAAAATAGCATGACACTTCTAACGCTACTTATAGAAGACTGATGCGGGATTGCGAGAATCGTGGTAGTTAGTGCGAACTGGCTTATTCCAGTTTCAGTCACTGTCATTACACTAATACAAACGCAAAAACGTCTCCAAGATAATTTACATGTAAATATATGAATGCATCAGTGCTCTTGATTTTTAGACACTATATTGGGTCTATTTATGTACTAGTTACTACTATAAAGATGTTTTGTTTGTTTATAGGTAATCTCTAGAACTACTGACGTGATTCTAAAAAATAATTCGCTAGCTTCAAGCTACATTATCCCTTACTGATATGCGCTATTTTTATTTGATATTAAATTTTATATATTAATTAACATGAACGAAGGCGCGGGCGATTGCTAGTATTTAATACATATGAAATACTGTAAATAAATAATTTTATAATACTGAAGTCAAGAAAAAATAAATATGAAAATTAGACGCTCTCGAAGTTCAAATAGCGCTTCTCTCGCCGTTCCAAAGCTTTTCACGTTACAAATTGTCAGAAAACATTGATATTCTTTACTAATAAGGTATATAACCTTGAGAAATAAGAGATAGCAAAATATATTTATTGCCCAGACGATTGGAATGATATAAGTACCTACTCTAAGAACATTTTATTTCATTTCTCAACTAGTAATTTGCTATTGAACGTTTATTGAATTTTCAATATTTAATCTGGCTATATAGAAATTAAATGCATATAAAATTAATACTATATTCTTTTAGACCTCTCTTGGTTTAACTATATTCTTTACTAGCTGTGCCCGCGACTCCGCTCGCTTGGACTACAGATTGCCTCCCGTCGAACGCATGCGCTAATGGTACTGCCCTCACTCCCACTTTATAAAAACAAAAATGCTTATTGTAGGCGGTCCTTAGAAGATATGTAGACATATGTTATCGATGACTTTTTTGTATGTCTTCTTAAGATCTACAATTATGTAGTACATTAATTTATATGTATATCTTATGGTTTACTCAGTGTAAGCTGTTTAATAGTCTTTTTTCCGAATTGATTCACCATCATCGTCACTATTTATTTCGTATGTAACTTCATGTAACAAAATATATCCTATGACCTGGTCAGATAACATAGCTATGAATTTAAAAGAAAACCATGTATATCGGATAAGTGGTTTTCGCGTGAAAATAACATTAACGGACAGACAGCCAGAGAGAAGTTGAGTTTTATAATATCTATAGATTAGTGTAGCACGAAATATCTGTCAGCGTATATTTTAACGGTAATGGTAATTTTGGTACCAGGCACAAATTGTCACATGGTTTTATTATGAAGTTGTTTTTTATATTTTCAGCCAAAGTGTTTAATCAATAAATGCTTGCAAGTGAGCTTTATTTATGACCGTGGTCGAAACAAAATGTTAACTTCTGTGTGCTGTATTATAAAATGTTTTTTTTTTGTATATAAATAATTCAATTAAACGTATTTTAACTTTTAAATGTATACGAGCCGTGCGCCCGCGTCATTTTATTTTTACACTTATTAATGAAAAATTGTAATGCCTATTAAATTATATATTTCCCATGTACAATTATTTTCAAAATAGATTGAATTTTTACGCTGCCTTAAAAAAAAATATAGTCTATTATTTCAGCAGACCGTGTACAAAATTTCATCTAAATTGGTTGAGAATTAATACAAATTATTTTTTGGTAATTCTTTTTTTATATAATTCCTAAAAGTATTATTAACAATTCTTATAGCCAATAAACAGACAGACAGACACTTTTTCAAATTGCATGTTCATTAGTGTCCATCATATAGTACGTCTATCGGGATATTTGGGTAAAAATTACATTTACAAACTTAACTACAGATTTATTAATATATTATATATTAAGCTAATAAAATTATTATCATAATTAGGCTTATCTCACGTTGCATTTCGAATTCAGTTTTTTTTTTAATTTAATCTCTGATCATTTTACAATCATGTCAGTATATTTCGTAAATCATACTTCCACTTTACAGGAGTCCAAATTATATTTGTCGATATGCGGTTTCTACTTAATACCCCCTAGCTAATGCAAATAGTTACAGTACTCTTCTATTAGTTTCCAGTATAAATACACTAGTTGTGTTCCACGGTTTCACCCGAGTTAAGTTTATTCGAACACCTCTCCATCGTGCCGTAACGCCCCACTAACCCACCCGTCTAACTTATCGTTCATCGTTGTTCTTACTTCCCAAATATGCCAGATTGCTTGATATTCATAGTTACTGCTACACACCTAAGGTCTTAGCGTGACCTTCCTCAATGAATGAGCTATAAGGTGCAAACAGATTTTTTCAAATCTGTCTTTTAATTCCGGAGATTAGCACGTTCAAACAAATAATGATATTATAATAACAAGTATAGATGTGTGTTATATTCTACAAATATTTTATTTTGTAATATACCTACTAAAATATCTATAGTATTGCATAGTAAAACATTTTCTATTTACTTCATACAGATAATAATTAATTACAATTTCATCAAAATTCAATAACGGTAATTACCTCTAAGAACTTGGGAGCAAACATCGCAAGGTGTTATTTTCTTGTAAGTGTATTCTTGGAAATTATGTGCCTCGGAATCACCGCTACGTATAGCGTCGCGAGTCGCTCCATTCCTCCTAAAAATACATTTCAAATATTACTAGTCATTAATTGATGTTGCTTGATTTATCAAAATTAAAATATTGCTACGTATAGTCATACGTAAGGATTCATATGTCATTCGAGTGCTTTATTCATTCTTTATTTTGCTATCGTGTGTGGGGAGCGGTTGAAAGTGTGTGTAAATAATACGTTTTTACCTACGTCACGTTGTGAGATAAAATATGTCGTGAAAATGACCAGTAAGTAGTATGAGCGAACATAAATAACATAATATCTACATTCGATATGGTAGGCGAAGAGCAATCAATACATATAAGTAAATTCTTTTGCAGCATGTCGGGTCATTTATCATGACGAACTATCACTCGAATTTCATAGTTAGTGACGCGTCATAGATATTGATCGCTGACACCCAAGGTCAGGAGATACCACGTGGATAATGCTACGAGGTGGTTAATTATCGTTACCCACTGTCACCTATACTACAGTTAATGACTGGGTATATGACCTTTATATGTTTAAGAAGACTTGAATGTTTTGATACGAACTGTCTACGGTGTAGAACTCAACTAAAATCAATGTTCAGTAAACTACAACATTTGATATCTATTAATTGCGAAATAAATCTTAAGCTGAGAGCAGATTTTAACATAGATCAGGGATTTCCGAGCAAAATTAATTACGTTGTCGTCGCTACACGCAATCAATGAGCGGGTGAACAACAAACACTACTTGTAACGTTGTGAAAACATAAAACATGCTTAATCGGAATGTTAACACTACATGGAAAGGGATATATAGTTTCAGAGGTTTACTTCGTAGGTCAAGGTAGCACAATTATCAACACAGGCTCACACTAACAGGGCACAATTACCTTATTGCCATAACCGTCGACACCGCGTGATACATTTGATTTTTTCTTTAATGATGCAAAAAGAGAGAAATAACAAGATGAACATAACACGATAACAACATGATCACATATAAATTATGATTATTAAAAAAACAACAATTATGCGAATGAATTATTACTATAAAAAATATACAATATTAAAAGATATATATAGGTTGTGAAAAACTCACATTCTTATTGAGATCAAAAAGTGCTTGTGACCCAATTAATGCAATGCAAACAAACTGATCTTATAGATAATATGATTTAAAATTGATTTAAAATGATTTACTCAAGAATTACTTTTTTGTAAAAACTTTTAAAAATGATTGTTGTAATTTAGGTAGTACCTAGTAAGTATAACATTAGAATTATATATTTAGTGATATATAACGCTAATGATCTATGCGAGAAAAAAGACGGTACGAAACAGAAACTTTAAACGAGTGCAGATGTGCTACTCCTTTTCTATTGTGCAAACACTTTTCCTTAGCTCTTGTATGCATCTCGTTAGCTGTGCTTCGCTATTTACACAGCGCGCAAAGAAATACACTCGACCTGATTTTTCTTAAAAGTGTGCTCTTGAATATTTCACTTATCTTCATATCACATATTATTTCTCAAAGGTGTTTTTTCCTGGCAACACCATATCTCCGTTAATTCTCCATCAATATTAATGATTGTTAATACAATGATATGGTCCCCGCTATTGACTAAGTTATGTTTTCGTTAAACAAGATTTGAAAAACTTTTTCGTTAAGAATGCCATTTGTTGATGCTAACGAAAATATCTGTTAAACTAAAATGAAATTTGTTAGATTGCTTTCATTGTTATAATGTACGACATATTCGTAAGAGTCAACTAGTTTTATATAAAATATATCATCGATGTTTTAAATGACATGACTAATTACGTAAACCGCTTTGAAGTCGCTAAAAGAAGCCCTCCATGCTTTAATAAGGGCACTCACACTTGCCTCCTTAATCTTATTTACAGGATGAAGGCTAATACTTTTTATATAATGTGTTTGATAAGCTGTAATCTGAGATTTTCGCTGTATATACGTGTCGAATTCAACGGAGCTGCGGAGGAATGTTAGCGCTAGATTAACTTGTTAACGTGTATTGTCAGATAGATTAAAATCTGGCTGGTTCAATAACGGCTCACACGACGCTGTTACGAAATGTTGGCTGTAAAATTAATATGAAAACTTATAGACGCAATATATGTTTAATTTATTTGGAAATATGACGATTTTGAGTAACCGTTTGATGTAGTTTAAATATTTTAAATTATATTTAGGCAATTAATATACGAAAAATTGTGTGATTAAAAGTGTACTAAAAATTAAATCATGAAAAATATTCCTTGGCTATGGAAAATTAACTTAGCGGTATTTAATGCTTATAAGTAGAAATTTCCCAATTACTTAATATCCGGTACCTAATAGGTATAACAGGATTTTGGAACTAAAAGAAAAACATGACTGAGATACATGTTATTATTATCAGAGTTATTTGTTTAGTATTTTGTTATGAATTAAAAATTTCGTAAGCAAGCCAATTAAGAAATGAGCAATTTGATTGTTAATGGTTTGATTAATATTACAATAATATTGTGAATGGTTGGTTTTATATAAATAAAAAAAAACATATTTACGACATACACTAATATAATTTTTAATAAGCAAATAATAATAATTACATAAACCTAGGTATATTATGACATCATTAAACAATTAAATAACAATTGTAGTTTTCAGGCATAGGAGAGGTAGGGCGCAGAGATATTTCATTGGAGATTTCTCTTTACTTGGGACAGCACGATTGGTGGAATACCTCCACCCTACGGAAGATCGCAGCCAAGTAACCTTGTGTTCCTGCGATGTGTCGGGGTTCCAGAGCTCTTTGGTGTTGGGAGGTTTAGGTCGGCAACGCGCTAGTTACACTTATGGTATTACAATTATCCATAGGCTACGGTAGCCGCTTACCATCAGGCGGGCCGTATGCTTGTTTGCCACCTTTGTACTCGTAGTATAAAAAAATGAAGAGAGGAAAAATACATTAATGATATAAACTATGCAGAAAGGAATCATAATTTAACCGAAGTTTACCTTTAACATTTGTAGAAAGGAAACGTTTTAAATTATATATCACGTACTGTACATTAGATTTCATTTTAAAATGTACTTCTCATATGTATTGCTCCAAAAAATACTTATATTATATCTAAATATGGTCCGAATTTCTTATAAAATCATCATAAATTATATTATTATTATTCATAAAATAAGTAACTAACCAAGTCATGCGATAATTTTACAAAAAATATAAAGATAATAATTAAAGTTTCTTTCTGATTAAGTTAACACGAAATTAATTGAATTAGTTTCATAATCATACATTTATTTTTAGTAAAAATAAATCACAGTAAACTTTTATATTATTTTCTATTAAGTTTTAGTTAAATACAGTTTTTCGTGAGTTTTTATCATAAAGTTTCCAACAAATTAAGGATTTATGTGTGTAATTTTCCAAGAGTTTATAATATCAGATTTCTTTAATTTATTTAATTGATTTGGTATATTTCTGCACACACACACACATGCACTAAGATTTTATTTTTATTTTCGTTACCGTTTATATTATTATTATTTATTTATTTTCCATGTCATAAGTTTATTCAAGTTGTTTTAATTATTTAACATAAAGATTGTTGTAAATATATGGTGCGATGTACACTTAAGTTAGCCGTGATGTTGAATCGTGATGACATTTGCTAATTGATACATTGTGTTATCTGTGGTTACATCCGGTAAATGACTGCGAATGGATAGTATAAATTGATGTTGATCATGAATGATATACATGAAATTAAAATATGTAATGGTTAAGATGAACGTACAGTTAAAATAATATATAGTAATTATATACAATCAATTTGTTTTTAAATTTGTATGCTATTATTGTATTATTATTAAATAAACATGCACTACCAATTATCTTCTATTTCAATTCGAATTGTATATTAGAACTCCTTATCATATTACAGGCATAGCATTGTTTGGGACCTTAGTTAAAACTAAAAAAAATGTATAATCTTATCTTTTTAATTGTAAATGCGATAATTTGTTTTAATCGGAACGACTTAGGAAAGTTGAGAAAATCAATTACTTGTCTGGTGGAGCGGCGTGGGGCGGCGGAGCGCTGGGTGGTTTCAGGCTTCGGAAAGCTTTCAACCATTTATTTTTCATACTGCCGGCTGACGAAGAGGAGAGCTTGCGATCTACTGCAGTAGCACCACTTTCAGCTTTCGCCGCGAACAACTCTCTCTAAACAAAACCAAAACACAGGCGTTAGATATGTGAAACACTTCACAGCTTTATTGTCCTATAAATATTATGTGGAAAGAAAGAGAGGTAGGGCAAAGAGAAATTTCTTTGGAGATTTCTCCTCTACTTGGGGCAGTCCGACTGGTGAAATACCTCTACCCTACAGAAGATTGCAGCCAAATAACCTTGTGTTATATTCCTGCAGTGAGTAGGGTTTCTAGAGCTCATTAGGGTAGGGGGGTTCAAGGTCGGCAATGCGCTAGTGATACTTTTTGCTATTACAAGCACCCATAGGCTAAGGCAAGCACCAATAGGCTTGTTTGCCACCTTTGTAGTATAAAAAAAATGCTTCAAACATGATTTAGTAATGGAATTAAGCAGGGTCCAATAACATGTTAAGACTTGAGACACCCAAACCCACATCACCTGCACGTGGTGAACGCTGCTGAGTAACTAACGAGGAAATAGTGATAGTGGGATCGTAGGGCCAGACTAGGTCGTAACCACTATGTATATGTTGAAAAGCCCGTCATAATGACTTGTTTATGCTCCTCTCGTATAGGATGTGTAGGTATAGGTTTTTTATTTACGCAGATCAGCATGTCTTCTTATTCTTATTGTTTTGGCGCCGCAAAAAGCACTTGCCAGTGTCAATGTGTTCGTCTTCATAGTATTTTTTATATACAAAATTGATCTTACAAGATGGTGGCTCTCTTGTTAGAACTTTCTAGGGAGTTTTTGTAACATCTCAAAATGCTTGTTTTCAGTTAATATTAATAAACCATTTCACAAATGCACAATCACCAAATTATATCAGGCAAAATGCCACCAATATTATATAAAATAAGGTCAAAGGACCTAAGTTAATGAATTAAAAAATAAAAACCACAACATGATAGCTCAAGATCCCGCCAAAAACAGGGCCAGCATGTCAGCGGCGAATAGCGATTTATTGTTGGTCACGTTTCTGGATTGTACTGTGCTTACCTTCAAGAACAGCTCCGTCATTTGTCGTACAATAAAAAAAAAGTGGATATGTATACTTATTTTGTATGTTATGTGACGCATACACAACGAGTGTAACTATCTTCATGACAATAAAACAAGAGGTTTAGCTTGCTTGCTACTTCATAGCGTAGGCTTTTTGTTACAATGTGCACGCCTCGGACCAAAAGATAAAAGTAAGCGCGCATCGTAAAAATTAACTCTCATATTTTTTTCTATAACGGTCCTAAATAAGTATATCTTTAAAAACATAATTGATTATTATTTTAATAAAGATATAATAATATAAACATTTTTAAATGATGTAGTATTACATAATTAACTTTCATGACTTTCTGCAACCGAAACCTATTTAAAAATAACAAAATTGTAAAACGTATTTATAAGAACCATACAAGTTTCTTTACAACATTTTGTTTAAAGTTACTTGCGTCAGAGCCCGTGGTATTACAATATTTTCCAGAGCGGACAAAATTACCTACAATAAGAAAAAACAAATGGTTATGAAAGTTTTCATAGTTTTGTGTTCAAAATGTAAAATAATAATATGTAACTCATTAAAAATTATAAGTGATTAACAAATATTATCCAAGTACAGGCAACTCGTATAGATGTAACGATTTTTTTTTTCGGAATTCGCATATATTTTGCTACTCGTAATTATTTGTACCTGCTGCAGTTTCAATGTTTTAGTTGTGTATCGTTAATTTTTTTTTAATAGTAGAATGTCAAAGTGATGGTACTACACCTGATGGTAAGCACAGTACGATCCAACAACAACAATGACCACCAGGAGATATACAATCCAGCGTCATGACGGTCTGCTACAAATGTCTTTTCACGTTATGTTTGACGGACCGTATGATGTAGGAATGAGGCAACAAGGCCGAGAGAATTAGGTATAACTTTGATACATTTGTCCTTCTAGTAAAGTTCTCAGACAAAGACCAAGGAGGGCGTGGTTCAATTTCCTGTAAGGCTTTTTAAATGTATAGTCTGGTTAGTGGTGGTATGTTAGTTGGGGCTTGGCGAATTTATCTCGGATTATCGTTTCAATAAAAACAGTTAAAAAGTTAATTGCCTACTCTGTGAATTTCTTACTATACGAAATTATATCAACATCATAAGTGCTGCCAAAAGAACTGAAAAAAGAAAAACAAATAACTATGTTATATCTATGAGCTATATTGTATTATATAATAAAATGATTTTATTTTCTCCACTATTTGTGCAAATGGAACCAAAAACATAGGCAGTATATATTTGTATTTAGTAATAAATTCTTTCTTCATCTGAAACTGTTTTTATTAGGCACTGTTAAAATATATTTTTTTATAATCTACATTAATATTAAAAAGCTCAAGAGATTTCTTATTTGTTCGAACGCGCTAATAATATAGTTATATATGGAGTTATGTTAATCGTATGTATTTTATTTTGAGTACCTAAGTAGTTTAAATAAGTACCTATACATATGATAACTTTTCGTGCCATTGTTTAACATAAGCTAAAGTTATTAAAATTATTACGCTCCGGCAATGTGTTAATAAGAGTATACATAGATATATTATAACATATAAGACATTCAAAACATTGAAAAGTTAAGACATTCAAATATTTAGGCAGCATAATTGCAAATGACTCTAGGTTATAGTACCTACACCTGATATCATAGTCCGAATAGCGATAGTAAACAAAGTTTTTAATGAGAAGAAACATTTATTTAGAGCGAGGATATCAAAACGTGGTAAAAGGAAATTAATTAAAATATATGTATATAGCGTAGTTTTAAATGGGGATTAAACGTGAACGATGACAAACAAAAATGGAGAAAGATAAGAAGCATTAGAAATGCGGTGTTGGAGGAGGATGGAGAGAATTAGATGGATGGAAAGGAAAACGAATGAAATGGTATTAAATATGGTAAAAGAGAGGAGGATATTCTTGAAAATAATTGAAAATAGGGGGGGAAGTTTGGTGGGGCATTTAATTCGATACAACGATCTAATACACTATAATAGAAGGAAAAAATAGGAGTCGTATCGTATCAAGATGTCAAGAGAAAGGCAGATTGTAAGAAGAGCTGGAGACTGCTCCGCAGATAAGAGCAGCAATGTTCTTAAATTTGATATATAACATACTAGCTGTGCTCGTGGTTCCGCACGAGCGCACGCGCGAATTGTACTTCCTCAAAAATGCTTACTATGGGTATCTTTAGAAGATAGACATATGCTATCGCAAACTATTTTTTAGGTCTTTTTAAGATCTACAATTATGTAGTACATTAATCTGATATATCACTTATGGTTTACTCAGCGTAGGCCATTTAATCGCCCCAAAAGCATCTATTTCCGAATGAGTTCATTATTATCGTCACTGCTTATTTCGTATGTTACTTTATCTTACAAAATATGCTCTATAACCTGGTCAGATAATATATCTATAAATTAAAGGAAAACCATGTAAATTGGATTAGTGGTTTTCGCGTGAAAATAACATAAACGGACAGACAGGCGTTGAGTTTTATAATACGTGTAGATATAGATGTACAGAATATAAAGAAAACCGTCCGCGACTTTGTTCGCATTTATTACAATACTAGATGTGCCTTACGGTTTCAACCGTGTTAAGTTTATTCGATCACCTCACCACCGCGCGGCTCTAACTGATCCGCATATCGTTGTACTCAGCTCCTTAGGGCCATGGCGTGAAGTTATATAGTCTAAACCTAACTAACCTACCTCAATAAATAGACTAAAAAATACAAATGAATTTTAGAGACTAGAGCGTTTAAACAAACAAACATAAAAATAATCTATTGTGCTTAAATATTATTAGGTAGAGATATAAAATTTACCAAAAATAAAAAGTACCTTAATAATGTTACTTTCACATATTTATAGAATTTTTATAATCGGATCAGTAGTTCCAGAGATTACCTCCTACAGACATATAAAATTTGCCTCTTTATAACAATAGTAGGTACCTACAGACCAAGCCTTTACCCGCCCACTTTGCTTAACGTAAATTAAAACTAGGGAATAATTAACAAAAAGTATCCTATTACCACGATATAATTGACTTCTACAACAAATGTTATTAGAATCCGTCCAAACCTTCCAGTGTGATTGAAGGACAAACCTTCACATTTATAATGCATATTAGATTATATGTATGTGTTATATCTGTTGAAAAATATGTAGTATGGAGGTCAAATAGATATCAAAGTTCAGATAAAATTAGTTTTATTTTTTATGTTATGAAAATTGATATTTGGACAGTTAGCTATAAATACAAAATAGTTTTACGAAATTTTCAAACAAATTATCCAAGAAAACTTACATAAATGAACTTTGCTTTAATGTATAATTGAAAGTCATTTTTGAAGTTGGATTATCATATAAGTTATTCGATGCAAAAAATGCTATAACAGATTTATTATATTACTAGCAACCCGCCCCAGTTTCGCTCGTGTAGTAAGTAGAATACACAATACATATAACTCTATTGGTTTACGTAGCGAACGCCAGTAAAGCTCTCAGTCGGCATGATTTTTTTCGACATCTTCAACAATCTTCGTCATATTTCAGCAAATTTACACAAACCATAATGAATTATACACAGTCCTTATGAATCACTATGAACTTATGAAATTACACTTATGAACCGTATGAAAATCCGTTCGATAGTTTTTGAGTTTATCGCGTTCAGACAGAGAGACGCGGTGAGGGACTTTGTTTTATTATATAAGATTAACTGTACCCGCGACTTCGTTCAAGTTGATATCGGAAAATAAAATATAGTGATAGCAATCGTTAAGCCATGTCATTTACTGAGACAAAAAGTATCCTATGTGTTCATCTAGGTTATAAACTATCCGTGTGACAAATTTAATCCAAATCCGTTCAACCATTTTTGTGTGATTGAGTAACAAAGATCCAAGCACACACACTTTCACGTTTATAACATTAATAAGATATTTATAAATGATAATAATACTGTAATTATAATAAGCTTAATATATTGGACATATTTTTATGTAGGTGATTATTTATTACTTTATGTTCAATTACTGATAACTGGATGCAACGAGATTACATGATTACATTCATATTATATTCCCGAGGTAGGTTCATTTTTCTAATATTTTTAGGTAATGGAAATATTACAAACTAGCAACCCGCCCCGGCTTTGCACGGGTTGTATTATACTACATATAATTCTATTGGCTTACGCGGCGCACGCCAGTAAAGCTCCCAGTCGGCATAATTTTTTCCAACATTGTCAACAATCATCGTCATATTTCTGCCAATTTACACGAAACGTTAATAAATTGTACACCCACACCTTCCTCATGAATCATTCCGTCCATTATCCGTTTGGTAGTTTTTGAGTTTATCGCGTTCAGACAGACAAACTGACGCGGCGGGGGCCTTTATAATATGTTAGATAAGTTAAGCATACATAAAATAAAGCATAATGTAAAGATGAGATAAAAAGAGAATTAAAATCCGATTGAAAATAGTATTAAACATAGTTTTAACTTGTAAGGGATGGTTAAATAAAAATATATAATGGGTTCGAGATAACCCACCCGTCTCACCCTCGTCGATCAACCGTTGCGATAAGATTCTTTATTATGGACGCACTTCGTGTTTGTGCTTGACAAGAATGTTCTATCTTGATGCGTTCTGGTTAAACGCAGAAAACGTTGGTCGTTATAAATATTTAAGCTGTTGTTATCAAAAAACACCTGAAATCCCGACTCTGCCATGTTTAATACTACTATTTATAATGCTCAAGAGATTGGTTGTTTGAAGACGCTAAACATTAGGCCTACCAGCAAGATAAAAAAAAATTGTGTGCAGCAGTTCACGTACCAGAAGTGGAACAATCAGAAGAAAATACAAAAATATGTTATTTAATTAAAAAATATATATCTTAAATCAGTGGGATTCGAACTATCGTTCACTAGTGCGTACTGCGTCTGAAGTCTGTCGTCTCACACCACTAGGCCAATCAGACGACGATCATAATCATGAAAATCAAGACTTTCATTAACCGTGCATAATATAAATGTATTCTATCTCATTCTCTCTTAGGCTAAATCTTATAGATGTATATGGTTTTCTCTTCTTACTGTCGCTTTTTCGTTTCATCGAATTTCAAATCACAACGGAGTTAAAGAAGTTTACACTAAAAATGTATAAATAGTTATATTATGCTATATAACTTTACGCCATGACTTTAAGGAGTGGAGCACTAACCACGAAAGTCAAACAATCTGGAAAGCTCTAGGCAAGTATGGGAATACGGGTAAAAACGATAGGCTACACGGGGCGTTGGCGGCGGTGTGATAAAGAGTTGGTCGGATAAATTTAACACAGGTGAAACAGTGGGGCACAGCTAGTCTTAACAGTGTGAATTATTTTCATTACATCGCGTGACCAAACTAATGCGCGCAGCGCAGGTTGATCATTAAGTTTTGTTATTCAAAGTCATTTATTAATAGTTACTCCATAATCAGCTAAATAATTTATTGAAATATCATTCACGTAAAAATGTTTTCATGTAACGTATTTACTTTTACTTTTGGCGTTTTCGATGAGTTTTTTAAACAGTTTTAAAATGATCTTTGCAATAGTGAGATTTTATAATAGGTACAATACTGACTATGCCGTTTTCTGTAGTCATATAGAATTTCATGTAAACTTACATCTCTGAAGTAAACTTGTTCTAGTCGTTGTCGAGTTCGGTTTGCTTTACTATATTCAGGTAGACTAGACTGTCGCCGTACACGCATTCTTTGTTCCCGTTCCATAGTCATAAGGTCCGACTTTTGTGATAAAACCATGTAGTGTAAACGATGAACGATATCCATTTCTCATAAAACAAAACTATTATAAATACACCAAAATAATATAAATTATTAAATAATTATCTTCATTTGATCTTCTTTAGCCCTTAATGTTCTTGGTATAATGATAGTTATCTTCTGTAAAAATAACTTTCCACAAAAAATTGAAGTTCGATAATTAACGATTAAATTTTTTAAATCATATTTAAAGATTTACCCATGTTAATAAAAAGACGGCAAATAAGAAAACGTAACTAAAAGTTTTTAGCAAAATAAGTATGGACGTAAACGGTCCTCCGCCTACGAGGGCGGGCGCGGAGTTACTGGGCCGCTCACCAGCTGTAGGCGCCGGATGTAGCGTGCCTGAGACGATCCGGCGTCGCTCGGCAACCGTTTGCAAACAACACGCAACGTACGAATTATATAAATGGCAATAATATATAGGGGTCATAGGATTTTTTTTTATTCTTTATACCCACAATCTCACCTGATGTTAAGTGACGATGTGTAGCAACACGCTAAGCTTAGTGGGAGGACTAGATCTCAAGTACAGCTGCCGGAACGCACCTATATACGATTAGTGACAGATTTTTAACTTGAGGGTGGTAGTTAGCCAGGTAGGCATTAGAATATTCTCTATCAAAATAATATGGTTTCATCACGATTATTTATGACCAGTCTTTACAGTATATATAACAAATTAACGTTTACCTATAAGTAAGTAAGGTACCTTACTTCATACTTTTAATATGTGTATAAATGTTTTGTTATATACTTTGCCAGCTTTATACAGTTGTTGTCGTATATTTAAGAACGTTTATTTAAAGGGAAGAACTTTTCATACTATCAAGTATAACTAGTTGCATGTATGTTTTTGTATTACTCTCGATGTCTCAATTTTTTTTCCATACGCTAGTACGTTCAATGATACACATGATTGGCTAAAAAATAAATAGATCAACTTTATACATTAGATCTGAACCTAGTATTACTACTTACTGGCTGGTCACATAATTAAGAACGCTGAATAATTTACTTTTTTATTCAAATTTAAATAGAGAACACTCTGTGGCTCTGTGGCTGTGGTTGTAGGTCCATTATTTTTATAATTTTAGCGCCATTTAGTGCTGTAAGGCCTAAAAGTAATTGCTTTATATGAAGACAATGGGGTAAAAATAAAAGTTGTGATAAATCTACAAGGGAAGTAATAATAAAACTTCGCGAGAAGAATTGGTCGTATAAAAAGTTAGCCGACCATTTGCAATGCTCAAAAATGATGGTTTTCCCACACTGTGAAGCATTTTGCCATGTATCAAACTACTTCAAATGTTAACAGATAAAGTCATCTCGTCGAGATGATCGAAATATCTTTCGTTTGGCAAAATAAAATCTTTTAAAGGGTCTAATGAGCTGAGAAAATAATATTTTGGTGAAAACAACCCTTCAGCAATATCGGCACGCACTATTCGAAGGCGTTTGGTAGATGAAAAGTTGCACGAAAGGATTGCAAAGAAGGTGCCCATGTTAAAACGGTGCCATAGGCAAGCCCGGCTTGCATTTGCAAGAAGGTATGACAACTGGACAGTTAGACAGTGGAAAAATGTTCTTTTCACAGTGTGGCAATTTAAGAGAACTGTACGACGGTTTCTTAGAAGAATGGAAGTCTTTCTCTCTTGCGAAATGTCATAAATTGATTAATTTAATGCATCGCCGGTGTTAAGCAGTAATTAAAAGCCGTGAACATGCTGCTAATTATTAATTTTAGTTTATAATGAATTAAATTGCTTTTTTCTCTACGCACTTCAAATTAATGTGATTTAGTTAATCTAAGTTTCATATAAAAAAAGTCTCGGTAAATGTAATAAATAGTTCTTAATTATTTCTCCAGCTTCATTAGGTACTATTTGAGTTTGTTACTATAGAGTATAAATAAAATTTGTAAAAATTTAGCGATTTTATTGTATATTCCTAATCCCGTTTGCTCTATTCATGTGGCTATTTAATAACATAACTAGTTACTTCTAAGAAAGAACACATAACTACACATGAAATGATTTAAATAAAAAAAACTGGAATGTCCAATCGTTCTTAATTAAATGATCACAGATGTATATTAAAAAAAAATAGAATTAGCTCCTTTACTTCTCAATTTCCTTTTAAATAATTACATAGGTGCCTATAAAATTTTCCATTATTATTTTATAATCCATGTTTTTACCTAACTTTATAAAATAGTATCGACATATGTACCTCTACCTATATCTAAAACAAGAAAATAGCAGATGCATTAATAATGCCTTGTCAAAATGAAGAAAAAATTAATAAGCTATCACTTCCGTTCTCAATTATACATCTGTCTTATGGATAAATCTTAATTATTCAATTCTTACTTAGACTAATCTCTTATCCGACTTAATTAAAACTAAATCCTATAAGGGAGTTTGAATTATTATACTTATTATGGTTTCCTTATATATTGGAAAATCTGATATCAAGATAATATCTACCGAAGTATATAATACCATATAATAATATATATAACATTGTTCTTTTAATATTATTTTAATTTTACAATAAATTAGGATTAATTCTGGATATTGAATATCGTTATCATTATTTAAAGTATGAGATATATCTGTTTGGTTGCCATAATAGAACAGATATTCAACTACATAGAAAATTCACTCTTAAAGTTCTCTAAAGGAGAAAAATTTCCGTAGGAGGTAAATATTCACGTGTGAACTCTGCCATATGACACTACATACACAAAAAAAGAAATGTATATTGTAATCTTCAAATCATTAATCTATGGTAATTATATATTTCAACTTTATAGGAAAGGAATATAATTCTTATTAAAAAAGGTTTTGTTTTAAATAAAACATTTAAATATGTCGTAGGTGTCCGCTAGGTGTAGGTGTGCGAAACGTTATTCATTCCTAGATACATTATTCATGAAATATATCACATCTCAGAAAACAAATATCTTTTGTGCGTTTTTGAAAGATAAGTTTAGGGTTATTTTTTTCTCTACCTGAGAGTTGGGCACACAGTATTCGATGTTTACTGAAATTTAATAAACAACAGTAGAAAAATACAGGTATTTAGAGTTACCTATATTTCTTCGATCACATCACTTAGCCCGCGTCTCCGTTCGCATGAAGTACCTACAGAATTATTATTAATGAAGATATCTTTTTTTATAAGGATCATATATCTAATTAGTAAAACAAAACAAAAACTTCGTCTGCGTTTAATATATTAACACCACGGCAAGAAAACATATCGCTGAACGCGTAGTGCTTATGAAAATCGTAGTTTTAAAAAACTTTTTATTGAATGAAGATATCGTGATACTTTTATTTTAATTTGATGAGGAGTAAAATATCTACAAATAAAAAGATCAAAAGCAATTCAGTAGTTTTTGCACACAACGCGAACCTCAATAATTTTATTTAGGATTTTATAGAAGATAGAGAGATAAATAATTTAGACCATGGTTTACAAATTTGATCCTGAATTGTACTCGTATAATACCTAAACTTTTTTTAATTTGCATGTAATAGTAGCACGTATGTACCTATGTGGTAATTACAAAAGCAGGCAGTTTGCTAGCTTCTGTTAGTGCTTAAAACTTAAAATATCAAGTTATTTTTTCATTTTACACAGGTATAGCACATATCTAGGTAACATCTCGTCCAAGAGACGAAAGTCTTTGACCAGTGTGTGTTGCATTGATTACATATGGTGCTGAGAGGTGGTCGCTATAGGCCTCATTAGTGGTAAGCTCAAAGTCACTAAAAGGGAAATGGAGAGGGCTATACTCGGAGTTTCTCTGCGTGATCAAATCAGGAATGAGGAGATCCGCAGGAGAACCAAAGTCACATAGCCCGAAGAATAGCTAGACTTAAGTGGCAGTGGGCGGGCCACGTAGCTCGTAGAACGGATGGCCGATGGGGCCAAAGAGTTCTCGAATGGCGGCCACGTACTGGAAGACGCAGCGTGGGCAGACCCGCCCCAAAGTGATCCGACGACCTGGTAAAGGTTGCGGGAAGCCGCTGGATGCGGGCAGCACAGAAACGGTCATTGTGGCGATCTTTGGGGGAGGCCTATGTCTAGCAGTGGACGTTCTTCGGCTGAAATGATGATAGGATTTATGGGTCGTTAAATAACATCTCAACACCTAAGCTGAAAAATCGAGAAGACTCATATTGTTACTAGAGATGTGGTAGGGCAAATAATTGTGTGCAACTGCATCGCGTATTCGCAACCACCATATATAAGGTGTAGGTAACAACCATCATTGGCACGATTAGGTACATGAATTACACTGCATTGTACACACACGCACGTCACTCAGGTATTTAGGTTCTGTAAGGGGCCTTTTTCCTTTTTTTGGCTAGTTTACACAAAAATTGACAGATTACTAAATAAATATACTTTTTTTTTTCGAACTGAGTGTACTGTTAGCCTTAGGGGCCCCGGAATCTTTACAGCTTTACCGGGCTTGGGGGCGAGCGCTTAAGGCACTCAGCCACGAAAGCTTTGCAACAACATCCGAGGGTGCCAAAGTGGCCGAACCTCGGCTCGGACAGTTGCGCGTATGCAAGTCGCGATCTGACTAATTCCCTATCAAAATATACATGATTTTTCCCTCCTCCCAGGGGGAAGAAACATGTTATATGTATAGTTAGTTTAGATTGAATTACTTACGGATAAGGAATTAGTCAGATCGCGACTTATTTGCATAGGCGGCAACAGTTCAAGCAGAGATTCGGCCACTTTGGCAGCCTTGTAACTTGTTGCCTTGCTTTCGCGGCTGAGTGCCTTAAGGGCTCGCTCCCAAGCCCGGTGAAGCTGTAAAAGCCGTAAGGCTCCAGGGCCCCTAAGGCTAACAGTATAGTCAGATCGAAATAAAGAAAAAACCCGACTCGATCGCACCACATTTAACCAGTTAAAAAAAAAAAACAATTCCAGTATTTCCAGTCAGACATTTACTGTACATCCATACAAGCACACAATAATTTTCAAACTTATACGCAATATTCTTCTCGAGCATACACGCAGCACACTCGATCTAAAAAAATAAGACATAAGATGATTTTGGGCCTACTGATTTTTTAAATATCAGCTTATAAGTTAATTTGTAATGTATTTTATGGTCTAAGAGACGGTGAAGGTCAACCTTCACCCATCTGATAACCACCTGAGACATATTTTTTATCAAATTATATTGATCTATAAACACACCTATGATAGCTTGTCTATTGAAAAGTGCTCATGGCTATTTATTATTAAATTAATTTTAATCATTTTTTTTATAACCTTCACTATTTTGATAACAGAACAAATTTAGTATCAACAGATAGTTTTTAACATGGAGGATATGCCTTGGTAGGCTCGCCTACCAATTCGTTCTGTAATAAATGTATCAATTTCAATAATACATTTATTTTATTTATTTCTGTTCATGGCTACCTGGCAAGCAGGTATGAACAGGTAAGTCAATATAGGTAACTACACCCATCTGTTAACCAATAAAAATTGGTATCAAAAGAAAGATAATTACGAAAAAAAGCCCTTCATGAAATATTATTGCCATGCTTTGAATTTAAAATAGGAGCAATTAAATATGTGTGAGAGAGAAAGTAGAGCGTCCGAAGTTCGAGTGATAGAACAGGACACAACATACTATTAAAATTAATTTAATTAAAAATAACCATGAGCACTTTTCGATAGGCAAGCTATCATAGGCGTGTTAATAAATCAGTAAAATTTGATAAAAAAAATATGTCTCATCTGGTTATCAGATGGGTGAAGGTCGATCTTCAGCATCTCCCCTACTATTAGCACCAATTAATTTTTGTACTCTGATGACGAAATGAAAATACTCAATTCTCAGGTAAGTATTTATTAACTAAGCGGCGATTGCGCTTTTAAAAAGTTCCCATGAATATTAATAAACAATATTCATTATAAAAGGTAAATACAGTTATCAGTAGAAACTACAATTTTCTTACAATAAAAATATTCTATAATAATTAACAGAAATAAATTATTTGATAATGCTAACACTATTATGTAGACTTTAATGTGTAGAAACTGTTTTAATAATTAATAGCACTTTTTAGAATTGTTTTATTGGTTCAATGTTCATTATTAACTTGAAGTAATTGTTCAAAGTGTTAATATGTACAAGACAAAGAAATATTAATTCTTCAAAATTTCTTCAAGAAAAGTTGTTGATTTGAAAGAAAACGAATCCTACTAATATAAAATTTGTAAGTTTGTTACTAAATAACGCAAAATCAACTAATTTGGCACATAGATAATCTGGATTAACACATTACATAATTCAATTATATATTTTTCATTTCTCTCTGGACACAATTCTGAAGTCCACATAGACAAAGTCGCGAGCAGAAGCTGCTTAAAAATATAGATGATATGTAACACAAGTAAACATTTATATTGTTGTCTTATTTTATGTAAGAGATCTTAATGATTAATATATCTATTTAAATGTATACATTATTACAGCATACATTTACCACATAGAGCATTAATTAATAAAAATGCTTACTTGGTAGTGGTAACTAAGAAATGGGTTCCCATATAAAGCACTATTATATATATATAAATTATTTGCCAGTAAACTCTTGACATAAATTTGACATCACAACAGGTCATAATTATGTGTCACATAATATCTTATCTGTGAGATGTCAAATTAAGGTCATTGTGGGGATTAAACGGTTCCTAGGAGACAATAGAATATTATTATGCTTCATAGTTGTCAGATTCTGTGAACATTATAATAAAAAACAAATTACTCAATAATAATGACGAATTTGCTAACTTATAAATATCAATGTCTCATTCCAAAAGCTATGTTAACTTCACAGTATAATTTAGTATAAACAAAAACCATAACAATTGGTTCAATATTTATCAGACATAATCTGTTTAGTAATATAAGCAAACAAAAATAAAGAAATATTCAAAGCTCCCTTTTTATCACCAAACACACTTTAGTACATGAAAAATACAAAAAATATTATTTCATCTATAATTCCAAAATTTAAGGCCATTTCATTTCATTTTCACACTTATTATAGAGTTATAGGTAACTGAACTTAAATGTTACATACAATCATTATCTTTACCAAAAACAAGGGCAATATTTATAATTGTATCTTAAATGACAAAAAATAATTAAATAGGTATAAAGGTCAATTACTCATCAGATTTATCAGATTTAAATACCTTTTTTCTTAATCATGTTATATAAATAACAAACACAATCATCTAATTACTGTATAAATACCTAAACAATTATTTACAAATTCTTACTTAATCCGTCGGGGATGATGATGCAATAAAAAATATTAATTTTGCCTCCAAATTCCGCATACATGCCAAATAAGATCGCGGACGGGTTAAATATAATGTACTTTTAATTTTGTTGTACTTGTTATTACAACTTTTAAGCATCAGTAATCTTAGATTTTCCATGCAGTTTACTGAGTTGCCCTAACATGAGAACAGTATTTATTAAGTTTTCTGAGTAAATACGTTGATTTGTCTCCATTCTTCTTAATTTCTGAACGACATATTTAGAAAAAAATTCAAGCTCATTCTCATTACCTTGAGAATTTGAATCATCATTTTGTTTGCGTTTAGAACCGGTTTGGGGTAATGATACTCTGGCTTTTTTTTTCTGTTGACTTGAATAATTATTTTTACTGTTTACAAGGGCTTCATTCAAATCTTCACGTAGATCATTGGCTTCTTCTTCATTTAGCTGTATAGTTAAATCATCTGGGACTGTGACCATGGGTACATGATTTTCTGAAAATAGTGGAGATGGTAGAAATGATACTTGTTTACGAACCTTTACAGCTGTATTTTTAGGTCTAGAATCAGTTGTGTCTTGATTTGATCCACCTACAGTATGTCTTCTATTTGTTGTTTGCTTATTGTTATCTGAATTATGAAGTCTTTTTGTTGATTGCTTATTACTCCAAAAGTTTACTTTAATCTTAGGTTTTGCTTTAGGCTTTTGTTCCTGTTTTGACAAAACTGTTGGAAATTTGTAGCGTATATCATTATCCTCATCTATTACTCTATCTTTTTTAACTTTAGGTGATGCTTTGCTATTGTTATTAACATAATTTGTGTTTATTTTATAGCGGATGTTATCATCATCAGACTGATATCCATTCTTTCTGGTTAGTCTACCCATAGTAGCAGGCTTGATGCTACTAACAATATTAAATATTAATGTGGAATGCTTGTCCTTAATAGTTAGTAGTTTAGGGATTCACCTGAAAATATATAAATAAGCCATGTTTAAAATATATATACTATATAAAAATAGAAGTACCTAAACGTTTTTATACCTAGCCGATACCTACATCACAGTGACAGAGCAGTAGCTACGCATGTGTCGTATATTGGTAAACTTTCCCGCCCAAATTTTGTTTATACAAAATACATGTTAATACTATCTTTAAATGAACATCTAATAGATTATAAACTCTTTTAAAATATATGCTGGATTAGAATGCAATATTCCAAATGGAAGCGAAATTGAATTATCATCGACAAACTAATGGAAATATACATTTGAGGTTATGTGATCTCAACGCTATGTAATTTTATAATCTATTTCTAACAATGCTAAACAGGTATTTCATGACATAAAATTAGGTTTTACAAGTTAGATTCTCTTATAACAATGTAATTTTAATTTATTTTCTCTTAGAAAATGTCCTGTTACAAATATATTACTAAAGTTGTTTACTCGGTTACATAATCAAAAGTTATAAATGGTGGAACTTACCTTCACAATTTTTCATGTCTATCTAACATGAATTCACTCACAGGCTACTGAATCGTTCAAAAAAATCCAAATTATTTCCACGAATACAAACACGACACGCACACTGCTTTGCTTACAGCTTTCATGACATAAGTAGTTCCAAAATCACCCGCACAGCATATTGGCGCTTTTATTTCCTAATGATAAAATCGCACGGAAAACTACAGAAACATTCGTAGTTTTAATCGTGATATTTGATAAAAACTAATTTATATATACAGGTGTTCACGACGTATTTATAAACATATTTTTTTTCAATTTAAATTTTTCTTAGAATGTAACAATTATATTGTTTATTTTATTATAATTATGTTAACAATAAGTAGGTACCTACTATTAATAAATGCTAGAAAACTTTAAGATAGCTATTAAAAATGGATACATACTTTTTAAACTGTACACATATTTTAAGTAAGTTCTAATCTAGTAGACTATGGCACTTATTGTTATAATAACAACTTAGGTTTTCTATGTTCCTGCCCTTTCATGTACAATTTTAAAACTCTGAGCGTTTAATTATAAATTTGTTTTATGTATATCGTGATGATTATTGATGTATCATAATATGACCATACGTTCAGTTTTGAATTGGAATGTAGGTACCTAACTGTTTTATATTACTTCAGCTACATGTCCCGTTGTCTCGAACGAACAGGAGGTTCTATTTTTATAAAACGTGTAATTTCTATTATTGATCTTTAAACATCTGTGCGATTTATGTATGCTGGGTTACTGCAGTGCAGTAGTAGACGCGTAAACCGAAGTGTCGAGAACTCACGGTCCACGGGACATATTGTGACGTGGGTGTGGAAGTGTTTTAAAGTTAAAAAGTTTAGAGTAGTAAAAAAATATCTAGGTGTTACAATTTTCAAAGTTTTCTTTTAGGTAAATCTAATAAACCAGCTGAAACCAGATAAACAGATAAAATTGTTATTTTGTAGCATTAGTAATTGACCATTGTGTATCTATTTTAATAAATCTGTAATATTGTCTGTACATGTTTTAAAAATTTCTGACTGATCTCGAATATGCCATTAAACATTTTTATTGTTTAGCTTTTTATATTTAACTAAAAACAGCTGAATGAAGAATTGCGGAATGACAATTCATTTTTTAATTGATAGGCTATAAAAATTATCGATAATATTTTAAACATAATGAAGTTTGAGTAACAACGAGATGTAAATATAAAAACGTGCGAACCACTGACATATCTAGTTTATCACAAAAATTGAGTATGTACATATATATTTAATAAAACCAACAAAAGTGTTCAGTCGTTTTGTTTTCATGTAAAAGTAATGGTCATGCATGCATGACATGCATGCAGCATGTCAGTCATTTTCTTATTAAATGAAATCATGTTATATTTATTTGAACAAAACTAATTTTTATTTTATAAATACAGTAATAAATTTTCAGTTTACTATTATATATATAGCTATACTCATGTTTTCTATTACAAAATCTTCTATCATAATTCTATATTTTAATGTACCTAACTACTGTAAAATTCTATAGACAGAGATGGACAGCATGCCTTTACATCTAGAATGCTATAATAACCTAGCATAATATTATAATTTGATTGTTTTTTTTTTCAGAATGCGGTTGTTTCACATGTTACATCCATAAACAAAAGGAGCAGTGATAGAAATATTTAAATTTATATCTATATAAAATTATACGATTGATTACATATATTGATTGACATGGTCAAATCGAATGGTTGTAGTCATAATTTTATAATTTATTTTGAAATTTTAGTCACTTGTATACGCAAATATGAAAAAAAAACAAATATGAGAAAACTAAAAACTCACCATGTGATTTTTAATTGATATCCAGCCCATTTTGGCATGGAACTTAAGTGTTCGTTTTTTATCCGTGATTGTTTTTTTAATATACCCACTTGTTATAACAAATTCTTATTATTATTACTAATTTTAACAAAATACAACCTATAATACTGGACTACAAGAGACCTGTACGAGAGGTTAAGTCGACCACCGAGTTCTTTTATCAGACTGAATGGGAAGCTGTGCGCAATGCGACAACTCTAGGTTTCAAAACATTAGAAGTTATTACTTCGACAATGAACGATTCAGACGAGACACGAGTAAGGATTTGTAGAAATTAATTTAAGTCTTAAATCGATTTATAGCTATATTAATAAATTGTTTATACATTTTTTACTTATAATTATAAGTGACAAAATAATGACAACTATAACATTACTTACATTTCATTGAAAAACTTTAAATGTTCGAGTTATTTGAATCTTTTATTGTCACTGAACGATTGAGACTGATAAATTTGTTTACATCAAAATTTGCGGCAAATTTTAAAAATATTGATCTCGTCCGTCGTTGTCACAACGCATGTGCAACCTATAACGCAAGCGCGGTGAAACCAATCTTACCTTGAGACTGATAAGATATATTTTCTCACAATGCCCTTTGCCTATTTTACTGTAACATAATTTCTTTCATCGAATCAATGATCACGGCAATTGTAATCATAAAGTATATTTATTACTCACATCAATTTATCAACAAGAAAAGAGCTGATAATCTTCAAATGTCTGAACAGATTTTCTTGAATCATAGGTAATAACATTCGCAATCAAGTCACCTTTCAAACAAACAAAAACTAGATCAAAATTGGTTCAGCCGTTTGGGACCTACGATGCCAAAGGAGACACAGATACACAGATAGGCAGACACACAGATACACACGTTAACTTATAACACCTTTTTTTCGTTGGAGGTTAAAAATATCTCTGTTTCTACACAATGTTTTTGATTATTACCAAGCGCGAGCTCGAATGGTTTAAACAGGCGGAATATCATTTCAATGTTCAAGGTTCGAGTCTTAGAATATACTCTAAGAGTTTTTAGATTTTGAGTACGTACATGTACTATGTAATTTAAATTGGCAACACTTATCGGCTGACTGTGAAGAAATAAAGAATGAGAAATGTGCGTGTAGTACCACCGTATGTGGGAAAATATATGACAGTATATATTGCTGGGCATTTGAAATTGCCAATACGTAGGCTGACGTGGTGGTCCCCTTCCCTCGGAAAGACACCTTCGCTCAGTAGTGAGACATTGACATGCTGGTATTAATTATGAGATTGTGTCTTATATTACATCCAGTTAAACGTAACTCTCTAAAAAGTGAAGAAAGTAAAAACTAGGTCTATGTAAAAAGCTGTACAAAATAGAAAACAGTTTGTTAGAAAGAGAGAGTCGTTAGAGGGTATGAGGAGATTTGAAACGATGGTATAATGTAACTGGTAACTTTATTTGGGAGAAAAAGTATATATTTTTTCTACATTTGGCCTAGATAGCGTTTACAGTATAATGGGACCATTAGCAGGCGATTAACTTGCACACGCTTATAGCTTAAAAACGTAGTAGTAAGATCCAATATTTAATAGGACATATTATTCAGCGTAATCATGTGGATAAAATGGTAATTTAATCATTATTATGTTAAATTATTTGATTTATTATCGTCGTCATTTGGTCATATGCAGAGGTCTTGGGAGAGTCCAAGGTTCGTCATCGGATCCGATTTCCGGCTTTTCGCATTCAGTCATTTCCAACAGCCTTCCGCAAATAGTCACTCCATCTGGTTTGATGGCTTCCCACACTACGTTTGCCAAGACATGGTCTCCACTTAAGAACTCTTCTACTTTATCGGTTATCTGATTTTCTACAGACGTGATCGGTCCATTGGCACATTATCTTGCTTACTTTTAAGCTATGTCGGTTATTTTGGTTATCTGACGTACATAATATAAAGTACATGTAAATTACGAAATTTATCACTCAAAGAAACTTCTGAAATAGCTCTTTTCATGGCTTGCTAACTTTTAACTTGCGAAGGAGCCCTATCGTAAGTGTCCATGTCTCGGCACAGGTAGGACACACCGGTTCTACACTTTTGTCTTTATGAAGTGAGGTATTGGCAATGACACGATTTGACGCACTTTCCATATGTCACCCAATCAAGCTGTATCCGTCTATTTGTTTCGTTTTCTAAGTTATTTTTGCCTAGTTGTATGATCTGGCAAGGATAGAATAATCAACAACTTTGATAATCGTACTATGAACCATCTATGGATACTGGTTCCGGAACGACATGACCATTGAATGTGACTTTGGTTGATTATATACAATTAATGCGATAATTAATTAATCTTTGATATTTATAGTAAGACATATTCTGACTGTGCACGCAAAATTAAATAAACGTCATATTACGTAATACATTGAAAACAAATGATCGGAGAGTTTTAAAATAAATTAACTATACTGAAATAAATAGATGAAAAGCTATTTTCGTTTTGTTAAGATGTGTAAAATTATGAAATTTGTATATTGTGGTTTTCAAATAACGTTCTGATTTGTATGGTATTCTGATTAGTTTTCTTAAATTAAATTAAAGTAAATGACTTTACCTGAGCTCTAACGGCTGCGAGGTGGAGCTGGGTGGCTCTGTAGTCATATTTCTTCATCGAAATCTCCTCCTTAGTTTAAATAAAAAAAAAAAAAACAATTAACAGCTGTTGCAAAACTTAACATATGATTTTGTTAAATCTATATAAAAGAATAGGTAATGTATGTAAGAAATTCAAAATACAAATCAGTGTGATAACTTAAAATTACTATTCACATTATTATTAGCTATCATGAAGTTATGTTGAATTAATAAGTGAAATTACGTTTAAATTGTAAATAAAAATTTTAATTACAATAATTTAATTAGAAATAATGTCCAATAATATAAAAAAAGAATGTGTTTCAATCCTTCTTGTTCCGAGTGTCATCAATCAAAATGAATAATAGATAATTTGAATAAGTTAATGCGTGATGTTACCAAAGTTTGAATTATGGATGATGCAGGTAATTTTTTGTATTATGTTGAATATTATAAGCAGTGTCGTGACATCTATCATTCAGGTGATAAACAAATGTTTTATCTACTACCAGAATAATTCTCTTTCGACTAGAGGGCTCTGTACAAAACCATTGCCTTGCATAGTTAATAGAATAATGTAGAGATGTCGTCACTAATAATGAATGTTAGAGACGATGGTTTTGTACAGAGCCCTCTAGTAGAATAACTCAATACACAGACCCAGGCTTTCTGGATTATTTCTGGCTTTCAATTCCGGAACCCTTAATTTAACACGAATGAATCATAATTTGCTTACTTCAAACAAATTTCAAAATAAAAAGAAACGTCTACGTACGTCACTACGTAGTGGTTAACGTAGGTAAATTTATATTATTCAATAATTATTAATACTTCGAGCTTGAAATTTTAATGATGCCGAAGTTGAGCATATTTTAATTGCTCTGCAATTTATGGCAATATTAATTATTGAAACAAATCTTAAAATAATTAAGCAGAAAAAAATTCTTTTGATAATATCGTACTGTTATAATACAAAAGTACAAAAGTGTGTACTTATATATTCAGAGTCTTTAAAGGATAAGTAGAATAATAGATATTAAATATATAATATTACTCACTTGTATCTCGTTGACTTTGTTGTAAAGGTTATTTTCGATACTTCGACTTTGAAGACGACCCAACGAATCGAGATTGTCCTGTGAAGTATAATGGGGTGATAGAAATATAGAATATTAATTAATTAAACCACTCCTATAGATATCACCGAGTAATACTGTCAACGATACTCAAACTTATATTGTCGACGATCTACCACAGAATATTTAGGCAGAAAGTAATTAACTGCCAACCTACTACAACGACAGAAAAAAAGGTGTGTGTGCGATTCACACACGATAGAAGTGAAACTTCATTTTAAAAGGCATTTTCTATATTATTTAAACAGTGTGCAATATAATTACACACCGACATTTACTCTCTCGCTCTGGCTCACACAAAGAGGAAAGACCGATAATGTGCGTTAAACGTTTAATATTCAACGTTTAACGCTTGGAAGTCGCATAAGAAGTTTCACTTCAAAAACACATAATGTTATGAAATGGCTTTAACTATTTATGCTTTAAAATTAAATAACTAAGTACAAAGTGAAGGCACAGGAACTCGCTCATCACAATTTTTCTCTGGATTGTTGATGGTTGACATTTCCTATTAGGTACGTGTACTTTTCATAGAACAGCACATAAGTAATTACTGCATTGCTGCAACAAGATGATAGGTGTTCGTTAGGTAGCCGATTGCGATATATATTGCGATTCATTTTTGAAAATGTTGACTAAAACAAATAAATATATACTAATTATACTGTTAACTGAAGAGCTATTTTTTTTTCAAACGAGGATATTTCTCTTTAGATATAAAATTAAACTAAAAATAAGAAAGTTAATACATGTGTCGTTGTATGAGTGATCGCCGCCGCGAAAATTTCATAGTGAAGTAGTGTTGTATAAAATCGATTAAGTATCGATTAATCGATAGTCATTAGTACTATCAAATAATTGATAGTTTGAATAAAACTAAAGATTATCTGTGATAACAACAAAGATTTGCGTCGAATGAGCTTTTTTTTTCGCTGTTTGCATATATTCCGCTCTAAAGAAACAATCTGTAGTCAACCGATAGTTTTTTTAAGCAATTGATACTATGGTGAAGTACCTTTCGGGAAGTCTTCCGATCGATTAGGAAAGCTCTCGCGATCGCCAGTTTGAGAATCCCTGCTATAATTAATTACGATTCATAAAATAAGTCGTAACGAGTAACGCCTCGAAATTATTTTTTAAATCTGTCTACGTTATTCTAAATTGCAATAAGAATATCCTAAAATAAGTCTAATCATGAATTCAAGATATCTGGTATAGATGCAGATGCTTACGTTATTTTATGTAAATAACAAAGTGTTATAAGGGAAATAACATTAAAGATACTTTTTTTGCATAATATTGCATTATTTCAAAATATATTATATTATTCCAAAATATATGATATAAATATGCTATGCTAACTTGCAGCTGCTTTATTTCCAGTTCTAAGTCCTGTGCATCTTTTCTCAACTGCTCGTAGTTAAGACGCGCTTGCGTCCCTCCCATTCGATCCAACAGCATTTCTCCACGAAGGATTGGAGGCATGCTCTCCTGTAGAAATACAAAATACGTATCGTCATAGCATCTCAACTATATATATACCTGAAATTTAATACAACTTTAAATACCTTGATACTTTTGACTAACGGAATTTCCTGACTTCGGTTTTTTTTTCGAACTGGCTATACCAGGCCAGGGCTTTAGGGGCCCTGGAGCCTTTATGGCTTATACAGCTTTACTGGGCTTGGGGGCGAGCGCTTAAGGCACTCAGCCAGAATTTCATGACCCAACTACTCCCTATACAGAAGATATTTTTTCATAATAATTGTACGTAAATGTAAATTGATATATGAATATATAATTTTTTATGTAAAGGTTCACAAATATTTAATTTGAGCACAGGTGACCCGAAATGTTCAGAGTAAATTGAATCCCGTGTTGGGACGATTGAATTCTACTTTCCAGGTATAAAATTTTACATGCGGAAACATTTTACATCAGGTTAACTATGATAATTCGTAATAGCTATGAATCTCTAAGGATTCCACAAATCATTTAATTTAATTAAATGGGATTTACGATGGCTTTGCATTTAAACATAGGTAAACGTATGCATACGAAATATTCATATAGGTATAAGTAAGTGCAAGTCAAGTCATTTCCTTCATTTCATTTCATTTTTATAAGAACAGTATAGTAAATTATATTCTACTAAATTTTCATATTTAGTCGTTTAGTTGAATTGCAGCATTACTTAATTTTCTTTTTTGAATTGAAACATGTCGCGTTTGGACGGGAATCAAACCGTTTTGATGGCGTCGCTACGTGCCATTCGGCCAGAGTCGTGTCTGATCGGATTTTTCCGACTTAGAGCTACTTTCTCAATATTTATACTAAACGCTTCCCTCTCTCTATTCCATACATTCACTGCTTTACGTGTGGTCATAGTGTATCAGCGTGGTTACTTATTTCTTACATCTTTATGGGTTGTTCGTGAATATCAGTAAGTTTAAGTGAAATCAACTAAACTAAAATACATGACTAAAATATATATTTTTTAATAAAATAAAATAAATAAATAACACTAATATTTTAGTTACATTTGTTTTTCATAATATGAATAACTTTTAGTTGTATGTGTTGTTCATTTATTTATACATATTTCAATATAAAATATGATTAATAAAAGATGTATCACTTGTTCCAGGCGACCCATGATTTGACACTGGCATGATGATGTCATTTTTGTATAATTTAATAAATATTATTTTGTATACTGTTTATGCGTTCTTTTTTGTTTAAGTGTATTGAATTGAATATTACCGCTGCGACGTCTAGTGGCGGATCGTCAGACTCTGGTGGGTATGGTGGCAGAAAGGGTCTTTTTGGTGGCTTCATTGGTGACTGAGCGGTGAGCAAAGTTCTAGCCAAATGTGCTAGATCAGCCGTACTCGACACCGCGCGAGCTTGAGTGCATAGGGACTCGTAGCGCCGTAGTTGTACGTTGCACTAAAAAATGAATAATATTTAATAAACAACAATAAACAAATATGCCAATTTTTTTTTCAAGAATATAAATTCTTTTTTCACCTCTGTAAAAAAACATTTTTGTAATGAATAGGGTATACGACTTTTTTAGATTGAATAAAAAAATTTATGCTTAGTAAGTACCTACCTATCCTATAAAATTAGAAGAAATCCGAAAGAATACCAAATATACTGTTTCTAACAACAACTTAAATTTACTAAATTACAATTTTTAATTGTAACATTAATAAAAAGAAAGTGTTAACAATTTATCATTTACCATTACCTACAATCTACACACTAAATTTATTTTACCAAAACATCAAATATGAAAAATGTAATTATAATTAAAATTTAATCTGGTTGTCTAGATTAAGTATTCATTCGAACATAAAATAGTAATGTAACCAACTCGAACTAAAGTAAGATCTATCTATATCAATAAGTTTTCAAACTAATACCGACCATCGCCTACTTGTCTAGCAGCACCAAAAATTTTAAACTTTCTAACTATGGTGCATGTTAAAAACACCTAAATAAAACAAGGTAGGAATTAGGAATGAAATTAATTGCTTTGTTATAGTCAATATTTAATTTAAGTTTGAACCTCCCCTGGGGTTTAATTCTGTAGATCTGCTGAAATACGTACCAAAATGGCGGAAAACTATGATTTTTCACAATTTTGTATCTGACCTCAAGACTCTAACGCCCTCTAATTTAGTCAGAGCGTGTTCTAACACAAGGGGGCGTGATGACCCACTTTGAGGAAGATGGTTATATAGTAATGTTGGCAGCCTAAGTCTTGAATCTAAAATTTGCGTAGATTTCTTATTTTACAACCTACGCATTTTCTGTTTTCAACCCCCAAAAGTTTGGTAATTGCGTCAATTTTGTTTTAAATCTTATTTAATTACAAAATAATATTGTATTTCATGATCATTAGATAAGTAAAATTATGAATTAGTAAAATGTTTAGACAGATTCTCATGTTCTGTTTTCCTTCGTGAATTAATAATGAACAAAAGTTAGTCGAGATTCTTATTACATAAATGGCTCACTGTTAGATATCCGAGAGGCTTCGTCACTTGGGAACAAAGCGAACAAACTAATATTACCACAAGATGGATTACTGTTATTGATAAATTAATACTTGGCCAGTTGTGTATATATTGAATACCTTATAATGAATCTATACTGATATCATAAAGGAACAGTGGGATTTTATGAGTTTACAAGCTTTTCAAATTTATTCATGTAATAGAATATTAGGTATAACTATGAATTTTTTTTTTAGTAATTGACATCGTGCCTGTATAAATAGGTTAGGTACCTTTTATACGGGATGTCGATCGATATATTTTGTTATGTTCACCCATACAAATATCCATTCAGCACAGCCCTTGCATAAAATTATTATTTTCATTTTAGTATAATTGAAATATTGAATAAAGGCTTGCTTTTTATTTTATTTAATAATTTTATAAAGAAATATCATTTTACATTTTTTATAATATAAAAAATAACAGTAAATATTTATAACTTATATTTCAGTGATGTGTAATTTATTATCACTAAAGTTTTACTATGAAGGATATATATATATATATATATATATATATATATTTTAGTACAATTATCGACTTGCCTAAAGTTTCAGCTATTGTTAGTTTAATTGAGTGACGAGTAATTGTATTATGTAAGTAATTAAAAGGCTTTTCGCATTCGCTGGCTACGTAATTGTAATTTACGTTAATTTGTTTCACTTCAAATTAATTGGTTTCTTCTATATCAAAATCATACCTATATAACAAAGGTGGCAAACAGGCTCATTATGGTAAGCGGCTACCAAAGCTTATAGACACATGTAATACCATAGGTATAACTAGCGCACTGCCGACATTGAACGCCCCTATCCTAAAGAATTCTGGAAATCCTATACTCACCGCAAGACCACCGCTACCGGAACATGCCGATAGATGCTTAGAATCAGATTTTTAGCTTGGGTGTGATACTACCAAGAACATATGCCGGAACGTGTCGATAGATGCTCAGGGTCATATTTTGAAATTAGGTGTATTACTAACAAGAATAGCTATCGGAATATGCCGATAAATGCTCAGGGTCATTTTTAACTTGGGAGTGCAACTATCGTCATATCATCGCAAGTGTAATATTAATAAAAGTAATACTATAAGAGTTATATTTTTACCTTGGATGTGATACTATCAACTGAAACTATCCGAATACGCCGATAGATACTTGGGGTCAGATTTTTACTTGAGTTGGTACCTAGCAAGGCGAGCACTATAAAAACACTCGGCGTTAGGCTTAATTTGGAATTCAAATAATAGTCGTTTGTGATATTCGAGCGCACTACTGTTAATATTGTATGTAAATAAGGATAATTTACCTTCTCTGTGATTATTTCTCCACCTTGGCAGATTGCTTCACTCACTGCTGTTGTCACATCAGTAAGTATTTCTTCTAATTCCTGTGATCATAACAAAACAAGTACTTCAAGTTCAATTTTTCGTTTAGTGTTACAAATAAAATCGCGAGTAGACAAATAAAATCAATTTTACTTATGTATTGTAACAATTCAATTAGTTTCTGACAGCTGCAGCAAATGGAATGTTAGTTTAATTAAAATCGGAGTTAGACGAGGCCTGTTTTCAATAGAATCTGAATTGAATAGCGCGTTCTTATGTAGGGTTACTACAAATCTATATTAATAAATCTGTAATTATGCCTGTATATGCGATTTATTTTCCAAATTTTCTGATATATATATACTATATGAATGACACCGATCACGAATATGCCTTTAAAATTGTTATGTACCTATATGAATTGTTTATATGTCCGGATTTAACTCAAAAACGACTTGACCGATTCTTATGAAATTTTGTACACCGGAAGCTTTTGTCATTGGTCAATTGATAGGCTATAAGAATTTTCAATAATACCGTTTGAAATCGCAAAACAATAATTTCCAAAAAAAAATGTTTAATTATTTTTAACCGCTTTTGATGAAATTTTGTACACGGGAAGTATAAGTTATTCCATGATCGATGATCTATTAGAATTACCAATAAAACTTGTGAAATTAATAAAAAAACTATTAATCAAAAACATATATTTTCATCCATTCTTTCTCCGCTTCTGATCAAATTTTGTAGACGAGAAGTATACGTTATTCCATAATTGATAGGCTATAAGAATTGCCAATAATACTACCAGAGATTGAGAAAAAATAATGTATTATGTCTCAATCTATTTTGAAAAAATTTTGTACAAGAGAAGCATAAACAATTTCATAATTTATAGGCTATAAGAACTTTTGGAAATCGTAAAAAAAAAACTGTCAACCGATTAGGATGAAATTTTGTACACGGGAAGTATATTTCATTTCTCAATTAATAGACTATATGAATTGTCAATAATATGAGTAAAAATTAAATTACAAGATGAAAATAATAAAAACACGCGCGGAGCCGTAGGTACATCGCTAGTATATAATAAATTTGAATAGAAACAAAGTTTCTGAATCCCGCGGATCCCGTTTATCCTTTCCACTGATTCCTCGGGTTCTCCGTTTGGTTCCAGATAATATTTTTATTTTTCCAAACAAAATCTTCGGAAAACAATAATATGAAGCCATAGGTTTATTATGCTTAGTCATAAATTGTGTAAGATAACGTTAGAAAAAGAAAATTACTGCTATATAAAATATATCTAGACAGTAGTTAACTAATGGTTTTGACACTAAAATGAAATGTCGTCTCGTATTATTGAATTACTGTTAAGCTACCTATCCATTTATGTGATGAAATTGCGAGTCCCAAAAGTAATATAATTTATATCTCGAGAGTCTGTAAATACGATATTTATGGGAATTGAAACATTAGCAAATGAAAATATATCCTTTCAAATGACTTTATTGTTAGTAGGCATTTGAATAAAATTTACTTCACCTTTCAATTTTTTTTATGTAACAGTAGATTTACTTAAAAATTGTGTATAAATTTATATGGAAAGGTTAACATCATATGTTTCATAAGTACAGAGCATATCAAAGAGAAAAAAAATAAGATCTCGTTCATAAATGTGGTGAACCTTTTTTGATGACTCACTCAAGTTTCTTTTGTTCGTTTCTGAGTCACTTATACGAGTAAATCCTCAGTGTAGCATAATAATCCTACTGAACTTCTGATACTCGTTCAAAGTTAAAATTGAAACAATTCTCATTGATTGTCAAGGAACTGAAGTGTGACTTTGAATCTACTTAAACCTAATTTATGAGAATAGATAAACTATTATTTTATTATATTAAAAGTGTAGTATTTAATTATCAACTCTATTGTGAAAGGCTTAACTCACCAAATGAATATAATAATATATCTTACCTGCAATATTGTAGGTAAAGTGTGTTTATGATATTGATCGAGCATAGCATTGGTTGCTGTTAGTTGTTGCACATACGTGTTGTGCGATTCGTAGTATATGGCTAAAGCAGCTGGATTTTGATTATTGCAGTAGTTCAAAAACGCTGCTCTGTAATCTTGACGACTCTGTAATGATAAGTACGTATGCATGAATTAATTAATATAATTAGTACGCACATTGTCACCATTCCGGATTAGTATGTCAAATAAATTGTTTGAAACAGGGAAAAGTTAACTGAAACTAGGTTTGAATTTTCCTTTATTATGAAACCATTAAAAAATAAAACTCGCTACCCGCGTCTGTTTTTCCTGACACGTACCTATAACATAGTGGTCTTTAAAAGAAAAGCAAATCAGTTTTAACTAAGCGAACGTGTACTATTCTCGAATTCGCCTTCACTTTCCATCAAGTTTGACTGAGATCAAGTCGAGCAGTTTATAAAAAAGAAGATAATTTAAATTGTGTGGTAAATTAGTATTTCATATAATAAACGTATTATAATTATTTCTGAAACTTGGGAACGTTTCTTAGTTTATTTTAATGTTACAGTCTGGTCGATGTAAAATTATCAGGATAAATACATAATTGTTTTATTTTAAATTTGTTCACAATTGCAATATACTAGCGGTTATCAGAACGTAGTTTTAGTAGAGATCCGTTTAGCTGACTTATTTGCCATTGTCTGAAATTATTTAAATGCCATGTTTAAACCGTTTAGTGAGACGAAAGAATTAATCTGGGGATAGTGAATAGGTTTTTTTATCGTTATAGGTTTGGCGTAGTGACGTGTTCAGTGACGATGTGGCCCAAGATGATCAGACGCTAAGCCTAGTGGAAGACAGGCTCTCAAGTTTAGCTGCCGGAACACACCTATTTGTGCTTGGCGACAGACTTTCAACTTGAGGGTGGTAGATAGCCAGGTGGGCACTAGAAAAAGCCCTAACACCATACAATGGTTTCCTCACGATATTTTCCTTCACCAAAAGCTCAGGCTCATTGCAGGGATTCGCACTCACGTCAATCAAATTGGAATAAGTAGATACTAAATAGGTATTTAAAATGTTGATAATATATATGTTATAGGTGTATATATATATAATTGGAAATTTGGCAAGCCGTTGACTTTATATTTGAGGCATCGTTTAAGAAGGGATTCTCCGAAATTCAACCTCTAAAGGAGCAACAAGGGATTACATAATTTATAAGTAAAATAATATTTTTCGGGTCAGATTTATTTGTAACATGGTATTAATAATTTTGTACACATAGATACACATTTTGGCGGTTTTCAAAATGCAACCCCTAAGGGATGAAAGAGGGTAACAATGTTCGTATAGGAACTAATGTTAAACGGGTTCAATTTATTTGCAACCTGGTATTAATACTTTTCGACAGGATTAACGAGATCGTATTTCGCTTTTTTCAAAATTTGACTCTTGAAGGGGAGTTTGGTAGTAATAATATTTTTATGGGAAATAATATCTATCGGGTTATGTTTATTCTGTGAGGCCTGTTTCAGAGTATATATATATTAAATAAAATTAAAAAAATGAGATAGTCCGCGAAAGAAGCCGCAGGCGAAAAACTAGTAAAATATACGACAATTTTCAAGTATTATAAATTTCATGTTTAATAAACGTATGCACCAAGGTGCAAGTTAATCCGTTTATGTGAAAAATAAATCCGGTCTAGCAACGTTTAATGATACCATACATATATAAACAATAAAAAATAAAGACGAGTACAATAGGATTATGTCCATTTTATTCTATCATTCCACTTCTCACCGATTGAGGACTAGGTAATTCAATTTTCCTTCAATTTGTTACTGTTACACGAAATTCACTGAAGTGAAAGCGTGAATCGAGGATACTTTAGATGAGTAACTACGATCGAAAATTTTCTCTGATTAGGTAAATCTTGTCTTCAAAATCAGTATTATGTTAAACGAGATATCTATTAGAGGTAATATAGTAGCACGATAAAGTGACATCGCTGTGTCTGATGGCGAGCACAGTACAACACGATCACATTATCTGAGCACCTAGCTGGAATGCAATGGTCCTCTCGCATCCCATTTCACCTCCCCACGTTCGCGTCAGTAGTGTTAATACTGTAAGCATCTTTGATAATATTAATACGCGTCTCGATCATTTGGTTATTTTCGTATTATCATTGTTTTCTTTTTGCGCATTCGAATTTAATTGCGACTATTTTTATTGTTTTTCGAAGTTCAGTTTAACTTCGAAAACATGGGAAAGTGAAAGCAATAAATTTAATCCTAAAAGTGGTACTTAAAAAATGGGGACAATTAAAGTGACAATGAGTTGTAGCTCATTTAGTAAGAACACTTTGTATGGATTTCATAATAAATACTTTTTGTAATATTATATACTGATTTTATTTATTATCAATCACTTATTCCTTAATTCGATCAATCGGTATACAAAAATAAAGTAGTTGTAGATATTAATATTTCTATTGATATTTGTTTTTCAAACCGTACCGGAGGGCCGATATGACGTCATCGACGCCACGTGCAGAGATAATGTGACCGTGTAGTACAATCCAGAAACAATGACGATCAACGAGAGATCGGCAATATATCGCCAGTCACCGTTGTTATGTCAGTTTGCAAGCTCGACAGCTGAATATAAGTTGATCCCAAAACACAGTAAACCAAAAGAGAGTCACTGTGACGGGTTTATCACCATGTGTAAAGTACTATATCCCTACCATCCCGCTCGATTACTGGATATACACCGGAAAATCCCGGAATGCGACACACCTAAGCATGCAAATATGATATATAGTGGCGAGATCCAGTTGGACACAATTACCATATCGCCCAGCAGCAACATCACATACGTACAAATAAAAATATTGTATAAAGCTTCTACGTGTCTAATAAAATGAATCGGAACACGTTAAATATTGTTATTAAAACGTCATATTATTCCGTTTACGAGCAAATGGTTTTTGTTTTATATTTACTACCTACATAAAATTGACGTGGGTTACAAAACTCTTAAATGATTTCGAAGTTACATGTAATTGTGGAATGAATATATATATATATGAGAAAAATAATGTACGCGCGTTAGAAGTTATGTTTTTTATACTACTAAGTTACCACTAATGGTAACCAGCTATCGTAGCCTATGACTAATGCGTTGCCGACCTTGACACCCCAAGGAGCTCTGGAAACCCTACTCACCGGAAGGACACACCACAAAGTTTTTGGGAGCGATCTTCTGTAGGATAGAGGTATTCCACCAGTCGAGCTACCTCAAGTAGAGATAAATCTCCAAAGAAATTTCTCTGTGCCCTACCTCTCTTAAACAGTGACGCATTACATTAAGTAACTATCTTCAACAAAATAAAACCAGAGATTTAGCAAGCAACTTCATGGTGTAGATTTTATATTACAATGTGCACGCGCATCGTAAAAATTCACTCCCATCATTTTTCATAATGCACATAAAGAACTATGACTTCAGAAATAATAATTTTAAATTCCATTTCACTTTTCCATAAATATAGTAAAGTTCGTTACCTAATCTAAAACCTCAAAGTAATTAAAGATTAAAAAGTTAAAATGATCAGATTTATACAAGATATTAGTAAAAAGTGTCTGATATAATTTTAATAAAAGTTGAAGAAATTAAAGACGTCGTAAAATAGAACGTTCGCTTTTAAATAATTATTGGAAGGAAGTTCAAATTTAATTAATTTACAATGCTAAATGAATTATAATTAAAGTATGATGTACCTACAGTTTACACTCACTCAGATTATGTGATTCCGAATGTAAATCTAGGAAGTTTAATAACACGGATTTCGAATGTATATTACAGATATAGTTATATTCAAGAATTTATATGATAATAACTTTCCAATTCTTTAAGAAGAACGAATGGTAATTTAAATTTCGTTAGATCTTTGAGAGCTCAGTATCTAAGTAGCGTGAATTATATTCGTGAAAGTATAATGGTCTTAATAATACTAATTATCACTGATTTTCATATGCAAAATAAGTGTAAAAATAATAAAAATTATATCATTTCTGACACAAAATGTTATAATGATATTAGATCACTGGACTTGGATATGACATCACTTAAAAGGGGATTAAATTATATTTTTCGACATATTAACGAGTTCTGATAAGAGCATTTAAGACCAAGATGAGTGGAGGGAAAAAATAGGAATGAAGTTTTTGAAAAGTGAAGGCGAAGACGTCTCGAGTATCCATATTCGTAAATTTATTACAGTTTATTAAAATTATCAATGTTTATACTAAAGTTTAATATATACCTAACCAAACGGACGTTGATATTTATCAGATTGATAAACTTCAACGCCATTTGACTAATCCCATGAAAGTCGGTATTTAAGTATTTTGAAGTGAAACTTCTTATGCGACTTCCAAGCGTTAAACGTTAAGTGTTAAACGTTAAACGTTTAACCCACATTATCGGTCTCTCCTATTTGTGTGAGCCAGAACGAGAGAGTAAATGTGTATGTTTATTGCACACTGTTTAAATAAAATAGAAAATGCCTTTTAAAATGAAGTTTCACTTATATCGTATGTGAATCGCACACACACCTTTTTTTTCATATAAAGTTTCTGGATGAAAAAGCGATAGGTGGCGCTGTGGTTAAGTTATTGACTACTGGAATAGGCAGAACAACGTTTACGGGGCCAGCTAGCATTGTATAAAATATACGTACTGTAATTATATAAAAGTACGTATAGGGAAGTTAATACACCAGTAGTTAAATAGCGAAGAAATCTGACGGTATAAAAATGTAGGTTCATCTGAATTAATATGCCTGAAGGGCACTGAGTACAAAGTTCTATAATCACGGGCATCTTAGTTAGATAGTCTTGTGATTGATCTCACTTAAGTTCGCTAAGATCTGAAGAAAGCGGAGACGAAGAAGTAAAAACAGTTTCATTCTCGGATTAGGTTTAGTACTTTATTGCAAAATTTGTTTAGATACCTTAGTAAGCTGATCGTCGGCCTTTCCGAGTATAACTTCGCATCCTTCTCGATGGGCGAATATTTTCCTAGCCTGTACTTTCATATGGAAGGTGCGGTCTATCAGAGGAGTCGCCACGAGTCTTTCAAGGGAAGACGCGGCGGTATTGTATCCAACTACATCTGTTTCCACTTCTTGTAGCAATGTTTCCCACGTGTGGAAAAGAGATGATGGGCACGAAGCTCTGAAACAAAAGTTATATACATTAAGATTTTCAAAAATATTAATGAATGTCTTAAAAATCTTTTTACTATAGTTGTAGTACTAAATTATGGAAATTGATCTATATCTGTTTATTTATTAATCATATTATTTATTAATTTGCGGTCATGTGGATATATTTCAGGGTTTAAATTCAAATTTATCCAGTTAAACAAACCAATTTACTAATTTTTACAAGCTTTTATTTAGCTTGCCTTGTTACTATGGGCCAAATCTTGCAACTGAATTTTTAGACAGTTAGCCCTAATCTATTGAACTGAAATTTTGCATACACGTTTAGTTTGGATGACAAAGCATGATTAGCAAAATGACTTCATTGATCTTGGACCAATTATTTTTATAATATATGTCAATTGAAAGGGCTTGCTGAGTAGAATACGAAAATAAAATGACGTTACATTAAATTCACCATGGCAGATGATTATCAATCTTTTCATTTTAGCACAACTAAAATATTAATTAAAAGCTTGTTTTTAAAAGTTTTTTTTTATTATTTTTTATATTAGAATACAATTATATGTACAAAATGAATTATTTTGCGTTCAATAAACTGAATTATAACACTTATAAAGTCCACTGAAGTCCATATAAATAATATTATGCCAATTTAGAATCACGGATAATTTAAATATACAGTTTAAATACTGTATTGGCAAGTAAAATGTGTGTTAACTCATTTGTTCAGTTTATTGGTTAAATTGAAATAGCTACTGCTTTCAAAGCTTTAGACATTTACAAACAACTAGATGGTGTCCCGTCCGCTTCGATGGCTGTAATTAGTTATTTATTTTTTATTGAATATGTCATAGCCTATATAGCACCTCTGAAATCGTAAGGAGTATTTAAAAAAAAGTTGCATCAATATTAATTAAATAAATTTTAAGTTAAATGGTTCAAAAATAAATACAATTACATATATAAATAATTTTATACATTAGTAAGATACAATGATGTTAATGTACAAGACAGATTGAAGTAATGATGGCTTAGTGGTAGCGTGTACGACTTCGCGTCGATTGACGTGAGTTCGAATCCCTGCAATGAGCCTGAGCTTTTGGTGAAGGAAAATATCGTGAGGAAACCATTGCATGGTGGTAGGGCTTTTTCTAATGCCCGCCTGGCTAGCTAACACCCTCAAGTTGAAAATCTGTCGCCAAGCACCAGTAGGTGTGTTCCGGCAGCTGCACTTGAGAGCCAGTCCACCCAACCAAGCTTAACCTGTTATCATCGTGGGCCACATAGTCACTTAATACTCTCCGCAGGAACAACACACAAGGTTATATGGCTAGGTTGGAGGTATTTCACCAGTCGGACTGCCCCAAGTGGAGATAAATCTCCTATTTGTTATTTGTCTCTTCAACTCTATGATAATTACAATATAATTAATCAAAATTCATATTCTTTTAAATCATTCATCATTTCACAAATATCATTCAGGTATATTTTGATGTCATGACAGCAATATAAATTAGTTTAAAAGCATTTTACCACTTTCTACGGAGAATAAACCAAATATTAATAAAGTTAAAAGCTCCCGTTGTTGGCGTCCAACTAACCAACCAACTAGTCGACAACTTATTAAACACTAATTATTAATTTTGTAGTATCATAGATGTTTTATTTTGAAACCTGCCCCCAAGTGTGTGCTCTATTTTTACAACAGCAAATAACATAAGTTTTCAAACATTAATTATGCTTACAATGTATGTTTAATCATTACAAAATTCTAGCATTTTGTCATTTTACACAATTTATTCAACATGTAATTGAGGTTGAGGTTTGGGTTTTGTTATACATCCAGTAATTAATTCCTACTAGTATTTTAAAAAATCTGTTTTAAATTTTTGTTTCATATTTTGTGTATATAGGAAAAAAAACCGTTCTCGAGTATGCATAATACATATAATGAACTTTAATAATAGGTCAACACATCTCAAGAAATATTACACAAATGACAAAGGAGTTAATTAATCCACGTATTATACTTTAAAATTAAAGAATTTGATTTTTTTACTATTCCTAGTTGCGATAAGTACCACAAATAGCTATTGCGATACTTGGTAAAGTTTTATCAGTACCCATTAAAAAATCAATACAATATATATAGTGGATGTTTTGCTTTTTGACACAGATGGAGTTGCGCCGAGACTCCCTCGTCAAAGTGGAAAGATCGTACAACGCTTGCCGCTGAGGAAATGGGGTCACTGCTTTTGATATCGTTGACTTAGGAGGTATATGTGACACATTAGCCCATATCCTTTATTGCATTTATGTTTACATACCTAAAACTTGCAATGATCAATCTTGCCAGTATTTTTGTAGAAGAGTAGTTGTTCGTTTTAATAATTAAAAGGAAGTTGTATTTAAAAAAGAATTGTCATTAAGATTTTGGATTAACAATTCCAAAACATGCATTGTAATTGTAAAACTAGTCTTATTTGTAACTTAATCTTATTCTTCATTTATAGATGGTACTTAAATAAATTGCTATAAGGTATATTCATTTCAGTCCTGTGTAGTAATCATTTTAATTAGATTATCATGGGATTATCAGATTATGGATTTATCAAATGTTCTTTAGTTGCTTTTCGATTTGCGATACAATCAAATCAAACAGTAACAAAATTGATAATTTTAACAACCGTAACTATGAAAATGTTAGTAAACATTTCGGCTTAGTGTATATTTCATAATTGGTGTAAAATAATGATGGTAAAACAAAGCATTTATTTTAACGCTGTGAACTGTTGTGGAGTTTTGAAATTAAATAATGAAATCTTGCAAATCATAAACGTCTTTGGGTCTGAGATATTATCTGTCATCATATATTATCAAGGATAACACCATTGAACTTTTTTGTGTGTATAATTATATATCGATTTAAGCTAATTAAACAAAGCTAATAAACATATTTTTAACCGTCCTCTTGAGACTACCCGACTTTTATATTTTATTTCTTACTCTGACCGGCTTTTAAACGACTATTTGTTTTCCCGAGTGTCCATCAGTCTCTGACGGAGGTCTCCTTTTTACGACTGACACTTGTGTTACTGACACAAATAGTCAGTAATTTACAAGTAACAAATTGTTATTTATTAATATTTTACAATGATTTAACTGTTAAACATTGTATATTAGTCAATGAAATTGAATAAAATTAATTCAATAGTTATATTCTTCAAATTTAAATATTTATGAAGTGTTCTGAATTGTGCAAGGAGTACCTATGATTTAATTTTTAATGGCTTCATTTATTAAGTATTAAATGTTGTTAATAGGCGTGCAATCCGGTTGACTTTAACAGGTCACTGCAGCTCATAGACATCTATAACCAATCAGAAGCAGGACTACCTGAGGTCAGTAAATTATTGGTTCCTACTCGTACTAGTTGCAACACATCGAGTTTGAGAAGATTTGTGACACTTTGTGGTGGAAACAGTTGGGAATTAGTATTTTCGCAGTGTATGCATCTATTAGAGGGCTTTTTCTACCTAATCATTGCAAAAGATTATTCCAATTTACACATTCAGTACTTTTAAAATAACTTTAGAAGTTTAATTATTGTAATACATGTTGAAAGATTGATGTGCATCACTTTCTGTTGGAGTGTGCCAAGAACAAGATCGAAAGGGAGTCGCTGGTGAATAGCTTGAATTTAAACTGTCAAGATATAGGTGTTTTTCACAGCATTTTGGCAGAACCTTATTAAGGTGATGCCAAGATATTGTATGATCTTATAGTGCTATCTCATCAGCGACTCTCCTGATGTGATGTTACAAAGAATGGGGTACAATGGGACTGATATATTCGGTAGAATAAAAGTCCCAAAACCAACAACAAACAAAAAAAGAAGTTTAATTATGTCCTATTCACAGAAACTATTTGCCTTACATCTATTAAATACCATAATGGCTTATGTTAGAGTAGATATAGGTAGATATTATTAAGATTTGAATAGTCTATTAAGGATGATATCAAATTAATTAAACCTTGGTTATACTAGTGTCTGCAAAGCAAATTGAAAGCTATGCCAGTTGGAGCAATGCATCATAGTTATGTCGGTGTCGCTTTGATGTATCTTCAAAGCATTTATACATGCACTGTATCGCTAACAATAGGTATAAATTGACTTGAAAACAAGACTTTGCAATTTATTATATTAAGTCAGTGAATTTTTAAATGATGATATTTACACACTTTATTTTAGTATTGCAATTATTGGACACATATATAAATAACCTGACTGACTTTTTTATATTTATGAACCTAGTTCATACATAAAGTTTAATTATCAGTAGATAGTACACTTCAAAGCTACAACTTTAATTGTCAATTCCTTGATATTGTTCTATTTATCTAAAATATCTAATAAATGTTTCTACAATTATGTAGTACATTAATTTGATATATCTCTTATGGTTTATTTAGCTTTTAAGCACCCCAAAAGGGTATTTTTCCGAATTGAGGGTATTATTATCGTCATTGCCTGTTTTGTATGTTACTTTATATAATAAAATTCCTATAACCTGGCCAGATAACATAGCTATGAATTTAAAAAATGTAAATCGGATAAGTGGTTTTGCGTGAAAAAACATAAACGGACATACAGAAAGACGTTGACTTTTATAATATGTAAAGAAGATTCTTTGTTTATACAAGTTTGATCTCGTAATGTAAAAATATTGTTTTATGACCTTTTTTTGAATAAAACTGGTGTTTAGCTTTAAGATAATTTTTGGTGGTAATGTAGCGTAATTTGAAAAACAGAGAAACAAGATCGTAAATAACTAAGTAACAGGGCATCAAAAAGTTAATTTACCCAAAATGGTCTTTACCTACGCCCTTTGTAGCGGAAAGAGTCAAATGATATCTTAATATTTATAGGTATTACAATATTTTTAAAATCGTAATCTAAATACTTTACTCAATTTAAGTCCTATGAACGCAGTTATAAACGTGAATACACTACTACCGATTCAGAAAACATCCCAGTCATCTAGAAGAGTCGGCAAGAAACTCTATCGAGTGTATCAATTATTCTTATTTAAAAAGAATACAGTTACATAATAATTATATTATTTTAGTTGAAGTACAGGGAGAGAGATAGACAGAAAGAGTTACTTTCAGATATCACTATCATTTACGCCTATAATGACCTTTTGACAGTAAAATCTACTTGACATGGTCTTCACACTTATTGTCCGGCAAGTCTAATATACTTAGGGATCTTATAATATAACCTAATACAACTACCTAAAAAACTTATTATTTTACACCTGAATTACCATCATATAAAAAGATAAGGCAGAAGCTTAAAACTATCCTTCAATATTTGGCAGGTACTTACAGAGAGCACGAGGCGAGAAACGTGTCGGCTGAGAGCCCTGAAACTAATCACAGGCGTCGCCTGCTAAAGGGCACGTCGGAACTGAAGAACCAAATTACTTCACTTGGAAATTGCCTGGCATCCACTTAGACCACAAACGTGGCATTGATACAATGTTATCTAACTTATATGTTATCTAACTAACTTATGTACGTTGAGTAAATGGAGGTAATACGAATATTCATTAATTCTGTAACTAAATGCACGTGAAGAGTAATAATTAAATAATGTTTTAATTTTTTTATTTATAAGGAACATACAACCGAGTTTGATCAAACTTTCTCATAATATATAAAATACTTGCAGATTTATATATTTGTTATAATCGAAACTTTACTATATTTGAATATAGCGTGCGCAAAACAAGATGAAATATATTCAAATACTATTGTAAGCTTTAAATGACAATGTAATATACAACAGAAAAAAAAAAAAATTATATATGGAACGAGAATCACAAATGAACTTTAATACGTTTGCAGAAATAAATAATACCGTATAATATTTTAATTTATATGTTTTGCACGATAAGTAGAAGCTAACATTATTATTGATCCTTAATTAAGTTAGCTTTTTGACATGATAAGTGATGATGTGTTCGCAGTACAAATGGAACCGATTATCAAGTCTACTGGACTATCAATCTATACTCGTAGATAAGTATTATAAGTAGCGATCATATTAGCATTAAATCATCAGACATATCATCAGATAATTGATCCTGGAGTTCGTTTTTTTTAATTCTTTCGAAGATTTTCTTCAACCTTTTACCACTGTAATTACTTGGATAAGGTTTTCCAATAAGAACTGAGTATCTTTAAAATAAACACACGTTCAATGTTTACAGTTATATTATGACCATGTCTCGTTCCCGAATCTTGACAGTCCATTCAAGTTCTCATTCAGTTAATCGTAAACTAGACTTCTCGTATTGTCGCTACCATATGAAGCCGAGGTAGTCATTTGAATGCTGTAATATTCCATGACAAAGAGTAAAACTATCGAAAAAATATAATTGCAACTAATCAATATGTTTTATTTTATTTTAAAGACACTCGGTTCTTATTAATCAATTATTAATTCAATTATTAAGATTAATAATCACTTAAAAATATATAGTAATAATGTTTAACACGTGTATTACATTATTATTGCATATTTAGTTTCTGTTTATAGAGCGATAAACGATGTAAGTATTTAGTAATCACTAGCTGTGTCCGCGACTCCGCTCGCGTGGACTGCAGAATTATTGTTTATGAAAATATACTGTTATTTTTAATAAGGACGAAGTACCTAAGGCGTGAAACGAAAATTAAATTATCAAAATCTATCCATTAGTTTCTGCGTGGTGCGCACTTGTTTGACTTTTGTATCTTATTCCATTATATAAACACAGGAAACAACAATTATATGCCCATAAGGGGATATTTTATTATATTTTCCTATGCGACAAGACATGAATTTTCTCCAATAAAATATCAATGGCTTGTATGATATTTACTGATAATTTTTTTACACGTTATTTTATCAAGGTATTTGTGTGTGTTAGGATAGTTTCATTTAGTAACTTATATTAGGGTGGGTTGAGAAACAATAATTTGTATAGCTTTTGGGTCAACAGTTGAGTTGAGGTAGATTAATTTCGACTTAGTAATCACGTTAGATTAGAATCAATACGAGACATTACACACACGTAGGCTTAATATAAAGTGGTTTTTTCTACATGAACAGAATACCTATTATCTTTCCATGTTAATTAATGGTTATTTAAATTATTTATCTATACTTAAGTATATAATAAATCTCAAGTATTTGTTTTTTGTTTGTTTACTTGAACACGCTAATCTCTGGAATTATCAGACAGATTTCAAAAATTTTGAGATTGTTAATGTCACTGATAAACTCCAAAACTGTTTGACCGATCACCGTGTTAGTAGGTAGATCAAAGTGTGTTTGTCATGGAGAAGGTTTTTATGCTATTCCTGAGTGAAATAGGTTGCGCTGTGGTCGAGGTATTGACTACTGGAAGAGGTAGAATAAACAACTTAAGGGCCAGCCAGTATATTTACAAATAAAAGAGATGACAGCAGTTTTGGTTGTATGTTACATGCTGCATTTGCATTTTGTACACACCCGCTACGAATACCCTCTCCTGCTGCAATTCAAACCTAGGTCCGATCTTCCGGCATGGAACCTTTGAGCCAAGCAGCCGCTCGCGCGACACAGTGACACTGCATTCACTAGCTACCAACATACAATCATTACACTGCATCTATACCATACATGCACACCAGTCAGGTGCATAGGTTCTCTAAGGGACCTTTTTTTGTCTGGTTAGATTAGGCCAAAATGGACAGATTACTAAATACATATGCATGTTTCATCCCTCCTCCCAGAGGAAATAATCACGTATATTAGTTTAGATCGAATTACGGATAGGGAATTAGCCAGTTCGCGACTTATTTGTAAGTATACACCACAGTCCAAGCCGAGGATCGGCCACTTTGTCAGCCTTGTAGCTTGTTGTCCTGCTTTCGCGGCTGAGTGCCTTTAGTGATAACCCCCAAACCCGGTGAAGCTGTAAAAGCCGTCTGAGGCTTCATGGCCCTTACTGATAAAAGTTTAGTCAGATCGAAAAAAAAGCACACAGGGTCTGTATGGGACCTTCTTTTCTTATTTTTGGTTAGTTAGATTAGACATGAATTGACAGTTTACGAAATACATATACGCATGTTTCTTCTCTCCACATAGAGGAAAGAAACATTTATATATGTATAGTTAGTTAGTTCGACTTTTCTACGGATAGGGAATTAGTTAGATCGTTACTTTTTTGCATGTTCGGCAAAAGCCCAAGGCGAGGTTCGGCTAATTTTACACCCTTGAGCTTATTGCCCTGCTTTCGCGACAGTTTGCCTTCAGCGCTCGCCACCAAGCCCGGTGAAGCTGTAAAAGCCTTCTGAGGCTTCAGGGCCCTTAAGGCTAAAAGTAGAGTCAGATCGAAAAAAAAATACATTTTATACAAATCTATCCACCAGTTACAGCGTGATTATAAAATATTCAGACATAAAAATGTTAACTTTCACATTTAATTATTTATTAGGCAAGTTATAAAGTTAGCAGAATGTATAATTTTACTTTTTATAGCGTTATACAATCTCAGCGTTTAACTCGGTCTTTATTAAAAATCAATCAAAACACTGAGGTGGATTTTTTCTCTCTCAATCAAGCAAATTGAAACGTTTCCTAAGAATCGACAAATAAATTAAGGCACTTTTACTGATTTATTTGTAATTTAATTTCCTTTCATAAAATGTCTTTAGATTTATTAAAATTCTCAATTAATTCATTTCTTAAGTAAGGTACCTAGAGTCATTATACAAAACCGATTGAACAGATTGTATTCATAGCCGTATTGGATTCCATAATCATTATAATCGCTAATTACTCTTAAGTACCTAATAATTAAATAATTATTTTTTTTTGGGTTCCGTACCTCATAATAAAATAAAGGAACCCTTATATGATCACTTTTTTGTTCGTCTGTCCGTCTGTTCGTGTGTCAAGAAAGTTTTTCTCGGAGACGACTTGTGGTATAAATTCGAAATTAATATCATACACTCAGGTTTATGTTTATTCTAAGGCCTTATGCTGCTGTAAAAAGAAACAAGTTTCTAGGTTAACGCATTAAAGAGATACGTCACTTCATAGTTAAAATACCACTCACGGACCGATTATCAAAATGTGTAGAGTCATCTATAGTCTTAAATTTTGGCACGAAAGATTTATTAGCAAAAGTTAAGAAATACATTTTTACAAAATAGAATAAAACGAGAAAATTAAAATGCAACAGAATTATATTCAGTAAACTTTTTTATTCTCAAAAAATGCCTTGAGGACATTTGTAATTCAATAGTATTAGGTCTTAATCTATGACCTTGTACTGCTGTAAAAAATCAAGTTTCTAGGTTAACCCAATAAAGAGATAAAGCCCTTCATAATAAAAGCCTAAAAGTCGCACCCAGTAACCAATTATCAAAACCAATAAAATATTTCCCGCAGGCCTAGTCTTAAAATTTGGCATAAGAAACAAATCCGAAAATAAGGAATTGCTAATCTCGTGTGATATTATAACGCAACAAAATTATTTCATTCAGTCCTTTTTCTCGAAAAAGGCTTGATGTATATACACAGTTGAAATTACTATCGAATACTAAGATATATGACATGTACTGTTCTAAAAAACATCTTTCTAGATTAATATAACAAAGAGATACAGCCCTTTATACTAAAAGTTTTAAAGTCTCGCTCAATGACCGATTATTGACAGTTTTGAAATTCCTTCTACAAGTTATGTATATAATGATATCCATATAATATTAAACAATTATTATCCCACCCCCTTGTAATGTATTTCCCAATAGAATATGATATCACAAATGGCTAAATATTTGCTTCGAAATCGCAAAATCAGATTGTATTTAGTACAAAACAGGTTTTACAAAATACGAATTAGCGATTTGGAAACATAAAATATTTAGCGATTATTGCTATTGGTTTGCTAATGCTAATAAGGGGGCGGCCCACCTTTTTGAGCATACAATTCATATACATAGTGTTATTTCACGTAAACGTAAAACATATATTTTTAATTTCTTCTGTAACACTAAATCACTTATTGTGATTTAAAGCTCATTACTTACTAAGTAACTTTAATATTATTTTAATATTAGTAATTAATTTACATTAGCTGAGAGGTGTCATACTTTTTAGATAATTTACATTCCTTTTTATTAAATTTGAAGGTAAACTTTATTTAAAGCTCGTGTGTAACAATAGAATTTAACAAAGGTACATTTATTTAGTAGTTGAAAACATGGAAATGACCGTAGATCTAATTAGTGGAAAAATAAATATAATATGTAATTTGACATTCGGTAGTGAAAACGTACAACCTCACGTAGAGAAATCTAAGTAATTTAAAATTCAATTTGAGCGTGGTTGTAGAAAAATTTGTTAATTCTAGGTTTGTTTACTTTTTTGTTAAATTTTACCGACAAGAGCCAGTGTTATTTATCCTTTTCATTGCCGGGGCGGCCAAAAATATACTCGGAACAAATTTCTAAACTTTTAATCACATTAATTATTAAAGGCCCTTTGGGATATAACGGTGTACCCGTTATGTTTCTTTGATATGAAATATTAAACCATGTTTGATATTTTAACGTTATGGTAAACATAAACGAAATATTTATAATATAGAGTACCTACTTAAGTAATGAAAATTATATCTTTGAAACTGTTTATAATCGAAGTGGAATATTCCAAAATATTGAAGCAACAAATATGGTTGAGTGTATTTAAAATACATTTGCCGACGTTATTATCATAGCTGAAGGTTTGTGGAATTTATATAAAATGAATAACAGTTCAAACAATATCTCGTAACGCGTCGGTGTTGGGATGAATTTGAACAAAGCTCATATCATCCCGAGTCGGATTGAAATCAACTGTAGATATTCCACTTCAAACGGTGCAACAATATGTTTATTCTGAACAAACATTATTGTCTTATGAACATAACTTTGAGAGAGGGCGCTTTAATGGACAACGTTATTGAAATTACGTAAAACCTTAACGTCACCATTTCAAATATTGTAACCCTTGATAGAAGGGTTAAAGCAACGCGTTCTACTGTTTATGGTATTAATACCTATACAAAATAGCAAAAAATTTACTAATACTGAGCAAAAGCTACTGACAGAAGGAACCAGCTTAATTACAAGACTCACCGGTCGACGATGTATCTGATAATTAGTTCTCTATAGTCCATAAAACGTTTTGATCCATTTATAAAATCGTTGTGGAAAACTTCTTAACAAAAAAAGAAATCGGCTAGATGCGTGTCGTGACACGCGCTGTGTAAGGTTCCGTATTTACTCGTCACAATGTGTAGATTTAAATGGGAGTTTTAAGTAATTTTCAATGATATTTATAAGAAATTTTCTTTTTCATTTTCTTCTCCAAGTACATTTTATAAGTCTGTCGACTATTACTCGTTTAACTTGTAAAACCCACTTAGCTGTGGTTGTTTTCCTTTTAACTTCAGTAGGTATATTATACTTATTCCTTTAAATTTTTTACACATCCACAACCAACCATTTATATGTCAGGGAGCAGGAGATACTTAACCATAAAAAAATTAACTGCACTTTATAGCTTAATATTTCGCAAACGGTTCCCTGATTCGAAAATAGTTTTAACAGACCCGTAATATTATGAGAAAAAAAAACATTTCAACTTTACGTGTAGGGGAGATACCACAAGAATTTTTTTTTTAATATTTTATTTCCCCACTTTGTCGTCGTGATCAATATTTATACCTATACCAAATTACAGCTTTTTAGTACTAAGAATCTCTGAGCTAAGCCGCGGGCAGACAGACGCACGGACGGGCATGGCGAAATTTAAAAGGTTCCTTGTTGACTTCAGAACCCTAAAAAAGGAAATCTAAAAGCACTTTAAATATGTTTCATGTCTTAAATTCTCTATTCGGTGTGTAAATATACCATTAACATAATATTCTAGTACCCTTGAATGTTGCTACTCTCTCAAGAAACTTCCGCGTAATTGCTTATACATATGCATAACGTAAGACTTCCCCATATGTAAGATATGCAAACTAACGTAACATTATCAATATTATACTATGATATTATTTATAGATGCGCTTTGTGTATTTTGTGATGATTATGTTATAAATGTGGCGCATACTTAAGGTTTAGAAAGCTTAAGCACTAAAGCTAAAGTAATGATGGCTCGGGTCGATTAATGTGAGTTGGAATCCCTGCAAGGACCCCGAGCTTTTAGTGAAGGGAAACATCGTGAGGAAACCATAGCATGGTGGTAGGGCTTTTTCTACTGCCCGCCTGGCTAGCTACCACCCTCATGTTGAAAATCTATCGCCAAGCACCAATAAGTGTGTTCCGGCAGCTGCACTTGAGATCCAGTCTTCCACTAGGTTTAGCGTGTCATCATTTTGGGCCACATCGTCAATTAACATTGGGTGAGATTGTGACCACTACGCCAAACCTATAACGATAAAAAAGGTGCTAGAAAGTGCAAGGTCCTCCAAGAAGTTCTCGTAGTCTACACAAGTGATACTAGTAGTGCGTTCTTTAGAATAGAGGATCCCATTCCAGGTCGTTGCAATAATTAGCATGCAATAAATATTATTTTAACCTTTTGATGTGGAACATCTAATGGCCCGCTTAGGACTCAGAGCTTGCTACTCAATATTCATACTAAATTTATTGAACGCTTCTCTCTCTACTATGTATTTCTTTACGTGTATGTTAGTGTATCAGCTTGGTTAAAACCAACCTATAAATAGGTTATTTCTGAATATCTCTGGGTTAAGTGAACAATTTTGTAAAACTAAATTTAAACCATTCAACCATCATTTAAATAGATATATATATTTTGTAAATAATTTCATAAAAATAATAATTAAATATCATTGATTTTTAATTTTATAAATAACTATCTCAATATTTGTTATTTTTCTCGTATTTGTTTATTCATATTACAATATAAAAATATGAATCATTTTAGATATTTCACATTTGCCATTCCTTCCGTGACGGCTCATATCTTTTTATTGTGTCATAGGCTGGCGTTAAACTTCTAAGTAATTATGAAAGATGAGGAAACCTTAAACCTAGGAAGGGGACTGAATCTCAAGTAATTCTGCTGAAAGACACTGATAAGTGCTTGGTGACATTTTAAACTTCAAATAATACTTGGATGATAGCGTACCTTGTCAGTATTCGAAATTTTACCCGAAATTTCACTTTCAATTTTATTTCCGATATAATTGGGTTAATACACCTAAAAGCTAAATTAAATATCCATAGTATATTATTTTTGATAAAACTACTAGAATATAAATGTACAAAAAAATGCATACTTTTATTTTACTTTCTACTGTTACAAATTGAACTATACATTACCGACAGCTGTTAGAATGTACGAATTTAATAGAGAATACAGCTGTTGAAATAAAAATAAAATTTATGAATTACGATTTATCTTTTCAATTCTCTTAACTTTAGGTTTATTTATTTTATCTTGCGGTGAATGAATTTTACCTCGGGCACTATTGAAGGACCTTTCTGTCGTATTTATTGTGTAGAGAAAAGTGATATAAATAGCGGAAAATGCTAGCGGTTCTTGAAAAGCTTGAGATTTCGTCTGCTGCCCTATTTCCGTAAGTCGAATGTTACGAGATGGCCGCCGGCAAAACGACAAAACCATTCTGATTATACAAAACCTTCTAACTACGATTTACTGCGAACAAAATAAATATAAAATATATGGTATTTTAAGTATTGGTTTGTAGAAAAAAAAACCGTAATCAAGATGAATGAAAGATACTTTATATTCTACTAGAATATATGTCGATGCATATTTTTTTTCTCATACTAAGGCGATAAAACGGATTCGATAACTTTCATTGTGTTTGGGCTGCGTATCCACCAGAGGATGTGTAGCGGTGCTGTGAAATGGTGTGATGGCTTCCACCAAAGCTCTGTGAGGAGCTTACGCAGTACGAAGATGCATAGCGAAACTGTGAAACGGTGTGTGGTGCGAGGATGCATAGCGGACTCTTTTAAATTGTGCGCTACACTGTGTGTGTATTGCACACATCAATCGCTCAGATCTCTCGCGTTTTTGTATGTACAAATACCTAGCTCCGTTAACCCTTTTCCACCAGAGCTGCGCTAAGTGAGGCTAGGAAAATGAAGTTATCTTATTGGTGGATTTTTTTTCGAGCAACGTCTAACTAGCTCGCACATCTCTGATGGATACTTAGACTTACTGTGAACGCGAAACAATCAGAAACATTTTTAGTGGATGTATGTAACGAAATAGATATGGTTTTTTGTTTACATTTTGACACTTACGACGCATAACACGAAAGCAGTAACTCATAATTACGCACAATTAGGTAAATGTTACTGTAAGATGTCGGCTACTGGTGGCATAATGGTGGTTTTAGTTAGGAGCATTTGTTCTTAGAAAAAGAAAAGGTACAAATGTTTAACTAACAAGTTTTCTTTCTCGTATGCACGTACTTTGTTTTCTGCCACTTAATTTGTTCTTAATTTTGTGAGTTCTTTTTTCAGAGTGCTTGCACAAGATTGTGTTGTTTGGTATAAAAATACCGTCTCCTACAAATAAAAACTTCATATTAAAAACTAACTTGAATGTTTTGTCTATCAATAATATTAAACCATTTTGCATTTGGAGAAGTAGTATGTGATATGGAATACCTGGAATTGAAAAAATAATAAAATTATAACCATCGATCGCTGTTAAAAGCGTGACTCCGGTCATCAAACTCGTCTGTCCTAGGTTTGCCGTGTTTGTAAACGATTCTCAATAAAATATTCATGCGACACGTTGTTCACCGTCTATCTATTTGCCTGGTACGTATTTTATCAGAGGCATGTATGTGTTTTTTGCAATATTTTTTTATGTGACACTTTTTATGTAATTTCCATTTTTATAACAAAGACAGTATAGTAAATATTATTCTGTGAACTTTTCAAATTATTCGGTTAGTTCAGTTGCAGCATTACTTTATCATTCTTTTGAAGTGCAACATCTAATGGTATATTAGGATGGAAGTAAAAGCGTTCTCTTGGGACGTCGCTACGTGCCGTTCGGCCTGCGTCGCGTCTGGTCGGCTCTTTCCGTATCAGAGCAACCCATCATTCACATTTAATCTAAACGCTTCTCTCTTTACTACACACACTCATTGCTTTATCTGTATGAGTGTGTTAGTGTATCTGCGTGGCTTCTTATGCAAACCTTATATATAAGTTAGTTATTGTGAAATACCTCTACCATGTATTCAGCGATCAAGTGCATTAAGCCAAAGGTTACTTTATACTTAATTATTTTAGTTAAATAAAATTGATATTTTATTTTATAAATAGCTATCAGAATACTATTTTTCTTTTTCAATATTTATTCATAATTAAATAAAATAATATGATTTTTATATATTTCACATATGCAGGAGTCCAAAACGCGCTTTTTTTTTAATTATTGTGGCCAGACGCGCAACTCCTCTGCGTTTTTAACTCACTAAATATCTATATAATCTATATGAGCTTCCTCCCTATGTTGATCTTTACCATCGAGCAGGAAGTAATTCCGTACTTAAGTATCACAAAGTACGAGAAAGAAGGAGTAGATCAACCTGCGTGTCAGTTCGAAACGTCCGCGGAAATGCAATTTGCTGAGCTACCATAGACTACTTTATTGGCCAACTACTGTTAGAAGGACCACCTTCCCATATTAAACAGGCTACTATTCAATATCAGTCGGAGAATCAAGTCGCTGTGATTATGGAATCCGTACAAATGGCTTAGTATTCGTACTATTGACTCTCACTATTGACTGGGCGCGATAGCGACAGGTGTGATCGCATGTACTTTATAAGCAGGCGTTCTCGCTCGAGCTGGTCGATAGTGAAAACTTCAGTTAATAAATATACTATAATAAACACTGTTCCTAAGTGCCGCCTGCCCATCTCATTACATAATATACAAGCAACCGCCCGCGACTTCGTACACGTTAATTGCAATATAAAACACAATAAAAAATATAACACATAAGGATAAAGTAGTTTCCTATTAATGAAAGAGGTTTAAAAAGCGGATCAGTAGTTCCGGAGATTACCTCCTACAAATTTTACACCTTTATAATATTGGTAGAGATAAATATTATATAAATATTTTTGAACCCGTAATACGAGACTTGGGCTATAATACTTGTTAAATGTTTCAAATCCAAAAACAAGGACAATAAATCACGACTAAATTAACAAGTATTCGAATTAGGCTGAGGGAAAATTGTATTCAAATTTCATAAATTGTTTTTTAACCATGAACATTTTTAAGTTAGGCCGCGTACAGACAGAGTGAACGAAGGACCTGAATGGGCGTGGCAGATAAATACGGCGCTCTGTGTAGGTCACAATAGAGAACGCGAGCGAGAAAGTGGGGTGTCGATCGGTCATGCCTACTCTGAGCCTTCGTTGGCCTTGTCTGTAAGCAGCCTTATAAAAAAAGAAACGGGGAAAAAATTTAACAGCGATTGGTTTTTAATTGGTCAAATTTTGTATTAAAAAGTAATTTGAAAATTTTTTTTTTTAACTTAACCGTCAATCATTTAGGAACAGTTATATTATATTATGAAGTAGCAAAAAATCGAAAACGATCCGAATTGTGGTAAAACAATGCCGGCTGATTTTATCCTGTCTGTCAAAATGTTTCTAACCAAGTACAACATACCACAATTATCCATCTTATTCGTCCTTGTATTGCCTTCTATTGCCTTGTGATTCCAACAATGGAAAATTCGCATGGAACGATTTAAGGATAGAGGATGCGAGTATATTGAAAATTAAAAAGAATCAGGGTGGCCCAATTAAAAATAAAGCTATTTTTAACTTCTAACATGAATATATGTTAATTTAACAAGATTTATGAATGGTCACCAAAAATCAAATCGATGGCTTCTAACAAGATCGCTCAAGTTTTTAAAAAATTTCAAGATGATAAAAAAATTGATTTTTTTTCTAGTCATTTTTCGTTATCATGAATTTCTTTTATTGATATATCATTCTATATTTTTTACATTCTTAACGGAGCGTATTTTAGATGTTTTTGAGCCACCTGTAAATATACATATTTTACAACTTTTTTACTTATTTGTGTATATACAACAAATATTGCTATTTTTAAACGTTTTGGAACGCAGGGATTCGAACTCACGTCAATTGACGCGATGTCCGTACACGCTACCATTATTGCTTCTCACTGAGCTATCATTACTTCAAACCCTATAGGATAAAAATACTTATTTGCATGGGCATAAATAACTAAACAAAATATTTCTAAGATACGTGTTTTTTTCTTACTTTATCAGGTTGGCTTGTAATTGTAACCTTAATTTAATAAACGAACCTTCCAAACAAACGGCTATTAATTAATTAACTGACTTTGATCTACAAACCAGTAATACATTCCATTCAAATTATTTATCATCATTATTATCAATTTAAATTGTCATTTATTAACTATTCTATTGTTATCTTAAACAATTAATATTAGTAAAGGTGTATTAACCATAGTATTAACAGTATTCGCCGACTTGGGTTGACATATGTCAAGATATTGACATCGCTTTTGATTATGTGGGGGCTCATTCAATGGTGCAGAGTTTATATAGGTCGTTGTCAATAACAGAACGTAACGTATGAACTAATTAAAGAGATGAAATAAATCGGAAATTAACTAATTACACACAACATTGAATTAATAAGAAGCGAAGGAAGAGTACCTAATATTTTATCAGTTGATTGGCGACTGTACAAAAAGTTAAATAACATCACGGACAGTTTTAACTGTGCCTGATAAATTCTGATATATAATAAGCGAGGATTTGGATCAACCTATGTATATCTTAGTGGGTTTCGCCACAATAAAGCAGAAATCACGACGCGTCTGTTAATGACTTGATGCGTTCTTTTCTCCCGTTCGTCGCTAATCAAATTCTCTTTATCCAATTTGGGCCGAGACGGGTATTTATGAAAGTAAAATTTCACGAATTTTACCACCAGTTTGTAAAATCAGCATGTGAAGAACAGACAATATATTCGGTGAAATATATTGTATCTGATATAATTATATCTAATATAATATATCTGACATTGTATCTCTAAAAATATTCAGTTATTAATTCTTTACCTAATGGTCATGTCAAAATACTCGTATTTAAGAAAAATTAAAAATTGGTCAGAAATCATTTCGGTAGTTATTTAAATGACATGCGTTTAAATATTACGAATGACTTAAAATAATTTTATTGTATCGCCGATGGAGCTACTTTTTTCTTATAATTGGAATATATGCTTTGAATAATTGAAAATTTGAATTGGTTTGTTGTAAGTTAAATGTTCGTTATTTCAGATCCGACTGCCTAGTTCAAAATTCATTTGGAGTACGGTTTTACTAATTACTTGGAATCGGTTCATCCAGTTGTGGATCCGGTGTTTGTATTAAGAATGAAGTTAGTAGAGGCGCTTTGTGTTGTTATCATTTTCAAGGTTTACAGTAGGCTCATTCTCTTAACGTCGCAACTCGAGTGACCAGAATGTTATTATCCGATACTATACCGGGGTCGCTTTTCTGTATTTGTTCAGCGATCAGTTTGATCTTTCAATCTCGGGAGAGCGATAATATTTTCTATACCTTCGTATAACATGAAAATCTATTTCCATATAATTTATTTATAAGTGGTTTGTAAATCTTTACTGAGATTGTTTCTTGGGAATTTTTTAAGCCTTATTCATAATTTATACAAAAATATTATTAAAGTAAAACTTCTTTAGGCGCAATTTGAGATTAACTCAGGTCTATTTCGGATGGAATTAAAAAATATCTGACGGAAATAACGTTTAATAAATTTTATTTTCAAAGGAAACAGGTATTTCTGGGCCAAGATTGTCATTAGTTGAAATATTGTTTATAAAATCGATTATATTTTTGTATGTATAAATGTATAATATTATCATAATTTACAATCTAGAAAATAAGAAAACTAATAAGTAAGTAATGATAATCGATAATTAATTGATTAAAATTAATTCAAACAATAAAAAAATAGAAAAACGCAATTTTTCCAGATCATTAATTCACTGAAAAATAATTAAACTTTTAGAACTAACAGATTAAAGTTCTAAAAATATAATATCTTTATACATATTAATATAAATCTTAAAATCGATTCATGTTTACAAATGGATTCAATAGTTATATTTTGAACAGAACTGTATTTTTATTCTGTGCACTGTGCTAACATATGACAGATCCGGACTCCAATACTCCTGTGGCATTGTGGATTACTCATTTCATAATGTATTTTTTAATATATTTACCTACCTATTTATAGGAATCATGTGTTTCTTAAAGCCCTCCCACAAATATTATAATTCAACTCTATATCAAATAATAAAACGTTAAACGTTTAACGCACATTATCGGTCTCTCCTCTTTGTGTGAGCCAGAGCGAGAGAGTAAATGTCGGTGTGTATGTATATTGCACAGTGTTTAAATAAAATAGAAAATGCCTTTTAAAATGAAGTTTCACTTCTATCGTGTGTGAATCACACACACACCTTTTTATATAATTCAATACTAAATAATTGTATTTATTAATAAGTACTTTATAAAAAAAAATAATTATAAAATCAAATAAATAAAAAGTGTATTTAACCTTTACGGCCGTTTGAAGTAGAACTTAATACTTATACTAAAACTAAATAAGCCATTTTAGAATTTAGTATGTAGTATTTTTTGATAATATATTATACCTTTAGTTTTACTTACACCAAGCACGATAAATAAGTTAATATAATTATAAAAAAAATCAAACGTGCGTAAAGCTACCTGTAACGTTTTACACGTCGTTTTAACTCATTTTTTTTCTAAAAAGCTAACATTTAATTTGCGTAGATAAATTTAAAGATAAACACGGATTATGCTGATCTCACTGAAAAATCTAAAGAAAATAGTTACTCAATTTAAGTTAAAAATCACAGAATACAGGCGGGCAATATTTTAGTATACTGTTAGTCTATATTATTTTCATATTATGTACCTATATTTACAACTATACTCGTACGAGTATCAAAATATAAAATTGTATTTTAGAACTATAACCGCGAAAGTTAGAATTAGTTTGCTCTGATTTACACTCTAATGCTTTTAATGTACAGAATAATCGTTAACGTTCCGTTTAACTATTTAATGCAAGTATAAAGTTTCACAGCCCCTCCAGTAGGAACTTCGGACAGCTAAATTGTCAGTAAAATGATCAAGTTAGGTCTTTGCGGAATGGTTTTATATAATATACCTATGCAAATTATAATACTTTAAACATTTTTTTTAATTGTTACATTAAAAAGTGATTGATCCTGTGCTTGATTGCAAAGTACTATATAAAAATACCGGCAATGACCGAGACACATCGTGGCATCGGCGATCCATCGCGCTGGTTGGTCCCCAGTGCGATAAGAGTCACTGTGACGGATTTGCCACCATGTGAATGGTGATCGCGATACAGTTGGGGAGCGATCCCTACCACCCCACTTGATTTTTGGATATATTTCGGCTGATCCCGGAACGTGACATGCCTAAGTATCATACATACATGATTATGACGGTCGCGATTCAGTCACACACAAGTTTATTGTCCAACCACCAAGCGAGTAATATGACTCTAATATAAATTTAATGACAAGTAATCGTTTTACAGGTGTATATGCTATCAATTTTCATTGTACGTAAAAATGTTTTAATATCAGCAAAAAAATAAACTTACTCTGCATCTTATAATAGATAAAAAGGGATAGCAAAAAATAGAAGAGTTGTTAATACTGTAAGACTGAGTGGGCGTGCAGACGACACCACAAGGCGCAGTGTTAAAATACAAAGAAATAGTCTCGTACTACCATAATGGGATTTTCATACTATTTATGTGGGCAGCATATTGTATTTTATAGCAAACTTATTTTAAGAAAAATTGAATGTGGGCGTGTGTTTTGTACTTTGATACAATTTTCTTTTGCTTCACAGCTACAGTGTCAATATGAATACAATAATTGTATTCGTAGCTATAAATGTAAGCTGATTTTATTAAAAGCAATTTTACCATAAAGGTTATTAACACTAATTAATATAATTATAATATTTTCTATATTAATAAATTTGTAGTTTTGTCTGTCCATGTATTTTGTACCATATTTCCTGATAGACATCATATGTGAAGAATACTGATCACGAAATTGCTATAAAAAAAAAATTCCGTCTAATTGTCTGCCGGTTTTTTTTTCACGATTTAACTCAAAAACGGCTTGAGGTGTACTTTAGAACACGTTATTATACCTATAAATATTTATAGAATCTAGTTTATCTATAAAAATGTAAATTATTTAAAAACTTGCATAGTAACTAAATAACTTGTTGAGTAGTTTATTGTATTTCAATACAGATTACCTATAAGAGATTCTGCGGAAGTTTTAATTAAAAGCTGCAGGATATTCGAGAGTTCAATTACTTTAATTATAAATATACGGCGTAATGTGGGTGTGACTATTAATGTCGTAACGACACCAGAAATAGAATGTCCCTTAAATACGACGATAATTAATTTACGTAGAAGTTGTTTTCCGTCAACTTTCCAAGAAATCTAATTGGATATCAATGCGACGTTTACAAATAGGGAAATAAGGAAATTGAGAAAACCCATTAAGGTTTTCTTTTTCAAATTTTAGTATTGCCATAAAAAAATGAGTTATGACTTTTGATGAAAATTTTCGAAATTACATCTTATCCTGACTGGAAGTACTTATCGGCTCTGCGTATCGCCTTCGACTTTTTCGTTTATTACTATTATTAATACCAGCTTTTAAATGTAGTACTTGGTAAAGTTCGTGCTATCTAATGATGGCAACCTATGGTAATACCATAGGTATCACAAGCGTGTTGCCGACCTTGAACCCCAAGGAGCTCTGGAAGCCCTACTCACCGCAGGAATACAACACTACATTTGACTGCGATCTTCTCTAGTGTGGAGGTATTCCACAAGTCGGGCTGCCCCAAGTAGAGAGAAATCTCCAAATAAATTTCTCTAAAAGTTTATATTTTATTATCATTAAACAATCTAATTATAGCGGAAATAACAAATTAACAGCATTAAAAGTAACACAAAGTATAAGAAGTCATATTAGATATACATATGTCGCTGGCAATTTATAATGTATACCTAAATATAATGCTTTCGTCGGTCATCTGGTTCTAATCTGGGTTGTTGCCAAACAGTTGGTTGGTGCTCGTCGTAGTACCTATTACAAATTTCTACTAATGACGGGTAACACGGACTTCGATCATCTAAGAACTAAATTATCTAGAAGCGGTACAAAGTAAAAACTTCTTAATGTCTTTTCTTTGCCGTACCGTGAAGCTGCCTTCTTACGACATCAGGTCCTTCAAGCGTAATGTGAAGATATATTTATGCAGGCAGGCATGACAACGTTGACCGCCAATTGGTTAGCGATCTCTCGGTAATCGCCCTTGCTTTGGTTTGTACTCTATTTACCAGCTGGAACTGTGCAGTCACTATCGTCATAAAAAAATGTTTCATAATTATATATGTTATAGGCAATGTATAGAATCCCGGCATGAATGATTTATATTTCATACATTGCCTAAACATTCTATAGAAAGCCAAATGAGAAACCGGCAAAGTTTGACATGCATCTCCGATCCGTTTCGAATATCACGTGAGAGTTTTTGGCGGGACCACAAAGTGTCATATGATTGACACAAACACACATATTTATAGGAGTTAGCCTGCGAGACGATGAGATATAATATATATGATTAATGCAAGTCCTGATTAGGACGACTATATTCGTCGTCTAAATGGCCTAGCGGTGTGACGACTAGATTTGTACGAACTGTTGTATTGAGGTACGCATGTCGTTTATAAGTTTATAACATTTCATACATATTCTATAGAATGTACGGTACAAAATACTGGCGACGCTCGGTTAGGTTTGGTTGGACTAGCGAACAAGTACTAGTGAGCTGGACGCCTATAGCGGTCAACGAGCCTTGGCAAAGTATTTAATAATTTTCTTTATTTCATACATTGCCGGGAACTATCAGGCATTCTACGGAATGCCGAGGCACTCTATAGAATGCCGGCATTTATACATTGCCTATAACATCTATGTTATCATAATTATATAACCTTTATAAGTGATCCACAATAGATCAATATGATCATAATAGTTTTTTTTTCTAATATATTCACACACAAATTCAGTTCCTCGAATTAAGCCTTTATGGTTCGGTAATAGAATACGTAAAAAAAAAAACATTTTGTATACTATCTATTATTTCTTGCATTTTAACTACATGAAATTCATGCTCATTATCTAAATTCAGCAATCGAGTTTTGCTATGAGCCAGTTTGCTTAGAAGAGCTACTGAAATTAGTTTCAACGACTTCCATAGTGCGCTGAAATTTGACTGTTTCTTTGCCAAAGACAATGTTTATTACTACTTAATCTATATAATAATATATAATTCAACAGATTTTTTATTTGTTTGCTTGAAGACGCTAATATTTGAGAGAACCAGTTAGATTTTAATAATTCTATTGCATTTTATAGCCGATTTATTGACCAAGGTATAACTTCACGCTACAACTCTAAGGAGCTGAGCGGTAACCATAAACTTCAAGCAATCTGGAAAGCTGTAGGCTAGTACGGGATGTGAGAACAACGATGCGTTTACAGCGGCGCGCGGTGGAGAGATGGTTGAATAAATTTAACACGGGTGAAACCGCGAGGCACAGCTAGTGATATTATACGGCACACTATTCGTTTTTGAAAAAAATACGCATTGGTGGCGCTTAAATGGCTTACGCTGAGTAAACCATATGAGATATATAAAATTAATGTACTACGTAATTGTAGACCTTGAAAAGACCTACAAAAATAATAGTATTTCTTGTAAGGATTACTCACCATAAGCATTTTTATCTTTAAAATAACCGGCGGGCGACAGCCGTGGATGGCGGTTGGAAGCTGGGAGCTATTTATAAATATAAAAAAACCTAACTCAACGCGAGCGGAGCCACGGGTACAGCAAGTACTTAAAAGTAGTTGGAACATACTTTATTACTAAATAAGTACTTTGTTTATTAAAATATAGTATGATGTTGTTTCACTAGCATAATAATTTACTGCTAACTAATATCAAGCGTCGCTGTGTGCGTGAGCTGTGCATGTGTAGTAGTAAGATTCTATACCTTTTTGTATAGTAGGTCAGCACATTGACTGTACTGTCCCTGGTGGTAAGAACAGTACAATCCAAATATAACGGCGAGTATCGACAGATCGAAAAATCCATCGGCGGTCGTGGATGTCATGCCTGCCGACCTAAAATTGAAAGCTAGTAAAAATTAAAGAAATCCTTTTAGTAATCTTGTTTATCAATGTATCGTGGTCTACTGTCAAGATCACGACCAACACCCGCAGACAAGGTTAATTATGACAGGCGTGTGCTACCGGCAGTCGCTGGTATAAGTGACAACGAAATTTTGCCTCGGATTTCTACACCTTGATTTATTACACTGATTTACTTTCAGGGTTATATAAAATAGTTCAGAAGGTCCAAATATTGTTTTTATTGGATTAAATATTAATAGCGTTAATTCGTTTATAATTTTATAGCAAATCTTCATAAAATATCATTATAGTGCATGCTTATTTTTTTTTTAATGATTATTATATGTTTGACTTGATTCGAGCTACATTGCTTTATTTTTAAATTGTAAGATAACGTCTTTAATTATTCGATGATTACTATTATAGTATGTATAATAGTAGGATAATTCGTTTCAGTTCTTTTTTTTACCACAATTCTAATTCGATTACATCTATGAACATGATTCATTTGTTTTTAAGTAATTTATAGCAATAAATGATTTCATTTTTTGATTTAAATTTAATGATAATAATACAAAATGAATTTGAAGTCTATATATTTTTTTATTACCTTTAACCACGCTAAAAAATCTCCGAGTTCCAAGAATTCCGTGTTTCAAGAATTCTAAGTCAGTGTTCACTGACCTTCCGATCGCTATGATATATTCATAGTGATTTTGTTAATTTAAAATTACATACAAAAGAGGTGAAATTTAGTTATTATATTTGAAATATTATGTATGATTATTTCAATGTCACATTGCTGCCACATAGCACTGACAATTTTGTACAACAAGGAAAAAAGAAATCACATCGCTAAATTAAAATATTAAGCCCAGAAAAAATAATTATAAGATTCTTGAAAAGTTCTCGAAGACGAACGAGAGTAGGTAGGGGAGTCTCTTTAAAATACTTCAAACTTTTCTCTCCAACGCCGCGACGCGCCGGCCGTGGCGATGCCGACGCCTCGGAATGGCGGGAAATAATCCACTTAATTACATGATTTTTCAACAATCGTAATTTCATTTATTTTCTTCGATGATTGAATCGGTCGTGTTTAATTTGTTAATTGATTCAAGACGAAAAAAACATAATAGAACTAAAATTATTGTGCTGTTAATACAAAGGTAAAATTTCAATAAAACCGAGAGAAGAGGCTTTATAGCGCATATTAAAAATAAAAATTAAAGCTGAGGTATTTAGTATACCTGTAGCTTGATATTACCTTGTTCTGGGTTTTCGAATTTATAATAAGTTTAATAAAGTGACTGATATATACCGTCGTCCTTTGTATATACTGTCAAAAAAATAGTTAGAATCTGGCTTTATGGCCTAAATTACATAGAAACTGAAGACCTTCTTAAACCATAGCATGCAGTCAACATATCTACTTATTTGTGCCTTGTTAGTAATATATAGAATCCTTACTCATTAATTGCACACAAATATACAAGCTTCCACAAGCACACACTTCATATACACGCATGTACGCACATGCTTGAAACACTTGGGCTCTTATAACATAGTTCAGTAATTCTTAATACTTTTGACTAACCACAAAAACTAAGTCACAGTCTTGCTCTTATAAAATTCAAATTAAGGGTGTTGGCATCCGTGATACAATTTTAACTAGTACAGATGCCAACGATAAATTTGTTGTTTTCTGAGTTTCTAGCGTTTAATACCTAACAGTAACTTCATCAATAACATGTATTAGATTATATTTGAGTATTTAAAACATTTATTCATAACATTTCAATTATATTTTGTTAATAGGTTTTTTGTTTGATTATGTATGTTTTCCAATAAATAAATTAAATTATTTGAGTGGCGCTAAATATAATACGTTTGTTGAATTTTATTTCGTAATACTAACACGTATTAAGGTAGTCCATATGATGGCCTGCTATTTTACGAAACATTTTCATAAACTACATACCTACCACCTGTACCACCTGAAACTGTTACCTTTACTATTTTTTAATTTAATCAATATTACATATTATTATTGTACTGTACTATTATTGTACATATATTATTGTACTACGGAGGAGATTGTTTCGAATACTGTTTTAAATGAAAAAAATAACCTAACTGATAAACATTTTAATCCTTTACCACGCGTGAAAATTCACGAACATCAAATAACATACTATAAAAGAAAATATTCATGTATTTTATGGAAGAAAACAAATAAAGAGAATTGACTTAGGTTCTCACGGCAAATTTACTGAATTCAGTCCTTGACCTCATCCATAATGCACGGCATAACTCGGAGACTCTACGCGTTTGAATGCCTTTAATTTATCACGCAACAAAAAAGTCAATGCTTGTACCGTCGCTTTATCGTCCTCGACGTTTTGTAGCATATTTTTTGAAATCTCAATCAATTTTTTCCATATAAGAAAATTTATAAATATAAAACTAATGGGTCTCTTTATATACTAGAAATAAGAAATGTGATTTAATTATACTTAAAATGTTACGTATTGATTGTTTAACAAATGCTATGATAGGTATAGTTTAAATAATTCCTTATAATTAATTTCTTTGATAATTGAATTGATTACTTAAACATTTTTTTACAAAACTCTTTACCAGCTTCCTAAAAGCAAGTGGCAATATTTCAATTCCCTTATAATATAGGTTATTTATCTAAACAAATGAACAAAAATTATCGCTTGGTTATACAAATCACTTGTCTTCTTTAAACGTAGTGGATTTAATTCATTAATACATACACTTATTCAATTATGGATAGTTAAAATAGTGACATGTTCAAGGCTGAATAATTCATAAGGCAAAAATAATTCAGTTTTCCATAGAGCATTTTCGATTAAATTTTAATTCTATCCTTTTCTTTATCTGAGCTTGAACAGTTTTCAATCATTTTACTTTTTTGTTCTTTAGGCGTTTAAAATGAATTTTATGTCTAGTCTGAAAAACCTTTAAAATACGTAATATATTTTTACATGACATGTGTAAAAAACTCCAACTTGTACGATTAAGCTGACAAAAATAAATTTAAATTCTTTTTGTATTCGAGCAGATGCAAAGAATTATTTAATAGTCTAGACTGGAAGTATTTATGTAGGTGAGGTGTAGGAAGAATTGTGTTTGTATATTATTCTTTTATTCATAAATATAAGTATTATTTATTGTTTTGTATATTATACGCTGTTATGATAATTACTTTATTTAAATCAATTATTTTGCAACTCGCATACTTAAGATTAATAAATACTAAAAATGCAAGTGAAACTCTATAATATATTATTTGCCGTTGATAGCATAACTTTTTCTATTTTCTCTCTTACATAACAGAACTACACGCGTTGAACTTCGGAACCACAGTTTTACGGTATCATCCATCACGGAACGAACAAGAACTATGTTATATCTTTGCCGTACTATGAAGTTGTGGAACAGTCTACTGATCAGTTTTTCTTTCTTCTTCCTACAACATAAAGTCCTTCAAAAATAACGTGCATCACAGCGATGACCGGCAATGTATTGTAGATCTCTTATCGATACAGTATAGTTGCTTTGTCATATAACAAAAAAAGAACATGGTAGTTAAAAAACAAACGTAAAACTTCTATAATTATTTGTGAAATGATTGTCTCTACGGTCGTAAATGTTCTCGAGAAGATTTAGAAAAGTCGTGTTCACGTATAACCTTGCTAGGATACGCGACATTAAACTACGTGATATGAATATGATGTATGCTATAGTGGAATTGAATCGTGAATTATATATCGCTCACATTTTTTTATTTTAATCCTTACGTGCAGTAAATGTACAGTTGGATGACTTGAAACTAAAAAGCATTCTCTATCAGTCTTACAGGAGTATAAGAGGAAGGTGTAAACAAAATTTAGTAGATTATTATTATTCTTAAACTTCTTATTACTTTGGATACCTATTTTTTTTATATTCGCACGGCAAAGTAACGTTATTGTATCTTTTGATAAGCATAGCAGAATCTAAAAAAAATCGGCGAAGGTACTATTGATTAATTAAAGTGTACTATGATCATCACTAATATCAATATACTTGTTTTAAAATAAATTTAATTACTGGAAAATAAATTAGTAAAATATTATGTATTTTAAATTTACCTTTTTGAACTTTTATTGAATACTTAAAACCACACTCCTTGTGTAAGGAGTTCGTAATTTAAACAAAGCTAATAAAATTCCATTAACTTTAAGTGAGCTTGTTAACATTACATTAAAGCGGCTCAGTTGGTAATGTGTGATATTAAACTTACCCTATGTTCATAATTTAAACCTCAACGGAAAAGCGAATGGGGTAGGACAACATTTACTTTACATTTACGAGAAGCGTCGCTTGGAAGACTTTTATTCGGGCATAAATCTTCAAAGAAGGAAGGAAAAACCGTATTAGGTAAATAAGACTTGACATAAGACATCAATTCGTAATCGGAAAATAAATTGTAGAATTTTTATGTCAGAATAACCTCTGCTCAGTTCTCAGGTCACTCTCCTCACAATTTCTTGCAGTAACAAGCGTGTAGTAAGTATGCATGGACCTTAGGACACAGAAACGGGTTTACTACTGGTTCTTTATAACTAAATCCGAATATTGATCAGTACGGTAAGTTTGTAAATTTGAACTAGTATTTTTTTACTATTGCATGCATATATTCTAAACAATACTTTTAAAATTATTTAGTATTATTTCGGGATGTGCCAATATTCAAATTTATGAATTATTAATTGACAAAAATGGTATTGGTTCTACTCATTCTCTATCCGCACACCCCTAGTATTATATCATATTTTTAATCATCATAATATAATGTAATTGATATAAAATATTAAATGTCATTTATCATATTATGTGAAAAGTGTTATTATAGTTATTTTTTGTACAAAACACTTTTTTGTTAAAATTGAGTAAGCAGGTTATTCCAGACGAAAGTATAGAAAAATATTCAAGGTATGTATACGAGTATACCACGACGTTGAAAATTATATTATAGGGTTGATTGACGTCTACTTTCATAACGTTTTGCTTCAAGTAATATTCCTAATTTTTTACGATGACACTGACGTAATTAGACCAAACAAGTTTGTACTGGGTCACGATATTTTACAGCTACTATCGGTAATAAAGGAAAAAATAATTTAATTCAAATATTATGAAACAGGCAATGCTTTTAGGTGATGTCACTATGAAATATTTAATTTTCTTCAGGATGAAGTTGATTGATTGGTTATCTTTTTTTAAACAAAATCTTATCTGATGTTACGTGACGATGTAATCCATTATGACAATACGCTAAGTCTAGTAGAGTGACAGGCTCTCAAGTGCAGTTCAAAAATGTTTTTGTTGAAGTTATAATTTCTGTGCCGCGTGGTAGTTTACTAGTTTTTTATCGTTATAGTTTTGGCGTAGTGGCCACAATCTCACCTGATGTTAAGTGACGATGTGGCCCAAGATGATAACACGCTAAACCTAGTGGAAGACTGGCTCTCAAGTGCAGCTGCTGGAACATACCTATTGGTGCTTGGCGGCAGATTTTCAACTTGTGGCATTGTGGCTGGCATTAGAAAAAGCCCTACCACCATGCTATGGTTTCCTCACGATGTTTTCCTTCACCGAAAGCTCAGGCTCATTGCAGGGATTCGAACTCACGTTAATCGACGCGAAGTCGTACACGCTACCACCGAGCCATCATTGCTTCTGCATTTTCTGGTAGAAGGTAAAATTGCGAGCTGCGTGCATCATGTGATATGACTCAAGTGCGACATGATGCAATTAGCCATCAATGATAATGAATTTATTTTAGGCTATTTTTAATCGTATAAAAATCATTTAAATTGTGTAAATGAACATAATTATTGTTGAATTTATTGTTGATTCCCCAGTCAACATAGACTTTCCAGTCTGCTTGTATATAATTTAATATGTACGCATTAAACATACAAGTCATTGTTTATATTCATATGTAAATAAATATTTGGACCGGGTGTAAAACGCATTTGACAACATAATATCGTGATAGTGTGTCTAGTTTTTATTAGCATATTTCATTTTCACGTGGAACCTACATTTTCATATTCGTCCTCTATTGTGACGACTTTAGATATTTTCACTGAGTAATTTTAAAATGACACGACTGTCCCGCTGGGTAGACTAATTCGAGTAGGCGGGGTAAAGCCAGCTTAAATGTTAGATATTGTAGGCTCAAAAATAGATTAGTCGACAATGTTTATTTATTTAATTTATATATAACACCTTGTTTGTCGCTAACGTATCTGTAAAATATAACTAAAATTTCTTTATGTGAGATATTATTAATAATTGTGTCAGAAATACTTCTCTTATAAATCTTGTTGGTAGCGTTCATCAAATCCAATGTTTTATAAGTTATAATAATAAGTTACATACGTTATGTAGTGTACATTTTTACAATTACCCCACTGTGAATGTGCGATACTATTGCAAATCTAGGCAGCCTATACAACGATTTAGCTTTGTTTCGCACTTATTATTTCGGTTTGAATATTATTCTACAGCGAACATATTTGAGTAGAACGTTGTAAAATTAAGCTATAGATTTTTTTATAGAATTTTTACTGTAAGCCGTTTTATATAATATTACATATACTTTAAACAAGGTAAATTGAAAATATAAGAAATCCACGACACAAGTAAACTATTCATCTTGACACAAGTAACTAGAAAAAGGACGATAATATACAATGGCTGAACAGAATTTCTTGAATCATAGCTAAGAACAAACTCGACCAAATCAACGTTAAAAAAAATATGATAATAATCGGTTCAGCCGTTTGGGAGCTACGATCATACAGACTGACACACAGATACACACGTTAAACTTATAACACCCCTTTTTACCACCACCAAAGGTAAAAATATGAGCGGGCTCTGGAGTCGTTCTGTTCTTTCCTTGCCTTTAAGTTGACCACAGCGCCACTTATCGTGTTTAAGGATTGCATACGAGTTAATGTCTTGTTCATGAAATAAAAAACACCTAGATCTACCAACTTTCATGGTGATCGGTCAAACGGTGTTGGAATTTATTAATCTCATATGTGTATAGTGTATAAACAAAAACCAGTTTTATTTAAATAGCTTTAAAAATAACAATTATGAAACTTCATATGATTCTGTAAATTATGTAATACATTTCTTGGAGTTGTTGCTATGTGTATGTATTTCCCTTGTGTGTTCTATAATAAACTTAACGAGGTTAGTTTTTGTGACGTTAACGAACAAGTATCGCTTTAATTATGAAATGTCCCACTTTCCCCAAAAAACCATGAATAATGTAAGCGCATATTCTGCTCCAACAGGAAATAATAAATTGGATCACGGATAATTCCTAAAGGAACGAACACTTACAAAAACGTTTACTATAGTTTTGTTTATGAAAATATTTTAATTGTATTACACATTATGTCAAATGTAGTGACCGTTTGGATATATTGCAATTTTACGATGGTAGTAAATATTTTATTGTTTTGAAGCTTGTGCAGTTATATGTAAGTCTTGTTTGTTTGGCTAGGATTTTAAGTTAATTTGCAAATTAATGAGGCTACAGTAAAACTATCTTAAAATATATTTATCTCATGCAAACTTAGGATAGTTAAGCTTAAGATAGATACGATCAAAACTATAGGTGTTATGATACGCTGAAGTGTTAAAAACAATATGCTATAAGTAAGTGGATTCTTTGAATTGTTTATGTTGAAATTGAAAATGTAATGTACTATTACTGAATAAAAATTTGTATATGTGTTTATTTACACACTAATTAGTTTACACACAGTTAGTGTTACACACATTTTTTTATGTTGTTTATAGGTTTAGCGTTATGGCCACAATCTCACCTGATGTTAAGTGACGATATGGCCCAAGATGGTAACACGCTAAGCCTAGTGGAAGACTAGATCTCAAGTGCAGCTGCCCGAATACACCTTATGTGTTTGGCGACAGATTTTCAACTTGAGGGTGGTAGCTAGCCAGGCGGGCATTAGATTAAGTCTTACCACCATGCTATGGTTTCATCAGTGTTTTCCTTCACCGAAAGCTCAGGCTTATTGCAGAAATCCGAACTCACGTCGATCGACGCTATGTCCGTACACAATACCACTGAGCCATCATAGCTTTTAATTTTAATTTTCTTGGTTAAGTTCTTTAAGATTTTTTTATAGTATCATTGCAAAGTGATGGCATTCTTCCTAATGTAAATGCAGTATAATCCAAAAAACAACGGCGACCAGACAACCGATGAATCTGTCATCCATCGCTGGTCATCTCTGTCATGCCGAGCTGTAAGCCTCTCGAATATACCAGCTGATCCCCGAAGGCGACAATCCAAAAGAGGGCCACTGTGACGGGCTTATTGGGTACCACGGTACATGGTAGTTGCGACCTGGTTGGATACAGATCCCTAACATCAGCTGATCCCGGAACGTGAAACGGTTAAGCATGTCACTATGCCGGTATATCTGGTGTATGGTAATCGCAATCCAGTCTGATACAATCGTTTTGTCCTACCACCTAGCAAGATTTAAGGTATGATCAATTTGGAAAGGTTTATTAATTAATATTAATAAAATATGTATTTTTTTGATTACAAACAAACCAAAAAGCAAAGTTACTATGTAATAAATGTATTTAGCACACAAACGTAGAACTAACAATTATGATTATACCATAAAAATCAGCCCCTAATAATGGCTTACTACTAATTCTGGTATCTAATAGTAGGGTTTGTTAATATGAAAAATTGGAGCAAACTTTGGGTTAGATAGAGACCGACCGCTGTAAGCGCGAGCCTTCTGATGGTTTGCCGGACGAGCGCGCATGTTATTGCAACTGTGTTAGATATGTTATGGTTAATAATACATTTAAAACACATATAATTGTTGTCCTTATTAAAATGCTAATCAAAAAACTACTATATGGAAAAAAATGTGCCTGTAACTATTATACGCAGTTGAATGGAAACTTCTATGAGTTTAATAGTATAAATTGACCATATAGTCGAAACACGTTAAAGCATTACTTTTGATCGACTGTATAGTTTTTTAAACGTAGCGTCCATAATTTCATCTTGGTAAAATAATCTCATGTGAAGCAGTCATAAAAATAAAACCGCGTAGGCCTATACATCAAACGTCTATTGCTCCCGGCGGCCGGCAACAGACCGCCGCTTATTGCTCGGCAAGGCTTATTGGTCGGCCTTGTACCCCTCCCGCGTCCCGCAGACCATTAGGAGAGTATGGTCAGTATGGTGCTGTTATAGTAGGTATAGGCACTGTAATATTAGTAAATTAAAGACAGTCTGACAATCAACAGTAGGTACTATGAAAAAACAAAGAACTTCTAGTATTAATTTTTAAATAATTGTCAGTAATTTGTATAATGTTTAAAATAAACACGAAATAAAATGGTAGCTTCGTTGTAATATCACTAACATTGCACATTGTACCAAAATTGCGGTTCTCATATTATGTAGGTGAGCTGAGCGTCGTGGTTCTATCAAATTTGTTATTACTGCTGTCAGGCTTGCATATTTGCCTACATTTACACACTAAAATATATTTCGATAATATTACTATATAAATGGGATAATAGTTGACTCATCGTTAGTTAATTTATGATACACACTCTTTTAGGTATGAGATGGTATATATTGAGATATTTTCTAAAGAATGGATAACGAGGAATATGTAGAGAAAATATTAGATTATTGTTTATGTTAAATCTACTTCTTTTTTTTATAAAACAAAGGTGACAAACAAGCATACGGCTCGCCTGATGGTATGCGGCTACCGTAGCCTATGGACGCTTGTAATACCATAGGTATCACTAGTGCTACCAACCCTATTAACCTTCAAAGAGCTCTGGAAACCATAATCACCGCAGGAACACAACAATAGGTTATTTGGCTGTGGTTTTCTGTAGAGTAGAGGTATTTCACCAGTTCAACTACCCCAAGTCGAGAGAAATATCCAAAGAAATGTATCAGTGTGCTATCTCTATTACCCTTATCCCGCCTAAGTAGGGTCGACACTACGTGTTTTTCCCTTTCACTCTTCTCTATCTACTTTTATCTCAGTATTTACACCTTTACACATACCATTCATCACACAATCCATCTATTCCTTCTTCGGTCTTCCTCTACTCTTATATCCTTCCACATTCATACTTAATATTCCTCCGTTTATATGACTTTCATCTCTTCTCATGTCATGCCAATACCACGGTAATCTATTACTCCTCAACTTCTCTGTTACTGGTGATATTCTCATACTTCCTCTGATATACTCATTCCTAATATTATCCATTCCTGTTATACCACACATCTATCTTAAGATTCGTATCTCTGCCACATGTAATTTTGATAAAGTCTTCGAAAAATTTTTCCAGCATTTAAAAGCAATATTTTAAAAACAAAATCCAAAATATTTTGTTAAATTTCTAAGAAGGCACTTATGAAAGTCAACACACTACTACTGGTTCGATCGGTCGGATAAACCTGTTATCAACTTTTTTTTAGTTGTTTTTACAGTAGTTTCATTGTTTACCATTATTGCAATTTTTAATGGATGTACGAGAGAATCACTTCTAGACATCACCGTCATTCACGTAATAATCCACCCTATAGCATCCTTTGGACAAAACTTGCTTAAAATGATTTTAATGAACTTATTATACGGCCAATTGGTAATGTGCTTAGGAACTTTACTGCAGAACCTAAAACATATTTATTAATCTTACTAACTCTAAAATATGAAATGACGTATTTTAAATTTACTTCTAGTATTAAAATTTTGTCTGTCATTTACAATTTCAAAAGTACCTAAAATATTAATTACTAGAAATCACCCGCGACTTTGTACGCGTTAGTTAAGCCTTAAAATATTAAAAAAAAATACTAACACGATAGATATCATCTTTAGTAAATTACTTCTCCAAATACATTTTATAAGTTGATTGCCCATTAACTTGTAAAGCCTACTACTTACCTCTGATAGTTTTCCTTTTAAGTTTATTATATATACCATTTAGCTGGCAGGGGAGGTGAGACACTTGACTAACAAAAATTAGGATTTTGAAGTTTAATATCTCGCAAACGGATCCTTAAATCGAAAAATAGTTTACACGGACCCACCCATATCTTTGAACGACCTTTCCTAAATTATTTTATGTGTAAAGTTAAAAAGCTTTTTAAATACATTACCTACCTCCATTATTTAACCATTGCAAAATATGATGTAGGTAGGTGTAAGTTACTACGAAGTTCTTCAAGGAAATAAACATATTGACCTAATTTATGACAGTTCTGGGACTACGCCCTAGGGGCAAAGTAATATAATTTTATGGAGGCCGATGTGAAAAGGTAAATTTATGCACGCAACTTTATCAATAAAACTACTGCATACATGTCTTTTTATTTTTAATACCTTATCACACAATCACAAATGCCATTTCAAAAAGAGAAGTAATATTTTAATAACTAACTATTACAGTGGCGAAGAAGTGAAATGGTGTAAATAAGATTTCGGAACTGTATTTTCATTATTAATGGTCTCCTGTTTAGACATACTGAATGTTGTTTATATCTTCTAAAATATTCATATTTGAGCAAGGTGACATAGTTATGTTAACTAAAGTTTACACAATAATTTAAATTACGCTTCTATTAAACAAAATCATATATGACAATGCCAAAATCAGTTAGAAGTCAACAATGGTTTGCTACAATGCAAATGAGCAAAAGGGATAGATAATCAACGACAGGTTAAACCCAGAAACTGTATACATCTAAACCAAATATAGTTTCCAACCATAGACAATTAAAACAATTGTTTTAATTATCTATTTTTCCAACAGACTCTTACCCTACATAAATGCTAACAACGGCTAAAGGCTTCAACGACTTTAGTCAAGAAAGCTTATCTTTTTTTTACTATCTATCTATATTAATATATCTGCAGTTATATCTTTACATGTATTTTTTTTATAAATTTCCTGGTATATTTCTGTTACAAATGACACTGATTCCGAATATAACAATATTAATTTTCGTCTGTCTGAATGTTTGTATGTCCGGATTTAACCTAAAAACGGCTTAACTGATTCCTATGAAATTTTGTAGACGTGAAGCCATTATTACTCATTTGATAAGCTATAAGAATTGTCAATAGTACTTTTAGAAATCATTAAAAAGATGAAAAATATAACATTTCTATTAGTTCTCATTCGATTCAAATTTTGTAAATTAGAAGTATATGTTATTCCTCAATTGATGGGCTATAAGAATTGTCATTATATGAGTACAAATAAATTTACGACACGACTATAATTATTACGTAATAAACGCGTGAGTAGCCGCGGGGCACGGCTACTTTATGTATAAAACTGAGTAACTAATAATTGTACTTTTAAAACTGTTATTTGTTGATAGACAATAAATTTAACACATTTTAATATTACAAAATACACTTAATACGGTTCAATAACATTATCCTCTTGTAGTCTAAACAAAAATGAATTTCATAATCGTATCGTGATTCTATTTGAGTAAAGTGTGCAAGAAAGCGTTCAAGTATACTTATAATTTTTCCCAATAAAAGGATTAGGCAAAACGGCCTTTAAATCTTTTGAGTGAAATCATTTTCCGCTTAAGGATAGCTATGTTATTCAATTTGCAAGTTGATAGAAATGAGAAGATTCTTGGAAAGGCAAGAACAAATGTTCAAAGAGAAACCTGGGAGCTTATTAGGTAAATTTACATTCAATTTTCTGTTATTTCTATCTACTGAAATTTTATTGAAAAACCTGTTTATTTGTTTAAACCGTAATTTAATGTCTGGATGGAATGAAAATAGTTGAATAGCCGTCCTTTTATGGCTATAAACAGGTGCAGTGTATCGAAGTGGCAGTTTATTGTAACAAGATTATTTAGTACTAGCTGTGCTCTACGGTTTCACCCGTGGTAATTTTTTGGACAAACTATTCACGGCGCCACGCCGCCACCAACGCGCCTGTGTAACCCAGTCGTTGTTCCACTTCCCGTACTTATCACTAGCTTACCAGATTGCTTAGCGTTCATAGTCACTGCTCCGCACCTTAGGGCCGTAGCGTGATGTAGTATAGCTTATATTATTCTACATGAATCTGGCTATCATATACAAAAATAAATTCGCGAATCTGATTGGTACTTCTAAAGATTAACGCGTTTAAAAAACAAACAATAAAACAAAAAACTCCAGTAGAGATGAAGCCATATGTGTGTACATAATAATTATACACATGATTATATTTTCATGATATCTCATTTACATATTTATAGCTACTTTGCTTTATTCTTAAATGCTTTTATTCTCTCTGGGTTTACTAATTTTATTAGGGTGAAAAGTGAATTTCATTTTTATAGACTTTAACTCTACTTACTATAAAAGTGATTTAGATATTTTTATGTCTTAATATCTTCTACAAAATAAAGCCGTAAGTGCATTCACTGATTCAACTATCCACGTAAAGCGTTGCCGCGCTGAGTTTAGGAACTTAAAATTTTCCACGAAGCTTAGTGGAGTGATGTAGATACTTTTATAAAAATCTATACTTAAGTAAACTGAAAAGGTTCCTAAACTATTTTGTCGAAGTCCATTAAACTCTAACGTTGAAAATGTAAGAACGTGAAAATTTGGATTAAATGAATAAACATTTGATTCTAAGCCTTACGATTTTTAATTATCCAATCAAGGTTAAAGGATTAAATAGACGTTGAAAGTTTTTTCTTCCACTTCCACTTTAAGGAAGAGCTTAATGTTATTCAGCTTATAAAAATACGTGAACCTTAATCTAGTTTCTTCTAAAAGCTTTATCTTGATAACAACACTTTTATAAAATTATCTATGTATAGTCAGGTTCACCTACATGACCTAATCGTACAGCTTATATGTATTGTTATATAGAAGATAGCCAAGAATCAACCACCTTATTACAATGTTGTTCCTTAACGAACTTTCCTTATTAACTAATTATTGTGAATATGAGTAAATTTATGTAATTACTTTTATGAAGAGAATATCTTACGACGCTCGAAGCAGTAAAGTTAATTCAGTGCTGAATATTACGTGAATCTAGTTTCAGCTAATGAAAACTTTTGTGTGTTCCAATGATTTTCTCATGTTATTTGTTTACAGAGCCAAACGTAGTCTACACACGTTTAAATTGCTGAATCTAATTGTTTAAAATAGTATAAATATAAACATATCGTATATTTTGGCAATAATATTAAATCTTAATCTAAGTACCTATTACTTTTTCTCATTTAAATGTAGCGGTGGGTGGTTAAATTTTTATAAATTATATTTTCAGATTCACCATTTCTTCTTCGTTTTCTACGAACGAAGAAATATACCAAACCTCAAGCGTGTTCAATGCTCGAAAGGTATCTGACGATAAGGCAAATGTACCCGCAATGTTTCCAAACCTTGGATCCTTTGGACTGCAATATAGCTGCAGTGATCGACGCTGGGTATTTGGTGCCGCAACCAAAAAGAGATTCTGAAGGAAGAAGAGTTCACGAGAGGGTATGTGACGAGAATTGTGTCAGTCTGGCCGCGACCACTATACACCAAGTGTAACACTCGCCATAGTGGCACGCTTAGGATTGAGTGGATCAGCCGGTGTATTTCCAGTACCTAATCAAGCAGGGTATTGGGATTTATACCCGACCGTGTCAGGACCACCATGCATATAGTAATAAGCCCGTCACAGTGATCCAGCAGCCGACGGGCTTGCAGGCCGGCATACCAGCTGCGACCGTCGTTAGATTAATGATCTATCTATGATCACCGTTGTTTTTGATTGTATTGTGCTTACCATCAGGCACTGTGCCGTCATTTTATCGTACTGCAATAAAAAAGTTAATGTGATTTCATTGGAATAGCTGATAAGTTAGATAGAATAATATTTCTTGAAGACTGGTCTTTTGAGTAGTTTAATGTTTCGTAGAAAATTGCAATAATACATAATATATTTTATATTATGTGGCTCACTAAGTAAGGTAAAGGTAAAAATAACTAGAACGTATATCGAAAGTGAATGTTATGAAGGTAATCGGTACGCAGATGCGCTGACACGGCAAAGAGGGATAAGCTTATTACTTCAACTTGTTGGAACAAAATGCCTTCAAGCACAAGAAAAAACAGAACTATGTTACAGACAATATTGGATAACTTTAACAAACGAAGAACACATTTAGTTGTCGTTTTTTGGTACAAAAATATTTTTTGTTTTATTATGGCATGTACTAGCAAATAGGCAAACAGTCCACTTGATGTCACCCAGCCCACGGCTATTTAGAAGCAAACCTTCAAATATTTTTTTTCCATCTTTTTAGGTATGGCGTAGTGGCCAAACCTATCTCACCTGATGTTAAGTAACGATGTGGCCCAAGATGATAACACGCTAAACCTAGTGGAAGACTGGCTCTCAAGTGCAGCTGCCGGAACTCACGTATTGGTGCTTGGCGACAGATTTTCAACTTGAGGGTGGTAGCTAGCCAGGTGGGCATTAGAAAAGCTATACCACCATGCTATGGTTTCCTCACAATGTTTTCCTTCACCGAAAGCTCAGGCTAATTGCAGGGATTCGAACTCGATCGACGCGAAGTCGTACACGCTACCACTGACCCATCATTGTTTCAAAATGACTGCAGTCCTGGTGCCAGGCTGCTTCTTCTGAGGACTGAGTTGAGTTTTTTGACGGGATCTTAAGCTGCTTTTTATTTTAATTAATTAGCTTAGGTTCTTTGACCTTACATTATGTAATGTTGGTGGCATTTTGCGTATAGTATGTATATAATATATATATATATATATATATATATGTGGGATTGTGTGTATAATAAAATATTCTTTAGGGTATTATAACGATTTACTTCTTTAAAAGCAATTGTTTCCATATATAAAAATCTTCACCAAAAACACGTCTGCGCACTTCTATCGTCGTCACACAACCCCCCGTCGTCCCTCTTCCTCTTTCCTACCTCATAATCTCATCTTACTCACTCATACTCTTGGCTCGTTCATACCGTCATCTCTTTCACACTGTCATTCACTCTACAATAAACTATAAAACACACCATAGATATCCTAACTTTTATCATCATCATTTCTATCATACATCTTACATATATATAGTATGTAGTAGGTATAGTTTGATTTATGTGCATACATGAACAGGATTATAAGTATAAACTAGAAAATTGCATATTACAAAAACTGATGCATTGATTATCTACTTTAGGAATTTGATTCAATCTCCGTTTTATAATCTCTCTATGACATATAGATTATTGAATGAATACTGATACAAAAAAGTATAAAATAAAATCTTAATAAAAAGTAAATAATATATTTTTATGAATCGAATTACAGGAGATGGGTATCTTTGGTCACTGATCACAGTCACAGACAGTAGGTATAGAATGAGGAGATTCTGAATCGGATTGCCACTTTTTATAAAAAGTGGATCCTGTTTGATAATAAAAAACGTACTGGTTGGGCATAGAAGAGCCACCCAAATCATGTCCTAAACGCAAACAGAGTCAAAAGAAGCATCTTATGAGTATATGGTGGACTTGTGCCGGCATTGTTCATTACAACATCTTGAGACCTGGCACAACAATTACTGAAGACGTATACTGTGAAGAATTGCATATGATGATGGACAAGCTCGCTGTCAAACAAACAATTCTTGTTAATTGTTCTAGTCCACTTATTCTTCACGACAATGCTCGCACAAAGGACCATCTCAAAAGTACAGGAAACTCTCCGTCACCAGTCACCAGTCCTTGCTCCAACTAATTTCATTTTTTTTTTCAGAATTTGGATTGTATATTAAAGGGGAAAATTTTCAAACCGATGAAGCAGTTAATAACGCACTTAAAGTGTATATCGATTCCCGTCTTGAGGATTTCTATCATCAGTGAACTTGCATTAAAACGGCAAAAGTACATAAACAATAATTGCCAACACCACGACTTATTAAATATATACTTTTCATTAAAAAATGGATCATCTTTTCTATATAACACGGCAATTTCATATTTAAACCCCTATTATTTCTTTAAAAGCTTGAGGCGCCGACATTCCATTTAAATTGAGGCCTATTATTTTTGTAACCCTAGTATTTTTTAATTTTTAATACAAATTGTCTACTGTTTGTTATTTAAATCTGTATTATATAGTGTAATCTACGCTTAGTTTGGGATCAAATAATTCACTGTGACCACCCGAGCAAACCAACATTTCAAACGAATATACGTATCCTTAAATTTTTGAGTTTATCAGCTGCGCTTACTACCCATTTAAAATAATTGCAATATCATAATAACTCTTCAAATATGTGACTGCTTTCGATATATTTAGCCGTTATTTTCATTCTGATTGATCGTGAAACCCGAGTGAATAAACGTGAATTGCAGAAATTGCACAGACTACTTAAATTAGCTCCACGAAGTATTTGGCTTTATTTAATCATCTCTATAACTATCTATATTAATAAATCTCTAGTTCTGTCTGTGCATATATTCTAAATATTCTAGGTATATAAAGAACACTGATCACGAATATGCCCTTAATTTTTTGTATCTATCTATCTATCTGTCTAGAAACATTTAACTCAAAACGGCTGCACCAATTCTTATGAAATTTTGTACACAGGAAGTATAATTCATTGAATAATGAATAGGCTTTAATAATTGTCAATAATGATTTTAGAATAAACTAAATTATTAAAAATAAAACAAAAAACCCGACTGCAATAAACACTTGATGAAAAAGAGAAAAACAAGCTCTATAAACTATAGGATTTTGTTTAAGCAATGTGAAATACACCGTGTAATATTTTTTACTTGATACTTACTTTCTCAAGTAGATTGGCAATCTATAGATGAAGCTGGGTGCTTTGATACATAAACAATATATCAATATTAACAAATACTATTAGTGACAATAGGCTAGTTGACTCTTTTAAAGTAGGTCTTAAATTATTAATAATTGTCCGATTAGAGGAAATAAGATATTACCATATATTTTAGGACCTAGAAAACCGCAAAACTTTATTTTAAAGTTTACTTTTCGTAAACAGGGGAAATCGCTGTCAGCCATATTACTCTATATATTATGATCATTGCTGTGACGTCATACGGGTCGAAAACAAACATTTGACATTTAGCAAACGTTGTCATTTTAATAAAAAGTATTGAGCATTTTACAATGATAAACGTTTGCTAAATGTCAAATTACCAGAGTTCAAAATTAAAAATGAAAAAATAATTTCGAAATTGAAAATATGTAGCCATCTTACACTTTTAATATCTGAAATCGATTATTATTGGTTTCTTAAGGCAAATACTACAGAAGATATTTATTTATTGCGCCAAATTTGATATGAGGCAAGTAGCCTATAGTGACGCGACAAAACTAAAGCGTGTATAATGTTAACGTGAATACATGTCGTAGCACCACAGCTATGACCACGTTGACTGCTTATTAACCGTTGGCGTTGGAATAGAGTGTGTTTTAGTACGGCCAACTAAAAAATACTTAAGTATCTAAAAGTATTTCTCTGCTGTTTTATATAATATCATTAAGATTTAAACTTACCAAACGTTAGTAAATCTATTCAATATTCGCTATTAGAAGTATTTTTATTAGAAGTATGTGTTCGATGGTTTGATTATAGCATGTACTATACTTATTTACCTAATAATTAGTCTTCGTGGACACCGATACTACTACAATTAATGATGCTGCTGAAAATTGTAAAGTTTTTGAATTATAATATCCATTACATTTTCATACCAAAGTGCCCGAGTGCTACCTAGCCTTAAGCTCCAAGCTAGCCTTAAAAATTGATTTTTGTTAGGTAAGTCGGAAGAATTAGCGCACCCGAACTGCTTTATCCGCGTGCGCTGGCGTATTGGTTAGTGATACGTAAACGTACGTACGTAAACACAATGTTCTACAAAAATATTGTTCCTTAATACATTAAAAAAAAGACACCATATGACGATCTCTTATACATAAGCCACAGTAAGTTATTTTGTGATTTTCTTTTATTAATCGAAAACGATTTATGAACATTATTATTAGGCATGGCATGTTAATGCTTACAAACGAAAGTTACTTCATCATCAACACAATTTTATGATGATAAACTTTGCATAGCATGGCATTTTCATAGAATGTTAATTGGATGCATAGTTTGGGGGATAATGAAAAAAAAAATTCAACACTCGGCTCGGGTCTATGACTATAAGTGTATTGCCGCGAACGAGCTGTGTGAGTTGTTACTTGGGTATCCTCAAAGTGCTTTTGATTTAGATTTAAATTAAATTTTGAACTACTCAACTTTGAAATTGTATTGCATTGTAATTTACAATTGGGTATTTGAAAAAAAGTATATCGATCTTTTTATATATTTTAAAGCTTCATCATAATTATGATAATAGTCAATAGGAAAAACTCTTCAAACATTTTTTTTAATATTAATAAACAATTGAAAATTGTAATATTTTAAAAAGAATCACATGACTACGAACGCGCCATGATTGATTGCCAGGTTTGTGACGTCATAATGTAAAAGGAATTTCATCGATTAAGAGTCAAATCACTGTATCAACAATGAGTAGAAATTAACATTGTGATGTCACACGCGCTCGGGTTTATTCGGGAACGATCGACGCGTTTTCGGTACTGAATTCAAAAATTATTTTTTCTTTTGAAATAACATTTGAAATATTGCGAAAAAAAATATGAAAATAGTTTGTTATAAAACTTATATATGATCTTTCCAATTATCACAAAAAAAATATATTCAAAAACCCAATTGGGTAAAATGTAGCGTAGTGAAGGGCGTGGGACACGGCTGACTGCTAACCGTGAGTGTCACGCTGTATGTCAGAAGTCAGAGACATTCACAGAGTATGAGCCAAGGTTGACTGCTAACCGTGAGTACCGCGCGGCGTCTCAGGAGTCAGAGACATTCACAATGCACGAAATACAGTTAAATCAAGGAATGTTGAATTTCAGTACACCTACATATCTGTTTTTTATATATCCATTTTTCATACACGAAATACCGCGTGGACGAAGTCACAGGCACTGGTAGTCAAATATTCTACCTCAATATAAACATAACTTGAAATATTAAAAGGTATTGCAGGTGGAGAAAATAACTATGAAATGAAATATGTTCGGTGAGGTTCTTTCAGAGAAAATCTAATTAATTTTTTACTATAAGTATAATTTGTGTTTTTAGTTAATATTATCGTAACTATCAAATTATTTTTTTACAATCTACGAATTATGTATAAATATCTTATAAAAACGGCTTAACGGCTTAAACTGATTTGATTGTAATTAAGTTAGTTGTAGGTAAGTTAATGAAATAAATAGTCAAATAAATGTCAAACAAATGTTACCCTTGCCAATAAAGAATAATTTACGTATCTATTTTTATTTCGAATAGATTTGTAAGAGAGATGTATTATTCTTTCAGTTTTATTTTTCTGTTCACAGTTGATTGATATAGGTCGCTATTTTGACAAAGCTCTTTACTTTTTCGCCTCACCTGTACCTATACTGAACATGGAATATATTGTGAAATGCTTCTGACGGTGCCATTAACGTATTCAAGCATATGAATACATAAAGATCGGCTTTTCCACTTGTAATTTTAAAAACATTGTTTTGTGCTCCAATAAATGACTAAAAAAGTAAATATTTTTGTGCGAGACATAAAAAATGTAAGTCAAGTTGGTAAGAATAAAAGTCGTCATTTTATATGAATATATCATATTTTTGAAGTGAAAAATTATTTAGCTTCGTTGTGATTTGAAACTCGATGAAACAAAAAGCGACAGTAAAAAGAGACAACCATATACATCTATAGGATTCAGCCTACGAGTGAATGAGATAGTATACATTTACATTTTGCATGGTTATTGCAAGTCCTGATTTTCATGATTGTGATCGTTGTCGGATTGGCCTAGTTATGTGAGACGACCAGACTTCATACGCAATACGCACGAGTGGTGAATAGATCCGAGCCGGCTGATTTAGGACATATAAAAAATAATTTTTCAAGAATTTTTTTTTCTGAAGCTTTCACTTCTGACAGGTGTGAACTACTGCACCTTTTTTTTATTTACACTTATTTCCAGTAAACAATAAGGGACGTAATGATGTAACCCTATCATTCGTAGACAAGCTATGGTTAAATGTCGAACATGGTACTTTGTATTTATTACATTAGTTCCATGCAACTAAATTTCGAAGGGAGTTTTAAGCGTCAATCGTAATTATCTTTTGACCTAAAATTGTGTATTTAGACCTTTTAATAAAAATACACATGTATCAAAATTCATGAGTAAAGGGTTTATAAATAGGGGATGAAAGTTTGTTAGATAAAAATAATTTATGTATAACTATTTTCTCACACATAATATATTTATTGACCTGAAATTTAAGCACGCATACACTTCAATTTATGAAAATTCATCAATTAAAGGTGTAAAATAAGAGTTGAATCTTTGTACGGTGAAAAATTTTGCTTTTGTTTATAGATTTAATGATAATTATTAACCACACATGAACCACACAAATACTCTCCCATTGAAAAATCCACCTTTTTTAAAATTCTTCTCCTAAATTAAATTAAGGGATGAAATTTGTGTTGTATGACGATAAGTAGATCTAAGTAATCTATATTTTTTTGCATTTTTTTAAATCTATATATATATATATATATAAATACATAACGTTTAACAGTTAACGTTTAACGCTTGGAAGTCACATAAGAAGTTTAACGCACATTATCGGTCTCTCCTCTTTGTGTGAGCCTGAGCGAGAGAGTAAATGTCGATGTGTATGTATATTGCACACTGCTTAAATAAAATAGAAAATGTCTTTTAAAATGAAGTTTCACTTCTATCGTGTGTGTATTGCACACACACCTTTTTGAAGTGAAACTTCTTATGCGACTTCCAAGCGTAAAACGTTAAATGTTGAACGTTTAACGCACATTATCGGTCTCTCCTCTTTGTGTGAGCCAGAGCGAGAGAGCAAATGTCGGTGTGTATGTATAGTGCACACTGTTTAAATAAAATATAAAATATCTTTTAAAATGAAGTTTCACTTCTATCGGGTGTGAATCGCACACACCTTTTTTTGAAGTGAAACTTCTTATGCGACTTCCAAGCGTTAAACGTTGAACGTTAAATGTTGAACGTTAATTGTTACACGTTAAACGTTTAACGTTAAATGTTACACGTTAAACGTTTAACGTTTAACGCACATTATCGGTCTCTCCTCTTTGTGTGAGCCAGAGCGAGAGAGTAAATGTCGGTGTGTATGTATATTGCACACTGTTTAAATAAAATAGAAAATGTCTTTTAAAATGAAGTTTCACTTCTATCGTGTGTGAATCGCGCACACACCTCTTTTTTTGAAGTGAAACTTCTTATGCGACTTCCAAGCGTTAAACGGTAAATGTTAAACGTTTAACGCACATTATCGGTCTCTTCTCTTTGTGTGAGCCAGAGCGAGAGAGTAAATGTCGGTGTGTATGTATATTGCACACTGTTTAAATAAAATAGAAAATGTCTTTTAAAATGAAGTTTCACTTCTATCGTGTGTGAATCGCACACACACCTGTTTATGTAATTTTTTTTCCGTGTAATTATTTTTGACAATTAATAATTATATTTAGTGCATGTACATACAGAAAATCATTACCATACGTTCACGTGATGATTCTCCCTATAATAACCTTTTGACAGTAAAACAAGCTCGAACAAATTTTTAACCCTTAAACGTGTTGCTGTTAAATGTCATCCAGCCGGTAACAGTCCTGTTACCACTGACTGACCACTGACCAATTCATAGACAACTATTGTTAAACGCTAACCCATCGATATTGTATGAGAAAGAAGAAATTCCACGTACCTTTCTTTTCTAAGTTCGCTGTTGCGTTTTCGGAAGCTGGCGACAAGGAGCTGTAATTCGGCGGAGTGTCGCTCGTATACTTGGGACAGTTGTGTTGTGAAGTCCGACACTAGAACAAATCATAACATATACAATTATTAAAATACATAAAATTTTAAATGAATAATTCAAATAATGAATAATTAGATTAATCATTAATTTAAAGAAATAAAAAATAAAACTAAAGCAATGATGAACAATTAAACTTCATGAGCGGACAAACGTCAAATCGGCAATCACAGCGTGCCGCTACTATAGTATATATTTAATTATACCTCATAAAAATCTTATATTTTTCATACTAGCTATGTCCGCGGCTCCGCTTGCGTGGACGACTGAAGAAAGCGAAGTGCGTATAAAAATCGTAGTTCCTTGAAGCTTTAATAAGTTTTTATTGAAAAAATATCGAGTTTTTTTTTTTTTAAAGTACTATGTATCTAAGGAGTAAAACAAATAAAAACTATCGAGTAGTTTTTGCCTGATGAGCACACAACGGCAAACCACAATCATTTTATGTATATAGATATATTGTTTATAAAACAAACCCAGAAAGAAAATTGTAAGGGTTAACTTCACTTTGAAACGAAATATCTAGATCAATAAAGTATGAGTGGTTGAAGCAATTATGAACCATTTGCAATTGCGCTTTTCCAACACGCGTTAAGTAAGGGTTCTGATAGAATAAATTTCAAGCTGTAGTAGGTACCTAATATATGTTTTTAGATACGAGGTTTCCCTTGTTCATGTTTTAAAGGGCGGTTTAAAAAATCCATTTAAAAACGTAATATAAAGTTACAGCTAAGAATATTAAAATACAGACTTAAAATACATTTACAGTTTATGCTTCCAATAGAAACTAGGATAAGCTTTTAATCACTTTTAATCATTCGCTTCCTCTATTAAAGTTATCTATAAAATTAAAAATGCAAAATTAAATATAGGTATAACCAGAATTATGTATTTGATTTAGTTGGATCTATTTTAACATCTTTTCAACAAGGTATCCAATATGATACTTTGTAATATTAAAATGTACATATGTACTACTCACATATTAATTTGATTTAAAAAAGTTATGATTTAAATAAAAAACATAGTTTCAATCATTATTCTATATTATGGAAAGGCTTCTAATACTATAGGTATAAAAATGACTAAGGTATTATTTTTAATAAAGTGTTGAAAGACGTTTAAAAGATGCGACAATCTTACATCGTTCAAAAGTTCAATATAATAACAGTCGAATGAAAATAAACATACTTACTTCATATTAGTTAGTACATTGAAGAGAGAGAACTGGTCTTTGCGGTGGGGCTTATATTTATTATTGTAATTTATACATTGTATGCTTTAAGATGTTTTGATATATGTATATATTATTAAATACAGTATGCTTTTCATAATTCAGTAAATTTATGTATAAAGACGAGTTCACATATAGTGTGGTCTATTTGATACACGTGTCAACACTCATGTGTTGTATCGTTACCAGATAATAAACCATAGGTACAGATCAGATCTGTGTTAGTGCAGTATTCAGGGTTCAAAGTTTTGATCTGCATGTACAGAAATTTTACAGACTCAAAAGATAACGGGCTATCGAAAGGAACGCACGCATACCGAAAATCCCGTTTCCCGATAAGGAAACATTTCTTCTGACCGGCCGACTCTATCATCAGCTCCATCAACCCAACCTCGTGGAAGCTCATCGGCCAGTCTGACACGGTAGAATATATTAAGTTAAGTACGCGCATTATATCTTTCCTGCTGTTGGTTCGATCTGAACTAATAAAAAATATCGTAAGTCGTAACCTTACGAGTTTTGAGTCTCCTCAGGGTAGCAGAGAGCCACCAGTGCTCTTTGGGCAGTGCGCATGCTACACGTGTTACGGTTCGCCTAAATATAGATGAAAACCCGTAACAGAATAAGCGATAACATATTTATTTTTATAATAAATTCTGAACTAACTTTTATTTAAGAAGAACCAGAAGTTCCTGATTATATTACATGTTTGATATTTTTTAAATATTTATTATATTATAGTATTGGTTTTATATTGTTTTCCCATTACTTTTTATTTTATAGAAATCTATTATACATCGTTCATATGATATTTGATAAATAGCTATTCTGAGTAATTCTAATAATTATTAGAAGAAATATTTTTATACATTTACAAGGAAAATAAGAAGGCATGAATCCTTTTAGCATTTGAATAAATTTTATAGCTTGTGCGTGTTTAAAATTTATAGTAGGTAATATTTACACTTTTCGGTGCCTATTTTTGTATAGATAAAATAGAATAATATTATAAATATTTACCTTTCGCATAAGAATTATATTTTGAAAGGTTTTCTAACATGTAAGATTTTATTGATACTTGTGAGTGAGGGAAGCCACATGTCAACACAACTGAAGCTCGATAAAAGAACGTACTCGTATCGAACGCAGTAAAGAGTAAACGCTTGTATAATTTCACAAATGGTTAAAAGTCCTGAAGCGAAGAAATTCACGATTCAGACTATATCGGTATTTAAAATTTTTTTGTAGTACAATTCGTAACTCAGCATTTTATAGGTAGATCTTCAACGGTATTTCTCATTAACGATGGCTTCACTTGCACAGAAAGTTAAGTAATTAACCCGAGAAAAGTGTGCAACATTTTTTAAACATTGAGGTTAATTACGCGTTTTCTATGCTACCTTGGAAAACATTATTCATATTGAAGGTAAAAGAATTTAACAAGATGAATTAATTTCAAATGTATAAAATTTATAGGTTACAAGTTCCATAAATATTCTTCTAAATCTATACTAATATAATAAAGTAGAAAAGTTATTCTGCAACTACCAGTTGGTTTCGAAAAATTATTTTTGTATATGATTGCCAGATTCACTTGGAATAGTATAGGCTATCTAGAATTAGGCTACGCCTCAAAGCTAGGCTTAAATATTGATCTGCCAACCGAACTGCTTTATCCACGTGTGCTGGTGTAATGGTTAGTGATACGTAAATACAATGTTCTACAAAAATATATATTGCTCCTTAGTACATCTAAAAAAAGTTGGGGTTATCTCTTATATATAAGCCACAATAAGGTATTTTGTGATATTTTTTTTTATTGAATATTGAAAATGATATATGAGCATTATTATTAGGCATGGCATATGAATCCTTACGAACGAAAGTTACTTCATCATCAAGACAATTTTATGTAGATAAACTTTGCCCTTTATAGCATGTTATTTGGAAAAATAGTTTGTGAGATAATGTACAATTAAAATAAGTCGACGCTCGGCTCGGGCCTATGACTATAGATTTTGTGGTGCGAAAGAGCTGTGTGAGTTGTGACTTGTGACACATAACCATGGCCGCCCGATAAAAATATTGTCTATACTGAAGTATTATAAATCATCAATAAGCAATTTCTTTTAATTATACGCAGGTGAAACTGCGGGCACAACTAGTATTAAATATTTATGTTAATAACATAATTATTAATATTTATAGTGAAAACCATATGTAGTAAAAAGACTATATGTAACCAATGTTAATAAATAAAAAAATTCTTTCATTTTTTATCACCAGGTGAGATTGTGGCCACTACGCCAAACCTATAACGATAAATAACTTCTAGATATATAGATTCGTCTGTTAGATATTTAATAACAAAATTTAAACCACTACTGTTAAATTAGAGTGTACCATTGCACTATGAAAAAGGTATTAAATTAATGTAAACAGTTATGCATATACTTAGTCTGTGTTTCATAAAGTATACGTACTGTAACCACAATCGCAACATATTATACGCTTGTCTCATACAAGGGTAAATATATGAATTTATATTTAACTTAAATACTTTTTTATATGTATAGGTAATTTGACTGTTTATAATATCTGTATCAATGCTGCAATATACTAATTTACTAACCAGCTGTGCTCGACGGTTTCAGCCGGTAGTGCGTTTAAACAAACAAACAAAAAACAATAGCTTTTGTAATATTATCTTAGGATAGATGAGTTTTATTGCATAGTCAGTAAAAAAATCAATAATATTATTATCAATATATATGAGTGTATGCAATAAAAGAACATCTTGATCTGTATTTCTGATGTACTTAACTAATAAATAATGTCTTTTTTTTATAATTTTGACTAAAATTTAAAGATTATTTTTTTATTGTAATTGTAAGCTATTACAAAATGGTGTTAACTAATTTTTGATTGCGCATTCTTAAAACGTACGTATATACCAAACATATAGAATGACCGTATCTACCGAAGTCTGAAAAGCGATATGTTAAAAGATTCACACCTTTAAAAATTCACGTGGTGTATGTTCCGTAAGTTGAATTTTAAAAGTAAAAATATGTAGACCTACGAAGTCTGGTATAATGCAGCGCCTCTCTTCATAAATTATTCAAGAAGTATGATAAAGTGTCAAGACGTTACATTATTGCGAGTGAATATAAGCTAATACAATGTTATACACCTTAAAATTATAGGTGAGTTACGAAACTGTTTAAGTTGTTTGTATAGGTAGTTTCGTTTGGAATGTCCTTAAATATTTACCGATCGATGAAAACATGCGAGGAGGCACTGAAATTAAGCCTTCAATCAAATTGTTAGTCTTTTCTAGTGATCCATCGCTGGCATTGTATTTAACAAATGCTAGGCTTTCTCTATAACATTTACAAATTAACTTCTTTACCCTTACTGTTATAAAATAAAGCAGTTCATTACAAAGACATTAGTTAAGAAATAAATTATTTAACAAAATGCAGTAGGTAATTTAGTTTCTTTTGTAAAAAAATTAAAACGAAATTATTCTTATTCGTTATTTTCGTTTTATAACAAGGAACAAGGTTATTTATAAGTTAATTATTATGAACTCGTTCTCTGACATGATAAAATAAACAAACAAAATTGGGTTCGTACCGGTGAAGAAGACAAACTACAGCAAAACTCCTTGACAACAATTTTCAAAATTAAAACTTAAATTTTCTTCTTCAAAAGTTTCTGGGCTGCTGCGGTCTTTTGAATTGTTTATATAGTTAGGAAAGTCTCCAGATAAATGTTTTATACTGTAGAGAATTGTAATTTTGCTAAACTTTACTTATAAAACGATGACAAATTAAATACAACCAAAATGATCTTTAAAGTAATAAAATAGTAAGAGTAAGATCTATTTTATCATAATAAAAATTCAGTCACAGTTTTTGAGAAATAAGATTAATATATATATACTAGCAGTACCCGCGACTGCGTTCGCGTGGACTACAGAATACCGTCGTTCCGCCCGTCACACGTGAGATCGTGCTCGTTTTTTCCAAATTGTTTTTATTTGCGCGGTACCCTAATTATTTTTGTTAAATAAAAGTAGCCTAATAACATCAGCTATCTGCCAGTGAAAGACCCATTAAAATCGGTCCAACCGTTTCGGAGATTAGCCGAAACAAACAGACGGAAAGAAACATAAAAAAACATATTATTTGTTAAGAGTTCCGTATTATATACTTTCAAGTGTATTTAGTAAAAAGCTGTTAATTTGACATTACAAACAGATACTTCAATTTTATTTATTTGTAGTATAGAAGATTAATTCTCAGCGTAAGTTATTGTTTTACATTTTGATGATTTGTCATCAGTCATTTATTACTGTCGGTAGTTACAAATAGTAACTTGAAATATTTAACTTAATTATTTGAGTTATATCTAACAACTTAAACAATATTTTTTGGCTACATTTATATTAATTTTTTGTACATGACATGTATTTTGTCTATACTAATAAATAAAATCGCAGTGTCTTTTTGTAATATCAAAATAACAGATTTTTATTAAATTCATATGAAAGTATATACAGTACCTACTTGTAACAAAAAAAAAGACAAATTTTGTTTGTCTGTTGTTCCGGCTAAAACGGTCCTTTCACTGGCAGATAGCTGATTTTATAAAGAGTATTTAGAAAAAGAATTAGGGTTCGGCATATATAAAATAATAAACATTTTTATCTTTAAAATAACTGGCTGGCGACGGGTACCACAATACCGACGGCATTCTTTAGTCTACACGAGCGGGCACAGCTAGTACGTAATATACGTAAAAGTGAATTGCCTAGAAAATCTAACGAATTTAGATACAAGGGTAAAGGATTTAAAATAAATTACATAGGGCTCATTCATAAAGGTAGCAATATCTTAGCAACAAACCACGAAACACGGGAGTTACTCGTGAATAATAGATATCGCAACTTACAGTAGACGTTCAGTTCAATCACTTAAATCGACCTCAAAAATTTAGGATCGCTACATTTTAAATTTATATGTATGATAGCAAGATTAAATAGATTGTTTTTATAAGATTAAATAAATTAAAAAACTATGTTCTTGAATTTTGAGAAGATTGCTTTCTTGAATTATGAACAATTAAAACAATGTCAATAACTGTTGATATTTAAATTTACTAAAGATTTTCTCGTGATAACTGTCATTAAATTTGTTTGTATATAATATGGTCGTCACATCATTGCAAAAAAATACAAGTCACAATAATCAGACCTTTCGATTTATCTGGTTGTAAAGCTGTCGTGGAAATAAATATGATACCAATCACTGGTAAGCTATGAAAACCAATTTATTTTTGATCACGATGCTAAAGATAAAATGAATATTCCAATAAATCTTTAACTCGTCAAGGATTATTTACATAAATCAGTAGGTATCATAATATTTACACGAAATGTTAATTTTTATTTAGAAAGGTGTAAGAATTTATTTATATACAAAATACCTATTTATTTTAAAAATTCAATAAGTTCAAAGGTTTTTGTTTATTTACAGGATGAGTACCTACAACTTCACTGTACGTCTACTTGAAACATAATTTCCTTTAGCATCCTTTATATAATATCTCAACCCTTCCAAATTCATTCTGTTAACTCAAGTGCTTTGAACAGAATAACGACAGTTCTATCAGTAAGTACTTTGATATTCTAACTACATTGATTTACATATTATTATGGCAATAATTGAACAGTTTAGTATTTTCTATTCGTCATAAATGAGATAGGACCAAGTGAAGGATTATTAGGTTAAAGACTTATGTTACTGTAAAAATATCATTGTGTATATGGACAAATAACATAATTATTTTTTGTTAAATAGAATCATAGTAAAAATAAGATTACTATTAAATATTTACGAAAGTATAAATAGTTGTGAAACAGTGTAGAGCTGGAGCTGGGTGGTAGAACCAGATAACTGTATTCGCCTGGATTGAGACCACCATACCCTAGGTATAACACTCGCCTTTGTGGCACGATAAAAGTTAAAGGCAAGTTAAAAGCAAATTCGATAATATTTCAAGTACAAATACGATATTATTTTAATATCTCGACATCAATTTACAATGTTCTAAAATGAAATATTCATTTTCTGTCTAGCATAAATTAATTATCGTGCACTATAAAATAATTTTAATTTGATTTTTTTTAATTAATTGAATGCAAAGTAAATTATTCTTCATAATGAAAAAAAAACAGTTCATCCTACTTATGTTTGTTTGTATGTTTTTAGTCAACCATGCAAAAACGGCTGAACGGATTTGGATGAAATTTGGCACACAGATAGTTCCAAATACTCTGCTCCTCGATAACAACCTATTCTGAAATCCACGCAGATGAAGTCGCTGGCAGAAGATAGTAATAAAACAATGCTATTTATTATTATTGTACTATGAAAGTTTATCTTGTTGTTATAAATATGTGATAAAATGTAATTATAGTAAACCGTCGCGGTTATGCCGTAGTGTGGTCTAAACCTTATACTTCTTTAGATACGTTATGAAAAAAGATGAGAGTGAGTTTTTACGATGCGCGCGCACATTGTAACAAGAAGTCTACAATATGAAGTTGCTTCCTTTTTTATTTTATTGTGGTGAAGATAGTCACACTCAGTGTTATATGTCACATAACCTCGAATGTGACTATTCAAAGAAGTATAACATCTAACGCGCACTCACTTTTTGAAGTGAAACTTCTTATGCAACTTCCAAGCGTTAAACGTTAAATGTTAAACGTTTAACGCACATTATCGGTCTCTCCACTTTGTGTGAGCCATAGCGAGAGAGCAATATATTATCGGTCTCTTCTCTTTGTGTGAGCCAGAGCGAGAGAGTAAATGTCGGTGTGTATGTATATTGCACACTGTTTAAATAAAATAGAAAATGTCTTTTAAAATGAAGTTTTACTTCTATCGTGTGTGAATCCTCAAACCGTCCTCACTGTCATCTCCATTCTGCAGCACCGAGGTAATGTTCTCGTCTAAAAGGACTTGAAGAGGTCGATAACGAGCTGCCCTGGAGCATGATATAACGCCCTTGTACACACACACAAAATAATACCCCTATCCGTCAATGTAGCCTGCGAGCAACAAACACAAATATTTAAAAATAAAGCATAATAATAAAAATGATTGTTATGTATAACGTCAAATATGAAAGTTGATGCACTTACCTGTCCATGTTATCAAAATCAAACCAAAAAATACGAAAAAACTATTTTTAAATACTTTTCAATTCGGAGCACGCGCGAAATTTTTCAAACCCCTAACAGCTGTGTGATAAAACTTCGACTTGTGACAAGTAACGCCATCTAGTGTTTTTTTTTTAGTTCTTGTTCGTTACTTCTGTTTGTAGAGTACGGTATACAGTGCAATATAAATTCAAAAAACTAATCGTATGAATTTGGTGGAAAGTCGAACGGTATGTTGCTTACAGTCTACATCATGATATAGAGGGTTAAACGTTAAATGTTGAACGTTAAACGTAAACGTTTAACGCACATTATCGGTCTCTCCTCTTTGTGTGAGCCAGAGCGAGAGAGTAAATGTCGGTGTGTATGTATATTGCACACTGTTTAAATAAAATAGAAAATGTCTTTTAAAATGAAGTTTCACTTCTATCGTGTGTGAATCGCACAAAAAACACCTTTTTTTATTCTTTTGTGTAATTTACTTTGCAATCCCGGAGGTGACAAAATCAGTCAAACAATTACTAATTACAGTATAATAACTGAAATACTAATAAAATGTACCATTTAAACCCCCTATTTTTTTTATTTCTTTTCACTACAATGTTAACATAAATAAAAACAAATCTCAAGGATTTTTAATACAATTTTTTATAATACTGTTTTATTATTTCACACGTTTTTATAACACTCTAATTTATATGTGTTATAATTTAAGAAGATTAAATATTAAATCGTATTAAGTAAAGAAATAATATTTTCAACTTTACATATAACTAGAGACACCCCGCGGCTCTGCACGCGTTAAAACGTAATAATTATTTACGTCTCGTAATTTTATTTTACTCATATTATTTTCGATTCTTATAGCCTATCAATATAAGAATAACATAAGCTTCCCATCTATAAAAAATAATAAATATCTGTTGAGAATTAATATATATATATTTTATACGGTTTCTAACAGTAATATTGAAAATTTCTATAACATATCAATTGAACCATGACATAAGATCCCGCGTGTATGTATAAGAATCGGTCTAGCTATTTTTGAGTAAAATCTGGGCAAACAAACAGACATTTTTTTAACGTCATATTATATAGGATTCTGATCAGGATGTATCAAAGAATTAAATATATGTACAAACAGCACTACAGATTTATTAATATAGAAGAACAAGCAAAAATAAAAATATGTAGCTGGTAGGTACTTCACTATACGAACTCTCGTATTTTAAAACACAGGTAGCTGTCACAAAATTTACATTTTTTCTTCAACGGTTTTCTCGAGTGTAATGAATATTCATTATACATAGCTTCAAGCTAAATAGTTTTAAACTACAATGCAATGAAAGAACTTAAAAAAAACCTAACTAGTATACGGATAATTAAATACATTTACTAAGGCTATAAAGTATTATAACAAAAACAGGAATATTTTATATCCTCGGCACAGGTAAGTTTTGAGTGAATGTTTTTCACCAACATACGTAATATTCAGTATCTATAGTGATAATAGAAGTAAATACATCTCGTGAATTAACTTTTATCCTCTAGTTAGACTCAGTCTTGATTTAATTTCCTTTTGCATACTTCCAACGCTTGAAACACAGGTAATAAATAACTTCGGCTATCGAAAGCAATGATCCACCGAAACAAAGTCCGAAACAATTCCCCATAGCGACGACAAGGTCTAGTTTAGTTCGTGCCACTTGACGTATCACTCGTTGATATGGTCTATTACCCAAAATAAATTTTGTAGCACGAGCTCTTAGTTCTTTTTCAGGTTCAATCAATTTTTTTGCAACCACGTTATAGTCTGGCTCCGTACAAGATGGCAAGCAATCACAGTCTAAGCCACTCTCATTCGGCCCGGGAACTTTGAGTTTACTAAGTGTCTTGTAGTACTTTGTTAAACACTTCAAACCGTCTAAGTCGCAATAATGGTCCTTGTATTGAACTGGCGAAAGATGATGAGTACAGTTGCAGAGTTTAATTTGAGCATCTACACGACATTGGGATATGCAAACAGAATAACTATATGTTCTATAAGCCAGAAATTCTTTCGGAATTTCCTCAGGAAATCTACATTGTCTAATTTCTGGTGTAATGAGAGAGACTTCTGGTTCGTTTAGAACATCCATGATTGAAAATATTACTGATGCTTTAGAGCCGTATATAACTCTCATTCTTCGATCGTACTCCATATTCCAGAAAGGTACATCTTCAGGTGAGTGGATAAACGCTTCGTAATCTTGTGACATAATGACTTCCAATATTTCTCGTTCGCGACGATCAGCAGATGTGACAAATATGTTTTGTTTCCCATCAACCTGATTGTTGTTTATTGAAAAACATAAACCATATTCGGTTTCTAAGGGTCTAAAATTGTTACAGCAGTCTATAGGATTATTGTTCCATTTGCAACTAATAAAGAATTCTTCGCAGGTTACGCGAAAAAGTTTTGTAATTGTAGAATAGTCCGTCTCGCACACTGTTTCGTTCTCACACGTTGAGATACAACTAAAACAAGTGCCGCTGAAGAACGCTACATCGCCAATAAAACGGTCAAGCATTTCAATATTTTGTGTCTGAATATTTTCACTTATCGTCCAAATTTTTTCAATATTACTAACTTCACAAATCGTTATAGACGGAAATGATGTATTCCATTCCAAATAGTCAGTCCGCGTAGTGAAGCGTATTGTGTTCTCTTGATAATGATTGAAGTATCTTCGAATAGTAGCTATAGCAGCAAGCCAAATTTGCACATAGATGACAAAATATATCAGTCTATAAACAAAGTGGACGTCTTTACGTACCAGGAAACTAGGACCATGAACTGTTAAATTTCTACATGTATATTCGATTCTCCGGTAAAGTACATTCAAACGTTTTTTAATCTTTAACCACATCGTCACAATTTTATTTAGTTTTATACATTGAAGCTTTCATATACGTTATGATGTTAGTTAAGAGAAAATAAATATGACCGAACTCACCATTTAAATAATGCAAGGCTTTTAACGATCATATAAAATGTGTCCATTTTTTGCTTTATGTCGTGGGTGTTGATACAATCAGTTCAGAAAGTGTTGCTTAATGGATTCCATAGTCCATACAAAGTAGAAGAAATTTAGTCTTAATGTTTGTTGTTGATTTATAGACTTTACTAAAATTATGTACATTACAATAATTACGATGAATCACAATGATAAACTTAATTGTGATATAAAATTATCAAACCATTTTGTATAAATATGTACTTGGATGTACTTTATAACTAACAAAATAATGTTATATAACAAAATATGTACATATTTATCTTAGATTTAAAATACATTAAGTTATTGAATTATTTTCATCTTAACTGCGGAATAATACCTTTCGTTTGGACGTCAAATATGAAACGTAAATCGAAGGAAATTAAATTTTGATCCTAATATAACGATATAAACTTTATTTCCGTTAATAAGCGATTCCTCTGTTTACAGTTGTCTATGCCTAACCTTACCATACACACATTTCTGACATTTGATTCTTCAAATTAATTTATAACGATATGATGGGAGTTTTTACCAGAATCTGAAACTGTCATATACTTAGTGGTGTTTATTTTTATCATTTTATGTTATTTGACCCCATATTGTGTAATAAAGGTGGCACTTTATGTAATAAAGCTTGGTTAATATGCATATAAGTGAAGTAGATTGGAAATAATGACATGAACCGTGAATTCGTGAATTAACAAATAGAGAGTTCATTTTGATATAATACTGAAATCATCATAAGATAGGACACTCGATAATGGCAGTAATGTTCTTCAATAAAAAGGACTAGTTGCCAAGTTAGAAAGAAGGAAAGGAACGATATGAAGTATTTTATATAAATTTGAAGGTGGATTAAAAAATGCATAATTATACCTGCCACAGACTAAAATTAATTTTAGTAGTAACCGACTGAAAATTTTCATCTGAATATTCAGATAGTTTCTTAGTGTCATCGTTACTGAAACCAAACCTGATGTAAGGTCGAGTAATTTCACAATGCAAGAGATTAAAGTTTAAGCCCTTGAATTGTGTGATGTCACATACAATTTGCCAGATTGTCAAATTTGCCATGTGCGGGTTGGTAGTTCTTCGTGTCGGGTCAAGTCGTATTTTAAATAAAAATGACTTGTGCCGTGGTGAAAAAGATTGTCAAGCCAGTGAAGCTGGAATCGAAACTGACTGCCTAAGGTATGCCGGACCAACTCAGGTCACTCATGGAGATTCTTTTAAAATTATAAAGTACATATTGAACGTAGTGAATGTTAGTAAATAGTTAAATTATTCCTTAAAATGTACTGTCAATTAATGTATGAAATATAGTATATTTAGAACGGGTACATAGGTATTTAAAGAAAATCAAAATAATTTTACAGATATAATATGTAAGAAAAGTAGGTATGTCTGTGTAGTTAAAAAACTTGTTTATTCAAAGTTTTCTCTTGACTTTTTGTAATACAAATACGTTGCTGCCTCTGTCACTAGCAGAAAAGATCGATCAACAACTTGTTGCTGCACGGTACCTAGTTTAATAAAAAATAAAATTTTCAACGACATTGCGCAGGATGAATTTACTTTTTGACGTGAATTCGTTTTTAAATTTGCTTCCTTTGGGGGAGATAATTCAAAAAACTGATGATAATAAAATTACCGTTTGGCGTTGCAGCTACATATTTATCATTTACATCCAAAACTTAATTACATCACTCGATAGTTAAAGAATCAAATAATTCGTTACGTAGAGTGAGGACGGTGACGCATTGTGCGTGGAGGAGGGGAACGCGTCGTCATTTTGAGGTCGTTTCACCGCGTTACATAATATCCAGTTTGTATAAATTATGACACGGAGAAGCTACGATGCTCGTTTAAGTTTCACTCAATAACTCTCATCAAGATTTATCGATTACGTATACAAAAGACACGTGTGGAATAGTTATTGTGAATATATATGTTGTTAAAGTTGAAAATTACGAAAACTTAATACAATGTCGGCCTTTATTCGTCAAAAGGCTAAATCAAAATATAGAAATCATATAGGTACTTTTGCAAAGGGCTTTTCGACAGCAATCCAGTGATACCCGTAAAATAGCATATGATAAAGGGAAGCGGTGCCGGGAACGTAAAAAATCGTCCGAGCGGACAAGTATTTACGTAAAATACACGGCCATTTCCTCAACACTGCCACATGCTGATTTTTTTTTTCATATCTAAATTTAAAAGTATTGGACATACTACAGGTTAGCATAGACTAGCAACTGCCCGCGACTTCCTTCGTTTTAATCTCGGTATCTTAATAAACCTGTAATGCTGTTTGTATTTGTTACTTTTTCTAAATTCCTAGTTATAGAACAACCTATATAAAGATATAAATAACAGAAATTGCATTTTAAAAAATACTGTCTATCTGTGTGATTGCATGTCTGGACTTAAAAACGATTTGACCGATTTTTATGAAATTTTGTACTCGGAAAGTATATGTCTTTAGTTAATTGATAGGCTATATGAATTGTCAACAATATAAGTGAAAACGAAACTACGAGGCGAAAATAATTAAAATATAATAAACATGTGCTGAATGTAAAAAATAGCCTATATCATTTAGGGATAATGTAGCTTCCTATTAGTGAAAAAAAGTAGAATCAGATGAATAGTTCTAGATATATAGTCCTACAAACAAACTTTACCTCTTTATAGTAATATAAAATACATATATTAGCTTCAGTGAAATATCACAGAGCTATTGTTCTAATTAATATATTTGACATTTCCAAAAGTATCACATGATACATACATGTCAATGATACACACATATTAATGAGGACTTTTCCTTTGAACCGTACAAACACAACTAGGTACCTGTGGCTTGCCTTTCATCTTATATATAATTAGCTGTGTCCGCGTCTCCGCATGCATGGGCTACAAAATTATTGTTCATTACTCTCCAAATGTCAATAAAAAACTCGTCAAAAACGGCTCAACTGTTTCGGAGATTAACCCGGACAAATAAATATTTACACAGACAAAAAAAAATAAAATCTTGTGTATATATATATACATATATATTAAATGCATGTGTTATATATTCCGTCAATTTCGAGCATATACCTTAATCTGCATGTGTATCTAAATTGTACCATGTAACAAAATATTAATAATTTCTGATTGTGTCATAATATTATGGCCTTTTATACACGCCTTTATAAACAGATAAATATATATGTATATACAGTTAAATTTGTATTCAGTTTTTTTATGTAGTTGGTTTCTGGGTGTTGACTCCATCTGCAATGCAAATTGTTTGGATTTCAATCCTTTTTCATAACTTTGGGTTATACACAGGCACGATGCTCGAATAAACTAATTTTAAGGGGCAAAATTAAAAAAAACTGTAAACGATAAATTGCGCAACTTTTCTAGCTACACACATAATTTGAGCGTAAAATGCATGTAAAATTTATGGTTAATGCATCGGTGCATTAAAATGAAACCCAAATTCTTTATTAAAATAAAAAAGAAAGAAAATATAAACCAAACAGCAATTTGGAAGGTTGCTCTAAAGATAAGAGGCCGTAACAATTTCCGCTTACTCATAAATCAATATAGCATTTTAATGTTTTATTTAAAAGGATCTATAGTAATCCTTTCCCCAAAAGGCCGCGAACTGTTATCTACGACTCGAGTACCTACCTACATCAAATCACAGGTGATTTATAACTTTTCTCGTTCTTTCAACCTCGTAAGCCTTTGGTGGAGCTTTTTATTAAGTAAAATGGATGCTTGTATTTTGTACATGCTTGTGAAATAGATGTGTTAGTAAGTGAAGATGTGGCCGAAGATGGATATATACTAAGCATATACATTGGATTGTCTCACAAGTGTAGCATAATCTACAGTCTAAAATCATGCTATAAGTTCATCAAGATGTTTTTCTTCATCGAAACCTCAGGAATACTGTAGAGTTTTAATCCACGTCGACCAATTTAAAAAAATTGAAAGATGAAAAGTTTATGCACCATTTGTATCCGTACTTAGCGGCCTTAAATTTTAATTAAATTAATATACCTACATGGTAGGTGGCAATTAATTGAATGATAAAATATAACATAATATAATATAAAATATAATGAACAGTAGAAAGCGATAACATTTTTAAATTCTATATGTCTATTTATCTATAATTTTTCCTTGTATTACATAAAAATTAAAACAACGGATTTTGATAGATTGTCTATAGAAGATAAGCAGAGGATCCTGAAGTGGCATTTCATTACATAATATTATATGTCTAATAAATGTCTAAAAATATGTATAATAATTTATACTAAAATTTATATTACTGATATTAAAATTAAGCAGAATTATATTATTTTTATTTTCTTTTAAAATCCAGTATTAACACATTTTTTTATAATTTGTAATTTTGTGGGACTTTACTTTGTAATGAGTATAATAATAGGTTTAAATATTATAATAATCTGTTCAATATGCTCCAAATATATTACTCAAATGTACAGTCAATGTGGTAAAACATAAAAAAGCAAAATCGCTTGATTGATAACCCGAATAGCAAACAGCGCTCCGAGCGATTTCGCGTGAAAAGAAAAACCACCTTTTATTCTTACCGAGTTCGCAAATATGTGCGGTATAATAATATTATGAATACATTCTGCTGTTACCGAAGCAAAAATGACCAGAAGCACGAGAAAATATTAGGATAGTATTGTGTTATATTTTTACTTTTTGCAAGAAGTTTTGTAGTAGAATTTTCTATATTAATTATTTTATGATTTACTTTATTAAATATTAAAATGAAGTTGGTTAATTTATGAATTTTTTGTATGACATAACTTGACCTGTGTATTTTTATTACAAAGAGAAAAATGAAATTGAAAACTCACAACGTAAAACAATGCAGCTTTAATGAGGTTAAGTTTAGCTACAATATTACTGTATAACCATTCCATGAGTAAATGTTTAATGAATACATTAACTAAAATGTAATCTAATGTATGTAAATTTGTCTAAATCGAATGTATGTAAGACAGATCAATTTTTTTTTAAATAAGTTGTTTGAACGTTTCAGGGAAAAGAGCAAATTAAAATATGCATACGACTCAGTTTGTAGATAATGTCCTTTACTTTTTAAGCATGGAAATAATGTTAAGCTGTTAAGTCTGGTAGTACACGGCAGAGCGAGCTGTACCGAGAGTGCAAGGGGTACATACTAAAGATGAAAAAAAAAAGAAAAAACCGAGTCATGTAATGAAGAAAATGCTTCTACTATAACTATGTCTTTCTCTATCCTCCATTTTTTTGGGATTGCGTAAATGTCTAAGTAAATACAGGTAAATATAGAAAGTATTGCATTATTTTTAAGTAAGCGAGCATGTAATTAATCTAGCTAATGAAGAATTTTACAATCAACATTAGTTAGATACCCTTAGCTCGGCCTTAGTAAGAACAAAAAGAATCTACAAAAACATTTAAATAACTTATTTTTAATTAATTAAACTTAAACATATACCGAAAGTTAAATAAAAAACGTGATATTTTATATAAACTGTCAACTACGAACGGACTATATCATCAAAAAGGAAATATATTTCAAAGAGCGAATGCGGTCCAAAGTGCTTTACTCTTGCGAATAGCGATATAGCGGCGAATGTTTTCTAGTAATATTTGTCACACCGAGTTAGATGAGATTATTTTTTATCTTATGATAATTATACAATCAAAATGTTTTCCTTCACCGAAAGCTCAGGCTCATTGCAGGGATTTGAACTCAAGACAATCGACGCGAAGTCGTACACGCCACCACTGAGCCATCATTGCTACCTATGCTTCATATTGCTACATATTTAAATCCCCTTTCTAAGTTTTATGGTATTCGTTACTGAAATAAGTATAAAAGTCCTTGTTAGTCATACATAAGATTCAATATTATATTTAATATATAATTTACTTTTGCGACCCATTTTCTTTTATTATTTATAACGGTTATTTTCCTGATTACTATGACTAAGTTTCTAAATCCCATCACGTGCTTGATAAATAACGACTATTGACGAATATTTGTGTCTTGGTTGTTAGTGTAACTCTCGGCCTATACTGTGCTTATTATCAGGTAAAGTGTAGTTTTTAAGCAACTCTATAAATCTACAGCGTAGAATAAAACTTAATTGCATTATAATTTAAAAGTATGTTTGTTTAGATGTCTGTCCTTTAATCACGGTTGAACGGTTGGATGTTTTTTTTTTAATACACCTAAGCTGGCAAATAAGCATAGATAGCCTGATTGTAAGCAGCTACCGTAGCCTATGAACGCTTGATATCACTAGCGCGTTGCCGACCTTGAACTCCCCTACCCAAGGAGCTCTGGAAACCCTACTCACCGCAGGAGTACAACACAACATTATTTGGCTGCGATTTTCTGTAGAGTGGCGGTATTCCATCAGTCAGATTGCCCTAAGCAGAGAGAAATCTCCAAAGAGATTTCTCTGTGCCCTACCTCTCAACCTCTTAATGTTTAGTATAAAATTCGATTATGTCATGGAGTAGGATACATAGAATACTTTTTATCAGTTATTAAAGTTTTATTTACGTTCAGTAAAGCGGCCAGTTATTATCTACTTTTATAATAATATTAGCAAACCAGGTAGTGTTGCTGTGGCCCAAAAAAAACAATTTTGGATCCGATCGTTACGAAACTTTACATGAGCTGGACTAATATGAAGATTGTCTGAATATTTCATCAAAACCGCTTCAGCCGTTTTGAATTCCATAGGAAACATACATACAAACATCCATTTATATACGCATGTATATAAATATATAGATAGATAGACAGATGTGGTGGTTATTGATGATATTTTTGTATTAACGTACATATATTTTTAATTGTTAATATTTTTAACTACATATGTTTTCTCTAGCTATATGTATATAAAAAGGCTTTGCCCTGACTGACTCATCGTCTCCTAACCCAAACTACTAAGGATAAAAATGTGAGATCTGAAGAGGGTACTGATTTTATATTATAGACATCTCATGAGAAAGGATTTCACGAAATTCAGTTCGTAAGGGTGTGGAAGTGGGTGCCAAAGTTTTTATGAGAAATAATATTTGTCTGTTCGGAGTTATTTATTTATTACTTGGCATTAAAATACTCTTCGACACAATTAATGAAACACATCGGTGTTTTTCAAAATTCAGCGTCTAAAGGTAGATAGGGAGCGAAAAGTTTGTTTGGGAAATACTGTTATTCGGATCAGATTTCTTTTGTGTGATCTGTTCCAGAGTCAGTTCCAACAGCAGCCTAATTTTATCATCAAAAAATATAATCACCAATGTATACAAAGAAGTGGTTTTATTGATTCTAACTATTTCTCGACAACTTTGTTTACATAAATTACGTACATTGTACTATTTGTTGATTTATATATGAACAATGGACATAATAAAATATAAATTCAATTGAAATAAAAAATTATACAAATCTTACAGTTACAACCACAGCTCAAGTGCTTCACTCTTTAAAAAGGTGCTCAATCTAATTTAGTAAATTTAACTTGAGTAAATGTATGAACTTTAATTTTATTCAGACAAACATAAAAAAAGTCTTGCGAACTCCAATTGTACGTAAGTAAATAAACAGTGTTTTAATCTACTTCATTGTTTTGTAACCTTTCTATAAAAACGCTGTTTCTTTTCATCACTTTATTCAGTGAAACCGTGTATTTATTTTTAGTTGGAGCACGTTTTTGTAAAGCTGACTTCAATTTGGAAACCCGTTCGTATTCGATTGAAGTAATCAAAGGCTTTATTTGAAATTGCCTATTTTTGTTTCGTACCTCATGAGTACGATTCGATTACTTTATACATTAGACATTATTTATTAATTGTTGAACATAGATGAGTTTAGGTCGCCTTGTTAGGTGAACGATGGAAATACATAGTTTTTAACCTTGACTAATTGTGAGGCATAGTCTCGATCCCAGGCATATCCCAGGCATAGTCTCCATCCCAGGCAAGGTCTTCATCCCAGGCATAGTTTCCATCGAGTCGTGCATAATAAACACATATCTTTTATTTTATATATATTTAGAGATTATTATTGTTATTTCGTAACCTGATAGCCGAATTTAAGGCCTATGCTAGGCGAAGTGTATGCGTTATGTATTATTTACTATGTAATAGTTCTAAGTATCTGAATTGTTTAAATATGGTGCCGAATTAAATTCGACGAAATATACAGTCCATTATAAAAGTTTGAACGTGGTATCATTATACCCGGCATTATTAATGATATTTAATAAATCAAGTAAAGAAATACCATTTATATTATGATTTTTAAACGTCTTTGGGATTGAAGTTAGATATATGTTAGTAACTCTCCTTATTCAACTTAGTGTGCCTGTGTGTCCTAAAATTCCCGCGAGCAAGTTCCAAGCTAACTTTTTTCAAGATGTACCATATCTTCCTACATCGCGAATACCGGTAGAAGTTCGAAATTAATATTTATTGCGAAACACCTCGCCTCTTATCGTTATTGCTTGGTAAATATTTTACAATTTATTTACCATTTCACCGTAACCGTTTGAATTTGATAGTAACTACAACATAAAAAACATCTGAGACAATATCTGTCCCCTCATAGCAGGATGTCAAAACAAATCGTTTAAAATAAACCAGATCAATGTATGAAGAACCCTTCATAAACTGTCAACGACAAGCCCGGAGTCAAGTTTATCTAGTTGATGGAAATATAACAAAATATATATTTTGTTACCTTCAGTACGGTACGGTCTTCAATATGGTCCTCTAAAATACAATATACATACATAAATCACGCCTCTTTCCCAATGGGGTTGGCAGAGACCGTGTCCTTCCACTTGCTACGATCCTGACATAGGTACTTTCGCTTCCTCAATATTCATCAATATTTTCATGCATGCTCGTCGGTTTAGAGTACTCTTGATCTGACCTTCAAAACGCCCCGGTTTGATCGTGGAACGTTCGTCTAAGCCTTCCTCTTCCAACGTTCCCAATTACACTCACCTTATAAATCTGTCTAGTCAATCTTCTTTCATTCATCCTCTCTACATGCCCAAACCATCTAAGCATCCCTTTCTCAATTCGTGTCACTTCTTTCACACCACAAAATACAATATGACAGGCGTTATTCACAGTATGTAAGCAGTTGTATCAAATTGACTTTCATTCGATAGAAGTGGAGAGATTTCAAAAAGTTCAGAGATGTGAAAGTCGAAATAAAATATTAGAAGTACGGAGTAAAAGAAAATTACAGTACACCGATTTTCAGTTAATATTTTTCAATAATTGAATTTATTATTTTCTAAGATATATGAAGTGTACTATTTATGTTGATCTCATAATCTTGGTCTGCTTATTATTGCATAAGTTATACCCTCCTAGGTATTGGAAGTCATCTTTAACACTGGGCAAACTGCCAATATATGGTATGTCAAAAAGTGGCAAATAAATTTAAGTCTTTAGATTCTACAATGTACTCTGCAATGTACAATTTACCATAGTAACTATATATAGTTATTATACGCTATATATTTATATTGAACTAGAAAGAAATAAATAAAATTGATTATTGTAGTATTTTGACATGTCAGGTAATTTCTTTATTTAATTGTAATTTTGGATAGAAATGTGATTACTTTTTTATAGTTTATCTGCAAGTTTATGTTTAATGTATTGACAAAGTTCTGACCTGTTTTAACTAATTTAAATGTGACTTGTTGCTGGTTTTTGAGTTGGTCATTATGAGCTGGATGCGTCAATTCACGAAGAGCCATCTCTACCGAAGGTTGCTGCATTTTTGATTGCGGCGAACGAGAAGGCACTGCCTCCTTCGATCGGCTTAGTTTACGGAAGAAACTTCGTTTCGTTGGTTTCTGGTTTGCACCTGCGAAAATTAATAAGACAATGTTAATTAAAATTTGCTTAAGGGTACCTACATAATATTTAACAAAAACAAGTTTTCGTATTAATTATAAAAACAAACAAAAATCAAACATGTTAAATAAGTCATACTTTATGGAAACGATAAAGCCCTAAACAAGCTAAGTGTTATGCTCTTATGTACCATGCGGCATGAGTGAAACATTCTTGGTTAGTTATCTGGATCACTCAATCCACTCTCATTTTAAACCTTCCAGAGACGAACGTTGGGGCGTCGGCGTCGAAGGCGTAGAGGTGCGGACGGAGTTGGCAGGCGAAGGAGTTGGCTCGGAACTAGGTCTCGGCGGGAGCAAGCTCAAGGGTGGCTCTTCAGGAGAAGGAAAATGCGTCACAGATACATCTGATCGATGGTCCGGCTCAGGGGTCGTTACGCGAATGTTAGCCCCGAACTGTGGCGTGCTTGCAACTTCGAAAAGTGCATCGAAATCACGGTCGAAGATATTCTTACGCGAAAACGCGGGTGTGGGTAAAGGAGCTGGTAGCTCGAATTCATCGGGAGCGGGGGTTCTAACGATTTTTCCGAATTCATTATTCTCGTGGCGGCCGAGTTTCTTAAATAGTTTAGCTTTAGTGCGTTCGCGCACTTTTGCCGAGCGCTCTAGCGACGGCGTCGGCGAGGCCGTCGCGCGCTCCTCGGGCTCCGGGGGCGCCGTTTTGAGGAAGTTGCCACAGACGAGGGTGGGGGCCAAGGGCGGGGGGTGCGCGCTGTTCGGCGCGGGCGGCAGCGGCCCTATAAGGACGTCGAGCGTAGGCCGCTGCCGTGGCCGTGGCAGCAATTGCGATCTGTATGTCAGGGAAACTACTTCATCCGCAGGATATATTACGTACATCCCTGGCGAGACCGCATTGCGCAGGTCCCTCGCGCCCTCCGAAGAGGTGACGCGTCTCACTCGATCTCACGACTACCACTACTAATATTGAAAAGGTAACTGATTTGTCAAAAATAATATTTTAGATGCTAGTTGTCACACTTACGACAGTGAAAACAGTGGAATGTTATTAAGAGCCAAGTACAATTTTTCTTAGAACATATGATGAAATATTAAGGAATGTATTACAGAAAGGATTTGGAACCATAATTAGTGGGTGGGGAGTAAGTGTCTTCATCTAATGTCAGCCACATAGGAATCTTCAACCTAGGAAAAAATAAGGAAAAAAAATAATAAATTAATATGACATATAGGTATTACAATATAAAAGAGGAAGAGTCTATTACGTATATAAGAAACAATTAATAATGCTATCTTTTTCACACATTCGGATTAAAATGGTCGATTAATTTACGTATTTCATTAAATATACATAGAAATTCATAGAAAAGTAATGTAAATATATGAAATATGATATTTTATTGCGGCAATTTTATTAGCTTGGTAAAATTACTGCGCTGATCCCAGTACAATCCACTAATAAGAAAAATCACCAATAGACGAATGTCAATCAACAATTATAACACTCGCCGATTTCCAAAAGTACTCAGCAACTAATAAAATTTTCACCATGTATTTTCGTCATCAAATTTTGAAATATAAAGTTATATAAGTAACGCCTATTAATTAAGAATAACAATTCATAAACGTAGGGATCATATTGAAATTAAAAACAATATTTTCGAACCGATATTCTGTGTACTTAAAGCGGAGTTTTTAAACCATTCGCTTGTATTACCAATTATGATTGCAATCTTTGAAACGTTGTACCTACGATAACATAATTTTAATGATTTTAAAATATTATTTTATAAAAAAATACGGTGGGCTCTCATCGAGTAAAAAATTGTACATTATAACGCTATCATATGAATGAGTAAATAAAATATAAATTATGAAGATTGGAATATAATGTAATTTGTTAATGGCAGAATATTCAATATAGCATAAATTACTTTAATATAGGAATGCTAACCATCGGAGCAACCAAGATAGTCATATAATAAATTACTAACTGTACCCGCGGATTTACATGCCTGTATCATATATAGGTACTCGTAATATGGTAACTGCTTGCCTACATATAGTAAGATTGATTGACGTTTATGGCCACTAAACAACTTCTAAGGGTCATATTATAGGGTCTATTAGTAGCTTATAACATTCCTCGATAAATGAATACTAGTCTATACTAATATAATAAAGCTCAAGAGTTTTTTATTTGTTACTTTAAACACGCTAATCTCTAAAACTACCAGTGAGATTCGAAAATATTTTTTTTGTATATTGTAGTCAGATTCACGAGGAATAGTACAGACTATCTAGCACTAGGCTATACCTCTCAGCTAGCTTTATATATTGATTTTTGTTAAGTAAGTCGGAATAAATCGCGCACCTTAACTGCTTTATCTGCGTGTGCTAGCGTAATGGTTAGTAATACGTAAATACAATGTTCTACAAAAATATTGCTCCTTAGTACATTTAAAAAAGTCCGCAATAATCTCTTATAAATAAGGCCACAATAAGGTATTTTGTGGCAAAGTTTTATTGAAAATTAAAAAGTAATTTATGAGCATTATTATTAGGCATGGTATATTAATCCGAACGAAAGTTAATCGAATATATTACGAACGAAAGACAATATCATCAAGACAATTGTATGTAGATAAAGTTTGCCATTTATAGCATGCTATTTGGAAGAATAGTTTGGGAGGTAATGTAAAATTAAAATAATTCGACACTCGGCTCGAGTATAGGTATAGTGGCGCGAACGAGCCGTGTGAGTTGTGACACATAATCCTGGCCGTCCGATAAAAATATTGTCTATACTGAAGTATTATAAATAATCAATCAGCCATTTCTTTTAAATTATATGCGGCTGAAACCGCGGAGCACGATTAGCGTGTTCAAAACCAAACAAAAACTATCTTTTGAGTTTAGATTCAATTAATCAGAACAAGAAAATGAAATTTTAAAAAGTGATATTAAAATATCATATTTAATAGTATTTGATCATTTATCTGTGTTTATTGCTTTAATTATTATTTTTAAAGTACATACATTACACTGACAAGCTTTTAAACTTTTGAGACGAGTCGAGAAAATATGCGCATTTGTCCTTTAGATGACATTTGAAAAAAAAATACTAGAGTGTGAGCAAAATATTGAATGCAACAGATGAATAATATGATTGTAGCGATGCACATTAAAAGTGTTATTACTGTAGTTGAAAGTGTTAAATCCACACATATATCTAGTAGGTACATAAAAATAAATGTTGAAGAATGTTTCTTTATTAAATTGTACTCATGTGTCGGAAACCATTTGTCAGATTGCGATAAAACTTTGGCTAGTTATTGTGTGCATACCCGCGAATATCTCTGTATTACTAAAACAGATGGCGCAATAGAAGCTTCATTTTAAAAAACGGGAACAAGCTCGCGGGTAGTAGCAGGTAATTAAGAAAATAGAAATATTTTCTTAGAGTTTGATATTTGGTTTATATTTTGCAAGTAATTTGTAATTGATTTTAGGTCAGTTGTTTTAGAAATTTACTCGTACTACTCATTTGAGTACCCATCATCATTACATAGTATAAAACAAAGTCGCGTCGCTCTGTCCGTCTCTATATATCGTATGCTTAAATCTTTAAAACTACACAGCGGATTTTGAAGCGGTTATTTTTTTAATAAATAGAGTGATTCAAGAGGAAGGTTTATATGTATAATACATGCATAATATTGTAGAGAAACACTGATAAATTTAGAGGTTTCTAATTTGATGTCGTAAATAAACACTTTTTTTTGCACTTACATTGCAAACGCTGGCTGAACCCCACGAGATAAATCAAAATAATGTAATACAGTATTGTACACCTTAAATAGGTTACCAAAAAGTCCGCGATGGTATATGTCTATTTCATAAGGATAACCCACAATATCCATTTTTTATCCTTTACATTTTACGGGAAAAAATGGCTTATTTACGAAGTGATTTTAAGCTATACAGCATTAATCCTTATCCAATGAAGTACCTTAAATACATTGTCCATTTAATATAGATCAATATGGCCCTTTACAGCATGTAATTTAAATGTATATTTCCGAAGATATTACAGATTTAAAATGCAGGGACATAGCGGTGCGGCGGTACCGGCCCTATATACCATGGTCAATTATAGGTCGCTCTTTCAAGAGTAACCTCTAAACAAAACATGTTTGTATTGTCTAATGACAAAAAATCTGTAAACGTAGTTTATAAGAACATTCTGTAGTAGGTAGGTATATTTAGTATCAGCATCGCACCCGTGCGAAGCCGGGGCGGGTCGCTAGTATATTATAAGTTAAAATATTTATAGTAAGCCCACATGGTAAATATGCATGACAAACTTCTTTGTAAAAATAGGCTTGATTGCCAATACCAAGTGTGGGATAGATATACGAGATAATAAATGGCAACAGTAATAAAATAACTCAACAAAAACATGTGTGAAAAAGGGGCCAAGTTTGGTAGAAACGACTTTCGGGGTAGTCTACGTTGTCACCGATAAAAAAGCTGAGATCTAACGGGTGCCAAGTTCTATCGCTGTTTTTTTAAAATATAATTGTAGGAAATAATATAAAAAAAGTTAGAAATCACTTATCATTGATGGCTAACTTCATGTTGCTAGCATGGGGTGTATAGAATTTTCGGAGCTATTTTTATTCTTTTGTTTCTTACGTACGTACATAAAAGAAGTACACACATTTTTTAGTAATAATTAATTTTAGTAAATACGTAAGTATCGAAACAAATTTCAACAAGAGAATGTCTTCTCATTAGTCACGTATAATTAAAAGTTATAAGTTGCTAGTCTATCTGAAGTGTAAACTATACGGCACGGACTGACGGATACAAGCGGGTCAAGTATCGTCACAATAGGGAGGAGGCCTCAGTAAGAGCACTCTAAATTCCCAACTCGGCGATTTTATACAGATTCATTTACGTCCCACTCTATTAACGCTAACAAACGAATTAAGTTACAGTTCTTTAATGACTGTGTAGTAGCTTTTTAAATGTATACTACTATAGGCACGCTGTGAAAAATGATTGTGTGAATTTTTACACATAGTAACAAAAAGTCTACACTTGAATTTGCTTGCTAAGCCTCTTGTTTTATTTTAGTGATGATAGTTCACTCGATGCAACTTTTTAAAAACCTAATACTCTGTCAAAAATGTTACAAATGTTACATTCAAAATGTTAGTTATTCATCCAAATTTATTTTATCGCCTTCAAGGTATACTTCAGAAATGATACACTTACGCCAACGAATAATCCTATCATCAAAACATTTTTTTAATTTTTTTTCTGGAATTGTGTTTAGTTCTCGTCGTGAATTCAACTTTATGTCTTCTACCGAATGAAAACGGGTGCCACGAAGTGGTAATTTGAGCTTAGGAAAAAGAAAGAAGTCGGCTGGAGCCATATCTGGTGAATAAGGTGGTTGCTCGATGGTATTTGTTGAGTTTTTGATCTCTTTGTTCGATGTTTTTGTCCATTATAAAATTAGCAATACACACTAGACATGATCTAAATAAAAACAGCACTGTATTTAATCTAAATGACAGATGCAACTCAAACTCCGCGCCAAAATGAAAAACAGTTGTGCCAATCTAAAAACAAAAAAAAAAAAGAATTTTGAATCATAAACAAATCATCCATTCCCGACGTGGCAGTCAGTAATAAACTACAATTGTTGAAATCAGGTGATTTTTTCAATCCTTTTATTATTTTTTATGAATAAATTAATGTCATATGTATAAAAAATTATATGGTTCATATCAAACAAGTATAAATTTTAACGTCCGCCATACAAACTATGGTCTACTCGGGAATTTTATATTCTGTGCAGGCGACACTAGTGTCACGCAAAAAAAAAAAAAGATTTTGCACTGGTAAATTTCGCAGGCACACCGAAATTGTGCGTGTGTGGCCGGCTTATTACAACGCGCGTTCATAAGTACACGCACCTATTATTATATTTTAAATATATATTTAATATTAAAAAAATGAAGTTTCATGGCAGGAGCACTCGTCAGAAACGGAATAAAAATTAATTATTCATTGAAATAGTGAAAGAAAATTGATACACTATTTTACAAAATTTTACTAAAACCAGCGGCTGTGGCATGACCACTAAAAAAATATCCAGGTGTCAAGTTTTTATTTAATTTTATGGTAAATAACTTTGTCTAAAACCTCTAGGTAAATATACAAAATGCATACATATTATTAGCTATTATGTACCTAAATCTTTTAAAAAGTACTTTTGTATAATAATTTCGTGAACACAGAGAGATGCAACATTTCCTTCAACTTGTCAAAGGAACATTGTTAGAATCCCGCCATGAATTTATTACGTCTAAAAATATAGGCATCAAGGTATTATTGTGAAAAATTATGTCGATTTATGCAATGATTTTTGATTAAAAATTTATGTGATAACGTAACATCACTTATAATGCACGATGTTTCGCAAAAAATATTATTTTTTCTACAAAGAGATATTGCCATAAAAACCTAACGCTTATTCACGGCCCACGGTTTTCATCCTTTTATTTCGTCAAATCAATTACTGAGACGGTGTTTTTTTAAACTGTTACTTTCATAACGAAATAAATTACTACAACCACTCAATAATCTGGTATATAATTATTCTAGAAAAAATGTATGAAGTAAACGTAGGGAAAAATATTGAATTGAAACTTTTTTTGTAGGGGACTGTAAGTTAAAGGCTTTTGCAAATCTACATTAGCAGCATTACATTTGCAATTATTATATAGTCCAGTAACATAATTAAAGTCTGCATTTTTTAAAACTGCTTTGTGAATTCACGACAATTTGCCCGACTCGATCGCGACCATTGTACACTACGAGTAGGTGTAACACCCACCACAATGGTGTGCTTGGCGTGTGGCGTTCCGAGACCAGTCGGTGTATCAAGCAGGCTGGTAGGGATCTGTACTCGACTGGGTTACGACCAGCGTACATCGTAAACTCGTCACAGAGACTCTCTTTTGGGATCTTTCGGGATCAGACAGTATATATCCAGATGTCGATATGCGGTATGATAGCGGCGATCGGCGATATACTGCCGACCTCTCGGTGGTCGCCTTGGATTCTAGATTTTACAGTTCTGGTACAGTGCCGTTACGTTGACGTGCTACTAAAACTTGTCTTCAATCTCTGTTGAATATAACAATTTGATCAAACGCGAATACGTTTTTTTAATGATAATGAAATATTTTAATGACTAAAGTATCTCGTTCGCTGATGCTATAGCTGAACAAAAAAATGACTATAGCAAAAATGAACGAAAATATAAATTCAAAGTATGCATTTAGTAATTTTGATAGTTCTTACATAAATATATATGGTGCGTTGAGTTCAATGCATGCGACTTGGCAAGGAGCCGAGTCATATAGACTACAATACTAGTGAAAGCACGAAGTATACACATTATACAGTTAAAAGTATTTAAGTGTTTAAATTGATTACTTGGACGAATAATTTTTGATACAAAATATAATTTATATTGACGTAAGCAAATATAATTTCAATTTATACTATCCGGCGATTTGAGTAATGCGGTTCGAGTGATTAATATTAGGTCTTTACCTATGAAATTGCCGTTTTGTATGAAAAAATTTAAACGATGTTTTTTCATGTATTTTTTATTTGTATTAATCGAAGTAATCACCCATGCAATCAAAGCATCTTTGCCAGTGCAGTGGCAGTTTATTGATGCCCTTCTTAAAGAAATCAGCTGGACGGGAGGCAACAAATTCTTCAAGGGCATTTTATACTGCCTCTCGGGTATTGACTTTTTTTCCCGCCAAGGAGTTATCCAAATTCTGGAAAAAGTAGTAGTCTGTAGGCGCAAGGTCTGGTGAGTAGGGCGCATGACGGAGAACTTCCAACCCCAGATCTTGTAACTTGGAGACCGTCTGTTGTGCAGTATGAGGTCGCGCGTTGTCGTGCAGGAGCAGCGGAGACGAGCGATTGACCAATGCTGGTTGGAGATGTGCCAGCTTCTCCATCATTGTGTTCAGTTCTTCACAGTACACATCTGCAGTAATGCTCACCCCGTTTGTTAAGAAGCTGTGATGAATCACACCGGCGGTAGACCACCAAACAGTGACCATCACTTTTCTAGTGGTAAGTTTTCGTTTAGGGCATTGTTTAGGTGCTGAACCAGGATCCAACCAACTTGTTGAGCGCTTGCGGTTATCAAACAGAATCCATTTTTCATCGCAGGTAACAATGCGGTTCAAAATTCCTTCATTTGTGTGTCTGTTGAGCAGTGCAAGGCACGTCTCGACGCGTACTTCGCGCTGGCGATCATTGAGTTCGTGGGGCACCCATTTGTCAAGCTTTTTTACCTTGCCAATTTGACGCAAATGGACCAATATTGTTTTGACGCTAACGTCGAAAGCTGCTGCTAATTCAGCCGTAGATTGTGTATCATCAGCTTCCACAATTGCCTTTAATTCGTCATTGTCGACCAAAGTCTTCGGACGACCGCGAGGTTCATTTTTCAGGTCGAAATTCCCAGAACGGAAGCGAGCAAACCAATAACAGGTGGTGCGTTGGTTTGTAGTGTTAGCTCCGTAAACGTCGTTGATGTTACGTGCCGCTTGTGCCGCGTTACGGCCACGACGGTGCTCATATTCCATAATTACTCGAATTTTTAACGTATTCATGATGACAAAAAAGATTAAAATGCGATGTAAATGTAACACTAATCAATAAACAAATGACTACTTGTGGAAAAAGAATTCCATGTTTTTAAAATAAAATTAATTTGAAATTAAAATTCTCAGCCAAACAAAAATTATTTTGATTTGAAATGGCCAGTACTGCAGAACGGCAATTTCATAGGTAAAGACCTATTATTTAAAAAATGCCTTTGTTCATGCAAAAATATCTTTTACTTGTGTGATTAAATAATATATATATATAAATCTATGGTACTGTCGGTATATGTAGTTTTTATCCAAATTTTATAATAGTCAAATATTTTAAAAAGCATTATAAGAATTAAAATGACATAAAAAATATCTGTCTGGACGGGTTTAACTTTATAATGGTTTGACTGATTTTTATGAAATTTTGTAAACGGAAACCTTTTTTCAGCATTCTTCAATCGACAGGCATTAAAAATTGTCAATAATACTTTTAAGAAATCGTAAAAATAATAATGTCAAAAATATTAATTAAAAAAAAAAAAAAATAATTCTTAACCGATTTTGATGAAATTTTGTACAAGGGAAGTATATTATTTATTGCCAAAATTGCTTTAAGGTAAAAAAAATTCTGAGATGAAAATAATTACTACGGCATAAATGCGTGCGAAGCCGCGGGGTGCCGCTAGTTAGTCACATGTTTCAAAATATTTGTAACTCATAATGACAAGTTTTACAAGTTAATTGCCTACATAATTACAAGTTAATGATTAATACACTTCATTAAATTAAACTTTATCTATGTAGCCGTAGTATCCTACCAGTAGTCTGTGTATGTTGCCTATTATTTCTTATCCAACATCACGATATTCATACTGGGATAGGAAGAAAGATGGAGAATGTTTCTCTGTCCTTCTCCAATATCTTTTGATACCTTCAGATTCATTAATTCCTTCATGGATCCGCAACGACTCGAGTGCTCCTTACATTCTCTACGATTAGTCTTCTTCAACTTATCTCACATAAGTCGGCAACATGTTTTTCTTTTCAATTCTCCTCTGTCAACTGTAAGGTCATTATTTTTTTTTACTAATAGCATTCCTCAAGCAATCCATCCATACCTTCTTAGGTCTTCCTCTATCCCTATATCAGTGCACCTTCATATTTAACACTTTTGATAACATTATATCAATTTATTCCCTGTTTTATTTAATACGCAAAACATAATCTCGGTCGACCGTAGTTTTTGCTTCCAATCATATTTGTATACTTACAAATACAATATATTAGAATATTCTTTACTATAATATAAGTCCTTAAGTATAAATTTTACCGCTAAACCATAAAGCCGAGTCTGGATTAACATTAAAGACGTAATTACTGCTGATTTTAATTTCGCCTACCTTCAAACAAAGAAAATTTCAAACATAATTAGTATTTGTATTTGTGATTATAATATTTTTGTATTCAATACTGTTAGAATTTATAAACATTAATTAGATTATTAAAGGAATTATTATGGTACTTGGTGTATTAAAGAAATACAATCCTGCATGTCTCATCTCTAACTAAATAGGATGAAGAAACATATACAAATACATGTCAAGAAATAGAAAACAATCTTTTTCTATGGATTGTCTCAACCGATTGATATAAATATCTATATAAATAAAATGATTGAGGTTTACGCTTAAAGCTACTGGATACATTTTGATCATTTTTTGTTTGTTTTACTCCTTAGATACTTGGTACATATCTAAAAAAATATCACGATATCTTCATAAACAATAATTCATTATAGATGTAGGTTACGTCGTAAAATAGGAACAAAACTATCCCATGTATTTTTATCAACAAAACAGCCGGGCAACAACAAGTAACGAATACATCAAAAATGTTAAATAATATCCAAGAAGTTATAAAATAAGTACCGACTTCTTAGCGTACTTGACAAAAATATCGAACACGTTTTATATATGATATGAACTAATGAAATTATCCATTATGAATTATCAGCATATTCTTAAATTTGAGTTGACGAATATAAAATAATATGTATATTAATAATATCAAAATCATATACGGTTCCGAGCTTCATAAACCTAAAAAATGAAATTCAGTAAAAACATCTACACTTTTAAGTAAATATATGCTGCTTAAAAATGAGTAAAAGTAGGTCATTTTTATCAAGGACAAACTCTGGTTATTCCTGAAGTAGGTACATCGATGAATTAACAATCCATTAACATTCCAATTAACATTCCATTGGGGATATATATAAAGCATTATAAAAGAGATTAGATTTATTATTCTGATAATTTTACACGAGTACAACGTTGCCGTCAAACAAGCAAAAAACAACAAATAATTGACAAGTACTAGTAAAAAAACATAAAAAAAAATAATCATAAACCCGCTCGAGATTTAAGCCGGTTGTAATCGATGACCGATGTTTTCCGAACCGGTGGAAGTTATTGACTGTGGTATTGACATTTATAAGTGCCTCCTTATAGCCTACATTGATTATTATTTAAAAAAAAATGTATGTGAATGCTGCAACAAATACTTGTACCTGTAGGCTTATTGTAAAAATATATCCTAACTAATTACTATTTTATACATTATAGAATTTCAATAAATCATTACAAGTTAATTTTAACGAAAAAGAAAAACAACTTCAATTATTTTGAGGATTTCTCTGGTGTATCTTAGAAGTCAGCGGTCCCATGTCAATGAAATTAAAATGGGATCACATTTAAGGTATCCCCTTTCAAATCATCTAAATCGGTTCATAAACAAAGAAGTTATGGCTGAAGTTATGATCCATAAAAGACATTCTTATTAAGAACCTTCTCCTTTTTTATGTAGTAGATGAAAAAGTATGTATGAGGTTAAGAATATGATTTATAATAAATCCACCTTCTTTCTTCGTTTAAGACTTATACTTAACGAATGTAAATACTACTACATAACTTACATTGTAAGGATTATTCTATGTTTATGTAATTAAATAAAATATTATAAGACCAAATACTGCACTCAAGTTTTTGTCTCCCCTATTTAAAATGACCGAATAATAATTTACTTCATAGTTTTAACCTATATTTAATGAAAATTAAAGAAATTATTGAATAATTGTATTAGATAAAGCAAAATAATATATCTGATCTACTATTATTAGGTCATGACTAAAATTAGATCATGTCTCTAAATAATTCAAACGATGTAATATATTTTTATATACGGTTTAATATATACCTATACTCTGTAAACATATGACACCGTTTATTCATTTTATTTTTGTCGAGCTGACGAGTGCTGCAACCATGGCCCGGTATTCGGAAGCAAATAAAAAGGTCAAGTGCTTGCACACAATGGAACGTCCGCGTCGTCAGAACACTCTTTCCTCATTAGCCTGGTGAAGAACTCTAACGACGTGACACACGTACAACCATTCTTTATTCTTTTCATTTGCTTATTGTCACTTTAATTTTGAATACTTCGGTTTTTTAAACCATGTTTGTACACGTATATGGTTTGTTTTTTTTTTAAAGATAACAATATTATTTCTTATAAAAATGGGTTTTACAAGTTAGTGTAAAAATTATTTATATTGGAAATACTTAATAAACATGGAGTAATTAGACACAAAGGACTAACTCATCCATATTTTTCATGAATAACTATATTGGATATACCTTCCTTCGGAAAACCGCCTTAGTAGCGAGACCTTTACGCATAGGCTAATTTTATTTATATACCTATGTATTATATAATAAGCAATGTATAATTATAATTAAATCACCTTTAACGTCCTTTAACCCAATGTCTTTATTATCGGTTCATCATATAATATCTCTTCCATATCCTTATTACATATTAATAAAACGAACGTATCTTTGTTCGTTAGAGTGTTTAAAATTCTAATTCACGTATTTTTTTTATTTAATTTACGTGATTCGATATTACGTACAGTAGATAAATACTCTTAGTAGCGTCTCAGTGATTACATTATTGTATTTATATATTTTATTTATTGGCTTCTTTAAGAATTATTAGAAAAGCTAAATATAAGTTAACGACTTTCTTTCATACTAAATCGAAAGTAAGTATGTGATTAATAGAAAAACTAGGGTAGTTAATTCATAAATAAATTATATGACAAATTATTATGTACAATACATGAAATAATATTATATCAACTTACATTAAATTGTATGAGCTGTGTTTAAATAGTTATTTTGTGATCACGAGAGATTATTGTTCACGAGCTTTATGCGGCTAAAGATTTTTAAATAATATAAAATAAAAATAGAAATACAATTTATAAATAAAATATTGAAGTATATAAAAATATCACTCATAGTTAACTTATTTTTTTCATATATTAATGAATTAATACTTTATTTTCTTTATGTCGTACACTACTGTACTTCAGGCCCTGTTCAGATGAAACGTGCGTTTTGACAACGCGCCACTAGACTTTCTATATATTAACACCAACCCTGTGACTGGAACGAGTTTGCAAAATTACGGCGAAAACTAAATCTTTTTGTACAGTTAGTTTAAGAAAAAATATAGGTTAGTATGTTCTTAAGTAACGTGAATAATATAATTCTAGTAACCAAATGAACAAATTTAAATATATAAAAAAATGTGTGGTATTATGAAACCACGATGCAAGTGAAACTTTCGGTTTGTAGGCATTTAACTAAAAAAAATTGTAAATTTATTTAATTTAGTGTATTAATATTGCGTTTTTCATCTTAACTAAATTATTGAAAAATGGGAAATCAATAGTAGACAAAATATTCAATTATACAATTTAGTTTCAATTTTCGTATTAGATTACGGGTTACATAATAATTACAATCGTTTAGATGATTGACGCATATTAAAAACTAAGAGCAACATTTATTTATATCATTGAATCGTTGTCAAATTCAATTATTCTATCAATAAAAGGATATATATATACATTGGAATTTATGATAGTGCATTCATGAAGCACTGGATATTGGTAGTTGTACACTGATGTGTACTCATCATTGAATATTATAAAAAATATATAATATAATCATCTGCCATGCGCCTTTCACTTTATCCCTACTCCACGGCCAGCTGTAATGTGACATGCGACAGATGAAGGAAAAAGTTTCACTTTAAAAATATATGTGTATTGCAAATTACAAAAAAATCTGCCACTAAATATGTACGAGGTTACGTTCGAGACACCTACGCGATGCTACGAACGCTAATTATTCTGTATTCGTCACCTAATGTTTTAAACGGACGCCGACATTATTTTAAGATCAAAAATAAAAAAGAATAGAATTCACGGCTAGCGTCAAAGCCCTTGACTCGTACGCTCCCGAACTTTAACGGATGCAATATTTTCCGTATTATCAATGATCACCATTTTAAATAGGAGCGTTTGTTTATAAATTTATAAAGTTTTTTTTAAATTCTTTATTGGTTTAGGAGTTTCACTACAATGTAACCGAATTTTATGTGACGATGTGGCCCGAGATGGTAATACGCTAAGCCAAATGGAGGACTGGCTCTCAAATAGAGCTGTCTCAACACACCTATAGGTTCTTGGTGATAAATTTTCTACCTTAAGGTTTTTTGTTAGCTAGCCTGGCGGGCATTAGAAAGTGGCCTACCAGCATGCTATAATTCCATCACATTGTTTTTGTTCGTCGAAAACTGAGACTCATTGCAGGGATTCGAGCTCACGTCGATCGACATGATATCCGAACACGCTACCAGAGACTCATCATTGCTTTTTAACATAGCTTGGCAAAATTACTGCACAATACGTGATCGAAAGTACAGCGCAGAAACAACGGCGGTTGCCGGTGACAAATTCTATCAGCGGTAGTCGCTGTCATAACATCCTGCAGTAATGCCTTCTAACGCCTCGTTTGAAGGACCCGATATTGTAAGAAGGAGGAACGTGCTAGCCGAGAGGCAATTTCACATCTTCACAGTATGGCAAACATAAGAATTTGCAAACGTCTTTGTTCTTACCGAGATGGATACTACAGAGTAGCTGTGGCTTCGTATATAAGCCCGAATGGTTCTTTAGCGGAAGGGAAGGGAAGGTTAAGGTCAAACAATTCTTCAGAACACTCACCATGATAAAGACGATAAAACACGCTCAGTGAGGCAATGTTCCATCATAACTGAGGCGGTTCTAAGCTCTTAGTGACGTCTTTATCATTCACAATACGGACAGCTATAACCTGCCAAGAAGGTATTGGGTGGAACTATCCCACAGATACGAACAACATTTTCAGATGAAAAATGTCTTATAACTATTACATGATAAATTTCAATAAGAATATTATTAGTATATTATTATTATGTATTTTATTAATCATTAACTAAAAATTGAATGGAAATCATAACATAGACTAAAATTGATGATCGTGAAAAATTACTCATTGAATGGTACTGATAGATAGGGACATTTTAATCTACATCTTAATACGATATCTTTCTAATACTTCTTATTGAAACTAGAAATGATTTCGGAGGGCCTATTCAAATGTCGATCCCTTAGGATCCGAAGAAAATTAAGTTATAAGATTTTATAAAGTACAAATTTCATGTTCTCGTAGAACACAGTTGGTTTACATTTCTTTTTACACAACTTATACAGATGTACAGATAGGTAATTAAAATTAATTAATTATAATATCAGCCTGTAAGTGTCCCATCGCTGGGAAAAGGCCTATTCCAAAGAGAAAGTACCGGCGTAAACAACACGCGTAATCGCAGCATATTGGCGATAAATATATACATAAAATTAATTACTATCTATTAATGGGACTTTAAAATATTTCAAAGACAAATTATTGCTTTTAGCAAATTCAGTATACAATATATATTTGGTATGTTTCCGATACACTTATAATTAATTACAAGAAACTATTTGAATTGAAATGTAAATTACGTTTGAAATAAATTAATTTAAACTGAATTGTTTTGTATTAAATAAAGATTTTTGCCGTGCAATTTGAACGATAAATACTTATAAAAATGTAATATTACTAACGACAAATTAAAAGTTTTCTTTTTATCGATTATTTTATAAAAGTAATTTTAAAGTAATAAATAATAAACTACTAGATTTTAAAACCAACGTGAAATGTTTAAAACTTTACAAAATTTAAACGAATAATTAAGTAACCTGTGATATGCCAACGTTGTTTCCTCAATTATTTTTGATTGCCGCCGAAATCGCAATCTGAACAATGTGTGTTGTTAGTAAAGGGAATAGACTTCTGTGGTTTGAGATTCATTTCCATAGGTTACCAATATGAAAAGTTATTATTGTTCGGATGAATTTGTAATTCTGTTTTAGGCTTTCGTAGATGCCTACACAATGCCTGAGGCATACGTACTGAACTAAAGTAGAGCAGGGAATGTTCTATCTTATTAATCAATTATTGAATTATTCTACGGTTACTTTATGGATTGAGGCATATTTGTAATTATAATATTTTATAATTGATATATAAAGTATAATAAAAATAGTAGAATAAATTGAAATATAGCATTTATACAAGTTGTATTCATTCATATAGCATACACTAGCAACTTCGTTTGCGGTAATTACAATTTAAAATTTAATAAGAATAAATAATAACCTATATTCCTCAGGGTTAGTTTGTGTGTTTTTAATACCACGGAGTAAATTTACAATCACTAATATCAAACTCAAAAAATAATGTTGCCACAATCATTTTTTGTAGTGTTGTAATACCGTATATTTTACATTCCAATTATTTAAATCGTAAGACTTGAAATACTGAAAGGGTTTTAATTTATTAATTGCTATATTTTGTAGTATTCAACATACCTAATAATTAACTTTTAGCACTACATAATTTAGGAAAATATAAAATGTACATATGAAGAACTACTTAGAAAAAAAAATTAGCAGTCATAGGGACTGCCGATAGAATTGAACGCCAATACAAATATGTCTTTTTTTGTTATTTATTTTTGAAAACTTAGAAATATTAGTTTTATTTATAATAATTGTACTGTGCAATGATTCTACAACTAAACAATTAAGATAATAATCAAACTCGAACACTATTTGAACAATATACAGTATATACACATACAACTTTTTATTAAATACATTCAGTTTTACTTGTACCTAAAGATATACACAGCACTAATGTTGCACAATACGTCACCTGTGTAGCTACAGATATACTGCTATTACGCATGTCGGTGACGTGAACTCACAAGATTTCATCCAACCAAAAAGCATCTAACGCGCACAGCATACGGGCAGGTATATACGATGTGTTATACGTGTTTACATATAGGTATATATGTATTCGTGTACACAGGCCTCTGCGCATGTGCCAGTATGACGCATACCCATAAGATTTTCCCGTACCAAAAAGTGGTCAACGCGCCTAAAGAAGTTTTCACTTTAAAAAAGAAAGCTTCGGTTGGCCCACGACAGGCGCAATTTTATCTACCTTATTTAGCCTTCACATATGGAGGTTCAATGTTTTTTTTGTTTAAAAACTTAATTATAGGTATACTATCTCGTCGGTTTCACGGTTAGTTCGAATTAGTGGATATCACTATTTTCAAAATCTAATTAACAAGCAACACACGAAATGTCATTTTACTCCGTGGGATTAAAAAACGCACTTTAACCGTCAAATTAGAGTCGGATCGTTAGTTTGGAGATTACCTTCCACAAACACTCAAACTTTATTTTTTTATACATATAGAATACGGTGCCCTATATACATTTTAATTTTAAAACATGTTTGTTTGTATGTTTAGATCCGACGTATGATTAACGCCTTCCTAGTAAATTATGCAATTACAAAAACTGATCAGATAATTAGAGAAAATTTAAAATTCGTCATGTTACATTCTCAATGTCTTATGTTAAAATAGCCTGCATTTCAAAATTAATCCTTAGTGGAACTCATTATTTTTCATGTATAATTTAGATCGTTTTATAAGGTCATTAGGGAAAGAATTCGTCTATATATGAAAAAAGTTAATTTAATAAAAATACATTTTACAAGTATTTTAAGATATTACGTAAGACGACAAATTTCCAGTTGAAAGCTTTCTCGAATTGCAACAGACACCTGCTTGATAAGAAATAAATATTTAGCACTTTTTAAAAAGCCGCTTGCTGAAGTTAGTATCTTCACATTCGTTAATTAGTTTTTTAATCTATATATATTCTTTTTCAATAAAATGTCCGAAGCATGAAAAATAAATTCAGTTTTTATTTTACATTTTCCACTAGAATGCTTATCCCTAGCATGCGAGAGGGTTCAAACCATTCCCTTCGTAAAGCTGTCTTGGATATTTCAAGAGCTCTGGAAAATCTATTTCAGATAATACAATATTTTCAAAATAGTTTACTGTATTACGTAGCAATTCATTTCAATTTAACAGATATAATATGAATTTCAAAAGCGTACATAATCCCGTATTAATCCAAGGTACTGTTAATTCATTAAGGCCTTATACATACATACATCGATACGGCCGTCACGTTACGTCACGTACCGGTACACGCTAATATGATAGTGATGTCTAGAAATGATTCCCTGTTTATACATACACATAAATAATTATTAATATTACATATTATTGAAGTGAAACTTCTTATGCGACTTCCAACGCGTTAAAACGTTTAACGCACATTATCGGTTTCTTCTCTTTGTGTGAGCCAGAGCGAGAGACCAATTTATTATCGGTCTCTCCTCTTTGTGTGAGCCAGAGCTAGAGAGCAATATATTATCGGTCTCTCCTCTTTGTGTGAGCCAGAGCGAGAGAGTAATATGTTATCGGTCTCTCCTCTTTGTGTGAGCCAGAGCGAGAGAGAAAATGTCGGTGTGTATGTATATTGCACACTGTTTAAATAAAATATAAAATATCATTTAAAATTAAGTTCCACTTCTATCGTGTGTGAATCGCACACACACACCTTTTTTTACTTTATTTAGTTAAAAAAAGATAATCCGATCGAGTTTCTTGCTGGCAATTCTCGTTCATTAGTATGTTTTTCGAACCGGTAGTTGTCTTTTATCGTTCATAAGTGCCTTCTTAGGGCCTAAATTGAATAAAGTATTTTTGATTTGATTTTGATTTTATATTTTGCTGTATTTGTAAATCATTCAATTGTAGTTTTACATATATGTAAAATAGTTTAAGTTGTATTTGAATAGTATGCAGGTTTGCTACGAAAAATATGTTAACGCGATTAGTAGTAATTACAAAGTCAGTCTTCGCTGTGAGATTGTATGGCTTCTCTAATAGTCATTCGGTTCAATTCGCATTGTTTCAAGCTATTTATATGTGTTATGAATTGATATAATGTTTTTTTATCGTTCTAGATTTGGCGTAGTGGCCACAATCTCACCTGATGTTAAGTGATGATGTGGCCCAAGATGATAACACGCTAAACCTAGTGGAAGTCTGGCTCTCAAGTGCAGCTGCCGTTACTAGTTGTGCCTTACGGTTTCATCTGTCTTAAAATTCTCCACGGCGCGGCGAGGTGCCACCACCATCGCGCCTGTGTAGCGCTATCGTTTCACTTCTTGTACTTGCCTATATTACATACTATAGTTGCCTTGCTTTGCTTATAGCTTACCAGATAGCTTAACTTAATGATTACTGCTCTGCTCCTTAGGGCCGTAGCATGAAGTTATATTAAATCATAATAAATCTAGCTATCATATACAACAATCCGACAAGTAGTTCCAGATATTAAAGAAACAAAGACACTCTTCATCTTTATTACATTAATGTTATCCAGTTATCACGTTTCAAGTCGTAGTGATCGATTGGCTCACGCTACTGGAATAGCAACCCAATGTCGAGACATTACAGAGTTCAATAAACATAATATGACGATTGTTTCGCGACTCAGTGCCTGCTGAAGATTTATTAGGAATCCCCAGATAAAATACTCCTTTGAATTCAATTAAAAATAATACCGACTGAACGTTAAGGAAAACAACGTGTTGAAATTTGAAACTTACGAACTGTACTTTTATTCCTCCTATTATCTACTAGGACTTTATTATCTATCTATTAGGACTTTGCCCAGGAATAGGATATTTACAGGCTTGTATATATTTCAAGTATATTGTTCGGTAGCGTAGTAAATGATATTGATTCAAAAAAATTAAAAACCTATAAAAAATCAAAACACTCTATAGTTACATCCACACCGTCTTTAAAGTACAAAGCGGTTAAGTTTATGTGGTTATAAAATCTAAGCGAACCATCGCATTTACCATTTTATTAAGGCTGTAAATGGAAGATATATCTAGGTTCGTTCATATCTTTTGAATTTTTCATATATTCCGTAGTTTTATTTACTGTAAATGTATGGCAGGAATAGTACCTACTAGCTGAACCCCACGGCTTCCTACTTCAGCTTAGTTAAATTTATTTGACCGTCTCTCCACCGCACCCCGTCCCAGGGGAAAGAAACATGTATATATGTATAGTTAGTTTAGATCGAATGATAGGGAATTAGCCAGATCGCGACATATTTGCAATCGCTGCACCAGTCCGAGCCGAAGTTCGGCCACTTTGGCACACTCGGATGTTGTTGCAAAGCTTTCGTGGCTGGGTGCCTTAAGCGCTCGCTCCCAAGCCCGATGAAGCTGTAAAAGCCGTAAAGGCTCCAGGGCCCCTAAGGCTAACACTATAGTCACTTCGAAAAAAAAAACCTCGCCGCCAACGTCACTGTGTTGCCATCGTATTTCTCACTTCCCGTACTTAGGTGTAACTTGCCAGATTGCTTGACGTTCATGGTTACTGCTCCGCTCCTCAGGGTATAAAGCGTATAACTTTACTTAATAAGTAGTCTATAACATGCAAAAAAAATTATTCAATCTGACTAGTAGTTCCAGAGATAAGTGCTTTCAAACAAACAAACAAACAAACAAAAAAAATAGTTCGCTTAGTTTTCGTTCTGTGTCGTACATAAATTTGTAAAATTTATTGTTTAGTGTAAGGGGCGTGTTTATGAAATTAGTTGGTTAGTTGAATATTTTATCAGAACTCCTGTGAGCGTTGGACGCTGTTGTTTATTCATAAGTTAGCTTGTAAAATAGTTTGATCGTTGACCAGATCATTGAATAGTTAATTATGTGTGAAATTGTAATATAAACTTGTCGTAAAGTTGTTTACACAAACGTTACAATAATTACTTTCGTGTAGCAGCTACTAATAGTTATGACTACTAATCAGACGCTAAATTAGACATCCATGATATTTTAGTAGACGAGATGTTTCTTATATTCTAATTAAATTAAAGTTTAAAGGAAACAAAATTGCTATTTATATTGAAATATTTTAATAATGAATCCATAGCTTTGTCAAATTACTGTTAATTAGTTGATACCTGATAAAATTGAAAATAGCCTCGCATAAAACGAAATTTAACAAACGGTATTCAGGATAAAATATCACGAGAAATATCAATTTCATTACTTGATTTCATATTTCAATTAAATTAGATCAAAAGAATGGTTGCTGTTCTCTTTGTAATTTAAAATTTTATACTAACTTTAATGGACTATTTATACAAAGCTTTTTAATTTATATTAAACTTTCTACTATATACATATATAGATTACTGTAGGTATATATTATATGTATGTATGTAGGTACAAAGACAAATTCAAAATCGTTATAATCATTTTGTGAACTAAAACATTAAAAACCTAAATCCTGTAAAATACTGAGTCTATAAAAGTATTATTAACGGACAGCAATTGTCTTATAACGATAAAATACGTTAGATTTGTTGAGACACTTCAAAATTTTTACCAACAGTTCAATTTTTTGAAGTGAAACTTTTAAACGTTTAACGCACATTATCGGTCTGTCCTCTTTGTGTGAGCCAGAGCGAGAGAGTAAATGTCGGTGGGTATGTATATTGCACACTGTTTAAATAAAATAGAAAATGTCTTTTAAAATGAAGTTTCACTTCTATCGTGTGTGAATCGCACACACACCTTTTTTTTAGTCTTGTTTGGTTATATGTCTTTTTCACATATAAACTAATAAGCGTGAGTTGTAAGCGTAATAACACTTATGTATGCTACGATATGTCGGTAGCACACATTACATTGCAATGAAAGAAAGTTTCTCTAAATATCCACATAAGCACGTATAAAATTAATGTATTATGAAATTAATATGTATACTACCTATTTGTATATACAAATAATAATGGCATAGTAATCGGCAGTCAAAATTGTATACAGAAAATATAGATTATGAGGAGTCGTGTTGTTTAGACTGAATAACTTAAAAGAAATATGAGAAATGTTTTATAATAATTTTCTTCAGCGTTCTCTGAATATTTTTGAATGGTAAAAGAAATTGATAATAAACGTTATTTAAATTTGTCTTTATTCTGGAGCTTTCATTTTTACAGTCTCGGAATTTAGATTTATGTTTATTTTATTTATTAGTTGATTATTTATTTTAATTTAGTATAAGAGAATAAATATTAACACCACTACAAAAATAGTTTAAATTATTACTTGTGATTTAATAACTCGACTCCCATGGATAATGTTAATGCCTTTTGTGTGACGTTTGGAGCCAAAGTGAATATAAACACTGCTACTTCTTAAAAGCACTTTTGTTCACATTAAAGGAATCATTTACTTGTAGTGATAGGTTGTATATGGATTTTTTTATTATATAGCATTGACAGTTTACGGTCTAAATATTATTACGCCCGTGGGTAGTAAAATGCCGTAGTGTTTCACAAAAACAATTTATTTGTACTCAAAGAAATACAAACTAAAAACAAAACAAACTGCTCACCGAATGCACTTGCAGAATTACCCTGTATGTACTTGCAGAATAAGCCTGTAGGTTCCTCTTGTAGTTCTTCTTTATTTCGCTTATTGTTTCCACTTCGCTTTTAAAATTAAAACTGCCGTGACGCACAATACAGCTCGCTTTTATACCCAAATGAGAAGATATGGAAATCTCTAGAAGGTCCCTGAACTCTTCACATGTTGTAAATAACTTACGTCATTGCTTTTAAAACGAGGGGAACTTTTGATTTGATTTTTTTTAATTGTCTGTTGACAGTTGTAGCGATAAGGCTTTCTATGTGTGCGTCGTCGAACCTATGACTACACGACACACGATACACGATATTCCGGGTATATTCTAGACGATTCTTGAGATTTCGAGAATGGTGATTCTTTTTCTATTTTTCTCTTATTCAGAGCGTAACAAGATGAAGTATGTTTAGGCCTTAGGAAATGAATCTCTGAAAGAAATGTATAAAATATCGGTATACGGTGGTCTTGTAGTAAAGGACGTAAAAATTATTAATATTTATCTCAATAATCATTATAGTGCAATTTTCTAAGATTGTTACTTAAATTAGTATTATATCGTATTCTTACCCCCAGCCCACTTAAGTCCACTTCCACATCCACTCTCTTCTATCAAGTGTCATATCAGTATTCACACCTTTTATATACGTATTATTTCTCACACAATCCATCTATACGTTCTTCGGTCTTCCTCTACTCTATTAAAAGGGTCTACTTTCATACTTAACATTCTTTATAGTTATATAACTTTGACCCCTTGTCTTGAAATGCCCATACCACGCTAACCTACTACTCCGCAACATCTCTGTCACTAGTCCACTTTCATGCTTCCTCTAATATAATCGTTTCTAATTTTATCAATTCTAGCTACACTGTACATTCGTTTTAACACTCGCATTTCTGCTACATGTAATCTTTCATGTCTCTTTCGTTGTCCAGCATTTCGATCCATACATCAAATTAAGCTTCATTTTTCACCTTAGCGCAGGGGAAAGCAATCATTAATCTATGTTATTATCAAATTTTGGTTAAAAGTATTTATTTTATAATTGAATGGTCAATTTATTTTTTATTTTTTTATTAAAAATATTATCTTTATTGATTGCACAACATAACTTTTTAGTTGTATTGTCTAATAACGCATTAAATTATGAACCAAAGAAGCAAATATAAAAGTGGTTCAGACTGATAACATTAATACTGAATGTATAACATGCGAACTACCAATATGAGATCAACTTTTACGAATATCAAAAAGGAAAGTCAGTCCAGTTCAGGTTCCGTCCTTCGGAGTGGAAAATATGAACACGTACCGTGTGTTTATTACGAACAGAGGAATTCTGAGCGATCAAAAATAATGAAAATTCATATGACGGTGACAAATACGAATGAGAGTCGACGTCTGTTATCAACCATACTAATTGGGTATTTGAAAAAAATAGAATCTCGATTTTTTTATGTATAGTAAAGCTTCATCATAATTATGATAATATTCAATTGGAAAAACTTTTATAACATTTTTTTATTAATAATAAACAATTAAAAATTGTAATATTTTAAAAAGAATCACATGATTACGAACGCGCCACGATTGATCGCCAGGTTTGTGACGTCATAATGTTATAGGAATTTCATCGATTAAGAGTCAAACCACTGTATCAGCTGTGTGCTACAATGAGTAGAAATTAACATTGTGACGTCACACGCGCTCGGATTTATTCGGGAACGATCGACACGTTTTCGGTACTGAATTCAATAAATTTTGAAATAACTTTTGAAATATTGCGAAAAAATATATATCTTATTATAAAACTTATATATGATATTTCCATTTATCACAAAAAATAAATAATCAAAAACCCAATTATAAGCATTTGTTAAGATTTCTTTTTATTCGTTTGTTAAAACTGGTTACTGTTTTTGTAAAAGCCATGCGTGATACGAAAACATGTGGTCAGAATTACGAGTACGTACTCAATAACGAAATGTTACGATTACTATGAAACATCAATGCACCAACAACTACGGGTGTTTACGACATACATAACTCTTTCGTATTCCTGTACATCGGAACAACTATGGTGAAAATAAATTTATTATAACTAAATTACTGTGGATTAACAATTAAAATTCTCAGAAACTCAATAAAAGTAGCTCTAATTGGTAAATAAATATTATATATCATACACACACACCTTACATTCATGTGTATACATACACGCAAGTGCGCACACATACGTAACATTTTTTAAATATTTTATTATAGTAATAACTAGTGATATTTATAATTTAAATAATAAAAATTAATAATTGATTGAATAGTCTACTTATCAGTTACATATTATAGCAGTGAATTCTATCAAATAAATAAATACTGAGCGTTAATTTTCGTTAAAAAACCTTTCATAGAGGATTTAATCACGATAATTTTCTTTAACGAAAGTTCAAGTTCATTGTACAATATAAACCCACGTACTTCAGAGAAAAATATAAGCGCATTGCCATCATCGGGTTAAATATTACATGAATTATAAAAGCCAGAAAGCACTTAGCATTTCCCAGGCTACGATAAAAATGTATTACATTCTCTTATCAAGATTCGAGCCCGCCAGTTTCACGATGTCCGTTACACCACAAAGATCATTTAAAGTACTTGTATATTGAAATCGAAATATCTATACTAGTATTTTATTTTATAGTGAAAGTCTATAATGTACTCAGACATATTTAATAAAATATGTATTACATGTATGTACATACAGCGTTTCATAGCAAAACCTTTTAATTTTGTAATCAACTTTCATAAAGACCTTTACATAAGAAAACCAAAATAAGTTGAAAATAATGTACAAAACATAAATTAAATAGAATGTTTAATCTTTATGAAAAATTTATTAATAAAATAAGATTGCCAGCCATACATTTCAACGCAGTAGTAAAATTTAACCACCGCCGTGAGCGGTTCCGTGGTTGTTGTTAACTTGTAACTGAAACGAGACTTATATTAGATTTTGGCTAACATGGAAAAGTTTATTATATGATTTAAATGTATATCTTCAGGTAACATATCTATGAATTAAAGAAAACGCCATGTAAATAGATTTTTTGCGTGAAAACAAAAAAAACCAAACGGACAGACAGACAAAGAGACGTTGAGTTTTATAATATGTATATATTTGGAGATTTTCCTCTACTTGGGGCAGTCCGAGTGATCAGATACCTCCACCCTAGGTCAGTCGGATTTCCACAGCTATTTGTGGATACCTGTGGATACATGTGGGCATACCTATACCGATATCAATGGAGTTAAAAGCGTTCATAGACTATGCCTAATCGCTTAACTTCAGCTGGGCCGTAGGCTTATTTGTCATCTTAATCTTATAAAAAAATAATAGCCAGATATACTGTTTCGCTTGGAAAACTTAATTAAACAATTAATGAAGCCTGATCACTATTACCTAGAAATGTCTTTAAACTTAAAATTTCAAAAAACTTTATAAAGCACAGCCTTTATTTAACAATCTTACATTGTTTTGCAGCAGTAAATGGTTATATTGTACATTAATTGCGTCAGAAAACAATTTTTAATTGATGATCACTTTTTGAACTCGTGTAGTTCTTGCATACTAACAGAGAAGATAAATCGCGGGCTAAATACAAAAAAACATATGCACATTTTATTCTATTTACTTCGATATTCTGACATAAATAAAAATATATATGAGTATACTATTGACTCCTTACTTACTATTGGTTAAGGTCTGCACAAAATAAGTCTGCTCTCCGGATGCGGACCACGGTCCGTCGTTTCGTGACCCTTACCCTACAAAATTTATACTTATAGGAGTGAGCTCTTCTGAAGTAGAGTTAATTGAAATCTAAATAAAAACAGTTAGTAGAACAAGTTTTATTTATTCATAATATCATATTTAGTTTCATTATTTATCCAGATTTTGATTTAAGTGTCGTTTTGGTATAATTTATGTTTTTAAGATGTTTATATTCAATACGAAACAGCTTTTAATAAGGTAAGTTTTACCTACTGAGAACTGTGAAAATGTTTCATTCGAATAATTTATTATGTTATCATTACTAATAACAAAGCTCAAGTTATTGTTTGTTTGTACGCACTAATCTCTGGAACTATTAGTCAGTTTTAAATAATTATGTTGTCATTTCATAGCCTATTTATTGAGGAAGGTTATAAGTAGCTTATAATTATAAAAATTTATGCTACGACTCTTAGGAGCGGAGCAGTAATCAAGAACGTTTAACAATCTGGCAAGCTGTAGCAACGATAATTTACACGGGTGCGTTGGCGATGACGCGGTGCGGCGCAGTGGAATACATTTAACACAGGTGGAACCGTGGGGCACAGCTAGTAGTATGTATAAACCAATGAATGTTTAGTCATCCAAATGTGGTGAAACTCTGGTGACTTATTGTGCGCACGCTCGTGAATGTTCCTGTACTAGTACAACCGCTTTATAGCAGATGGCGTGCAAGTCGTTTCATATTAAAGACAATGAGAACAAAGCCACGGGCAAGAGCTAAGAGTAACTTATAAACGATCTCGATTTCGAAATCTGGACTGATTTATTAAATAACGAACACGTAGATATTTTTAATATTAAAATATTATTATGAGTACAATCAAAATTTTATAACGAAATCAACATCGTCAATTTCAACTTGACCGATATTTTGCATCGCACTTGGCCGTGTAACAAAACTGTGTCATAGACGACTCCCGATTCATCTATTTTGGCATCCCATTATCTACTCGTGCCAGGAGCTACAGCTAAAGTTCTTAGAAACGCAACGAATCTGTGTTTTAGACAATAATTAATACATTTCTCTCGATTAATTTCTTTTTGTTAAAAGTACCGAGAGACGATTTTCAACTTAAAAAAAATATATGTTTAAATGTAAAATATATCATAATGAAATTTATTCAATTCCGTGTCTTAATCACAGTCACTGATTGTTGTTTTATTTCTTCATTGTCGTTATTAGTTCAATTGCATTAATATTCTTATGTTGTGTTTGTTATTTATTTTAATAATTTTATCTGATAATAAAGGCATTGCCTGCTTTTTAAATACTTAAATTTTTAAATAAGTTAATGAGTTTTGTAAAAACTTCTTTCTGACTGTTATTATCAAAGTTCATTTATTTAATTTGTTTACTTCACTATAACTACTCAACACTAATTTACTTTATACAACATAAGAAACTCTTAATGGAATACATATATGCAAATATTTAATTAAAAATCTACGTCAACGCGGTATCTTTAATTAGATAAACAATTCAAAAGTTGTTTTGTGAGTATACCAGTGAAACAATGTAAGATTGTTTACATATTCCCATCTTGTTTACAATTAATTAGCTTGACAGACGAATTGGTTTTCCAATTCTAAATTAAAAATCAAATATAAGACAGTTTGAGTCATAAAATTAAGTGGTAGTAAATTACGGTAATTGTACTCTTTGATGTAAATCACAATATCAGATCGTTTCATAGAAAGAAATGATACGGAAATTTGGACAACTCATCATGTTGCGTGTGAAACACAGTGTTTTTTTAAATAGCTGACATAAATAATGGGGTTTATTGTTATAAGTTGATAAAATAGTTAAGTACTCGTAGTTTAAGACGTAACGTCGTGGTTTATTATAGGCACAAGACGACACTATATCAAACATAATGATAATGTTTCATAGTGAAATCTTTATATTATTATCATAATTAATTTTAAAGATAAAATGTTATTATTGAAGAAAAAGTTCCCAATATCTGTTTATGTAATACTAACTCACAAATGTCCCACTGGTGGGAAATGGCTAATTTGAAACACTGCGATAGCTCTTTTGTAGTATCACATCAGAATCTAATAAAGACCAACGAGAGATCGGCTATCCATCACCGATTGTAGCCGTAGGCTGGATATACACTGTCTGATCTCGAAACGCGAAAAAGCAAACGAGAGTCACTGTGACTGGTTTGTTACCATGAGCATGACGGTTGCGAGTCGTGACTCAGTCGGTTACAGCTAACGTACCACCTACTTACGTATTGTAATCTCGTCTAATAGTCTAATCTCGTGTAATCGTATTGTAATAAAAATCCATCTAAATATATAATTCTACTAGCTGTGCTCCGCGGTTTCACAAAATTGCTTATTATATAAGAGATAAACATATGGTATCCCGGACTTTTTTAGATGTACTAAGGGAGCAATATTTTTGTCTAACATTGTATTTACGTATCACTAAGCATTGCGCCAGCGCACGCGGTTAAAGCAGTTTGGGTGGCAGAACAATATTTAAGTCTAGCTTTGAGGTGTAGCCTAATTCTAGATAGTATATAATTATAGATACTATTTTCCACGTAAATCTGGCACTCATATAAAAAAATAAATTTTCGAATCCGACTGGTAGTTCCTGAGATTAGCATGTTTAAACAAACAAACAAAAACTCCTCCGTTTTAATATATTAGTATAGATATAGATGTTAAGTTACTTTCCCATTATGTAATTTTACTAGATATTTGTCAAATATACAGACTCCTTCAATGGTGCCCGATAATATAAGCTTTAAAAATTATTTTCGGTTACCATTAAAGAAGATATTTACATGTCCGTGTATTCCAAAAAATTCTCTAATACATGCAAAATAAAGTCAAACAGCGGACTTCGATCGATCTTTTTAACCATAAGAAATACAATATTACTTTAATATTTCGTGTTTGTGACAATAAATACAGATTTAGTATGTTACAGTTACTGTAAAAATCAGTTTACTGACATTACTATTATCGAAACAAATACAGTGCAAACATTTCGTAGTTTGTATTTTGAATTCTGTCGATGAACGTAACATCTAACCGCAAATAGATGTGGAAACCATTTCACTTTGATTGTCACGTTCCTAGCCCTGGTGATTCCCCAGAGTAATTATGTATTTACGTTTGTGTGTATGTACTAACATAATATCTATTTACTCATTCTATTTAAACATGCATTTTATATTCAAACATTTTTATAATTAAATTTTCTTTTGAAATTTTTCATTCATTCCATTCAAGAAAACTTTTTAGTTATATATCTAATATCAGCATATATTTAAAAGTATACTCTTAGCTTTTTTTAACGTTATAGGTTTTTGTTGTGGCCACAATCTCATCTGATCTTAAGTGTGGCCCATGATGGTAACACGCTAAGCCGAATATGAGGCATTTTATTTACGTAGCACTAACCATTACGCCAGCGCACGCGGATACAGCAGTTAGGGTGCGCTATTTATTCCGACTTACTTAACAAAAATCAATATTTAAGGCTAGCTGAGAGGTGCCTAATGTTAGATAGCCTATTATATATACTATTCCTCGTCAATCTGGCTAAAATCCGATTGGTAGTTTCCGATATTAGCGTAATTAAACAAAAAGTTCCGCTCTATTATATTAGTTATAATAGATTAGCATTGAGAAGAAAGTAAGCTAATATTAATTTTGTTCCAATTACTATCTAACAATACATAAAACGGGTATTTTAAATCTATGGCATGTAAATTGAATTACTGGAACTTTAAGCAGTGATGTTGTATGATTTTCTCATTTAATTTAAGATGAGCTATATATATCTCTTGAGTTGTTATTGGCGAAAGACATCCTAAGGAATCGATCCTATATTTGATAATATAGAAAAAGTTTTCACTTCATAAGTAACGTAAACCACAATAAAGGAGAAATAGCCTGACGAATAGAAGTAGGCAACACTGGCAACTAGAGGGCCGCAGGGGCACGACCGGGCCAAGCCGGGCCGTAACAAATTAATAATTCCATATGACACGAATTCGTTTCATTAATTATTACCGCAGTTGACGCGCTCGTTTTAATAACCACACCCTATATTATGATGCCCTTGTTCCTTCATGTTTTATTAGAAGAGTCATTTGTAGTAGTAAATAGATGAGAAATATCAGCAGCTTTTATATAACTAACTGTGTCCGCGGCTCCGCTCGCGTGGATTACAAAATACCGTCGTCCACCGATTATCGTAAAGACAAAAATGCTTTTTATGGGTGATCCTCAGAAGATAAACATATATTATCGCTGACTCTTCTGTAGGTATGTTCAAGATACCCAATTATTTAGTACGTTAAACTGATATGTCTCTTATAGTTTACTTAGCATGAGCCATTTAAGCGCCCCAAAAATGACTTTGTTCCCGAATTGATTCGCCATTATCGACACTCCTTATTTCGTATGATACTTCATCTTACTAAGTATATCCTATAACTAGGCCAGATAACATAACTATGAATAAATAAAAAAATAATTGCTAAGTGCGTGTCGAGCCACGCTCAGTTTAGGTCGCCAAGCACTAATACGTGTGTTCCTACAGCTGCACTTGAGAACCAGTCTTCCACTAGGTTTAGCGTGTTATTCATCTTGGCCCACATCGTCACTTAACATCAGGTGAGATTGTGGCCACTACGCCAACCTATAACGATGTATATATATATATATATATATATATATATATATATATATATATATAGTAACGTTAATTCAAAATTTGCCAAACTGAGGTATGTGCCATTTATCCGATAGTGGTTGAATTCAAATTAAAATGTAATAAATCTAGAAAGTATTATAAAGTTCAGAAGATTGTTTGTTTGTTTAAACGCGAAAATCTCGGGAACTAGTAGTCAGATTAGACAAATTATTATTGCAATTATAATTAAGAAATGATATAGGTTATAAAACTTTATGTTATAACTCTAAGGAGCAGAGCAGTAACAATGAACGTCAAGCCTAAGTGGCAAACTGTAAAATTTGTAAAACCATGAGGCACGGTTAGTCATTTAATATAGTTCATGAAACTGAGCTTGTATTGGATTATAATGGTTTAAATATTACCCGCCACGACCACCCTCTCCAGCGGCAACTCAAGCCTAGGTCCGTTCCTCCGGCATGGAGCCCTTGAGCCAGCAGCCGCTCGCGCGATACAGTGACACTGCATTCACTAGCTATCGACACGCACACATAACACTGCACTTCACACATGTACAGCACTCAGGTACATAGGTTCTGTAAGGGACCTTTTTTTTTTTTTTTGGCTATTTAGTTTAGACAAAAATTACCAAATCACTAAATACATATACACATGTTCCTTCCTTCCTCCCAGAAGGCAGGAATATGTATATTTGTACAGTTAGTTAGCTAGATTTTCTATGGATAGGGACTTAGTCAGATCGCGACTTTTTCGCATAATCGGCAACAGCCCAAGCCGAGGTTCGGCCACTTTGGCACCCGTGGAGCTTGTTGCCTAGCTTTCGCGGCTGAGTGCCTTCCGCGCTCGCCCCCAAGCCCGGTGAAGCTGTAAAAGTCGCAAAGGCTCCAGAGACCCTAAGGCTAACAGTATAGTGAGTTCGAAAAAAAAAAAGGTAAAATATTTTACAATACACAAAACTTTACTAATGAACTAATGATTGTTTATAAATATTATGTGAAAGACGAATCATGATATCTTATTTACGTAAACGAAATATGTGCTTCATTATTTTTGATGTAAAAGCAAAAATGTTACTCTACAATTACCAGCCCCAACGAAAACGATGTAAACTAAGCTGATGTTGACAGAGATCTTGTTACTTTAGCAAGATTTATTGGGCTCATATTTTAAGGTAAAAATATGCGACGCTAGAACGGTATCCCTACAGGTTCATTTCTGTTTTCACTTTAACAAAAACATGGACGTTTACAATTTAATGATCAAACCTTTGAAAATAAATTTTAAAAAGTGACAATGTATATTTAGCCTACAAGGAATGCTTTTGATGTTATTATTGAACTGTATGTATATTGTTAAAATATATCGTTGTATGTATATTGTTGCAGAGACGATCTGTTTGCATTGTTAATGATGCAGATGTTACCCAATGCATCGAGCCGCTTCAGCTTTGCAGGGACATCGCCTCGCTAAGTGTGTTCTACGGTCTGTATCATGGTGAGTGTTCTGAAGAGCCGTTCAATCTAATTCTCTTCTCTCCTTCCCACAACAGAACCACACGCGCTGGGCTTCGGAATCACAGTTTCACGGTAACCTCCATCTCAATCTCCATCTTTATCGTACCGTGAAACTGTGAAACCATCTCCCTGCCAATGTGTTTCTTCTTATGACATCGGGTCCTTCAAGCGTAACATGAAGAGATATTTATGCGGGCCGGCATGACAGTGATGACCGCCGATGGATTTCTATCTCTCGGTGGTCGCCGTAGTATTAAGATTGTACTGTGCTTACCATCAGGGACAGTACAGTCAATGTGCCGAGTTATTATAAAATAAAGATATTCTTTATCATCATATAAAGTTAGTGTGTAGGTAACTTTATTAATGTTTGTTCTTTTTATCATGATAAATATGGATATTCAAATTCAAGATCAATATTAAAGCTTCAACTACTCACACAGTACTGCTAAGTAATTATTAAAACCTAAACAATAACTTACTCTGTTGTTTAAAGTTTGCAGATAAATTCAAGTTGATAAACCGGTTACAAAGAAAATCCGATATTATCGAGCCTTTTTAAATCACGCGAAAAATTATATTATCAATCATATTTAACGAACCGTTGAATTTAAACAAACTTTTTAATAAAATTCAGTTATGGATCGGCCTGGAACTTTACCTTTGAAAGTTTAACGGACCGTATTTACTTTTATACAAATTTCAGTGATTTCACAACGTTTTTAAAACGAATAACTTTTTCAGTTGGAAATATAATTAATTTTGTTTGATTCAATGCTTATTAGTAATTTGCGTAAGTTGTACCGGTTCCTCACCGTGTTCGTATAATTATAAATATTTTATAGTATTGTAGCATGGTAGATAGTGCTCGCATTTTATTATTCTTTCTAATTGTGATGATAAAGCACAGGCTACCAGTTCACAACTCTGAAGGATATTGATAAAAGATTTGTCAATTTGTTATTAATGGACTTTATGATAGTCACAACTCTTTAATGAAGACACTGGATTGAACTGAAATACGTACTGGATATCGGATGCTGTATGATAATGTGAAATCATTCGGTATTTCATTATTGCGCAACTACAGATTCATCATCATCATCAACCTATATTAGTCCACTGCTGGACATAGGCCTCCCCTAATGAGCGCCAAAGCACCCTGTCTTCAGCTGTCCGCATCCAGCATCTGCCTGCAGTCTTTCGCAGATCGTCATCCCATCTGGCTGGAGGGCGTCCTACACTACGTTTGCCGAGTCGCGGTCTCCACTCAAGAACCCGTTTACCCCAGCGGTTGTCGGTTCTTCGCGAGATATGGCCGGCCCACTGCCACTTCAGCTTGCTAATTCTTTGAGCTATGTCGATAACTTTGGTTCTCTGTCGGATGTATTCGTTACGAATCCTATCCTTCAGAGAAACTCCGAGCATAGCTCTTTCCATAGCACGCTGAGCGACTTTGAACTGGTGGACCAACCCTACCGTGAGTGTCCACGTCTCAGCTCCTTAGGTCATTACGGGTAGGACGCACTGATTGAAAACTTTCGTTTTCAAACATTGCGGTATGGATGACGAGAAGACTCTACGTAGTTTCCCAAACGCTGCCCAACCCAGCTGGATCCTTCTCTTGGCCTCCTTCTCACAATTGTTTTTACCCAACTGCACAATCTGCCCGAGGTAAGTGTACTCAGAAACAATTTCAAGAAGATGACCATCCACGACGACCGGTCCTGGATCAATGTGGCCATTGATCATGACTTTGGTTTTATCCAAATTCATGCCAAGACCGATACGTCGCGAGGCTGAAGCTAGGCCGTCCAGCATCCGGGTTAGCTCCTCTAGCGACTCCGCCATTAAGACTATGTCATCAGCGAATCGCAGGTGCGAGATGTAGTCGCCGTTTATGTTTATGCCCTTACCTTTCCAGTCCAGCGTTTTAAACATATCTTCCAATGCGCTCGTGAACAGTTTCGGGGATATGACATCCCCTTGCCTCAATCCTCTGCGCAATTGGATGGGTTTAGACTGCTGGCCCTGTACTTGGACACTCATAGTGGCGGCTTCGTAGAGACATCTCAGCACCTCGATATAACGATAGTCTACTTGGCAACGCTGTAAGGATTCCAGAACAGCCCAAGTTTCGACAGAGTCAAAGGCCTTCTCATAGTCCACAAAAGCAAGACACAGGGGCTGATTATACTCTTCGGACTTCTGTATAATCTGCCTCACTGTGTGAATGTGGTCTATGGTGCTATATCCTCCGCGGAACCCGGCCTGTTCTGGTGGCTGGAACTCGTCGAGTCTCCTGGCGAGACGATTCGTGATCACTCGTGAAAACAGCTTATAGACGTGGCTCAGGAGAGTGATGGGTCTGTAGTTTTTAAGGAGGGCTTTATCACCCTTCTTAAAAAAGAGCACCACCATACTCCTGCTCCACGCCTTAGGAGTTCTCCCACTGTGAAGGACGGCACTGAAGAGTTTCTGTAGTTCCTGTATAACAGGAGCTCCTCCAGCCTTCAGAAGTTCCGAAGTAATTCTGTCCTCACCGGGGGCTTTTCCATTTTTAAGCTGCCTCAGAGCTAACACTATCTCGTCTTGACTGATATCAGGCAGTTCGTCGGTATAGTGGCGTGACAGGGTGGCTCTGGAATCATGGTCGTCTGGTCGGGAATAGGGGGCATGTACAGTGTACAGACGGCCATAGAAATCCTCTATCTCGGCGAAGATCTCCGGCTTCGACAATACGGTCCTCCCGTCGTGCGTTTTAAGTTTCGACAGATGGCTCCTGGCAAGCTGCTGAGTGAATACTTTGGACCCTCGGTTTCGCTCTATCGCCTCTTCAATGAGGCGTGTATTGGAGCTCCGAAGGTCGCGCCGTACCATCTTCGCAATTTTCTTGTTCAGGTTTGACCTGTCTGACGAAGTCGCTTGGGTGGTTTCCCGTCTTCTTGTCATCAGCCCCAGAGTCTCATCCGAGAGTTTGGACTTTCTGCCAGTACGCTGTTTTTTGCAAAACTTGATGCCCTCGTCCCTCAGCGTTTCGACCAGATTGTGTAGGGTCTCGTCAGCGTCATCAGTGGGTTCCAAGGCAACAAATCTATCCTCAAGAAGTTGCTGGAACTTCTCGGTGCCCGCCATGATTTGGATTGGGTTAGGCCGGAGCGTGGACATCATCAGACGGTTTCTTTCTAGCTTCAGGTTGATATTCAGAGAGCCTCTGACAAGTTACCCTGGTCGACACGCTCGAGATTTCCTGAACGTTGTTAGAAAGGGCCTTATTGACGAGGAAACCTACGCCACCCTGGGATGTTCTATCACCCTCGCGAAAGTAGAGAAGATGGCCTGAGTCAAGGGTTACGGTGTCCTCGCCCTCTCTACGGACTTCACATAACCCGAGAACATGCCATTTAATGTTCTCTAACTCCACTTCCAACTGCGCTAGATGATGGTCAAGCCTCAGAGTGCGTCCGTTAAACGTAGCCAGGGTCAGTTTATGAAGCATGTGGTAGCCTAATGTAGCCCGGGGATTCTTAGCACCCCCTGCCCCGCCGTTACCATGGCCGCTACCATGGCCAGGGATAGCGAGGCGGCGGCGCAACTACAGATTAATGTATGTTAATATATTTTATTACTTTTTAATTTGAATGTAAGTCGCCAATAATGTATTAGTTTATAGTTTTCTTTGAATTGATAACCCTTGTTGCTTCATAAATAGATTAATAATATTTAGACCTGAATTATTAGAAGATTAATAAAATTTATTTATAGATTATTTCATGAGATTGGTGATAAACTTCATCGCAAATCAATAGGCATGTATATTATTGGTACACGAAGATGACTGTGCTAAATTTTTTCATGAATTACCAGAGCGCTTGTACTTGGAAACTGGTTAAATCCATCAATACGTTCTACGTAGTACAATAAAACATATTATGTTACCCATTAATTCTTTTCCACATTCGACATGACAAATAGGCGAGCCTTTTGCAACATTGTAGTACCTACTCTTTGCATTTTATTTGCATATACGGAAGAGAACGTCTTATCCAAAACAATACAGCTGTTTGTTAAATATCGGTAGATTGTAACGCGAACTTATGTAACTTCCATGCCATACGGAGCGGCCGTACGACATTAGGTTTAAAAACGTAAATCTAGGATACGTTGTGATAAAATTAAATAATACCGTAACAAATCTGAATAGTGTTTTTGAATTATACAAGCAAGCTAGGAAACTTTTTTAATAATAAAGTTACGGAAGCATTAATAATGATACAGGCTCGTGCATTTTTGTTACTCAATTAGGGCTGTCATCAGCTAAATTGTTCACGCCGGATAATATGCATGGTGGTAGGGCTTTTTCTAAAGCCCCCCCCCCCGTCTAGCTACCATCCTCAAATTGAAAATCTGTCGCCAAGCACCAATACGTATGTTCCGGCAGCTGCACTTGAGAGACAGTCTTCCACTAGGCTTAGCGTGTTATCATCTTGGGCCACATCGTCACTTAACATCAGGTGAGATTGTGGCTACTACGCCAAACCTATAACGATTTAAAAAAAATCTTCAATATCCCAGAACAGTTTGGGTGTAACCGAGCTTTTTCCTGGAACTTCTTTTATTTTTTTAACAGAAATAGTATAATTATTTTTTGAAGTGAAACTTCTTATGCGACTTCCAAGCGTAAAACTTTCAACGTTAAATGTTAAACGTTTAACACACATTATCGGTCTTTCCTCTTTGTGTGAGCCAGAGCGAGAGAGCAAATGTCGGTGTGTATGTATATTGCACATTGTTTAAATAAAATATAAAATATCTTTTAAAATTAAGTTTCACTTCTATCGTGTGTGAATCGCACACACACCTTTTTTGTTTTTTTTTTTTATTTCAGATTTGTTTTATTTGTTTACTATTCAATTAACAAGATTTTCCCTGGATGCGCACTTTTTAAAAACACTTGTTCTTCTTCCCGGACGCTCCACGGACGCTGTTAAAACTATTTGCAGTAATAAAAGAAAACTCCGCATTTACGCATCTATCATTTTTTTAATATCGTTATAGGTTCAGCGTTATGGCCACAATCTCACTTGATGTTAAGTCACAATGTGGCCCAAGATGGTAACACGCTAAGCGTAGTGGGAGGATTGGCTCTCAATTGCAGCTGCCGGAACACACCTATTGGTGTTTGGCAACAGACTGTCAACTTGATAGTGGTAGCTAACCAAGCGAGCTCTACCACTATGCTATGGTTACATCACGATGTTTTCCTTCGTCGAAAGCTCAGGCTCAAGATTCGAACTCACGTCTATCGATGCGATGTCCATACACGCTGCCACTGAGCCGTCATTACTTCAAAAATTCCTGTTAACCAGGGGTAGTCAAGAACAGGTAGATTACTAATTGAAAATTTGCAAGTTTTCTCGATAATATAATAATATATACCATCTATAAAGATATCAAGGATTAGGATGCTTAGGTATTATAATTAAACTTAAGCAGAGAGAGTTCGTGAAGTTAAACAATGGTGTGGCTTGCGGCGAACACAGCGATACAAGCTTTACAAGTCACGGTTACAAGGAGCAAAGTAAAACCGCTTACTTATGTACCACCTTACGTATTAGTTAATTATAATCAGCATAGGAAAATTTCTTCCAAAAGTATGTTTGAATAATACTCTAAGGTTTGTATTTCTGGAATAAAAAATATTATGTAATTGTCCTGTATAATTTTTCATTTTTACAAAGTCACAAGATATTAAGTGCATCTTATGACAACAAAATTCATTCAACAAGAATCATGGCAAATATAATTATATTGTTGCATTTTTATTACCTACATAACCAATCACAAAATACAACAAGACTTAGAAAACCTTTCATCTACGTTAAAACGATACTCGTCGTGGCAGACAACTCGTTCTGTCTAAAATTACCGAAAAATCATCACAGATTACGTATAAAACCGGCTAAAATTATGTCACTCTAATTTAGTGTTAGTGCGCTTGTAACGCGGATGGGCCAATAATTTGGAGTTGGGCCTTGATGGCGTGGTGGTGACAATGAACGGACGAATCACAAGCTAAATTTACATACAACGGCCCACCTTCAGCCGGGACTCGTCGCTCAGCTGTTCGTGTGACGTGGTAATTGGCTACTAAGAGAATTCCTCGAACTGCGACCTTAAACTGTTAACATCAAAGATAATGTTTTCCGGATCAATTAATATCTTATCGACAAGTCAATAAAGAATTATGATTTGGGTAATTTTTTTTTAATATCGTCAACTGTTTTATGAATATCTACAGAAATTAAATCCTAAATGTGCCCGTGGCACCGCTCGCGTGGACTACAGAATGATAGTTTATGAAGATATCGTGTTATTTTTTTAAATAAAAATTATTTATCTAAGGAGAAAAAGAAAAAAAAGATCAAGATTTGTCCAGTAGTTTTTGCGTAATGGGCGCACAACGGTAATCCTCAATCATTTTACTTATATAAAATAAATCCGGCATCGCGTTGCCGTGCCATTTTGGAGTCCATAAGGAACATTAATCCGATCGCTAACAAACTTTACAGGATCACCCGCTAGGCTAATATGAAGATTTTCTGATAATTTCATCAAAATCGCTCCAGCCGTTTTGGAGTTAATAGGCTACATACATACAAACATCGATTTTTTTTGGTTAGTTGTTCTAGACAAATTGACAAATTACTAAATACATATACACTTGTCTCTTCCCTCCTCCCAGAGGATAGCGACAGGTATATATGTATAGTTAGTTAGATTGAACTACTGATAGGGAATTAGTTAGATCGCGACTTATTTGCAATCGCTGCAACAGTCCGAGTCGAGGTTCGGCCACTTTGGCACCCTCGGAACTAGTTGCATTGCTTTCGTGGCTGAGTGCCTTAAGCGCTCGCCCCCCAAAGCCCGGGTGAAGCTGTAAAAGCCGTTTGAGGCTTCAGGGCCTTTATGTCTAACAATATAGGCAGTTCGAAAAAAAAGAAAATAAACATCGATTTTTATATATAAGAAAAGATTAGCCTAATCTATAACTAAGTTTTAACTTTTGGCCTTCGTTACTAATAAAATGGATATAGTAAATTTTAGCTAGATATACTTATCGAGTATGCAAAACATGACATAGAAAGAAAGAAGAAATAATATATTTATTTATCCATCACACAACACAAACATAAGTATATAAAATTATGTATAAAGAGATACAAATATAAAACAAAACAATAAGTATCGTGTTGTGTAGGAATAAACAGGTCCCAGTCTCAACATATTTGCTGCACTGAATCAGTGCAGCGCTAATATTCTGACTGGGTCTCCTAAACCGATGTTACGGCCATCAATAAAAAAAGCTATATTTTACATAGTGTATCGAGAAATTATAAGTAACGGTTTTTATACAATGTATCCCTGTAATCATAGCTGCAATGCGCACTGTTATGATTACTGTCTAACCACTCTTCTAAGCCTTGTTTGTTATTTACCGAATTCAGTACGTGCAGGTAAGAGTGGTGGATGAGCATCGAAATTCCTTAGACTACTTTTTAATCTTAATTTTAAATTCATTATTGCTCATTCAATTCATGCCATGACAAGAGTTCATGCGTAACTCGAAGGAGTTTTACATATTAGGACTGAGCGAATGCGCGGATTACTGTAAACATTACACTTAGCATTATCTAATAGCAATATTCAATGATAATTATAGAAATTAGAGAGACTGTTGAGAACGATAACTATGGAGAATATCCGTATCAGACACTCGACCTAGTTATTTCAGGTATTCGACCACGCGATTGACCCATTAAATTGGTTTGATGTTGGAACAAACCTCACTTACAAAGGCATAGGAGATTTCTTTGAAATATAGAAAAAGAATTCAAAGTTGAGAGAGATAATCCTGTCTTAAACTTTTTTCGCTTGTATACATTCGATAATCGTTCAAACGTTCTCTGAAAAGTATTACTTTCTCGAACTTCCTTTTGAATTATATACAAGATTCAAAATTTAACTAATAATTTTGTACAAAAATTTCCAATTATTACATAATAGTTTTATTTAACCGATTGATATTTTTCAAATTTAGCGGGGTAGCTAGCAAGACAAAGATGCGATTGTAATGTTTTCGTGCTCAGTAAATAGCGAACATTCAAAAATAATTGTTCTAGCAGTCCAAGAGAACTTTCAACGTAGCACGTTCAAACGAACAAACAAAATAACAATCTATTGAGTTGTATAATATTAGTATAGATAACTAAATCATATTTTATATGAATGGGAACAAACACACATTCTAAAAACATTTTAATATGCGCATAAATTTATTGCTAACTACCGCCTGTTCGGCTGCTGCAGCATTGCATTAATTTGTCGACATTTGTGTACTGTATAAATTCGAATATGATAGCCCCGAAAAATCTCAATTTAAAATGGCTTGTGTTTATATTGCCAAAGCAGTATATTATCGCCAAAATTTTGACTCCGATAAATGACTCCAAATTAACGGCTGCCACGGCCGTCTCGCGGTGTTTTTTATCACAAGTCAAACCTAACCTATTTACTAAACTATTTACTCGCTATGATTTGGTGATCATTTACTATTTTTCCCAGTATTAAAGTACTTTTTATTTGTAAGAGGGTCTCAATGTATTATTTGTTGGACTTTATAATATGTAATCCCATTTAAAAATTTAATTAACTTTATTCTTCAATTGTATTTTTTTATAATACACAAGTACATGACTATTGTATCAAACCTAATTAACATCTTACTGGGACAATGTAAGTATTATCGTCAATAAGCCTATTTGTTATTGGATTACAGGCTTGCTCTATAAATTATTTGTAAGTTACCATTTGCACGGATTTCTTTTGATATAAGTATTTAAATAAATTCGTATATAATTTTGATATTGCCACATGTTATTAATTTGATTCATTAATATAACTAGCCATCAATGTACAAACACAGTTATAGCTTGTTGCATCAGTAGATTTATAAAAGTACTAATATATTTCTTGTGTTAAAAAGTTGTACATTTTTCTTTTAGTTAAATTAGTACTAAATTTAAGTATATAGTTAGATATTCATGGAGAAAATATCGCTATTTTTTATTATTATTCTCTGTATACAAAGTAAATAGGAACGTTTAAACAGTAATGTTTTTATTAGTTTATACGTTATGCTGATTGTTGACAGTTTTAGACAGACAGACAGACAATAAAGGTGTAATATATAGAATTATGAGTAAATTACGGTTATCATGATTTAATGGGATTTGAAACCACCATTTCAATTGAATCTCAATCTGAAAAGTTCGAAAATATGAGTAATATCCTTCATATTCGTTTTACAGTTAAAATGCAAAGTTCTCTATCAAGGAGATGTTTATGACACAGCCGTGACTCGTGAGTAATAAATGAATATTGATGTAGAATTGAAAATAAATTATTTTAAAGATTCGGTATGTGTAAATATCAAATTAGCTGCAAGAACTCACAAGATTTTATGAGATGAGATAAGACTTATAGATAGCTTTTTTATAGATAATTAATGTTTGTATTGGTGTTTAATGTATAAATTTTATCATTATACTACCAGACGATGGATGTATTTTTCACATGTATCCAGAGAGAATGGAAATAATGTATGTGTGAGTGTAATGAAAGATGGATCATATTTTTTTTTTATTCTTTAGCGTTATCTTTTGGCCACAATCTCACCCGATGTCAAGTAACGATGTGGCCCAAGATGGTAACACGCTTAGCCCAATGTGGGAACTGGCTCTTAAGCGCAGCTGCCGAAACATACCTATGTGTGTTTGGCAAGAGATTTTCGACTTGACGGTGGTAGTTAGCCAGACGGGCATTGGAAAAACCCTACTACCATGCTATGTTTCCTTCACCGAAAGCTCAGGCTCATTCCAGGGATTCGAACTCACGCCGATCGACGCCTTGTTTGCAAACGCTACCTCTGAGCCATCATGGCTTTAAATATATATTTTTTTAATAGTACGATCAGCGCTCGCTCCAGCGGCTATGTCGCCCCGGACTAAAAGAAAAAATTACTCTTCCTTTTTTTTTTTTTTTTTTTTTTTTTTTTTTTTTTTCGAACTGACTATGCTGTTGGCCCGGGGGCCTTAACAGTTTCACCGGACTTGTTGGCGAGCGCTTAAGGCACTCAGCCGAGAAATTTTGGGCAACATGCGCAAGGGTGCCAAAGTGGCCGAACCTCGACTTGAGCTGTTGCCGTATTTGCAACATACGCGACCTAGCTAAATTTCTACGCGAATTCGAGCTAACTAACTATACATGTATGCATGTCTCTTGCCTCCTGGGAGGGAGGAAGAGACACGCGTACATGTATTTAGTGATCTGAAAAATTTTCTAAGGCTAACTAACCACAAAAAAGAAAAAAAAAAAGGTCCCTTACAAGACCTATGTACCTGAGTGTAGTGCATGTGTGTTCATACAGTGTAATGAATGTATGTCGGTAGCTAGTGATTGCAGTGTCACTGTATCGCGCGAGCAGCTGGCTTGAGGGCTCCCTAGCGGGGGAACGGACCTAGGCTCAAGTCGCTGCAGGAGAAGGCGGTCGAGATATGTGTGCGGGAGCGAAGTTTGCCGCCCGCCCCCTGCGGAGCGAGCGGTGATTACGCGGGCGTGGGCGCAAACACGCTTGGTTATTAGATACGGGCGGGAAAATCGCGTTCGCTTCCGTGATTTTATCATCGGGGTCAGATAAAATGTCGCGCGGGCGTCTATATTTGTTAGACATTCGGATGTCTGGATTCGGGTTCTGAGATGCGGCTGCCACTACTAGCTGGTTAGAATGGTTCGACGCTTTTTCAAAATAATTATTTGATAGGGACTTTATAAATGATTCGATCGAAGGTATTTCCATATCTTTATGGAGATCTACGTTCCGAGCGAACCAAGGGGCACCGACCGCCCTTCTCAAAAAGCGGTTCTGAACTATTTGTAACTTATTGAGGGTGAATTTACTTATGTGAGCAAAGACTGGGGAACTATAAGTTAGGATCGGTCTGATACAAGTCTTGTAGAGCGTGAGCTTATGTCTGAGGGACATTTTGCTCTTCGAGCACACGAGAGGGTGCAGGCGGCTTGAGACCATACCGGCTTTCCTTCGCACTCTATCGATATGTGCCTTGAAATTTAGGCGTTTATCCAGTGTGACACCCAGATATTTGATCTGGTTGGCCCACGGGATAGCCACATTAAATAGTTTGATAGCGGGAATTTTAACTAATCTTTGAGTGGGATGAAAGAGGATAGCGCTACTCTTATCGGGGTTAATTCCTATGCGCCATCTACGGAACCATTCGCCTAGCTTATCTACGGCTTTTTGGACTCGTAGCCTGAGGGTTTGTCTGTTCCACGAGGAACTAAACAGGACTGTGTCATCAGCGTAGGAACCTACCTCTACCTCGGGGAGGCGAGGGAGGTCACTGATATATAAGTTGAATAGAGAGGGCGCCAAAATGGAACCCTGGGGAACACCTGAGCGTATGGGATGAGGCTCAGAGAGAGCACCCTCTACTCGGTAGCAGAAGGTCCGGTCAGAGAGGTACGCGTGTATGATTTTAACTAATCTATCCGGGATTTGAAGTTCCAAAAGCTTGTGGACTAAACCGGCGTGCCAGACCTTATCGAAGGCCTTGGCGACGTCGAAGAAGACCGCAAGTGTAGGGCGAGGTTTTGGGTCGCGGTTGAAGTTTTGAAGAATGTGCTCCGTGAGGCGGTGCACTTGGTGGGTACAAGAGTGTTTGGCACGAAAACCAAACTGCTCAGGTGGTAAAAGATTTTTATCTGTGACTATTGACTGGAGCCGGTTCAGAAGGAGCCGCTCATAGACTTTTCCTAACGTGTTAAGGAGACTGATAGGGCGATAGCTGTCGGGAAGCGACGCTTTTTTGCCAGGCTTGTGAATACCTATTACTATGGCCTTTTTCCAGACGGCTGGAAAATGGCAGTGGGCTATGGCTACATTGAAGATGCAGACCAAAAGAGCTATGAGGTGATCAGGAAGAAGTTTGAGTACTTCGTTTCTGATACCGTCGGGACCAGGTGATTTTCTAGGCTTAAGGCCTTTAATGGTTGACATAACTTCCTCAGGCGTGACCGAGTCCAAATCATCTGTCGGGGGGACCGCGAGGGAATTTGTTACCGCCGATTCTATCGAGCTTACGAACTCGGAATCGATGTTAGCGCAGTTCGGAGAGCATTGATTTTCAAGGCTCTCGGCAAGGCATTCTGCTTTTTCAGCGCTATCGAAAGCGGGAGGTTTGCCGGGGCCTTGATCTAAGGGGGGCATGGGGACTGTATCGTCACATTTAATTGTGCGTGCTAATTTCCAGAAAGCCAGATGGGATGGTTGGATACCCTCGAGTAGGGCCCCCCATCTGGCATTACGGATTTCGGAAATGCGGCTTTTTACCGTTTTCCGAAGTGAGTTTAACCGCCTACGATTGTCCGCAGTCGGGTATGAATCGTGTGCTCGAGTCGCGGCGTTCTTTTCCGTGATCAGCGCTCTCACGTCGGCAGGAAGTATGAAGCGGCGTTCATTCGCCGCTTGCACCTCTTTCGAGGCCTTACTGACGGCGTTTTGGAGATGGCTGACCAGGGAATCGATCGCCAGATCGGCATCGGCTGTCGATTTCAACTCGTCTGGGACCCTATCCAAACTGGAGGATGAGGGATTGTGCAAGAGGTATCTGTTTAGCTTCGCATAGTCCACCACCTTGACGGAGGAGGGATGCTGGTCAGAAGGTTGACCTAGGTGGAGAACTACGGGTCGGTGGTCGGAGTCTAACTCATGTACGACTTGTACGAGTCTTATATTGAGAGAGACATTTTTTAAAAGTGCTATATCTAAAACAGATGGACGACAATTGTCCTGAAAGTGAGTGGGCTCTGAAGGAGCGATGACATCAAAGTCGAGAATGGCAGATAGATCCTCCAGAATCCTCCCGTTCGGGGAGGTAGTCGGGTTGTTCCAGATGACATTCCCGCAATTGAGGTCACCCGCTATAATAACTGAATTACCTAGTGCAAAAAGAGCCTCCAGATCTGATCTGAGAAGCCTTTTGTTCGGGGTGGTGATAGGCAGAGACGATTATGATTGACGAGTGACCAGTCATACCGAGTCTGCAAACAGATACCTCTATACTGGAGAGTTCGGGAGGTTCTATTGCTATGCAGTATAGAGAGCGTTTATAGTATATGAGGGTGCCTCCGCCGTTAGCGTGGACCCGGTCGTTCCTAATAATGTTGTAGTTCGCGATTCGGGGATTGCGAGCGCTGGGTTTTAGGAATGTTTCTTGGACTAGAAACACGTCTATTTGGTGCTCTCGGAGGAAGGCGGCAACTAGATCACGCTGAGGTCTAATTGATCGCGCATTAAAAAAGGAAAGGCACAAACTCTTAGGTTTGATCCGATCCATTTCTAATTTTGGCTATGTGAGGCGCGGACAAGCCGTTGAATAGTGGCGGCTATGCCCGGGAATTGGGTTATTGCGTTGAGCAATCCTAAGTCCTTATTGGAGTTAATCACCGCGTTGAATGCGATGATTTCTTGCACTTCATGCACAAGAAGAAGCTGGGTGAACCACTCCTTGCCAGCCAACGAGAAACCGAGGGCTGAGGTGGCGGGGGCTGCCGGGACCGGGACGGCCTTGACAGGCTTGGGTTTGATTAATGAGGCCGGAGGGGCCAGTGCGGGTGGGAGGGGTGCGAAGGGCGCGGGAGCTGGTGCCACTGGGGCTCGTGAGGTGCCTGGAAGGCTGGGGAAAGCCTCTAGAGACATTAGAGGCTGGATATGAGGCCGAGCGACAGGTACCTTGGGAAAGGTGGCCTGTCTGACTGGCTGGGGGCGTTTCGTGCGCGGGGCGCGGGGACAACCGCGATAATTTGCGGTATGTCCCGTTTGCTGACAGAGAACGCAGCTGGGCGGGGTGGGAGTGCCAGGAGTGCGAGGGCACTCCTTCGTGGCGTGGTCGTCTAGGCACTTGACGCACCTAGCGCGGAAACAGCAGTTACGGGAAGAGTGTCCGTAGAGCTGGCAGTTGTGACACTGCGACGGGATCCTATTTTTGTGTGGCGGCTCAACGGTTATTCCGGTGAGACCGCACACCTCGGAGAGGTTAAAAATAGACTTGCCCTCCTGGGACTTGTCTAGAAAGACAAGCACCATATTGTATGGTGCCCTGGTGGTGTGTTTGTACATCCTGTGTACCTCACGAATTGGGAAGTTCTGCTCCTTAAGGGAGACTGAGATTTGGTCGGGAGTGATCTCGACCGGGATCTGACGGATAACCACTCGCAGGAGGCGCTCCTCCTCGAGGGCATAGGTGAAGTAACCTAGTCTGTTCGACCGCAGGAGGGAAGTAAGCCTCCTTTGGTCATCGGAGGTGGACACCTGGACCTGGATCCCTGAAGGGGTGTTCCGGGCCCCGGTGTAGTGGAGCTTGAGCTCCTTACACTTGTCCGAGATTTTCGTCCAAGACGCTTTGTCTTGGATAGTGATTGGAGGCGGGCGGCGGGGTTTTTTCCCTTCAGCGGGTGCGGGGGCCGCAGTGGGCGCGGAGGAGGGGTTGGAGCGAGTGTTCTCGCTCGTTCGGCGTGCTTTTCCTGCGGCCTCGGGTGTAGGGGAAGAGGGCGGAGAGCCCCTCCCCTTCCTTTTGGTGGACTTGACGGTTATGAAACCGTCATTTAGTATGGTCTCGTTGGGGACCGCGGTGTCCATCGCGGGGACATTTACGTTTTTCCGCGCGAAAGGCGGCATTAATGATTGGATCTCCGGATCCGGAGATAAAGGCGAGAAAGAATTCGCCGTATTAATAAAAGTTCGCACTACGGGCGAACGTGACCGCGGACGCGGGAGAGAAGAGCTCTTAGAGCTCGAACGCGCCCGTGAGATCGACGAGCGCGAGCGCGGGGCACGCGTGTCAGGATGCGGGGGGCGCGGGGAGCGCGGCGAGCGCGGGCGTGGCGCGGCGGGTACTCTGTTTGACGCGGCGGTGAGGGGTACGAAGTGTGCGGCGGGGCGGCATTTCTCCGCGGGGGTCTGTGCCGGCGCGGGACGGACGCGTGGGTACTTCCTATTAAAGGAAACCAAGGCGTCGGGTATGTTCTCCTTGAGAAAGGTACGGAGCCTCCTTAGCTCTAGGGCTTCTGCAGAATCGGCCATTCCGGTGGCGTGTGGAGGACTGGGGAAAAAATTTGAAATTCGAATTCCGAATTCGAAACAAAATATAAACCTCCCCGCCGGAGGGGCAGGGGGGCGCGCCAAATAAAATTTAACGGACTATCCCGAGTCCGGCAAAGTGACCTGCGAGTCGAGGTGCAATGACACGCAGGAATGAGAACCTACCGGGCCTACGTGGAGGTCCCTATCAAGCCCGAGGCAGAGAACGCAGCCGGTATAAATACCTAGCTACGCCCAAACAGACACTCGGGGATGGATGTGTAGCAGGATCGGAAAGGTGGGAAGGAGACACTCAGGGCTTGACTATGACTCTATCAAGGGCCAAGATTCCTGAGCCCGACCAAGTACTATCGTTTACCTCTGAAGGAGGCAACCGAGGGGCGCTTGGGTCACGCACCCACTTGCTTTAGTTGGCACCGTCAGGTATCAGGCAAGTGACCACTAAAGTGTGGATTTCGTCGAATAGAAACAAATTGCTCTTAAAAGAGCAGTTTATGTTTGTGTAGCGTACTAAAAGTACGCGACACAATGGGTGCGAGCGAGACGGCGATACGCAGGTGCGGCGCAGGTGCGATGCAGGTGTGCAGCAAAGCCGGTCGATCGTAAAACTTCACAAAGGCGGCAGAGAGCGGTCGTAAACACGTCCGTTCCCGACGGCGGTCGTGATCGGAATCCTCTTCCTTAAGGATAAATAAACATTTATATTATCGGCATGTGACGATGCACAGCATCTGTGAGAGGGCGTTGTATACTTCCGCTTGTTTTCCACCAATCACAGCGCTTTAAACTGATGACCTTGTGCTCTGCAGCGCCATCTACTGAGTTTAAGTCACAGGAGGCCGGTGGGGGCATTTAATCAGTCATAGCGTCGTTACTTCCCGAACAAGCAACACGTCTACAGACCTACGTGGTCCTATATTCGCCGAAGTTTAAAAACCACTTGGGGTTTTTTGTGTGAATTTGAGTTATATTTTTTGTTGTTCGTTTAAAAAAGTTAAATAAAATAGTGCAAGTGACGAGTGTTTAGTACAAGCGATATGAATGTTAGTGCGCACGCAGCGTTTTAAAACCGGTTTAGCACTGTCGCGCCCGACAGGCGACGCTTTGGGCTCGTCAAGTATATCTTAACTCTCGTCATCGTTGTTCCTAAATTTTTCGGATAGCGAGGTAACATGGAGAAGATGCGGCGAGTCTAGTTTCAATCACTAGTTTACTTACACATGGAGAAGACGCGGTGAGTCTAGTTTCATTTACTAGTTTACTTACCCTCATTACGGGGCGAGGATATTTTATTACAAAAACAATGTGGTGTAATAATTTATGCGCTTTAAAATCGGAGGGTCTCCAATACGCGTGCCATCTGGCACCGGGTTAAAAGCGGCTTACTGCAGTTACTATTGAGACCTTTCCTTTACAATCGCGTCTTTTAATTCATGAGTACATTAAAAGCCATTAGAGTACCTCTGTTTGATCCTGAACGCTCAAAGCGTTTGGAATGATTGCATATCGGGTCTATCTTGGATATACATTCAGTATCCGATACTGAAAATAATACTCGGTCTCGTAGACCTGGAGTAAATTTTTTAATAACTTTTAACCTGTAATGTTTCTTCTGGTACGATGTTATCGCCAAAACAGTATTATTATGGTAAGAGTATATTTGAGATTTCTCACCTTATTCGAAATTTCACGTAGTAGTCACAGACCTCTCATGGCGCAGTGTTAGTAAGCTTTACTATTGAGCCGAGAGGTCGCGGGTTCGATTCCCGCATATGACCTTTACATTTGAACATAATTATTAGTTGTCTGGGTGTTAAATACCATATAATATATATGTGTACATCCAAAGCTTTACTTAGTTTAGAATTAAAGTGGTCGTTTATAAATGTGGGGACACACGCCCATACTTTTAGTAATGAAATCATGCACTCATATGTGTATATCAGCCGTTATTACCATAGTACTAACCACAGTACAAACAACCATACTTACATACAAGTAACCATAGTACAAACGCTGTTTAGTTTGGAATTAAGTGGTCGTGTAAATATGGTGATTTAACCCATATTTATTTTATTTAGTACTGAAATCTTTCATCCATATTTGCATATGTGTATATTAGTTTTTAAACGTCGTACAAGTTATGCTTAACTGGAATGAAATGGTCGCGTGTGCATATGAAGAAAAACCCCATATTTATTTTATGTACGGAATTATGCACACGATATGTAACATACGGTCACAACAACTTTAAAACCGCAAGGAGCGTATCCTGATCGATTTGTGTGAAGATTTGCTTAAAATTTATGTACGGAATTATGAACGCGATATGTAACATACGGTCACAACACCTTTAAAACCGCAAGGAGCGTATCCTGATTGATTTGTGTGAGGATTTGCTTAAAATCCGCGCAAGTTTTAATTTTATCTTCGACAAAGAGCCGCTATTGCTTTACTGACTACTGACTAGATGTTCGGGGCTTACTCCACTTCATGTGACGGGTCGTCCCGGCATGGCAGTGCCACCGGGATCGGGCCACAATGAAATAAAATGTTTGTTCGAAGGGAAAATTGTATGAAGCTTTCATTCTTTTGTATGAAGCTTACACTCTTGATACTGGTGGAATAGATAGTTGGATCCAGTGGTTTGAAACTGAAAAATGTATTCTCAAACAAAGTTTATAAGCCAGTATTTTCTTCTTGGCGAAGAGAAGGGAGGGCGAGCAGTATTGGTGACAGTGGCAGACCCTGCAGGCCTTCTCGTATCACGCGAATGCGCCTGCCATTCACCCCCTAAGCCCAAGCTCTCGTCTCATTCTAAAACACAGTCTAATTAAAATGGGTCTTTATCAGCAGCTTCAACCCGAATTTTACGAGGACTGTACCCGAGCGTATCGGGAACAGTGGCAGAGCTGCAGGCCTCATAAGCCCTTCTAATTTTCACGGGAATGTGTCTGCATTCGCCCTCAAGTTTGGCCTTGTGAAACAGTCTGATCAATTACCATCAGCGATTTCAAATTTTCACGAGGGCTGTCCCCGAGAGTATCCTGGACAGTGGCAGACGCTGTAGGCTCCATAGGCCTTTCTCGAGATTATTACGAGAATGCGTTTATTTACCCTCTATAGTCAACCTTAAGTAACAGAGACAATTGAATTAAGCAGTGGCTTCAGTACAAAACTTACGAGGGCTGTCCCCGAGCGTATCCTGGACAGTGGCAGACGCTGTAGGCTCCGTAGGCCCTTCTCAAGATTATCTTGGGAATGTGTCTGCCATTCACCCTCCAAGTTCAACCAAGTGTCAGCTTAATGAAACATTTCATCCAATTAATAATCGTCAATAGCTTCAAATTTTACGACAGTCATTCCCAAAGCGTATTTGGGAAAGCTTCAGACTGCTCAGACTCTGATATGTCACAAAAGATAAGAATCCAAGAACGATGGTGTGAACGATGATGTCGACGACGGGCAGCAACTCGGAGCCCAGTCTGATGTTGACGACTGGCAGCAACTCGGAGCCCAGTCTGATGTTGACGACTGGCAGCAACTCGGAGCCCAGTCATTTTACGAGCATATTTTTGTCAAGAGCATTGGCTTTTTAAGACCCTGCTGAACACTCTAAGTACATGATGTTCTTGAGGTTACTGACTGACAGAAACTCGAAGCACAGTTTCTTTATGACATGTTTTTGACTAAAACATTGGCTCTTTAAGACCCTGCTGAACCAGGTCAAAGATATACAACACTAATCGGGCACTTTCAGATCCCTCAATTCCCTCGGAGGGCAGAGTGGATCGTTTAGCTCAATTTATTTCATACATACTTTCAACACACCTTGTGTTACTAAGGTGACTGGCCCGTCGTTGGCTTTGTACTCCAAAGAACTTTGAGGTAGTGCTACTGTTCTGGACGATTTTCGTCTATCTGGTCACACTCGTTACTTCAAGCTCAGGTGTGGAGTACATGAGTTCAGGACGACTTTCATCTAACTGGTGATGTTCGTTATTTCAAGCCCAGATGCAAAGTAAAGGAGTGAGTGAATGTATATATTGTTATATATTGAGATGTACTGTCATTCACGTGAAGTCAGTATTGAATCCAGGTCAGCAGATAATTGGGCCTGAAAAGTCTACCGTTGACAGAGACAGATTTTCTAGGCAGTCAATGGAATAATCCGTATTATATATTCGCAAAGAAGGCGGACATCGTCACTAATCCCAAGCATCTTGACATGATCTCTTTGATATCTACTATCTCATCACGGATAGATTCTCACGAGGAAAGCAAGCAGCTGAGTAGCCAGCGCCGAGGACAAAATTTCTTTATTTGGATTCTCGGAAAACATTCGTTCGCTTCCATACAAATAGTTATGAAGAAATTACGTTAGAAGGATAGTCGACGTCACACAGCCCATCCAGGATGTCGGCTTATTACTCGGAGTGAAGGCATTACAAACCGATCAAACCCGCAAATAACGTTTAAACTTAAGTTATAGAATATTAAAAACATACAAAGCCTCATGGGATTGATGGGTTAGGTCAAGCTGTGGAATCGAATTTTAGATTCTTAACATTATAATTCCTAGAAGATACATTATCTTACCAATCTATTTTATTGCTTAAAACATTATATACTCGCGGGAGAGTCGTAATGGCAAAAGCTTTAATTCAAATTTTTTGCTTAACATTATGTACTCGCGGGAGAGTCGTAATAGCAAAAGCATTAATTCAAATTTTTCTTAGTTAAACAAGTGTAAAAGCAATTTCCCTTCGTAATTTAGAGCAGAGAAATTGTCAATTTGGTGTCCAAGTGCCATGGTTGTCTGAGGTTGTATTAGGATAATCCACCGCGAAGGACATAAGGCGTCATGTAGGCTTGCATTCTGCTCTTGGCGTCAGGCCGACGACTACACTGCCTAGTTTTATTGGAGGCGTTCTAAAACCTCTACAACGATGCTTGTCATTTTGATTCCCATCTCTGTGTAAAGCTGACGCAGGCTTAGACAGAGGCTATGGAGTTTCAATATCTTAGAATAAATAATAGTAATATTCTCTGGAATCCTGCCAGTGGAAATTGGTATTATGGCCACACAAACTTGGCCGAGTGTAATAGTTAGTCTTTTATTACTATGAAAGCTAAGACACAAGCTGCTTAGTGAACTCTTGTTGGTATCTGGATAAAAACTGGGTTGAGATTGAGTTAACTGAGTACTTTGGAATCGGTTGTCTTTTTTAAAATGGTATCGGGATTTCATATTCTTAGCCATAGTTGCTGGTGTAACAAAAATACAACTCTTAAGAAAAATTCAATAATTTAAAAAGTACTTGATTATTTTTATCTCGTATAACTTATTATTACGATGATAAATTTAAGTATTGGATTTATTACCAATAATATTTACTATAATAGGATTATTTTACTATTGTCATCGTGTGACTAGTTTAAATTATTTGTGTGTGATTACAGCTTAATCATACTAATTACATCCACTTCACATAGCGTCGTTATCGCGTCACCAGGAGTTATAAACACGTCTCTCACAGATGCTGTGCATCGTCACATGCCGATAATAGTGCAAGTTTTACATAAAAATAAAACTTGTATTATTGAGCATTGACGATGCACAGCATCCATTTCAAAGCTCCTGATGAGAGACTGCTATGACTGATTAAATGCCCCCACCGGCCTCCTGTGACTTAAACTCAGTAGATGGCGCTGCAGAGCACAAGGTCATCAGTTTAAAGCGCTGTGATTGGTGGAAAACAAGCGGAAGTATACAACGCCCTCTCACAGATGCTGTGCATCGTCAATGCTCAATAATACAAGTTTTATTTTTATGTAAAACTTGCACTATTTTTAAAATAAAGGTAAATAAATTTCATTTTTAATGAAAGCCGATACATTTTATTTACATTTTAATAAAGCTACGTATTTAGAAATAAACGTCACATTACACAAAATTGATGATCAAGCAGTAAATAAGAGTAAAAATTATTAATTGAGTATTAAACACATAAATATTTTACAATCAATTTTAACAATCAATAAAATTTTACAATCAAAATACCGCTCCAAATTTTTAAAGCCTTGACAAATATTTCCGGTTTGTCCGCCCCTACAGCGGATGCTGTATAATATAACATAACATCATTTTCATGTTGCTTAATACCAGCAAATTAAATCTGAATCTAATAAAATCTTCGTCCGTTATATATATCACTTTCTCGTTATTGAAAACAATTTTGAAAATTTCACCTAACAAAAAACTTCAGAATATGTTAAAAATATTTTGAACATACATTTTATTCTAAGTTAATATTTTTTGCTTGCTTTTACGTTTATTGAAGCAAGGTCGTATTTCACCTCACATTAACTAATCAATGCAGCCCATAGCCAACGTCAAACAGGATTATAGACCAAGCCCGGTGAAGGTGTAAAAGCCGTAAAGGCTCCAGGGCCCCTAAGGCTAACAATATAGTAAGTTCGAAAAAAAAAGAAGGATTGTAGAGAAATTGCTTACTCCTGAGTATCAAGTTACAAAGCAAACAAGTACCAATTCGTGTTACCAAGCACACCTTTTCGATAGATGCATAACAGTACAAGAACTGCTAGTACTACTAAAATGAATTGGACAATGGTGCTTTCGCAGTAAAATGTACGGAGTCACAGATCATAAATATATGCATTTTATTTTAAATATATTTATTGGAGCTGATATTGTTCAAAGTTAGTAATAATAAATTAACATTAAATAGGAATCACGACAGAATTTCAAAACAAATATTCATATTAAAATCATATATCTTACAAAAAATTACAGTCGCCTATATGAAATTAAAATCTATTAATAATTATCTTTAGAATCGATGTCTATAAGCTGTATATATTCAGGTAGAAATTATACGACAAAACCTATTTCGAAATTAGTCCAACCGTATCGATCGGTCATATCGCTGGGCGTTGAGATAACATATTTACGTATTGTTATGCGGTGGAAATTACCAGTTCTACTTTTGAAGAATTCGTTTTGGAAATGACTCCGGCGCCATGACGATATAAAACTTTTGTTTATAAACTTTCAAAAGACTTTCAAAGTCTTTTTTATGAAAGTAGAAGTAAAGAGAACTGTATTTATCCGAAAGATCTAGTTAAATTGTTACAGCGTTCTTATCGTAAAAGTACCAAATTCGAAAGTACACTGTTAGAATAGTACACAATTTTACAGAGAAAAGCTTATATCCAATATTTAAAATTAAATTGTACAATGTCAAATTTTCAGATTACACCTTATAAAATACCATTGGTCTAAATCGCATTAAAATTTGCTATACTACGTTATCACTTAACCATTTAATTAAACACTCTAATTTATAAAACCATTTTTTTATTTTACTGTTTTATTTTTATATATAAATTTATATTTTATAAATTTTATAAATTTATATTTTATAAGCTTGGCGAATAGTTATAATTGCAGACCAAACCCTTATTATATGCATTTTGGTAGACATTATTTTAACTAAAAACCCATAGGAGGACCCTTCATCTTCAATTCAAACACTTCACATTCAATCACTTTGATTTTATTTATGCAGACAGTTATAGATAGTAGGTACAAAATATTTTAAAGCCTTACAGGTTCTTGTATCATTAGTTAGTTATTCATTAGTTTATTGGCAATTAAAACTTGCCAAGTTAGAAATTCCATATTATTGAAAGTAACAAATTGTTTTGTAAATGAAATGAAGAATGTATATTCCTACAGCTATAATTAAAGGAACCGGTATGTAACTTGGCACCACAGCTTCTTTATCGGTGACAACAGCTACCCTGAACGTCGTTTCTGCCGAATTTGGCCTCTTTTTAACTAGCTTATATTAGCTTCACTTGTAACTAACTAACAAATTTGGTAATAAAATCTTAGAAATCAATTTTAACCTACTTCTTGTTGTCGTATCGAAATTAATTTTGTATGTGTATGCAGTTCGGATGATAACACTATAATTTGGTATCTTAGAGCTTATCTGATGATGGAGCCAGGAGGTGGATAGTGGAACATATCAGTGGCTACTAACATAAACCCCTCGAGTTTGGGCTCATATGATTTGTTTTGTCAAGGCTTTGTAACGAGGGTCTGGTAATGGAAGTCTTCAGTGGTTACTAGCAAACCACTTCAATTTAGGCTCTTTTAGGCAATTTAGGACTGGGCTTGGTAAAGAGATGTTATTATAAGACTAAAAAATTATATTAATTAGTTAATAGTTAATTTTTAGTGCTTAGTTAAAGCGTGTTTTAAATATTTAAACTTATTACATAACATTTATGTTTTTATTGGGATATCTTTTACCAATAAGTATAAAATTAATAGTTGGGATGTGGGTGTGTATCACAGCATTCTGGCAGAACCAACGTTAGATGCTTCCAGAATGTTGTGTAGTTCTTTTAAGTTCTCTTTTTAATTAATTAAAAGTCTTCTTTCCAAAAATGGTATAGTTTTATAAATTTAAATAAAACAAAGAACGCGTGAGATATCATAGAAATTTTTTATTCGTTTGAAAAGTCTATCGATGTCATCATGTATGGAATATAACATCGTGCTAAATCGTTCACTGGGTGGCCTGCATCCGTAATGTCCAATTTTTCATGACTTTGTCGCATGAATCAGGCTGAATTTTACCGATGGCATGGGTTATGTTGGCTTTGAGGGCCGCTGTGATTTTTAGTTTATTCGTATAACCTACGACTTAAGAAAACCCCACAAGAAAAAGTCTAACGGGGTCAAATCGCACGATCTCGGTGGCCAGTTCACATAAACTCCACGAGAGATGACCATGCCCTCAAATCGCTCATGCTGAATGTCCAATGTGACATGAGATGTGTGGCATGTAGTGCCGTCCTTTAGAAACCACAATATGTCGTTGGTGTCCATATTATCCAATTCAGGCCAAAAGGAGTAGCTGATCATCGACCTATAGCGCTCGCCGTTGACGTTGATGGCCTCACTTCGGTTACGACTTATAGAAGTCGTACACGAACTGGACTCCGATCACCGCCCGGTTATCTTACAACTCGGGCAACCGTTCGACCCCAGTCCGCCAAAAGTCAAAGTAGTTGACTACGCGATCTTAAATCGTTACCTAACCGATAACGCGACCCTGTCCAGCTTAGCTAGGATCCCCGACGTATTAGAGTCAACAGCAGACGCCGACTTAGCGATCGATTCCCTGGTCGACTACCTCCAAACGGTGTTAGGGAGGCCTCGAGAGAGGTGCAAGCGGCGAACGAACGCCGTTTTATACTCCCCACTAGCTTACGAGCATTAATCACGGAAAAGAACGCCGCGACACGTGCACACGATTCTTATCCGACGAGGGATAACACCCGTAGGTTACGGCGACTTCAGAGAGAGGTTAGAACTCGCATCGGCGAGTACAGAGGTCACCGGTGGGATAACCTCCTAGAGGGTCTCAAGCCGTCCCATCTGGCTTACTGGAACCTCGCCCGCTCTCTTAAGTTAGAAGCTTCCGCCCTGATGCCGCCCCTCGAAAGGAGCCCCGATCTCCCACCCGCGTTCGATAGCGACGATAAGGCAGAATGCCTTGCCGCAAGCTTGGAGAGCCAGTGCTCTCCAAACTGCGACAACGTAGACACTGCCCACATCGAAACTATCGAGACCGCCGTTCAGGAACTAACGACGATTCCCCCCGCGAAAACGTTAAACCAGGTCACGCATGAAGATATTTGTTCTGTTATTAAAGGCCTTAAGCCTAGAAAGTCCCCTGGCCCCGACGGTATCAGGAATGAAGTACTTAAACTTCTTCCCGATCACCTCATAGCTCTTTTGGTCTGCATCTTCAATGTAGCCATAGCCCACTGCTATTTTCCAGCCGTCTGGAAAAAAGCTATAGTTATAGGTATTCACAAGCCCGGCAAAAAAGCTTCGCTTCCCGATAGCTATCGCCCGATCAGCCTTTTAAACACACTAGGGAAACTTTACGAGCGGCTCCTTCTGAACCGTCTCAAAACCGTTATAGATATTAAAAATCTATAACCTCCCGAACAGTTCGGTTTTCGCGCCCGACACTCGTGTACACATCAAGTGCACCGCCTCACGGAGCACATCACGAGCAACTTTGCCAAAAGTAGTATCGCCCCCGCCCGTACGCTTGCGGTCTTTTTCGACGTAGCTAAGGCCTTCGATAAGGTCTGGCATGCCGGACTAGTCCACAAGCTACATCAATTAGAAGTCCCGGATAGGTTAGTTCATCTAGTTCACGATTTTCTACGCGACCGCACCTTCCACTACCGAGTGGAAGGAGTACTATCTACCGCCCACCCTATACGCTCAGGCGTCCCGCAAGGTTCCATTCTGGCGCCTTGCCTTTTCAATCTGTACGTCAGCGACCTCCCGAAGCCCCCCGGGGTCGAGGTAGGGCTCTACGCTGACGACACAGTCATATATGCGTCAAACAGACACAGAAAAAATCTCGCTTGCGCAGTCCAACGTGCCGTAACCACTCTCGGGGAGTGGTTTCGAACGTGGCGAATAGCTATTAATCCGTTAAAGAGCGCCGCGATTATGTTCGAACCGCATACATGCAAACTACCACGCACGGTAGGACCCCTCTCATTATTCGGTACGAATATCCCTTGGGCCACCAAGACTAAATATCTGGGTGTCACCCTCGACTCGAAGCTTAACTTCAACGCACACGATACTATAGTCAGGAATAGGGCCATTTGGATCCTTTCCCGCTTGCGACCCTTGCTCAGTTCGGTAAGCAAAATGTCCTTAAGACATAAGCTCACACTGTACAAGATGTGCGTCCGTCCGATCTTGACATATAGCTGCGCCGCGTTCGCACATATGTCCAAACATAACTTTGCCCGCCTGCAAAGAGTCCAAAATCGGTTTCTCCGTCGCTTGCTTGACCCTCCAGCCTTCGTTAGGAACATGGACCTGCACAGGGACATAAGGCTTCCCTCGATAGAAGCCTATGTGAAATATCTCACCAGGAGATACTTCGATAGCGCTTCGAATCATCCCAACCCGCTCGTAAAATCCACCGTGAACTACGTCCCAGACAACTCGATCCCCGTTGCCAAACGTTATAAACGCCGTCCGCGAAATCTCTTTGTCGATCCCGATGACGACATCGAGAACGCTAACAATTTCTACGCGTCCGCTCCCGCAACATATGCGTGCTCGCGCCCACGCCCGCGAAACCACCGTTCCCTCCGCAGGGGACGTACGGTTAACTTCGCTCCCGCACACCCGCCACGACCGCCCTCCTCTGCGGCAACTCAAGCCTAGGTCCGATCCATCGGCATGGAGCCCTTGAGTCAAGCAGCCGTTCGCGCGATACAGTGACTCTACATTCACTAGCTTTCACAGCCATACATGACACTGCATTATACACAGATGCACAACACACAGGTACATAGGTTCTGTAAGGGACCTTTTTTTTCTTTTTTTGCCTAGTTAGATTAGACAAAAAAATTCAGATCACTAAATACACATACACATGTTCCTTCCCTCCTCCCAGGGGGCAGAAACATGTATATATGTATAGTTAGTTTAGATCGAATGATAGGGATTTAGTCAGATCGCGACTTAATTGCATACGCGCAACAGTCCGAGCCGAGGTTCGGCCACTTTGGCACCCTCGGATGTTGTTGCTTAGCTTTCGTGGCTGAGTGCCCTAAGCGCTCGCCCCCAAGCCCGGTAAAGCTGTAAAAGCCGTAAAGGCTCCAGGGCCCCTAATGCTAACAGTATAGTCAGTTCGAAAAAAAAAAAAAAAACGTTGATGGCCTGGCCAATGTCGTTCTCAACGAAATATAGCCCGATGACGCCACCAGCACAAAATCCACACCAAACAGTGATTTTTTCGGGATGCATTGGACGCTCTTGGATCTCATGTGGATTGGTATTTTCCGAAATTCATCAATTTTGTTTGTTGATGCATTCATACAAAAATGGCTCACTTCGCTGAAGATGATTTTTTGATGAAAATTAGGGTCAGGTTCCAACTGCTCCAGGGCCCACTCAGCAAACACACGTCGTTGTCTATGGTCGTTTACCTTCTGCTCCTGGCTTAGTTGAATTTTGTGCGGATGCAGGCCCAAGTCACGACCCAAAATTCGCCAAGTTGTGGTCTGCGAAAGGCCGACTTCTTGTGAGCGACGCGAAATCGACTGCCTCGCATTTTTCTACAGACTTTTACAAACAGCGGCGATGTTTTCGCCACATCTTGCGTTTCGTCGTCGTACAGATGTTGATTATTTTTTAGTGAACTAGTGAACTCAAATTTATCCACCACAATGCGTATAGTCCTCTCGGTAGGGCGATTTTGGCGACTGTAAAATGGGCGAAGCGCGAGGAACGTTGCCCGAACAAAACACCAATTTTAATAAAACAATTTTATCAATTACACGCGTTGTTGAATGCCATGGTGATTTGGCAAAAAAGACTGAATAAATGACAGCCAATTCGATAGATGTAGGTTCAACAATATGGCCGCTATAAACTGTCAAATTTCGGAAGTCCCTATTGGAAGACCCGTTAGTTCTTGTTGGTAAGTAGTAGATATAAGTCCCTAAATAATTTAGGAATATAAAAAAACGTAATTTAAAACAAGAAATAATTAAGTGATTGTTATTTGTCTTTTTACGGTGGAAACAATATACACACTTACAAAACCAAATTAATTTTAGACCTTTATGGGGCTCCGAGCGAAATTTTTGTACTTTATTTTCCCTAAAAATAATGTTTTGCGGGGGCAAATGAGTGCTATTACTCAGAAGCTTAATGTCTGTGAGCTCCTAATTTTCAAAATTTATCATGCGGATTTTATTTTGTTTAAAATTATAACTTTAAAGTTAAAGTAATAAACGAATTATTGTTGTTTATATTTCGTGGAACATTTCTGTGGTTCAACAGTCAATTCCCGCTGAGGCTCAATAAAGATGTAGTTCGTTTGATTTAGTTAGAGCTTGGTGAATTATTATATAAGAGAAAAATGCTTTAAGGGAAGACTAAAAATGTGTTTTGATAAAATCGTAGCGAATTCAAATGATACATAATAGAGATAAATGGCTTAAATTACAGAAGGTTTACTCTAAACCCTTAGAGGAAGCTTAAGAAAAAGTAGCTTCCTACATTGGAGTGAAGTCATTGGCTTGATTATGGCCTACACTTTCCTCCGTGAATTATAGCAGGCTTACGCCAGACTGATAGAGGAGAGCTGTGATAATAAAATGCCCCAAAAAACAGTATTATTGCAACCAATATAATATGAACTCATAGGATTGATTATGGTTTACATTCTTCTCTTTAAATTAAACGAGGTTTGCGCCAAATCGATAAAGGAGAGCTATAAGAGGAAGAAACCTAAGCAAAGTATAGTATCAACCATTATAAAGTAAACTCATAGGATTGATTATTGCCTGCTCTTTCCGATATGGAAGACAGCCTTTATATATCTAATTATTCTAAAAGAACTGAGGAAATAAACTAAGATGGAATTCTATTCATTTATATATTAATTATGAATAGAACACAGTATTGGGTCCAACTATTATTCCTAATTAATTTAAATAAACCCTTATTGCGCAATTCTTCCTTTTTTACTAGCTTGGCAAAATGACTGTACAGTGCTGATGGTAAGTACGGTTTACTCCACATACGACGGCGACCGTCGATGATACAAATATTATCAACAGTGTACGATGTCATGCCGATCTGCTGAAATCCCCTCGTTTGAAGAGCCCAGTATCATAAAAAGGAGAGAACACATCAGCTGGGAGACTATTTCATATCTGCACGTTACGGCAAAAGTATGAATTAGCGAACTTCTTTGTTCGTGCTATGATGGGCGTTACAGTGTAGCTGTAGCTTTGTAGAAAAAACTGCGTGGTACTGTAGTGGAAGGGAGGTGATGTGATAAGGTCAAACACTTCTTCAGAACAGTCACTATGATACAGACGATAAAACACGCTCAGCGAGATAATATCTCTTCGCAGCTGAAGCGGTTCTAAATATTTAGTGACTTAATAATTCGCCGCCACTTCAACTCTACTGATTTTCTTTGCATATTATACTATGCATAATTGAAATTAAAAAATTGCTTCCCATCACAGCTTATACTTTATTATTTCAACGTGTCTTGAATTATCTAGATCAGTTCAAACAATTCAAACATAGTACATATATGAAATTCCTAATTATTTCTTATTCCATTTAAATACGTTTCATAGTAAGTAATGAATACTTTATCAATTTTAAATCGATATATATATAACAATCAGGAAGATGTTTGGCATTGTAAAATTATGTTATAAATACTTCACGATGTCATTGGACTTGGCACGAGATGTTATGATCTCTATAATTATAAAATACTCATACCTTGTGTTACTATCCCTTACGACATAGTAATAATGCAGTTTATGTAGAAAAAAGGCCATAGTAAATTTGTTAATTAAGTATTTATTGATATTTAAAAAAGGTTTTAAGTAAATATTGAAATATTAGAGTAACAATTTTTTATTGTAGCATGTTAATTTTCAATATTGTTGATGTTTTTCTTCATGTATGTGAGATACATTATGTAATATATAAATAATATAAAATCAACTCTAATAGCCAGGTATACAGATCGAAATTGAAGCTGTAAATTTATAAGCTATCTTTTCATTATTTTACTCATAATGTTTGCTGTATGGAGTTGTTAATTTTGTTGTGGCTTGCGCATATTTAAAGAGTTTTCAAAATTAGCTAAATAAAAGTAGAACACTGGCATTCGCACAGAAAAACAAATTTATTTTAAGACAATTGTAAAAAGCTAACTTCCGTGGCATTTCTTTTAACAAGTGGGCTATTTTTTATACGAATTTTTCGGTTGACAACTGTCTCATTTACATTGTGCTACAGTGATCGTGATTGTTATCATATCTATTTGTAACCTTAATCAAATATTTTTTAAGTTCAATTCATCGATTTGTGAAATAATTATTTAAAAAAAAAACATCTTACCAATTCTTTAGCTATATTTCGTCACAAAAACTTTAAATTCTTGATTACTATGACTCACAGAAATATTTTACACTAAAGTTTTAATAACGAGATTACACTGTTAATTTCGTCTTTAAAACACTTCTAATAATAAAATGACTAAAGCACACTTCTTTTTATATAGTTACTTTGAGTTTAAATGTTTTTAAGGGTTGTTTTAAGTAGGATAAAAATGTAGTTCAATTTCATTTATCAATCGTACAAATAGTCCACAAATCTATATTAAAAAAAATATAGGTCGAAACTGAACAATTTCAGTCGTTTTTTATGTATATATATGTTCAGATATAGTTTATCCAGAGGACGCATATTTAAACAGACTGGGTACCACTAAAAAGGATATGTTAATCACTTAAGTCTGTTGGAAAGGTTGGCAAAAGTTACCGAAAGAGATTTTGGGTGGCATTTTAAGCTCGCGTGATTTAATTGCTAGTTTTATTAAGAGACATGGAAGGGTTATCTCGACGTGGAGTAGAATAGAATTCGTTTGGTCGATCGTAGTTCATCGGGCGTTGTAAGGAGACGTGCGTTCGAGTGCGGAACACAGGCGCGACGCGACGAGCGACGAGCGCTCGACTCGAAATACGACTACGGACTCCGCTTATACTCCTACTGAAAACTCTCTCTGCCAGCCATGCTCAATAGTTAAACCTATGCACTATGCAATCGTCGTGCAATTTTTAACACTCTCATTTATTTTTCAGCCAGTTGAAAAGCGTTAATTCTTACATTAAATCAAGTTAAACTTCTATTACTCTACCTAACAAACACAATTAGCATCTCTACATAATAGTTAATTTCGGCAATGAAATAAGCTCTGTCATGAGAGACAATTAATGTATGTTGTAATGGCTTTATTGAATCATAGCCTCGTTAGTATGAAAATGTTATTAATTATTGTCATTGCAATTAGTCGTGCAGCTTATTTAACCGTTAACATCGCATTTAACATAGGAATTTGTTGTGCACAATAATAGTACCTACATTTGAATTTTTGGTGGCATCTTAATATATTATGTAGAGGTTTTATTTATTATCAATTATGTTGCATAATTTTATCCTGTATTATGTAATATTGGTGCCAATTTGCGTAATATAGTTTAATTATTGTTTAAAAGGAAAGTGGATTTTGTTAGAATGCTGAAATCATCACAAGATATCTATTTTGTAAAAGGAAATAATTACTCACTTGATTATGGAAGTAATAATCTTTAACAACAATGATTGCTTAAGGGAAAAGAAGAGGAGGAGTAGAGTCTATGTTTATATATGTCTACCTATTCATAATGCTCTCTATAAATTGAAGGGATTAATGATAATGCAATTAAAGAGTCATATTTTTAATTAGTGCTAACCTAATTTGCATAATATAATTGTATAGCTAAAACATTATAGTGAATTTATTCAGTTGTACGCAATAGCACTATCACTTTTTATTTTTATTTCTAAACTCATTTGTTATGGTAATTTACAACATTTATGAGCCTACTCTATAAGCTAATAAATTTAGTGCCTAGGCCGTAAATATGATTTCACATTAAGAGACTAATTAGAAAAATACAAAAAACGATTTTAAAATCTCATAATAATTATTCGGAAAGAAGACGTCGCAGATCATGCGCATGAGTTGACGTATACTATGTGACGTCTTTAGCACGCCCGCCACTCGTCGACGTACCGTCTATTCTTGTCTTTGCGACATTTCTGCGCGTAGAAGACGCCGCGCCGACATGCAAACGTGACACCGCGGTACCGATACCGTAACGAAAATATTTGACGACATTCAAAGGTCAACTGCACAAACCACAAATATAATACCTATATGTTTCATTTCAAATATTTACGTTTAGTTTAGGTAATTAAGAATGTAGCGTAACGTCGTCAAATATATTCTTAACATATTTTAATGAGCTGACTTTGAACTAGTAAGAAGACAATGGAACAAACATAATAAATGGTAAACATAGTTATGCTTAATTAAACCCTTAGATCTACAGTGATATATTTACATACAAATAAAAAAAATTGTACATATTTTATTGAAGCTATATATCATATTATATCGACCCATTTCGCCACTGGTCTTCTTCGTAACACCATGTAATTTAATGAGACCCATTAGTTAAGTCCTAACCTAATTTTAAACTTTTGTCAAGTCGTAACCAAATCTGGTCAATTAAATTTTTTTTACACTTACATTTCACTTTTTATGAAAATAAGAAATCATGTATTTAAAAGTGTTAATTCGGTTTTTTTTTTTTGTTAAGTGTTTTTACTTCAACATCCCCATCATAATGGATAGAGATTTCAATCCACAACAAGGTATAAACCTCCCCTTTTACGCCATTCATGTCTATTCTATGCCAGCCTTCTTCACATCTTTCCGACAAGATTTCTAATGGCGTTGACCCATCTTGCCCTCCGTCGGTCTTCTTCATAACACCATGTAATATTATGAGACCGATTAGATGTCCTAACAAAATTAAGTCAATCTTAAATTTAGGTAGTCCTAGTAAATATGAAACATACTTTTCATATTTTAAAACAAACATAGTTATAAGATATGAAAGATATGTCGAGTGTAAATTTTTAGATTTCAAAAACTTATTGATCCGTACGAAGCTATTGAAATTTTAATTTAAAATTCTTTATAATATTTTTGTTTAGGAAAGCAAACTGTTATTTTTAACAGATGAAGTAATATAACTGGTCCATCAAAATGATTGATACGACATCCAGGAAATTCTGTACAAGGGAAAAAATAATCTTTATTTAGATAATGCGGATCGATGGGATTAATGATGGATAGACGTACATACGTAATTATTTTTAGTGTACTTGTTATTCATATTATTTGAGCTCCAATATGGAATTCTTGGTATACGTAGTGAGATGAGCAGTGAGACGGCACTTAGGATCAGTGTTTATTGTAGTTGACTTATTACCGGATGTCTTCACTACGTGGGTCTACTTCGCGCGAGAATGCTTCCAGCTTTTTTTCTCGAACTTATTATACTGTTGGCCAGCTTAACAGCTTAACAACTTCACCGGGCTTGTGGGCGAACGCAAAGAGCACTCAGTCGAGGAAAACGGGCAATAAGCGTAAGGGTGCCAAAGTGGCCGTCCCAGCTTGGGCTGTTGCCGTATATGCAACCATCGCGATCTAGCTAATTCAAAACTTCCAGCCCGTCGTTGCCTGCTTATAAGGTACGTGCGGTCACAGATCACGTCTGTTGCTATCCCGCCCAGATAATAGTCTGGGTTAGTAAAGTCAATAGTGCGAATACTAAGTCATTAGTACGATTCCATAATCACATCAAGACGATTCTCCGACTTATATTAAATAAATAGTATCTTATTTAATATTACGCGTTGGTAAAGGAAGCCTGTCCTTATAACATGTTGGAACTGGCATGTAATAATAAAACTTTCAGTACTAGTAACGAGAAAGTCATTTTTATGAACACATTAATAACAAAAATATAATTTATTTATACCATGAAAAATTTAAATTTAATAGATACAAATAATAAAAATAAGGTTAATTGAATATTTGTACAAAACAAAATGAGGTATTAATTACGTGACACTACTGTCTAACTACTGTCATTTTATTTTTGCTTTATGGTAAGGTATTAAAAGTATACACTAAGGAAGGATTCATAGAAATTATATCTTTGAAGGTGAAAACAGTGTAAAACTCTAATTTGGAAATTGAAAGCATCAGAAGTTGCATACAATTTTAAAAATAAGTATCTATTTCAAAACTGTTAGGTAGTAATGAATATGTCTAGTCATATATTTTTTGCAATTGATTTATTGAGGATGAAAAAGGAGTTAAATTTATGTACCTATAGATATATGATGATCATATTTAAGTTCTCGGTTAAAACTCAATATAAACGTAATACAACGGTTTTTTGAATTAAACCGTTGAAAATAATTATCTTTAAATGATATGTCATTTCTCAAGTGATATATGTCTATATGAATTGTCAATGTTACGAGTAACAATAAAATTACAGAATGACAACAAACACTGCGTAACAAACGCGTGTGGAGCCGCGAACACACCGCTGGTAATAAATACATATATTAATAAATACACGTACGTACATTTCACACATTAATAAAGGTAAGTAGATACAACTGGGAAGCCTGGGATAGTTTATTTACGTTAATTGGTTATGTAAAGTAGGTAGGTAATATCTTATTTTCCATTATTTATAGAGCGGTAAGTAGTAGAAATATTACCATTCTATAGTGTACCTACCTATTATTAATAATAATTAATCGTGAGACTAAGAAGGCATGCATGTCATATGTCAAATATTTATTTTAGAGATGTAGCATAATTTAAAATGGAAGATGATTTTACGATTATCGATTCTTTTTTAGAGCTAAATATAATCCATAATATGATTATGCTTTAAATAAATCGAGTGATGTGTAAGCCGTGCAAACAAAATAACAAAAATAATCTATAACAACAATTGAAATCGCAATCTGGAACACTTGAATGCCTGACTCCAAACAAAAGATTAATTCTTCCAGTCAATATTCTTCATTGCGTGTTGCTGTAGTTGTTGCGTGTTATTTGAAATTTAAAAATATATTAATAAATTAAATGTTCAATGTGTAAAATATACAACATGATCAATACCATTAGTTTTTAATTCGTACGATTAATACGATTTATTTTTGATTCCTTGGTTTATTATTTTGGTCTATTCTAGTTTTCATAACTAACATAGAAATTAACAATGCACATAGTAAGAAAAAGAAAACAGAAATTCACAAAAATCATTGTAGAGAGGAAGTTATTTAGGATTCTGTCGTGTAAAATGTTTTTATAACGCTTATCAGTATGAAAAAGTTATTTTATTGATAATCGATAGTCGAAATGCTTGTTTTTAGGCTATGTCATAATTTGCTCGACGTAACAATTTACGTTCTGTGGATATGTCGTACAAGCCTTCGTATGATGAATAAGGTGTAGTCAGTGATAATATGAATAATCGAATAAAATTGTCTGACAGTTATAAACCGAGTTAAAAACTGCTTCGATAGATTGTTTCAATGAATTAATTCAACTGCTTCATTCAATGAATCTTTATTACTTAAAATTGACTGATTCAATATATCGTCTAAGGAGACATTAGATACTAAGATACTTGATACCTTCCATATAAAATATTTATAGTTGTAATATTTATTAAATACAAAACATTCAATAAGCGACATCTGTAATCGAACATACACACTAAATACTTACCTAACAAATGTTTTCTAAAGAATCAAACTACAGAAAAAAACAGTTTCGCACAACACTGCATAGATGACGTTTTATTTTTGTTAAATTATTTGTGTTGTATTAATATCGTACTATATCTATACTAATATTATGAAGAGGTAAAGTTCGCCAGTTCGAATGTAGGAGGTAATCCCGGGAACTACATATCCGATTCTGGAAAATCTTTTACTAACAGGAAACTATATCATCCTTGAGCGCTATAGGACTATATTGTATTGTTATTAAGTTTTATATTTAAACTAGTGGTGCGCCCGCGGCTTCGCTCGTTTTAATTACTACCATTAAAAATTTCATCAGAATAGGTTGATAACTTTTTTTTCTACATTTCCTAAATGTATTATTGACAATTCTTATAGCCTATCAATTATATAATGACGTATGCTTTCTGTCTAAAATTTTATTTACTATTTCCAAAATTATTATTGAAAATTAAGGTAGCATATCATTTGATTAATGATAAATTTCCCCTGAACAAAATTTTATAAGAATCGTTCAATCCGTTTTTGAGTTATATCCAGACGTACACCAGAAAAAATTTTTTTTAATGGCATCATCGTTATTCATGTTCTTCATACAGGAAGTCTATCGCGAAATTTGAAAAAAAAATTACATGTACCTACAGACAGAACTAACATTTATTTAATATAGAAAACGCTTAAAAATCACGGGCTGTTGCTAGTTAATTATAATAGAAATAGGAAATTTTCTTACACAATCATTTTTAAAACTTATAGTATTAAATTGTCGTTTTATATAGGAAATATGAAACACATTTTTTTATAAAATATATATTTAATAACTCGAAGTGCTGGCAATTATTTTCCATGCCATTTTGACATTTTAATGGAAATTCACTGATGCCTCTGCCAAAGAAATCCTGGAGATGGATATCGATGAAGTCTTATAGGGGATTTTAACCGCTTCATCAGATTTGAAAATTTCCCCCGTAACAAACAATCCAAATTTGCAAAAAAATGTTTGAGCAAGCACTGGTGACTATGGTGGGAAACGGAGAGCTTCTAGTCATAACTCCTGTAGTTTTGAGGCGGTCCGTTGCGCTAGCGTTGTCGTGAAGAATGAACTAGAACTATTAATAAGTATTATTCGTTTGACAGCGAGCCTATCCATCATCATATGCAATTCTTCACAGTACACGTCTTCAGTAATTGTTGTGTCAGGTCTCAAGATGTTGTAATGAACAATCTAGGCCCAGATCCACCTTATACGAACAAGCTTCTTCTTTAACTCAATTTGCGTTTAGGACATGATTTGATTGCCTCCCTCGTATACAAACGGTGCGACTGACGTTTTCCATTACCATACAGGATACACTTTTCATAAAAAGCGACAATCTAATTCAGAATCCCCTCATTTGTGAGCCTATTCAATAAGTTAAAGCAAGGTTCGACACACATGGTCGTACATTTCCTGCTAGTGTGCATAATTGTATAGATAGATTTAAAAGGCATTTCACTTGGATTATTGCTCAGAAAATCTGTCTCTTGCATGACTGACAAAATGATTATTTACCAGTATGCAGTGTGTATTATAGCGTTATGGTCCACACTACTTATGATTACTACTTCTTTAAAGTAACTGAAGCTTTACTAATTCGTTATCACAAATAAAGATCTTATTATATATGTAAACCAAAGTTGAAAATTCCCAATATTGAGCAATACGCTCTTCACGCGGAATAACACGGCCACGTATTGGCGATTTTGCTCGTCAAATATCGTTTAGTTTCGGTAATTCGCCAATCTATCACATATGATATATCTATTTAATGGGGTTATACAAAATATGCCTTCATAGTCACTAATAATTTTATTTTTTAAGTTTTATTAAATTAATAAATGTCCGACAAATTCGTTGGAGGTGCGAACTAGAGGATATTTATTTTATTTTATTACCCCTCACCCGTGGTTACTTTATTCGAAAAACTGTCTACAGCGAAGCCGACAACGCGCTCGTGTAGCGTTGTTCCACTTCCCGTACTTACCTACAGCTTGTCAGATTGCTTCAAGTTCATACTTACTGCGCCCTCCTTACAGCCATAGCGTGGATATATCTAGCTATCATATAAAACAAGAATTTTTCGAATACGATTGGTAGTTTCAGAGAATAACGCGTTTAAACATACAAAAAAAACTCTTCAGCTTTATAATAATAAGTATAGATTTTTGAGAAACAGCATCCGTACTTAAAATTTAATACAATTAAGCTTCCAATAGTTATGAGTAACACATAAAAATACAAAATATAAGGTCAAACTAATTAAAAATTAACAAAAGTACAACAACTTTAATGTAAAATTATACAATAAATATCACGAGGATACAATATTGAAAACAATTAACAATTAGTAATAATAACAATTAATAATAATAATTTAGTAGGTTGGGATATCTGCTTCAACGATAATTTGTCTCATTAATTTATTAATCACAAAAAGAAGCAAATAGTATCGACTTTATTTTTATTCGTGTAACATAATTGACAATAAATGTTTTTGTTACATATTTTATTTCTTGTAACGGGGATTTAAATAGTTAATTTTCAGCAAACAAGAAAACAAACTACAATTATTTTGAGGAATTCCCTGGTGTATCAAATCAAGGGTCCAATGCCAATGAAATTAAAATGTATGAGGTATCGCCTTGCCAACGTAAAAATAATCATCTATATCGGTTTATAAACAAATAAATTATTGCTGATCATCTATAAAAAAAACATTCGAATTGAGATCCTGCTCCTTTTTTTTAAGTCGGATAAAAAAGGATTTAGGTTGTTACTTTCTTTCATTTAGTCAGGACAATCTAAAATTAATCTTAAATACGAAGTATGTAAAATTAACATACCTATTTTGTAAATTGTTTAAACAAGTGCATTATTTTTCTTTCTATTCGACGGTAAGCAAGAGAGATTCTTTATAAAGGTTATAATAAGGATTATTTATTTCAAAGAGCATCATGTCGGTACCTACATAAAATTAACATACTTCGTTCGTTGGGGATATTACGGTAAACCTATATAGATGTTATGTTCTACAGGTGCACAGGTTACATTATCAGAATTACAGTTAAATGAGTACACAACCCAAAAAAATTAACACTTTCCTACTTATGATTAGGACTTAAGGCTAACAACAATATTTAAAATTATTTCTAATTATCCTTATGCCACCTAAGTAAAAAAGAATTGGAAAAGGGGAAGATAGATGCTTTAGAGTTGTGCTGGAGGAAGATGCTCGGAATATCATGGACCGAGTTTCACACCAATGTGTCCATACTCCAAGAGCTCAGCATTGTACAGCATCTATCGGCCGTAGTACAGTCGCACATACTACAGTACTTCGAACATGTCTAGGCGGGATAACGACTCCATAGAACGGCTGGTCGTGCAGGGAAGAGTGGAGGGAACTAGATCACGCGGCAGGTCACGTGTACGCTGGACTGGCCAAGTGAAATCTGCAGTAGGAAACCATGTATCTGACTGCGCCAGACAGTCTGCAAACAAAGAAAGATGGCGGGAGATCGTGCGGAGAGCTGTGTCTGCCTCTATCACCGACGTCGACGCCTCGATGCGACCACGGCAACTCTGCCAAGAGAAAAACGACAGAGAAGAAGAAGACCTAGGTAGGAACAACACATGTTTTCTTTCATTATTTTTTATCAGATGTCATCTCAGTACTTAGACCTTTGTTGTCTGGTCAACAAGTTCAAATTGGTGTTAATTCGATATAATTTAGAAATATGTCTCTTGAGGATGTATTAGCACATAAAAATAGCAATTGTAAACAAAATAAGATGAAAAAAATGGAATTTAGTTTTTCATTAATAACTAAAAAAATATAAATATTTAAGACATTTTGAAAAAGTCCCGGAAACCTAAGCGGCTACCTTTGCCTATGGACGCCTGTAATACCTTAGATATCACTAGCGTGTTGCCGACCTTAAACCTCCCTTCCCAAGGAACTCTAGAAAGCCTACTCACCACAACACAAGATTATTTGGTTGATAACTTCTATAGGGTGAAAGTATTCCATTAGTCGGACTGCCCGAAGTAGAGAAATCTCCAAAGAAATTTCTCTGTGCCCACCTCTCTTTGAACCCACCCTTCCCCAAGGAGCTCTGGAAATCCTATTAACCGCAAGAACACACCACTAGGTCATTTGATACAACTACTTGATTTGATTTGATACTAGGTCAACACTTATATATTTAGATGAGCAATAAAGTAAATTTCCCAGAATCATTGCTAAAGTAGTTTTTTAGTCGCCCATTTAAAAAAAGTTTTATAGTTTGGTATATAATAAAAATCGATAAAAATAATCCGTTTTTGGGAATTAGTGTCATTACATTCTTATAGCGTCTTTTTTATGTATCTGGCTGCAAAACCGAAGAAACTTCCATTAAAGCTATCACCGTCTTAAGTGTAGATAACAAAAATATTCTTCAATGAATGAATGCAATCAACCTCTATTTTGTTAGTCTAAGATTGCCGTAAATATACCACAAAAGTTTTTAGTGACTTCAAAATGTTTTTAGCATAATTTTACATAAGAAAACATCTTGACTATAGATTCATTTTTCATCGTTCAGTAGAAGAAACCATGATCAATGGTATATGTAGGTAAATGGGTCGAAAGGAGGTCAAGGTCCCAGGGCTCAAGCAGTAGAACATTTCCTGTAAACCACAGACTACATATATATATATATATATATATATATATAATTATTGTTTATCTCAAATACTCTTAATAATAAGTACGTTTTACGTTTATAAAACTCGCTTTAATATTTAAATATGTGCATGAAATACATAATCATTAATAAATATTGTTGAGTAGCTTTACTTCGATGAATTGATGAATAACAAAACTGTCCAGTTTTAAATAAAAATATTCATCTAATACTATCGGATTGTATAACTACAGAAAATAAATTATCTAAACGTGTAATTTCCAAAAAAAAAAATTTGTTTATTATTTCGAAATCCTGTATTATAATTATATAAAATGTCCATAGGTGCTAACTAGCAAAAGATAACTAGAAAATTGTTATTCACATTCGAGATTTGTGGACCTAAAAATAAGTTTATTCATGTGTACCCATAGATTTCTATGTGTGTGTATCCTTGACAGGTTGCGCAGTCATATGCGCGCGCACTTTTCTGCCATCTTGAATTTCTATCTCGTCCCCAATAGAATAGGGATCACTAAGGACGTAACAGCTGTGTCCGTAGAACATTGTTGAGCTCTAAAGTTATTTTTTTTTAATTATCTAAATACTTACATGTAGCAAAAACGCACATACTTTAAAAAAACAACGGGCTCAAGCCAGCGGTAATTCTTCTAACGGTACTGCAACTGTACATACGTGAGTTATAAAATAACATTGTTCAATTATTGATTTTGTACAACACAAATCTACAATACAGTGGTATTTTGTTCGCCATAACTACTCTAGTTTTATTATAAGGAGTAACAACCGTTGTTGTTACAGCGGAATAGTTGGAGATAATCGATAACTGAGCGTAAGTTCGCTTCCCTGAAGTAAAAATAAAATAGCAACCTGCCACGAAAAGTTATATAAAATTGTATTGATAGGCTCTCCTATCGTATCTTTGTAATACAAAGAAAAAAAGAAGACTGATCAAAGGTTAGTAATTTTATGTATCTTTAAACCAAAATAATTATATTTTTCATATTATCGTGTACTTCTACGTCATCATTATATTGCCATTTCACCGATATTTCTAAATTGATCCTGCTCCTTGTATGATTTTATGCTACTTATTCTTCTTTAGACAGTTCCCAACATGTATAATAATATCATAGCTACTGTCACCTTGGTAATCTGTAATTTGTTCTTTTTTAAATTGATATTTTGAGTATTTTGTTTGCTTTATTAATACCTATTGATGAAAGATTTGTACTGATCTTTATTAAAGTTAATGAATTTTACGGCATTTTACTTAAAATAGATATTGAGAAATTGATATTTCAAGATTAGAACACACCTTGGGGTAATCTATTTTCTGTAGAGAACTGATACAGATTAATTATAATTTCTTCTAGAAGTATCTGTGATAAAGGCTAACGATGCGATAGCTTAATGAAATTTATTACCAGCCCATCCAATTTCAAATGCTTTCATATTTTTCTATTAAGCGCAATATCTCTAAGTTGGTCGATTATTAGACAGTTTGTAATTTTATTTCGTCTTTTATTACGTGTTTTTTACTATTGACAATTAAAACAAAATTCTTTCAAACCTCGCTTATATATTATTTCCAAATATTTATTATAAAATATATATTAGACAAAATAAAGTAAATATTTCGATAAAATATGCGATGAGCAATCCTGCGTAAAAAATGTAATTTAACTTATAGTGATAATATGCTTAGCACTACAATAATAGCAATATTTCTATGGTATTGCAGGCGTTCATAGGCTACGGTAGCCGCTTACCATCAGGCGGGCCGTATGACTGTATGCCACCTTTGTAGTATAAAAAAACCTAACACTTCTTTTTTGCTTTATCCACAATACAATATATTACATTTTAATTATAATTATACATTTTTTAAAATATACTATACTAAAAATATTGCCACTATTCCCAATATCTTCTTAATTTGTATGCAACATGAATATAGAATATTATCCTATCACTAAGGATGTGACAACAGTCGCATTATCTAAAACCGTTCGAGCTTGATGAATAGTTATAATATTATTGCCAACTGAAAATAATTCTTATTGCGTTGAAAACTATGTGCCAATTTATTTAGTTATTATATGTCGAATATGTAAGAGAGAATCAAATATTATTTATTTTTATACCGTTACAATGTTGCATAAAGTTTATTTTAGCTTATCAACTTATAATTACATGAAAACGGTTCATGTTTTGCATTAATTGGATATTCTTTAGTGTGGTATAACAATGTAAACGAGGTGGTTGTGATAACATTTTAAAAAAAATGGAAACGATATACGAACACACTGTTAACGGAAAAGATGAAGAGGTGACCTAATTTCTTTATTGATTTTAAAATTAAGATGGTGTAATAAATAAAGTTTGTTTTTTACAGATGACTGGGGATGTCAAATGGCAGAAGGATGCTGCAGATCAGAACTTCGACTATATGTTCAAACTACTTATCATTGGAAACAGCTCTGTAGGGAAGACTAGGTAAAATATTTTGTTCAATTTTCTTTCAAATATGCTTTCAATTGTTTTATATATATTATTGTATTAACTGAAATATTTATTAGAGTGGTTCTTGGTTTGAAAATTTTTCAATTTTTAATCTCCCAGGAGCTCATAGGTTCCGAAATAAATAAATAAGCATATACCCAAAGTTTCCGATATCTATTGTAATATATTAAGCAGTGTTTCTTTATAATTTAATTTTCCTTATAAATTTAAGCCTTATAATAGTAGGTAGCTATTTTTTTCAATTGTGCAAATTTTTTTTTATATAATTTTTGAATAAAATTTGGATTAACTAGAAGAAATACATTTTTCATCAAACTAAAAGTGTAAAATTATAAAAGTTATAAATCAAAAATCTTAAGGATCTCAGTTACTATTTATAAGATTGAAGTTTTCCAAGTTTCAAATACCTTAAACGATTACTTTAGCTGAAATTATATAAATAATTATGAAATTCCTAAAATGTCATTTGTATATGAAGAATTTAAATTGCAAGAAAGACGGGTTAGTTTAAAGATAGACGTTTAAGACTTGGAGTATATATTTTTGTATTTATTTCAAACTCTACAAGCCACAGGGAGCATACAAATTCAAATTAAGGTTTACGCTTATTTTTAAAGTGTAACCGTTAGTTCCCAAAATGGTCCAGGTGGACTCCCAGGGTTCTCCACGGGAAACTCGACGGGGGTCTACGTAGGCGTGACAAAAAAATGGGGGTTCACAATTCGTAAGCTATAGAAAATGTTATCTGCTCTCGATAGTGAAGAACTAAAATGTTGGCTTCACTTCACCTATCAATGTAGGCATATAATATTTTAAGAAGCTCGGCGACTGTTACTTGTAAAAACTTGCATATTCCATATTCAGTACAACGTGTCGAGACTTGCAAAGCGCCGCATTTTTTGTCGAGTTTTGGGAATATTGTAAAAATGTAGCTGCAGGGGGTCCACCGGAACCAGTTAAATATTGAAAGTGGTTTCTGAAAAAAAAAAGACTGAGAACCTCTGCAAACAAAGCTAAAGCCTCTAACGCATAACTCACGAAAAGTATAATAACCAATTAATTGCTAATTCATCTTTCAGTTTTCTATTTCGTTATGCGGATGACTCATTCACGTCAGCCTTCGTCTCGACCGTCGGTATCGACTTTAAAGTAAAGACAGTCTTTCGGCACGACAAACGTGTAAAGCTTCAGATATGGGTGAGTACATATGTACTTAAGTACATCATATACATTTTAGATGTTTGTTGGTGGAAGTTGTTTGATTTTAAGTTTAGCGTTATTTTCTATAGATCTATGTTTCACGGTATACTATCTTTGCCCCACGGTTTCACCCGTGTTAAGTTTATTCGACCAACTTTCCGTCGTCCCATCGCTAACGCACCCGTGTATCCTGACGTTGTTCTCACTAGCCGTATTTGGCTACAACTTGCCAGATTACTTGACGTTCTACTACTCCGGTCTTTAGGGGCGTAGCGTGACGTTATTTAGTTTATACCCTTTCTCAATAAATAGCTTATAAAATCAAAGAAGATGTTTTCCAATCGGACTGGTACTTCAAAAGATTAGCGCATACAAACAAACAAAGTCTTGAGCTCTATAATATTAATATATATATATAGTTCAAGTTCCTCCCGTCTCGTTTCTGTTTCTTCCTGACCACAGACTTTGCGTTTGCAAAGTAAACGCAAAAAAATTTGTTTATTTACGACATCACATTAGAAACCTCTAAATTTATCAGTGTTTCTCTACAATATTATGCATGTATTATACATATAAACCTTTCTCTTGAATCACTCTATCTATTAAAAAAAACCGCTTCAAAATCTGTTGCGTAGTTTTAAAGATTTAAGCATACATAGGGACGGACAGAGCGACGCGACTTTGTTTTATACTATGTAATGATTAAGGATAGAAAACTATCTAGTTTTGGTATTTAGTTAATACTAAACTAAACTTTTTTTTAAATATGGTTATGGATCTGGCATACACTAAATGTAACACCCCCATTAAATAAAAAGAAAAAAACATATATAGAAAACATGAAACATGAGAAATGATATAAAAATATATGCAAATGCAGGGTATTTTTTACTTTCCTAGAGTGTATAGTGCTAGAGTGTATAATTTTCTGCCTGTCTTGTTGATAGCATATAACATGGTGTAAGTACTTCAAGCGAAGTCTAGCTAAATCAGTAATTGACAAATGAGTTATATCGTCTGCTTTACGTTCACTTTCTGTCATGAACGATTGAAGTGAATTGTTTGCGAATTTGATAATTAAAATTACTAAACTTTAATTGATTAAATATAATAATATTTAACTCCTCAAATTATGATTGATTGACTATACGTAACTATAGCTGCAAACTAAAATACGATTAAAATTGATTTTATTAATAACAATTTCAGGATACTGCCGGACAAGAGCGTTACCGTACCATTACCACAGCGTACTATAGAGGCGCAATGGGATTCATACTAATGTATGACATTACTAACGAAGAAAGCTTCAACAGTGTTCAAGATTGGTACGTTCTATTTAGTAAATAAATTGAAGGTTGAATTAATATTTCAATTATTCCCACGTACTGCTGTCAGTTGCCTGATAATGTTTGATATTTCTTAAAAAAATGGGTTTACTCTTAAACAATGATGTAACTTCAAGGGATAATTATGATCAACTTCTATTTAAGAATGAATATATATCTGTAACGTGACTTATTTGGCGAAATTAATTTTTAAAATGTGTCTTAATACATCTATTTACTAAGTTTAACTATAAATTTTAGTAAAATTGGTATTATAAGTGTATGATTTGGTTCAGTCCATTAAAACGAGGTTTTATAGTGATAAACACTAAAATAGTAAAAAAAATCATAAAAAATAATTATTATGTTTAATCTATGGTGTTTAGTAAAATGTTTACTCATACATACACTGTTCTCCCAGAAAATAACATTTAAGTTGTATTTATATAGAGATTATTTTGAGCGATTGAATTTTACGATTTATAAACATACATATTTTCAAATTGAGGGTGGTATTTATCTAGACGAGCACTAGAAAATTTTCTACCACTGCTATGGTAAACTGTGGTTTCTTCATGACGTTTTCCTTCACTGAAAACTCAGGCTCACTGTAGGGATTCGAATCGACGTCGATCAACGCGGTGTCCCTACAAGCTACCGCTGAGCCATTATTGCTTCAAAAGTTGTAGTAACTTGCGCAAAAACTTTTATCCTATCACAATAAAAATAAGGTCTCGCAAAAGGAATATCGTGAAATAACAAAAAAAAAAATACTGCATTGAAAATTGCTAGCAAAATACTTCTTTTTAACTGGCCTTTTTGATGAATAACCAGATAAACGGAGTTTTAGGCGGGATCCCAAACTGTCATGTAGTGGTGTATTTATTCTCTATTCATAAATTTGTGTTATTTGACCCTATATTGTGAAATACAGGTGGCGTTATGTATAATAAAGTTTGGTTATTGTGCGCAAGTGAAGAGAATTGGAAATAATAACATGGTTCATGAATTCTGAGATGCCACAAAAACTCCCTAGAAAGTTCTAACAAAGGAGCCACCATCTTGTTAGGATACACAAATCGTCATAACACTGGAAACTATATACACTCGATAATGGCAGTAATGGTCTTCAGTAAAGAAGACCGGTTGCCAAGTTAGAAAAAAGAAGAAGAACCAGATAAATTCGAACGATTAAGTTATGTTGCATCATTCTGACTATAGTTATTATATGCGAACAGGGTAACACAAATCAAGACTTACTCATGGGATAACGCGCAAGTGATTCTTGTCGGGAACAAATGTGACATGGAGGAAGAACGTGTCGTCAGCGCCGAACGCGGGAGACAATTGGCTGATCAACTAGGCGTGGAATTCTATGAGACCAGTGCTAAAGAAAACATCAATGTAAAGGTACAAACCGTAGTTTATGAATATGTGTATCCCCTAAGTTTATATGCGTATTTTTAAAATCACGTAGATTAATAATACATTCAAACCGCATTCATACTGCTCTTGAGTTTTGCATTAATATAATATACTTTGCATACATTTTTTAAATTGCGTATGAATTTATGTAACGCGTAATCTATATACTTTTTTTCATGTTATTATAGACCGTATTCGAACGACTGGTGGACATAATCTGTGACAAGATGTCAGAGAGTCTTGACTCTGAACCGGCCATGCTAGCAGGCGGAGCTCGTGGTCAACGTCTAACAGAACAACCCCAAGGAAACAGCAACCCGAACTGCAACTGTTAATTCTACATTGTAATATGAAAAGGTTTAAAAAATTTTCCTCACAAAAGACCAACTTTTCTGCCTTGAACAATATTTTCTTCATTAAAGATTTGACTTATCCTGAATATCATGCAGCTAAATTACTAATAAAAATTAGTAAAACAATATTAAGAGTAAAGTTATGTTTTCCAAGCGAATACTGTCATAATAATTCTTCGTATATAATTAGTAAAATGAATAATAAACTGTATTAGGAACTATATTAGCACTTGTTGAGAACGTCATACTTTGTCATATAATAAAAAACCTCAATTATTATCGGGATAACGGGCAATTAATTTCTCGATTGAAAATCAATGCATATGAAATGCATTTTAAATATATATCTAAATAAAATTATTGTTATATTTATGCAGCAAAATGTAATTAGTATTATTATTCTATAGGTGTTAGATAAAAATTGACAGCATGTAAGCAAGCTGGAGTAGGGATCTGATACTTTTGTAGTTGTTTATATTTTGTTTGTCTTAAAAAATTTTAAAAAAGAAGTTCGTTAAAAAATATTTATTTTTTATATTTTTTATAATATAAATATTACAACGATATGTTTTTATTATAATAAAAACCTTTGACCAAACTTTACTTTGAAACAAAATATTTTAAGATTTCATCCAACATATATTGATTATATATGATTATATATATATATCCATATATTGAAAAACAAGAATTTTTGTTGGTAAACAAAGCAAAAAGGGGTTAGGTCGGTTTGATGAAATTTTTATATTTATTTAGTAAAATATACTAAAAGTTGTTGCAAAGGCGCAAAATAAGTTTAGATAATCATAGTTTCGGTATTATTTATAAACCTTACTTTTAACTATCACTTCCGCCTATGGTTTTGCTTCATATAAGTACAGCTAGGAATAAACCTACCGCCTCTATCATAATACTGTTGTCGCTTAATTATTTAATGTAGTTTACACTGATGAATATGTAATAAATAAAAAAAATACGTTAATATTTTCAACTGTGTGTATTAATTACAAATTTGTGCTTCATATACCTCCTGTCTGAGAAATATATTTAACTAGAACTGGTAATAAATAAACTGTTACCAAATATATTTGTAAATACGTTTATCAGTGTATAAATAAATAGCTGTAAAGTATTATGTCCACGAGTATCTACTTGCGTATAAATCTGTTTGTACTCTTGTTACTACTACGCTATGTTAATGTCTAATTATAATATGTAGGTGTTTACTCGGACAATGTCATTAGGATAATCATAGACAGTTAATACAGTTTTAGTTACATTGCATCATTATAGGTTACCTATTACTTCGTATTAACTGTCTTACTTGTTATGCGGTGATAACAAAGTGTTACCTTCGTAACAGTTATGCGGTGGTAACAGAATGTTACCTTCGTATTCTGCTAACACTAAATCTACTTATCTCTAGAGGACATAGACAATACAATTTATATCAAATTCTGTTAAACATGAGCACATTATTTTTTATAATCTAATTATGTATTAGGTAACATTAGTTAAGATAATTATGTCAGCATCTATTCGATGAGATATTTAACTAATATACGTACACTGTTTTATTATGACGATAATTTTAAATATTTGATAATTATTTTGTAATAATATGACAAGGTATACTGAATATTCTGCCGCAAAAAAAATAATGATATTTTCATGCAAATTGTAATATTACACTATAAATAAGTTTCTAAGGCATATAAAAACGTTAAGATCATCTTTCGCCATTCAAAACATAATCCAACTTATCTTCTTAGTTTCATAAAATAATACATATATTACTGAATGTCGATGTATATTTTGGAAATAATAAAAAAAAAAATACATAGTCGAGAACTCAAGTCAATTTTATGACATAAATTAGACTAATTTTGCTGATTTAATATCGCTTTGTATAGAAACACTGAATGTTATTTTAAATATAGCTACTCAGATAAAACACAAGAAATAAAACTTTCATTTGAAAGAAAGATAATTCTAAGAACCTTGTAATTAGAAAAATGTGTGGGCCTCATTTTAGGACACAAAATCGCATATCGTAGTGACATGCTTCTCGTAGAATAATATGTTTAGAAAATGTTTAGTAGTCGCCTTTCGCTAACAAAACTGTATAGTGTTCTGCAATGCACTACGATTCTATTTAATTTTTTCAACCGAACATCATCGTCATATATTTTCTGTTTGAGATATCAAAAAATATAATCGATTAGATGTATTCGTATAATGTATATTGAAATATTTGTTGTGTGTTGAATAATGGAATTATTTAATGATACACCAATGTAAAAGATTCACGAATATAAAGTATTATGATATATTAAAAATATTGTCTTTGAAACTGCATGTCTTATTTACTACTCAAGTGTTTGTTTTTATGTTCTTGTTTATACTGCCTGCGACTTCGTTTTCGTTAATTTAAAAATGATATTTAATTATGATATATATATCCTATATCATTAGGAATTAATTACTATAGTGAAATATTTTTTGGAATTGGAGCAGTAGTTCCAGAAATTACAAATAAAAATATAGTTTTATATTGCATATAATTATATTCACAAACTTTACCTCTTTATAAGTGTAGATAATTATAACCCCGCAGATGTTGGTGTGTCCTTTTCTATAGTAAATAACTCGATCACAGCTCCACCTATCGAGTTCAGGGATAGCATAAAAACCTTCTCCTTGACAAAACACTTTTTTGGTGACCCGTCAAAGGATGTTGGAGTTTATCCGTCTCTAATGTACCAAAGCGATTTGTATAGAAGGAGATGTTACACTTAAATATTTAAAATTTACGGCTTTTACAGCTTTACCGGGCTTGTTTTTTCTCCTAAAACAACGAAAATAGTTCTTTAAAAATCTTACAAAAAAGCTTTTTTTATTTTCGGTTTCTTTTCAGCAAACTGTGTTATTTGATAACCATATCATGAGGTCTGCCGTGGGTCCGTCATATTGGATTAAGAATGATGTCACTTAGCTAACCATGCATTGTCATCCAAACTAAACGTGTATGCAAAATTTCAGTTGGGGATAACTATTTTAAAATTCGGTTGTAGATACTAAAAAGGGAAGTTAAATGGTAGCTTAATATTTATTTTTACAATGTTATATAAGCATATCCTAGTACCTAGAAGCTACATCATTTACTATTCTAAAGGAAAGCACACTGCCTGAGCATTCGGTGAAATAAAAAACGACGATAGCATAGGTAGTGGTAAATTATTTTTTTTGTGATCGCCTGTATTGCTAACTCTGTTAAGTAGGCCGCGGAACATTTTTATCGACCCCCATGACGAAAACATGGTAGCTAACGCGTAATACCTGTCTGTCTCTACGAGTCAAGCGTGTTTGCGCCCACGCCCGTGAAACATCGCTCCCGCACACCCGCAACGACCACCCTCTCCTGCGGCAACTTAAGCCTAGGTCCGCTCCTCCGGTATGGAGCCCTTGAGCCAGCAGCCGCTAGCGCGACAGTGACTCTGCATTCACTAGCTATCGACATACAAGCACGACACTGCATTTCACACATGCACACCACTCAGGTACATAGATTCTGGAAGGTACCTTTTTGTTCTTTTTTGCCAGATTAATTGCCAGATTACTAAATGCAGTTACGCATGTTTCTCCGTCCTCCCAGAAGGCTTCTAAACATGTATGTATGTATTGTTAGTTCGATCGAATTTTACGGATAGGGAATTAGTCAGATCGCGTCTTATTTGCATGTACGGCAACAGCCCAAGCCAAGGTTCGGTCACTTTGGCACCCTTGTTTCACGGCTGAATACCATCCGCGCTCGTGCTCAAGTCCGCTGAAGCTGTCAAAGCCTCTAATGGTAAGGCTTAAGGCTAGCAGTATATTAAGTTCGGAAACGATCTGTTAAATTGAAAATCTATCGACAAGCATCTTTGATATGCCCTGACAAGTCCAGTTGATAACCAATCCCTATTTCTAGGCTTAGCGGCCACATCGTGATTTAACATCGAGCGAGACTGTATTAGTAAAATACGAAATAAAAAAATACAAGTGACCAAAATTGATTAGGGACGATTTATTAAATTGTAACCTTATTCTCCTTCGGTAATCTAATGAAGGTAGAACAGTCTTAGTTTTATTACCAAATTATATTGGTAAAAACCAAAGCTCTTTCTTTTACATTGTATGTAATCTCGTTACTTTTTGTTTTGTTATTTCGACCTTTAATGTCGACACTGCCAAAATTTTTTTTTCTTATAATACATACTTTTTTAGTGTATTAATATATGTTTTTATTTTGGAGTTATGTAAAAATGTCATTAAAGTATGGTGAGACAATATGACATACCTATTCTGTTCTCTTCATACATACCTATCGTAAATTCTGTTTAACTAAACGCTCATTATAAAAATAGTACATTCATCTGGATTTGTACTCGGTATTATATGCGCCAATAATCGGAAGTGTTTACTATTAAACATGAATTTATTATAACTATAACAAAACATAAGCTATCTTCACATTATCACATCTGTGGAAAGCTACCCGTACTACTAACACAATCTGCGATCTACGATTGATCCGTCAAGGAGCTACCTATCTAAGCAAGTCGGAACAGGAACACAAGAGGGCGCCAGTAGTAACATAACAATCACTTCAATATTGCTATACAATTTATAAAATAATCTGGAAAGAATAAAAAAATAATACTCAATTACTGAGATAAATTATTACAATAAAATTATGAGCTATGGTTAATTAACTTTTAATTGATTTATTGTTATTTTTTATTATTAATAATACGAAGAATCGTTACAAATGAGTACAACTTCTACAAAAACACCGTTTTAGGGGTTTACTATGGAAAAGGTAGAATCTAGCTACATAATACATACAACAGATGGTATTGACAGTAAATTTTAGATATTTCTTAATGTTAAAATGTGTATACAAGTGCGAACAAAACTTTGTAAGTGTTAAAGAATAAGGAGATTATTAAAAATATTAATAATACACCCATGGCTCGCAGCTGAGTTAAGCCAAAATTCAATGTCATTTTGATGTGAATATTGTGTTCTATTTGTAATGGGAGTCAAGTAGTTAGAACTAATGTATCGAATATGTCAAAGTAAATAGTAAATATTTGCAAGTTTGAAGTATATTTTTTACTTAAGTACATTTTGGGCATTATTGGACATTACTGAATGAGTTATTTTGAGTATAAATTAGATTTATAAGTTATTCACTATATTTGTTATTTAAATATTAATTAATTTGTTATTTTTATCACTTTGTCTTATTAAATAACGTTGGTAACGAGAAAACTTTGCAATTATGATAATCTGCGACACTTTTGAACTGGTTTTTGCCGTCTGGTATTTTAAAACGGAGCTGACGTCTCACCGAAGGCGTTCATTACACTACTGGGGGAATGAGGAATAAAAAAATTATTATATTAATGTAGCTTAAAAATATCTTAATGAGAACAATAAATAATTGGCAAATGTATTAATATATTGTGTTTATGATATGTAGGTTACTTATTAAATATATAAAAAAATATCAAGTGCGTGTCGGGCAGTGTAGTGTTCCTTAGTTGCCCGTCACAATATGCAGATTTAAGGATAATTCATTTTACATCGGGCCACACTCGGACCGAGCGCCGGCCGGGACACGGCCAATCATTTATAATATACTTTTGTATGAAGTAATACATTAATCCGGTATGACCGGTATAAAATTAATCATCCTTTATTTATACTACACTGGGCCGGTTTCGTGCCCCGGCCGGACACGGTGGCAGGGTTCCGACCCGGTGTAGCATCAATTACTTCAAACAAAAAATACTATAAATGTCTCACCGTGTCTTGGCCTGCGCCCGGTCCGGTATAACTTGAATCATCCTTTAAGGAGGGGTCTTGAAATGATTTTTAATGGAATTTGTACGAAATTACTTCTCCAAAAACATTTTAGACTACTTATTGATGGTATGTGATCCCAATATCTTTCTTATTTATTGTAGTACTTACTGTTTTACATAGTTTCAGTACGCATGTCTGCTATTTTTATTATTTAATAAAAGACGCGGCTTGTCAATGTGACAAAGATTTTAGAATGACAGTCTCGAGAACGCCGATTTCGGCGTAGTTTTGGTTGCTGCGTTTCTATATTACGTCGACGATATCTATTTGGAGCGCAGCGGAGGCTAATCGATAAACTAAGATTTTTCATTGGCATCCTTTTTATCTTCTAATAAAATTAGGTATGTACAAAGTAGGTACATACATAAAAATGTTTAATAGAATGTAATGATTGTTTTATCAATCATTTTTATCTTTTAATTATATATATTTATTTCACCTTATTTGATTCCTCATTAATTCATTTATTGTGTTTTCGGTTGCTTTCCGAAGGCATTATATCTTTAGTTCATTTGTCATAAGAAACACTAGTAAGAGAATAAGAAATATTTTTCTGAATACGAATTGTTAATTTTTTACCATAGTCATATCATAGTACGTTAACCTTTCGAAGATTGATTAAGTCAGGCAGGGTGCTCGTTCCGTTTTTTGTATAAGTTATTAGATCGAAATATCTGTTTAACTTGTCTCAAGTTGTGCGAAATATATGATCTATTTGTAAATTAGTTTTTTGCGTTCATTTTTCTTGACTTTATAAATTAATACTTAATCAATTGTATAGACTAATAAATTTTGATAACAACTTGTTTATTTTGTGCTTTAATTGGCCGTCGTCATCCCATGATAAGTAGGTATGATATTATATTTTTATAGATTATTTATAGATCTTTTAGATGTTTAAGTGTTTGAAATTATTTACTTGTTTCGAATTTATTCGACTAAAAGTAGCGAACTATTTCCTTTATTTTTAGGATATTTTAGATTAATAATATAAAGCCAGTTGTAGAGAATTTAACTGAATACGTTTGCTGAATAAGAAGCGTACTGAAATATATTTTTGTTTTTGTCAGGCGCGTCCCTCGTTCAGTGATCGTTCGTGACAAGGGAATCGAACTAATCAGTAAGATGTCACTCAGTGCTTAGATTACCCAGCGGTTACCCAAGAACTTATTTTCACTTAGCCTGTAAAGTTAAGATGAAAATATCTGCGGCTTAAACCCACTTGTTCAGTTATTCAATCTTTGATTAAACTCTAAATCCATTAAGAATAATAATTTCACTAAAAAGTAAAAATAACATATTTTGTTTTTAATATTCAATCTATGAGAATTGAAATGACTCTCTTTTCTTCTGTACTACGAATTCTATTTTTATTTTTATCTCTGAGAATACCTTGTAAAATGCAGAGAAAGCGCTGGTATTACGCTATGTCGATCTGTATGCAACATATAAATTGCAAATAGGATACTCAACATTGGCAGTTGCCTTTTCTCAGTAATCTTAGTTTAAATATGCGGTAAACATTTATTGATGTTGAAGATAGAGTGTACACAAAATATGTGGAACTGATCAGGCGTAACTAAATATTTTTATTTATGAAGATAAATATTACGCAATAGAAATATATATGAAAGTTATTAACATAACAGTCTGTAAATGCACGCACACTGGCTGGAAAAATGTCGTCCTGAGGATAAGTGAAGAACTTAATAACAACAGCAGTTGCTACAATCTTACATACATACATAAATACATAAATCGCCTCTTTCCCAAGGGGGTAAGCAGAGACCATGTCCTTCCACTTGCTACGATCCTGACATACAACTTTCGTTTTCTCAACATTCATCAATCTTTTCATGCATGCTCGTCGGTTTAGAGTACTCTTGACCTGACCTTTCTTCAAAACGTCCCCGATTTGATCGTGGAACGTTCGTCTAGGCCTTCCTCTTCCAACGTCTCATTTACACTCATCTTATAAATCTGTCTAGTCAATCTTCTTTCATTCATCCTCTCTACATGCCCAAACCATCTAAGCATCCCTGTCTCAATACGTGTCACTATATCTTCTTTCACACCACAACGTTCTCTTATTACACTATTTCTTATCCTGTCACTCAATTTCACTCCTGTCATACTTCTTAGCGCTCTCATTTTTACTGCATTTATTCTACTTTCATGTTTTTTCTGCCACACCCAGCTTTCACTTCCGTACATGAGTGTTGGAACTAACACTGCTCCATGTATAGCCAGACGAGCTTGTCTAGAAATTTTCTGGCTGTTCATAAAGGCGTGCAACGCCCCATTCATCAATCTTACAGTTTCATGAAATATAACTCCTTGTTTATTTTATGCTTCGTTTTATTTTAATTGTTTCTTCTCACGCTATTTTTTGAATAGGCATTATATAGGGCAAGTTTAATACGGCCTTAGTAGGTAGGTAAAAATACAAAACATGTGCCTTCAATAAAATGAGTTAGCTGTATATCTAAATATTTTTTACATACCTTTTCGTAGCTGCAACGTTTTTATTATATCAATATACAATAATTAGGTACTATATCTACAATTCTTTATAACTATAAATTGAATAATCAAAATCAATCAATAATTAAATGGAAACCAAACAAGTGGAAATAGAGGACGATCGATCATACAACATCGTAGGTGCCGAGACAGAGGTCATTGAATTCAATTCACCTTGTTATTGATTATGCACTTCTAATCTGAAAAAAGATGAATCTAAGGTCGAATGGAAGACAAGTGACCTTTACATATTGTAGACGTTTCAAAGTGAGGCAATTAAATAAAATTGTATAACATAAATTATAATATTATTTTTTATTTTATTACCAAATACGATATGGTGAGTGTTACGTACCTACTAAACATTATACATAATAATCGCTACAATAAGGATTTTCTTTTAAAATTATATCATTTTGATATTTATACTCTGAAATGATTTATAAATTCAGAAAACAGAAACCCTTTATTAGCTATAGCTCATTGGCTATATAGTGTTTTAATAATTGCCTTGATAACCACTCGTAATGCTTGTTGTCCATCCAAAACAAATTACTATAAAATTTATCATGTAGGTATATATATATATATCTAACTGTGGTAAACCATATGTATTGCCTGATATTGATATCATAGGTAGTGTTGTAGCATATGAATATATCATACCCATAAATCATAATCCGCAACTCATTGTATAGTTTCTTAACAAAATATATTAGGTCTTTAACTATGAAATTGCCGTTTTGTATGAAAAAATTTAAACGATGTTTTTTCATGTATTTTCTATTTGTATTAATCGAAGTAATCACCCATGCAATCAATGCATCTTTGCCAGCGCAGTGGCAGTTTATTGATGCCCTTCTTAAAGAAATCAGCTGGACGGGAGGCAACAAATTCTTCAAAGGCATTTTGTACTGCCTCTCGGGTATTGAATTTTTTTCCCGCCAAGGAGTTAAAAAGTAACTTAAAAAGTAGTAGTCTATAGGCGCAAGGTCTGGTGAGTAGGGCGGATGACGGAGAACTTCCAAACCCCAGTGCTTGCAACTTGGAGACCGTCTGTTGTGCAGTATGAGGTCGCGCGTTGTCGTGCAGGAGCAGCGGAGACGAGCGATTGACCAATGCTGGTTGGAGATGTGCCAGCTTCTCCATCATTGTATTCAGTTCTTCACAGTACACATCTGCAGTAATGCTCACCCCGTTTGTTAAGAAGCTGTGATGAATCACACCGGCGCTAGACCACCAAACAGTGACCATCACTTTTCTAGGGGTAAGTTTTCGTTTAGGGCATTGTTTAGGTGCTGAACCAGGATCCAACGAACTTGCTCAGCGCTTGCGGTTATCAAACAGAATCCATTTTTCATCGCAGTTAACAATGCGGTACAATATTCCTTCATTTATGTGTCTGTTGAGCAGTGCAAGGCACGTCTCGACGTGTACTTCGCGCTGGCGATCATTGAGTTCGTGGGGCACCCATTTGTCAAGCTTTTTTACCTTGCCAATTTGACGCAAATGGACCAATATTGATTTGACGCTAACGTCGAAAGCTGCTGCTAATTCAGCCGTAGATTGTGTATCATCAGCTTCCACAATCGCCTTTAATTCGTCATTGTCGACCAAAGCCTTCGGACGACCGCGAGGTTCATTTTTCAGGTCGAAATTCCCAGAACGGAAGCGAGCAAACCAATAACAGGTGGTGCGTTGGTTTGTAGTGTTAGCTCCGTAAACATCGTTGATGTTGCGTGCCGCTCGTGCCGCGTTACTGCCACGGCGGTACTCATATTCCATAATTACTCGAATTTTTAACGTATCCATGATGACAAAAAAGATTGAAATGCGATGAAAATGTAACACTAATCAATAAACAAATGACTACTTTTGGAAAAATAATTCCATGTTTTTAAAATAAAATTAATTTCAAATTAGAATTCTTAGCCAAACAAAAATTATTTTGATTTGAAATGGCCAGTACTGCAGAACGGCAATTTCATAGGTAAAGATCTATTATATTATTTTATTCGATAACTACTTATATAGAATCTAATATATTTTGTATATATAGATAAAATTCGGTTTCATTTTTCATAGGTAAAGACCTATTATTTTTTTAGTCTACATTAATAAATAAATTATGAAAATTAATGATAAGAAAATATTCACTTAATTAATATTTCAGGGACAGTAGGATTTATAAATTGCTTAATTATACAAATATTTTTACAAAAAACTAATATTAAAATATTACGACATTTTAATAATTATCTTATTATTTTAACAGTGAGTATTTAGGTGTATATTGAATATCTAAATCTACACTAAATTATTATACTCAAAGAAGATGGTGTCTCACATGACACAATACAATTCGTGGGCTAAATTGTTTATCAAAGAGCCATCTTGTTACTTCTAGCGTCCACCTCTTTTCTTTGTACCTTGAAATGTGTCCTGCTCATTCCCATTTTAGACTTAGAGCATGGTGGAAAGAATTTGTGTTCTTAGTTTCTGGTTTTATGTATTTTCCTTAGTTTTAATATACTTTATTCCGTGGTATGTTAACATGAAGCAATTTTATTTTATATTTTATTCGTGTAAGTCCATGTTTGACTTCTGTATGTAAAACTTGGTAGGATACATGTGTAATTTTTTTTAATGCTGTATGTTATGGTAGTGTCCTTTTAAGATTTTTTTGTGTCCAAAATTTCCTCCAAGAGCAGTCAATCTTCTGTCTACTTCATTTTCGTTATTTTTTTTAGATCAAACGACATTTGTGATCCTACGTAGATATATTCATTTAAAATATCTCTTCTTTTTTATGGCTTGTCATGACTTTAGTTTTATTTGAGTTTATGTGTAAACCTACTATTTTACTCTTTTGTTCAGAGTTTTGTATCATTTCTTCAAACTCTGTAGGTGATTCCGCGAAAAGAACAATGTTGTCAGCGAATCTGAGGTGGCTTGTATGTTGTAATTGTATCTTGAGTCCCTTGGTTGTCCAGTTGATTTTTCACTAAATATTTCCTCAGCTATAAACTATTTGAGTGATAATGGGTCCTCCTGTCTGTCTCACTTTCCTATTTTTATCTCTTTTATCAAGTGTAACTTTGTTATGCTGATTCCACAAGAGATGGATGCTATCCAGATTGAACTGTGATTAATACTATCAAATGCATTTGAGTAATCAATGAAGGTTACGTAGGTTAAAGAGGACGATTATATTCTTTATATTTTTCTAGTATTTGGTCAAATGTGTGTATATGATATATAGTGGATAAAATGTTGAATTTATAAGTTTAATCAGATTTTCTAAAAGTGATACGGCACCATGGGATGGTGATATTATACTTTTGTTACTTCTAAAGGTACATTTGTGAAGTGATCCTGGAAAACAGTTGCTACCTCTGAACAGTTTGAAATATGTACTGCCTTGAAGTTAGATTAAGTGAATTATCATATTTCCTATTTTTGCTGTTTACTAATTTATAATAAGCCGAACAGTTTTGGTCTTATTACTAGGTTTAAGAACTTTCATTCTTAAAAATATGGCTATTGCAACAACACAATCTCGTTTAAAAATTTTTCAATAATTTCTAACATAAGCATGAAATGAATCACTATTTGTTAATGATTTCCTATCATATAAATCATACAGTCGGTGTTTACTTTTTTAAATACCTTTTGGTCGCCCATTCACTTTACACTATATCTTTTCTTACACTAATAACCTTTGTTGGATCGATGAAATTCCTTTAACATTATGACGTCACAAACTTGGCAACCAAACGTGGCGAGCGTTCATAGTCATGTGATTCATTTTAAAATATTAGCAATTGTTTAAAATTATTAAAAAATTTAAGAGTTTTTCCAATTGACTATTACTATAATTATGACATTATTGACGATATTATTATTAACGTAGTGTACATTTATTATTACAGTTTCGATTCATGTTATCTAGTTTGTTTGAATGTGTTATTGTACAAATATTCTTGTCTCTCAATATATGATATGAAATTTAAATTATATAATTAATCATACAGTTAAGGTCACCTGGTCAACGCTCTTATCCGTTAAATGTTTGAATATGCAGATACAAAATCTAAAGTGACAGAAGATAATTTTTTAGGCTATTGTTTTTTTTTTACATTAATTCTGTGATTATTTTTAGTGATTACTAGCTGTGCCCGCGGCTCCGCTCTCGTGTGGACTACAAGATACCGTAGGACGAGCGCATGCGCGAATCGTGCTACCCCCGCTCAAAAGACGGATATGGGTTATCTTTAGAAGATAGACATGTGCATGCTATCGCAGACGTTTTTGTAGGACTTTTTAAGATCTGCAATTATGTAGAACATTAATTCGATACATCTCGTATGGTCCACTCGGCGTGGGCCTTTGTTTTCTTTTTTTATTTATTTTTCGGTTTCGATTATCTTACAAAATACATTCGTCTATCTGGTGCCTACGAGCTAAACACAATTATTAACTATTATTTGACCGTAATCACGCCTAGAGAAGTTTCAACTATATTATGTAATTTATATTAATCTGATAACCTAACCCACGTAACCGACCGCTGGACTGACTACTCTACCTATACGATATGGTTATATTATGCGTGCAAATGTGTTGTACATGTAAACGTGACTTTATCATGGGATCAACTTGAGTTCTCCATCGGCTAGGTACTATTATTTATCACTAACTGTGCATGCGGCTGCGCTCGAGCGGATTACAGAATGCCGTCAATCGGGTACACGCCCTAATCTTGCTAACCCCGCTCCCGATTATTGTCTATCAGCAGTCAAGTGCTACTCGCGTCGGAAGCCCGAGCCTCCACGTGTCCTTGGGGGTCAGCAGTTAAACGTATTTCACGTCGTGAAGTAGTTTCATTGGCACGATACCGAGTCGTTCTCACATGCATGGATGCTAAAAGGGGACTTCCTTTTAGCATCCATGCATGTGAGAACGTGACTACGTTGAAGATTCTGAAGCATAGTGTTGACGCTCGTTTGCCAGGGCAGCTGTGCGTTCTTCTTCGGTTTCTTGAGAAACTCTGTCTCCTTCTAATAGCATTTCTCGTGAACCGTGAAAGATTAGGTCTTTTTCTAGAGGGAATATTTATAAAAAGAAACAATGATAGACAATAGATAATTTATCACTTCAGCTAAAATAATTATAATTTCACATAACGAATACTCAAATCGTATTTTACTAAGAAAGTAAAACTAAATAATATACCTACAACCACAATTAAACGCAAACAAATGTAACTAACAATAAAAGGTTTAATAATTTACAAAAAAAAAAACACAAAAAATAAATTAAAAAAAAACAATAACCTATAAGAGACAGTTTGCTCTTTATTTACAACAAAAATGTCCTTTAAAGAAGAAAACGTTCAATAAATATTTTTTACTAAATTGGAGGTCACTTTGATACTCTATATTTGGCAAATTTATTGAATCCTTACAAGTTACTAACAACGTACGTCAAGTGAAAGAGGGTCTTATAAATGAAAAGATTAAAAAATAGGATAATAAGGACATATTGACAATACACAACCCAATATACTTTGAAAGTTTGGTATAATTGTCCAGTAAAATGTCACGGCGAAATAATCTGAAGTACCTACTCTTGTATTTATTAATTTCGTCATAAACACTTGGATTCAGCACAATATTCTTTTGAAATTTTTACGGGTTTGATAGGTTACGTAAGGCTGTAACGAGAAGTATTGTTACAAGTTTAATTTATTTTTATACAATTTAATATAATTGAATTAATTTCATGTTTAACTTACGGCTATAAAATCAAGACCGTATTTTACTTTTTATAGCTTATTTCTTATTCTGAAAATCAATAATTTTACGCTTTTTTCTGCTTGACTCGTAGACGAAGAATGGAACAGATAGCTGCCAGCATCAAGATTATTTATTAATTTTGAAAAAGCCCGCTTGAACCTTCTCCCAATTCCCAACATATCTTGATACCCTTCTTTAGTTAAAGGTTCACTGTATGATTTCTTATCTATTTGCCAGTTTTCTATATTATTGCGCACAGGCGCAAAGCGAACAGTTGCCGTTTTCGTAACTCGCTATAATACTATTCTTCAATTCAGTCGCTTCTTGTATGTTTTTTTATAAATGTTTTACTCGGATCGTTTTTCCCATGACTGTATATGCCCCAAATATTAATTGATTCACAACCTAAAAATGAAACCGAATTTTATCTATATATACAAAATATATTATATTAGATTCGATATAAGTAGTTATCGAATAATATAATATATCTTTACCTATGAAATTGCCGTTCTGCAGTACTGGCCATTTCAAATCAAAATAATTTTTGTTTGGCTAAGAATTCTAATTTCAAATTAATTTTATTTTAAAAACATGGAATTATTTTTCCAAAAGTAGTCATTGATTTATTGATTAGTGTTACATTTTCATCGCATTTAAATCTTTTTTGTCATCTTGGATACGTTAAAAATTCGAGTAATTATGGAATATGAGCACCGTCGTGGCAGTAACGCGGCACAAGCGGCACGTAACATCAACGACGTTTACGGAGCTAACACTACAAACCAACGCACCACCTGTTATTGGTTTGCTCGCTTCCGTTCTGGGAATTTCGACCTGAAAAATGAACCTCGCGGTCGTCCGAAGACTTTGGTCGACAATGACGAATTAAAGGCGATTTTGGAAGCTGATGATACACACTCTACGGCTGAATTAGCAGCAGCTTTCGACGTTAGCGTCAAATCAATATTGGTCCATTTGCGTCAAATTGGCAAGGTAAAAAAGCTTGACAAATGGGTGCCCCACGAACTCAATGATCGCCAGCGCGAAGTGGTTGGATCCTGGTTCAGCACCTAAACGAAAACTTACCCCTAGAAAAGTGATGGTCACTGTTTGGTGGTCTAGCGCCGGTATGCTTCATCACAGCTTCTTAACAAACGGGGTAAGCATTACTGCAGATTAGTGCTGTGAAGAACTGAACACAATGATGGAGAAGCTGGCACATCTCCAACCAGCATTGGTCAATCGCTCGTCTCCGCTGCTCCTGCACGACAACGCGCGACCTCATACTGCACAACAGACGGTCTCCAAGTTGCAAGAACTGGGGTTGGAAGTTCTCCGTCATCTGCCCTACTCACCAGACCTTGCGCCTACAGACTACTACTTTTTCCAGAATTTGGATAACTCCTTGGCGGAAAAAAAAATTCAATACCCGAGAGGCAGTACAAAATGCCTTTGAAGAATTTGTTGCCTCCCGTCCAGCTGATTTCTTTAAGAAGGGCCACAAGAAGAATAAACTGCCACTGCGCTGGCAAAGATGCATTGATTGCATGGGTGATTACTTCGATTAATACAAATAACGGCTGACGGCTTTCTTTAGTCCACGCGAGCGGAGCCTTGGGTAGAGCTAGCGTAAAAATAATATTATTCTAACCGTAGGTGCTTACGTATATTAGTATTCCTTATCGCAAATCCATTGGACCAGTCTTTATTTATCATTATTAAGGCTGCTTGACATTAAAAATTAATTACGTTTAAAAAATTAAATATAAATAGCTATTAAATTAATGAGTTAATATTAATATTTTTTTATCATATTATAAATTCACTGTACATTCATAATGAATAAATTATTTTCTTTGGTAACTAACTTACCTTAAAGTTTTATAATCGAGTTTCTTATATCTCCTCTAAAGGTATCGTATGGACTATGGACTATTGGATGACATAATACTTCAAAAATATTTATACGGACAACCAGAATTCCAATAACACTAATTATTAGATGTCACTTCATTGCCATATAAGAATAGGTACTGATATTCATACAAAATTAATTTTAATGCCGGTATGGAGACATTCGTAATATTATGCAAGATTAAAATATTCTTAGACGACTTTAGACGAAAAAATATGCAAGAATCGACATAGATCTGAATAATAATCAAAGTGGATACGAGACGACAGTAGGCGAAAAATTATAATTGTTGAAAAATATGTTTATTATTGTTACAAATGATTACTTATCTTTTGTCCGCCAACCAATTAATTAAAAATACTTATTTGTCTATACGTTATGAAATATTTCTTAATAACGACAAAGTTATTATTTATTTAAATATGAGAGGACATTCATGTCTACTTATCGTATGGTACACACTTAAATTCACATACATCAGTACTATTATTCATTGTACTAAGTTTGTCAACAAATTCTTGCCAACTGCAAACACCTTCCTTACAAATTTCTCTAAGAGGTTCTTCGTTCAAATAGAACACAACGTTGTGATCAATAGCTCCGTCTTTACTGCACCTGAAAACGTAATTTAGGCATGAATTTGGAATTCAATTAATTATATTTTAATTTGGCATTTGAAAGCTTAATATAAGTCAGATCGTTTTTATCATCTCCTTTCCTATATCTATAAATAAAATGATTGAGGTTTGCCATTGAGCGCGCATCACGGAAAAACTACTTGATAAAGTTTGAGCTTTTTTTTTTGTTTTAGTATATAATGCGAAAGCTCATAGCTTTCTTGGATTTTCTGATAATAAAAATAATGATAATTCGAGTTTTTATTAATTTTATACTAGCTGTGTCCGCGGCTCCGCTCGCGCGGACTACTAAAAAAGTTTTTTTATTTTTTGTGCGGAACCATAATTATTTTTCTAAAATAAAAGTAGCATAAGTTATGCCTTATAATATCAGCTATCTGCCAGTGAATGTCCCGTCAAAGTCGGTCCAACCGTTTTGGAGATTCCCGGTACAAACAAACAAACAGACAAACAAACAAAAATTTTAAAAATGAGTTTTTTGTTATATTCGCGTATACTTTCATATGCATTTAGTAAAAACCTGTTATTTTGACATAGCAAACAGGCACTTCAATTTTATTATATTCATTGATTATAAGATGGAAGAAGGCAATAATTAAGAAAACCTTAAAATAATGAACATAGACCTCGAAGATAAAATATAAAATTATTGAGATTTTTTTATCGTTATTGGTTTAGCATTGGGGCTATAATCTCAATTGACCTTAAGTGACGATTTGGCCCAAGATGATAATACGCTAAGCTTAGCGAAGACTGACTCTCAAGTACAGCTTCCGGAACACATCTATTGGTGCTTGGCGACATATTTCCAACTTGAATGTGGTAGCTAGCCAGGCGAGAAGTAGAAAAAGCCCTACCACCATGCTATGGCTTCCTCTCGATGTTTTCCTTCACCGTAAGCTCGGGCTCATTGCAGAGATTCGAACTCACGTCATTCGACGCGATCTCTGTGCACGCTAACACTGAGCCATCATTGGCCCAAAATATAAATTAATAATATTTGTGGAATACTAACCTGTTTAATACTACTAACAAATTTGCTGCTAATGCCGACAATTTGCTTGCCCTCCATTTTCTCTCAGGATTTCTTTGAGCACTGGTGAGAGGAGCCGTATCTTTAAATAGATCGAGTGCTGTGTAAACCATGTCTATCATAGTGGCATGTGTGATATACGCAACAATTTTCTTCCCTTTTCCTTCGACAACTTGTTGGAAGTTTTTCAATAAATCCACTAAAGGTATTTGCCCTAACTTTTGATTTATTTGGTTTCCGTAACCATTTCTGTAGTAATGTCTCAAATCACCATAGTATTCCAAAACCTTTAGGTCTTCGGTAGTAAACAGCGCGCACCAGGGACTCTTTTTATATTTACTTGACCAAGTATAACGACACAAGTCATATAAGGCCGTAATGTTTTCATTTGTTAAAGGATAATGAATTCCAAGTCTCCTCTGAATTCTGTCTTTGGACTAGAATAAATATTTTTTAATAACATGGTATTATAATAATCACTTAGTATTTTCAATTATAATAATTATGAGAAGTTCATAAATAAAAAATCATTTGAATTTATGAAATTGAGACACATACCTAACGTTATTTCTGACGATAAATAGGCATAAACATACGATTATGACAGAAATTGATCAAAAAGATAGTAATGTTTGTTATAATCGTGTTTATCTATCTATATAAATAAACTAATTGAGGTGTGCCGTTGTGCGCGCATTACTCAAAAACTACAGGATAGATTTTGATGAAAATTGTTTATGTTTTACTCCTTAAACCTGTGGTCATTATTAAAAAAAGAACATGCTTTAACTTTAACTGACTATGTCTATATCCCGCTAAATTTAAGTTATATAATTAAAAACAAAATACCTACAGCGAGGAATTCTGATGAATCTTGATATTTGATTGCTTCAGCTAAAGTTTGTGGATTCCTTTTAACATCCCTTTGATATTTCCCGCATGTTACGTAAGGCTAAATTAATAAATAAAGTTTAGTAGATTAAATGGTTCCACCTTTTTTACTATAACACATATATAAATACTCACAGCTATAACATCGTAGTCAGTTTTCGCTTTTTCTATAACTAAGTTTTTATTTTCGAAACCCATGACAAACCCTGAAGCGCTTTTCTCTATCCAATTTCCGAAAGCTGGCCGGAAAGTGTAACTGTCTTTCTCAAGAGTTTCTAATAATTTGGAAAATGCTTGTTTTATCCTTTTACCGATACCAAACATTTCTTCGTAACCCTCCTCAGTAAGTTGATGAACCTTTTCAAACATTTGCTTGTCGATAACTGAGTCCCTTAAGTCTTCTACATCTTGGGCGCAGAGTGAACTATTACCATTTGCATAACTTGCTATAATTTTGTCTCTTATTACAATTGCATTTTTAATGGGAGTTACATAATCAATTCCTGGATATCTTTTCCCATGTCTAATCAAGCTCCAAACACTAATTGGTTCGCAACCTGTAACGTAAGAATGACATAAAAATATGCCCTTTTAATTCTAATGTGTTAAAGAAATATCTTACTGATCAATGAATATCATATATTTGCTAAAACCTTCAGTGTTAAATTATACTTTTTAAAAAAACATCTCTTGTGACAAAAATCTAAATTTTCTCGTTTTTTAGAAGGCTAGGATGTCTATTTATACATAATCTACAATAAGGTATTTTGTGACAGTTTTATTGAAAATTCAAAAGTGATTTATGAACAATATTATTAGGCATGACATATTAATCCTTACGAACGAACGTTAGTTCATCATCAAGACAATTTATGTAGATAAACTTTGCCCATTATAGCATGGTACTTGGACTAATAGTTTGGGAGATAATGTAAAATTAAAATAATTCAACACTCGGCTCGTATCTATGACTATAGGTGTAGCGGCGCGAACGAGCCGTGTGAGTTGTAACGTACGAGTGTAACCCTGGCCGCCTGCTAAAAATATTGTCTATACTGAAGTATTATAAATCATCAATCAGCAATTTCTTTTAAATTATACGCGGGTGAAACCGCAGGACACAGCTAGTTATATTATATATGTAGTGTAAGAAGACAACAAATAATAACTCAGCTATTTATTATGGAATTTGTATGTATTAGGTAGGTCTCTATAAATCTGCTGTTAAAATTTACAATCGTTTGGCACGCAGAGGGGCACGGTAAGGGGCGGGGCGTGGGGAAGGGGGTAACCCTAATCTTTTGACATTACTCCCGTTACAAGGTAACTCACCAGATCCAAGTTATAGGGGTTCAAAGTTTAAAAGTGAAAATAGAAATTTCGTCATTTTCTAACCTCTGGCAAACTTAGAGGCAAGAAATGGATCATGGATGATGAAGGGAGCATCTACCCACCCTCTGACACTCTGAAGAAGAAATAACCTTCGGGGCCAGAGATATAGGAGATTAAAGGTTCAAAGTTAAAGGGCATAGCCGGATAAGGAAGCCGAATCTGCCCTCACGACCTTTTTTATCGGCACTAAGGCGATTATTTAGATACAAATTACAAAAAAAATCAGGCAAAATTTCAGTTCACAATCTCTAACAGTTTTCCAGTTTTTTTTTAAACCTATGTTTAGGTTTTTATTTTTTTTACAATAGTAAAACATGTGCGTGATTTATTATTATCATTACTAGATATATTTTTTTCAGAACTAATATATACGTAAATGATAATATTATCAATAACAATATTTACAATCATCACTTTCCCGGCGGTCACCACCATCCCAACGGTCACCACCATTCCGACGGTCACCACCAACCCGACCCAACCGATCCAACCCCGAATTCATGGCAAACGATTCTAAATCCAACCCAAATCGGCATTCACTTTAAATTTATATAATCTGATGTATAAAATATTATATTAAGCTGATTTTGCATTAGAAACGGTTTTTAGTACTAACATATTTTTATGAAGGTTTAATGAATTTATTAAAATTGCGTTTTAAACATATAAATGTTTCTCTAAAATATTTAATATAAATCATAGTAAATTTAACTTACCCGTAATTTTAACTAAAGAGTCACGTATATCACCTCTAACAGCGCTATAAGAGGTTTTGCTTGAGAAATAATTATACGGACAACCGGTGTTCCAGTAACAATTTAAACTAGTCACAGATTGAATGTAAACGTAAAAAAACACTGTCAATAGTGAGAACTTCATTTTCAATTATTAACTCGGCAACATTAATTTGTAATCACTGCAATTGCTTAAGTGCTATGTAGGGTAGTTATAAGGAGGAATATCTTGTATGGATCTTATATGAAAAAGTGTCCAGTAAAATATAGTTCAAATACTTACCACAATGGCGCTAGTGTAGCAAGAGGGAATGATAATTTATCATGATTGTATAGTTTTTTTATTATAGTAAAACTTTACAATACTTTTTTTACTTTAAAAAATAATTGCAACAATAATGGGAATGTTTGTGGAGTAGGGCTCCATATGCGTTTATTACGCAGTAATTATTTTATACAGAATTAATAAAAAAGTCGGTTTAATGACTTTAGGCGTTATCAAAATGCGTTATCGTTTTAGCAAATCGAATAACGTTGTAATAAAATATCTATATTCCATAACTATCTATTTTCCATGCAAACGACAACTGAGTAACGATGCAGAAAGTAATAATAAAATTACCGGACATCGCTATCATTTACGTAAGGATCCAGCCTGTAATATCCAATACTTGATTTTACGCTCCATCTAACTTACGTACTATTACCTTGTAATTATTTTTATTATAGTTTGGCGTATATTAGGTTTGGCGTAGTGGCTACAATCTCATCTGATGTTAAGTGACGATGTGGCCCAAGATGATAACACACTAAACCTAGTGGAAGACTGGCTCTCAAGTGCAGCTGCCGGAACACACCTTTTGGTGCTTGGCGACAGATTTTCAACTTGAGGGTGGTAGCTAGCCAGGCGGGCATCAGAAAAAGCCCTAACACCATGCTATGGTTTCCTCACGATGTTTTCCTTCACCGAAAGCTCAGGCTCATTGTAGGCATTCGAACTCATGTCAATCGACGCAAGTCGTACACGCTACCACTGAGCCATCATCGCTTAAGAAGTAATCTTCAAAAATATGTTAATATTCTATAGTACTTAATTTTATAATAAAAAATGTGCGAGTCAGCTCCAACTTATCATCACTTGAATATTATTTTTTTTCATAACTATCGATATATATATAAACCTATATACATAATATATATATATATATATATATATTATGTATATATATATATATTATATATATATATATACAGTATATATACAATATTATCAATAACAATATTTATAATCACCACTTTTCCGACTGTCAACACCATCCCGACGGTCACCACCATCCCGACGGCCACCACCATCCCGACGGCCACCACCATCCCGAAGGCCACCACCATCCCGATGGTCACCACCATCCCAACGGTCACCACTATCCCGACTGTAGAATAATGGTTTAACACTGCACACGCGCTTTTCTATAAATGTATTTGTATATGATGTTCCGTGATGTTGCACTTTCAATTTCACTCCTCATATTTTTTCATACCGTGCACCTTATATCGGTTATTAAGGAGTACACTCCAATAATGTAATGGTTGAAATCGTATGTAACACGTAAATAATAGGGCATCAATAATCTGCTAGCTTGTTTTCGTTAGTCGTGACTGTTGCGTTACATGGGCAACGTGCCTGTGGGAGTTGTACAAAACTTACACAACGCACAGCTATTCCCCAACGAATGGCAACGATCCAACGATATCACCGAACGTTATTTCGTTGCACAGCAACGAGGCGAAGTTTGACGTTATGTGGCATTGTCAGTTATGGAAATACATAGATAGTTATTTTATTCTCGTATAACTAGTTATACGTTACGTAACGTATAACGTTATATCTCCCACTCCTACTCTTTATCTCTACCAGCCATGTGCGGAATGCGGTTTAGATGTGACATGCAGACTTTTATCATAAAACTATAGTAATAATAAAATATAAGTATATAAGTAATAAAACTTATAGTTCATGTTTACATTTTTAGTCTGTGCTGATTTCGACAACTCCGGAATTTGGATTCCGATTAGAGGTTTGCCCGTAGAAAAATAATTTATCCGGTATTTATTTAAAATAACCGGAGATTTTCCGTAGATTGTGGACATTTTGAATATTTTATGTATAAACGTAAATTCCATTGTATCTTATAATTATATAATCAAAATATCCATATTATTTAAATATTTATCAGCTAAAATGAAAACAATAATAATTAAACATTAAATATGTCGTAACTCGTTTCTTATAATTGTATAGGTAATTTGGAATATTCTTCACAAAGAGCTTTCACAAACTGTTCAATAACGCTATGTTCTTTTTTTAAGTAATTTTAAAGTAGATTGTACCAGGCTAGATGATGTATTTCATTAGTTGAGGCTTTGTATGTGATTTGAGGATGCAATCTTGACAGTTGTGACAACATATTTGATGTGCGCCAGATACGCTTTTCTTTTGTCAAATTTTGCAATTCACCTTATTGTTCACTTTTTTTATATTACAAAGGTGGCAAACAAGTATACGGTCTGCCTGATGGTAAGTGGCTACCGTAGCCTGTGGACGATTGTAATAACAAAGGTATTACTAGCGCGTTGCCGGCCTTGAACCAACCTATTCCATGGAGCTCTGGAAACTCTACTCACCGCAGGAATACAAAACAAGGTTATTTGGCTGAGATCTGTTAGGCTCCACCTAACAGCCAGGCTGCCCTACATAGAGAAAAATCTACAAAAAAAAACTCTGTTCTTTATCTCTCTTAAAATGATTCCTACTTTTCAATTTAGCTTTCGGCATCAGTAAACTAATTAAAAAATAACAATGGTATAAGTAGGTACTATTATGATTATTATATGTTATTATTATGATTGTTATATCATTTTGTGATATAAGTTTCGTATGGTTTCAACTAGAGTTCCTCAAGGCTCTGTGTTTCTTCTGCATATCAAAGATATGTTACCTTTAGGCCATACTCATTGCTATGCAGATGACAGCACCATTCGTGGTTGCTATAACAGTAAGCCGTTATGTGGTCGGACAGTCAATGACAAGAAAACACAGGTGCGCGCGTTTTCTTTCAAAAAAGCAAGTTTTCTCCCCAAACCACTCTTCAAAACGCTTTTATTAGCAATGCGTGACAGTCTGTTCGGACATGTATGGAATACTGTTCGAATCTCTGGGATGGATCCGCAAAGTACCTCCTCGATGCCCTGGACAGATTGCAAAGACGGGCTGTTCGCATTGTTAATGGTGCAGACGTTACTCAATGCATCGAGCCACTTCAGCTTCGCAGGAACATCACTTCGCTAAGTGTGTTCTACTATTCGTGTCATGATGAGTGTTCTTTAGAGCTTTTCAATCTAATTACCTCCTCTCCTTTCGACAATAAAATAACACACGCTGGGGTCTAGAGTAACAGTTTTAGGGTAACTTCTTTCTCGGCACGAACTAAAAGTTCTCCATATCTTATCTTTATCGTACCGTGGAGCTGTGGAACCAACTCCTGGCTAATTTGTCTTTCTTAAGATATCGGGTCCTTTAAGCGTACATAACGTGAATGCATATTTGTATAGGCCGGCATGACAGTGGCGACCGCCGATGGATTTAGATCTCTTGGTGGTCGCCGTTGTATTTGGATTGTACTGTGCTTACCATAAGAGACAGTACCATCAATGTGCCGAGCGCGAGCGACCAGGTGCGTAAATACAATAAAAATCACCGGTAACTAAAAAAAAAACGAGTTGTATCGGATTTGCCAATCTCCGGTCGACTCCGGTGAATTCATCACCGGAGCAAAGCACTAATTCCGATATTTCAATAGCGTTGTATCTTGTATCGTTTTGTGCGTTTGCGTTGAATGAGTTTGTTTTCCTGTTTTTGTTTATATTCTTTATCGAACACGGCGTTGTTTCTACGGACTTTCGAACTTGTTTAAGTTGTACGACACTAGTTTTCATACCACAGAGTACATTTGTATATAGGAGTTTCATACCGGCCACCGAGAACCTTGCTTAAACGACTAACTTGACTTTGATTTTGGATTTTACGGCCCATTACGACCAGCTTACTGATGAAAACATGGGTCACTGTGTGAAGTGGCATGTTCACTAGTCACTGTAATATATATATATGTATATGTTAGGCCAACAATACTTAAATGGTGAAATGACATGGTTCAGCTGCGGTGTGTACCAGAACCTGTAAGTATAACCTACACATTTCTATTTTGTTTTTAAAACAGTATCTACCATTCTGATCTAGTACAGGTTGGCAAACTTTACATGCCAATTCTTGAAATGGCAAATGTGGCTAATGGGATCACTTTCAAACCAAAAAAGACGCTTAAGGACTGATTAGAAAAATATCTATTTTAAGTTAAACATTATGAATTTATTTTAAATGAAACGTTAACATTGTGAAATATATATAAAATACAAGAGTTATGACAAATAACTAGACATGCTTCTTACTCAAAAGATTTTCACGGAATTAACAAATATGACATAATTCAATCTGAACAAATAAAACTGACATTCTAAATTTAAAGTAATTCAAACATAATACATAACCCAAACAGATCAGAGTTGACATCAAAAGAGTATGTATAATCTGAGATTACCAATCAACACCAATGACAAAATCTTCTAGAAATGTTAAGCTTCTATGTTATACTTACAAATTATACATAATTTTTAAAAAGCCCATCAGTATTTTTGTTAATGTAATGTACATATTTATCTAAATACCTAAACCATACGTATATTAGTCATTGTTTATTGACAATGCAAACTTCCTATGTTCAAGGTACACAAGAGTGACTATATTTGGTAAGCTTGCTGGGACTTGGAACAGAGACCATCAACAGATCAATCAAAAAAACTTGACCACTGACACACCATTATCTGCTGTGGAAGCACTTTTGTATCATAAGCCAGTCATCTAATTGAAAGGGTCTCATCCTGAGTTTATAATGTTAGATGAAAGTGGATTATGCCTCAAACTGTAAGTTGAAACAGTTTTCATGTGTTTCTTTCAACTGCAAGTCATATTGAGTTTTAACTACTAAATTGATTATGTATGGTTGTTTAAGGTAATTAAAAACAACAGGCCGGAACCTACTTTAACACAATTATGGAAGAATTATAATAGGTGTAAGGCTAATTGCCAAGATTATTAATATGCAAAATGATAACATAAATTATTTTCCTCAACTTACAGTGAACTTATACAAATTGCAATAGGAACATACCAAATAAAGCAGGCACATTCCTATTTTGGTGAAAATGTAAGGGAAAATGATGTGATTTATTATAGAAGTGTGAATGAAGGTCAGCAGCAACCTACTTAGAGAGCTGTCAGCTTCAAATACTGCAAAGTTACTCAGAGGATGCATACAGTCCAGGCATATAAGCCGGAAAACCTATTTTGTTTATATTTTAATTGACAATTCTTACAGAGGTAGGGAAGCAATAAAAATATATTATTGTAACTGTATTGTAAGCAAAAGAACTGTAAGTGGCTGTGCTCATATAATGTCATTAATATGGTACCTTATTTGAGCTAAGTACCAAGAGAGTATATTTCATCCTGCATAATTTTTAGATGATATACTAAATTATAATAAAAGAAGATCAAATAAAGTGTATTTTATTATATTTTTAAATATCATACCTACTATATGATCTTAAAATCCTCACACTCTATAGTAATAACATAATAATACCTGCCAGTAAATTTACTGCTTCCGGATAAAAACCTCCCCAAGTGAAAACATGGGCTAACAAGTACACCAGTCCATGAGATATTATGCGGTAAGAGTACAAACATCTATAAATCATTATTTCTGTATGTTTCCGACTATGTCATAGTACTAGAGCACATGTAACATGCGTTCTGGTTCGCTCACGATGTTTTTTTTCACTGTTAGCTAATGGTGAAAGCTAAATTAATTCATATTATTATATATAAATGTAGGTATGCGCCTTCCGAAAGCTGCGGACATCAGATCAATATTCCACTGGTTTGATTATTCGGTTACCACGACTATTAATAAGGCATATTATTTTATTATAATAAACCTAATTACTTATATAAATATATTAAACACACTTTAAAAATCGTCTGTTATGGATTGACACCATTTTCATCCTTTTCCATCTAGGTTTATTTTCTAGCCCACGATTGTATTAAAGAGTATCCATCTCATTTAATATTACAACAGTACTTGCAATGCATACAGGTACTTAATTTTTTTTAAGATAATGAACCATTTTTTCCGTTTTCTACCATAATCTAATTGTTATTTATAATACGACGATACTTTATATCCTTTATATATCAAAGATAAATGTGGTGGATTTTTATGGACTTCAATTTAGTGATCATTTATTTAGAAAAGATGACCTCATCTGTTCTGTGCTTCTCAAATATTGTTAATAATATAAAATAATTAGTATACCATACACAGTAATACACGCATCAGTGATTTTCTTTTAGTTTGACGCGTTATTGGATCAGCCAGAGTATATGCAGTAATAAAGCGGGGTGGTAGTGATCGCGACCACCATACACATAGTAATACACGCATCACTGATTCTCTTTTAGTTTGTCAATATCAATAATTAACAGTGTCAATTATTGCCTTTATTATTTAATCTAAATGACGATAGGATGAATAGGACCAACACTCAATGAATAATTTATTCTCCCCATTTTCTGGTAAAATTTCAATCACTTGCAATATCATTCGTGCGTTTGTGTGTGTTGGCAAGTGTAATTACGTGTCACTTACGCACACATGTGCGTACATGTGCAACACACACGCACATAACACACGGCTTCAACTTTGAGCGACACGTTGTATGAAACTATCACTCTTAGCGTAATAACTATTTACCTTATTTTATTTGTCCAATATGTGTGCATAAAGTATTATTATTATATTTGATGATTATTAAAAGTCTAATTTATCTGCATTGGCACATGTGTTATTGTATAGGAATATTATTTTGACATGAATACAATGTTTTAGAAACATGAATAGAATAGACATATTTTATGTGATTGGGTATTATTAGGTATTAGCTGGAAGTTATTAGCGTGTGAACAACTTTGTTAAATACTAACGAAATATCAAACGTACTGATGTAACTTATTCTGTTGTTAAGCAATAAATAGATACAAGTCATTTTCGTGTATATATACAAAATAGAATCTGTACTTTTTCTTAATATTTAATAAAAAGAATACATATCTCAAATACTTTTCACATTTTTTATAGAGTGGTCATAGTAGGTACCTACATTTGTTTTGGGAATGTAATGTTTTTATGAAAGTATTCTTAACGATTTCAAGATTCTATTCAATCTCTTAATACTTTTCAATCTTAATACTAAATTTTTGTGGATACTTTTTAGATCTTTAAGTATTTGAAACTATTTAGGTACTTGTTTCGAATTTATTCGACTAAAAGTAGCGAACCATTTCCCTTATTTTTAGGATATTATAGATTAATAATATAAAGCCAGATGTAGAGAATTGAACTGAGTACGTTTGCTGAATAAACAATCGTACTGAAAGATATTTTTGTTTTTGTCAGGCGCGTCCTTCGTTCAGTGATGGCGTGACAAGGGAATCGGACTAATCAGTAAAATGTCACTCAGTGGTTAGATTACCTGCGGTTATGCAAGGACTTACTTTCACATAGCATGTAAAGTTAAGATGAAAATATTTGCGGCTTAATTATATTTGTTCAGATATGCAATCCATGAAAGACATTTGAAAACTAAGGCGAGTTTTGATATATCGATATGCATTTCATTGACTTCGCAAACTCTAAATCCATTAAGAATAATAATTTATGATCCACGAACCACAAATAAAAAGTAAAAATAAAATATTTCGTTTTTAATGTAAAAATCTATGTGAATTGAAACGAATTTCTGCGCTTCTTCTGTACTACGAATTTTAGTTGAAACAGATGTTCAAACACGCAAATATACTATAATTTAAAGTTTCGTAGCTATTTTTATTTTCATTAATGATAATATATTGTAAAATGCAGAGAAGGCGTTGGTATAAAATAATAATATAGAAACCGCGCGTAGTACAAACAGTACCTATATATATGTTTGAGATTGCTTGCGTGGTGTTACCAGAATATGTAAAATTTCGACAAAACAAAAATATTGATGTGTGACATCTTTCCTCTCGGTTGCTGGGTATTTTTTGTGGGAGTGATTTTGGAAAAGGGACGGAAATGTGTTACAGGAAGCGCGTGCTATGTGATTTTAATAATGCGCACGCGCTATTTCATTTGACCAATGAGCGCGCGAGGTGGCTGAGAGATGGCTGTGAGATGGTGCGAACCCATTTTGCGAGAGGTAGGTACCACGACGTACTGTCGGCCAACATAGTGTGACGAGAAAGAGAAAAGGAAATAGAGAATTAAATGTACATTAAATTAAATTATAATAATATTTATTTAAAAAATGCGGGTAAGCAATATGGAATTATTCAAATAAATATTTTAGTGCGGATGTTTTTCATACTTTTAGGTTAATTCATGTAGTTGTCAATATAATATTTTTCAATGTAACTAAAAAGTTTCCTTGATTAAAAAAAAATACTAATTAATTACACGGGTAATTGTGTTTTCTCTAATATATTCGGCCAATAATATGACGAATAAATTGATTTCACATATATTTCATGTCAAATTCATAGTAAGATAACATGTCAGATGTTTCACGTCATATACGACAAATGTAAGGCTCGCTCGTTTGTTTTTTAAATAAAATATAAACTTAGGATTATATAATTATATAAATAATTAATAAATAATAAATAAATAAATAAATAAATAATAAATTATATAATTATATAAATTTAGAAACCTTGATTGTGCATCAAATTTTGTAAATACTTCCGTCTTGCTTCTGCACTTCGAACAGTGATTTATAATTTCGAACTTCGATCTACACACAAGCGTCAATTACATCGTCTTAGAAGTATTTATGATAATGGTTTCAATATTAATAACCGACATCTATATAAATAAATCAGTACCGATAAAGACAGACAAAGATGTAGAAGTTATTTAATACTAAGCATTTTCAATAACACACCATTTGAAGGAGAAAGTAACTGTTACAAAAATATCTTTTAAAAATAAATTAACCAAGTATCTTTATGAGGATTTTCGTATAAATCTTAGTTTAGAAAAAGTGTTAAAATAAAATATAACATTAAATAAATGGCTATGTGAAAGGGAGATACAGTTTGGCAAAAGTAATGTTAACTGTGTTATTTGAGTACCTATGAATATATTTTTTGTTTATATCGTTACCACTCTTACGTAGTGTTCTAGACCCAATTGTTTCGTAAAGTCGGTTATCTTGAGAATCTGAAAAAAATTAAACATTTAAGTTAATTATAATTTAAAAATAATGAATTAAATGCATCTGATAAATTCATTTAATGTCTTAGTTTTAAATAATGTATAGTGAAGAGGCGCGTGCGATGAGTAACGTACTTTGCGTATTAAAAATGTACCGTGTGAAAAGTACAGGCGCAAGTGTATACTTTTACAGATTTTTCTATATATTTTTGCATTTATGGTATGAAAAGACCAACATATAACCTGTCTAAAAATTTTATAGGAAATTATTTTGGTATAAACTATATTGAGATTCACTTTAATTTTATTTAATTATTATTATATAAACAGATAATTAAAATTAATATGAATAATATTATCTAAATATAACCTTTTTGTTGAAAATGTAAATAATAACTTTTTTAATTCCTGGAAAGTTGAATGTGGCAACACCATACGACTCCGTTGTGGGGAATAAAATATTAACAAAATAATAAGAAATGTATTGTATTTCTAATACTTACCTATGAAATGACAGTCCAGTATTCATTTTAAGATTGGTTGAAGTGTTTTTACACTTTTTCACTATGCAGAACTGCGTAATTACTTTTTTATTTTATTATAGAAACGTGACGTGCATTTTCAACAGCGGCTCGCGAAAACAGCGGACCAAATGGTATTTTTTTGCTATTTATTATTATTACTTTGGTGGCTTCACTCGCGCGTTGTGAACGTTACGTCTATACTATTTACTTTGGTCTAAGTATTATGCTATATCCATCTGTATGCAACATCTAAATTGCAAATAGGATACTTAACAGTGGCAGTTGCCTTGTCTCAGTTATCTTAGTTAATATAATATACTTCTTGATGTTGATGGAACGCACACTGAGTATTTTGAACTGATCAGGCGTAACTAAATATTTTTATTTATGAAGATGAATATTAAGCCGTAGAAATATATATATGAAAATTATTGACATAACAGTCTATATTGCACACACAGTACCTGGAAAAATGTCGTCATGAGGCCGAAAGAAGAAATTACTAACAGCAGTTGCTATTATCTAACAGCTCATTTACACTCACGTCTCGCGGCTTGTCTTGTGTCACGGCCGCAGCTCGTTCGCTCGGCAAGCTATGTTCACACTCTCGCGGCGCGTTCAGTTGTATTCGAACTATCAACTATGAGCCTCTTTGACTCGTGCCAAAAAAACCGCTTCCGACGCGAGCGCTGCGAATGGCGAGACGAGCTGCGAGGCGAGCGACGAGCACACCGATTACACACGCGTCTCGTGGTTCGCCTCGCGGCTCGTCTCGCTGCTCGCGCGAGAGTGTAAATGAGGCTTTACAGTTTTTATGAAACATAACTCCATTGTTTATTTTATGCTTCGTTTTATTTTAATTATTTCTTCTCACGCTATTTTTTGAATAGACATTATGTAGGACATTTTTAATGCAGTCTTAGTATGTATATTCAAACACAAACACAAAATTTATGATGCCTTCAATAAAATGAGTTAGCTGTTTATCAAAATATTTTTACATACTTTCCGTAGCTACGATGAGTTTTTATTATTTTAATATATAATAATTAGGTACTATATCTACAATTCTTTATAACTATAAATTAAACAATAAAAATCAATAACTAAAACAAGTTGAAGTAGAGGACGATCGAGCATACAACATCGTCGGTGTCGAGATGTAGGTTATTGAATTCAATTGACCTTGTTATTAATTATGCATCTTCTAATCTGAGAAAAGACGAATCTAAGATCGAATCGAAGACAAGTGACCTTTAAATACTGTAGATGTCACAAAGTGAAGACAATAAAATAAAATTGTATCACATAAATTATAATATTATTCTTATTATTCTACCAAATACGATACCTATGGTGGGTGTTACGTATCTCCTAGACATTATAACGAATAATCGCAAACAATAAGGATTTTGTTTTAACATTATAGTAGCAATTAGATATGTGTTATTCTCTGATATACCTACTTATTCATAAATTCAGAAAACAGAACAGAAACTTGACTTAGCTATAGCTCATGGGCTATATAGTATTTTAATAATTGCCGTGATAATTACTCATAATGCTTGTCGTCCATCCAAAATAAATTACTTTAAAATTTATCATGTAGTTATATATATATATATATATATATATATATATATATATATATATATATATATATATATATATATATATATATAACTGTGGTATACCATATGTATTGTCTGATATTGGTATCATAGGTAGTGTTGTAGCATATGCAAATATCATACCCATAAGTCATAATCCGCTTCTCATTGTATAGTATCTTTAACAAATATATTTTATCAGGCTACACTAATAAATAAATTGTGAAGATGAGTGATAGTGCAATATTCACATAATTAATACTGGAGGAACATTAGGATTTAAAATTTCTTAATTTAACAAGTATTTTCACAAAAAAAGTGATATAAAAAAGGTGTGTGTACGATTCACACACGATAGAAGTGAAACTTCATTTTAAAAGACATTTTCTATTTTATTTAAACAGTGTGCAATATACATACACACCGACATTTACTCTCTCGCTCTGGCTCACACAAAGAGGAGAGACCGATAATGTGCGTTAAACGTTTAACGCTTGGAAGTCGCATAAGAAGTTTCACTTCAATATAAAATGTCATTTTAATTAATATAGTATTATTTTAACAGATAGTATACAGGTGTATATCGAACTTCTTACTCTACACTAAATTATTATACTCAAATTAGATGGTGTTACATGACACAATACAATTCGTGGGATAAATTGTTTATCAAAGAGCCATGTTCATTGAAAGTGGCATAAAGTTATTGCGCCATAATTTTGCAAGACCACAACACAAACGCGTTCAAAATGTTGTTCAAAAGCTAATTCTCTACATGGATTTTGTTCTTGATATATCACGTTTATATTATTAAGTGTTATTATCTCCAATTGTTTTAAGGCGTATGTAAATAAAACTTCATATATTTTTACAAACAATTTATTTTGGAAGAGAAAACTTTCTGGTCAGATTACAGGTAGGTAAATGCCGCTAACTTATCGCTAATTCACTTGCATAATGATTAAAGCATTTTATTAAAATTATCAGCGTAAGCCTAATTTAATGATATTTCATTAATTTATACCTTAACATAAAATGTGAATTAAGAGTCTTTAACAAAAATGTATTATTTTAATTGTAGAGTTTTGACATACCTTATAAATATTTTCTTAGTTTTTCTATTTCTCGTATGATATTGAGCTTGTCGGTCATATCTCTGTGTGTTTTGTTACATATAAAGTTAGTGATTTCTTTTTCAGTATTATAATTATAAGACCTTAAATTTAAAGATAATGATATACATGTATTAATTATATTAGAGATCACAAAAATCCAAAGTGGCATTCAATAAGGGATTCAGTTTGTTCTCAAACTCCTGCCACGAGCAAACTCCTTCTTCGCAAATTGATAGTAACGGTTGTTCATTCCAATAGAATATTACATTGTAATCGTCTTCACCATTGTCGTTGCATCTGTAACAAATGTTTTATTAGTTTGAGTGTTTTTTATTGTATTCATATTGCAGACATTTATTATTTCACTGAATAAATTAGAATGCATTGCCTAAATTATTCATCTACTCAAAATTATTCATTTCAAATAGCAAATATTTAACTGCAGGATGATAGTGTCGGTACGAAACTCATCCTTAATAAATAAATCAATGACGATATATCTGATGTATTCACTTCTTGACAAGTGGAAATGCTTTTAGAATACAGGATTTTTCGAACTGCTTATACTGTTAGCCTTAGAGGCCCTGGAGCCTTTACGGCTTTTACAGCTTTACCGGGCTTGGCAGGATTTACACTTGAAGATATTAGTTATATAAGGAATAATTAAATATCTATATACTTATTCAAGACTGCGACCAAATTAGCAGAAAAGGCTGACAATGTGCTGGTTCGCCACTTTCTCTTAGGATCTCTATGAGTGCCTGTGAGTGGCTTTTGATCTTTATAAAGTTTAAGAGCGGTACAGGCCATGTTTATCATCGGTGAGTCTGAAAAATACGCAATAAACTTTTTCCCGTTTCCTTCCTTTGCGTTTCGGAAGTTATTCAATAAATCAGTCATAGGAACTCGAGCGAGTAATTCACTTATCGGTGAGCCGTAACCGTATTTGTAGTAATGTTCTAAGTCTTCTATATATTCAAGAACTTTCAAGTCTCCGGTTGTGAATATAGCACACCAAGGGCTGAATTTGTTTTCGGTTCCGGACCAAAAGTAACGACACAAGTTGTATAAAGTTTGAATGTTTTCATTTGACAATTTCTTGTCGATTCCCAGTCGTCTTTGTATTTTGTCCTGGGTCTAAAACAAGAGAAATTATCTTTTATTTTTTTCTGAATGTATTTAATTATGTATGTATATAATTTTTGATCAGTAGTCAGTAATAAACTGCCTACTTCAGAGTTGCTAGGTTCAAGTATGTTGAAATAAATTATTGAAAAGCAGACCGTCTGATAACGGTAAATGGTGAATGTTTAGAAATAATATCCTGGCTGGATATATTTACCGTATACTATACGGGATATAATAGGTAAGTTCTTTGTAGTTATAAACAGGTGAGTCACTGCTTGCAACAAAGTAGGTAAATGGTTAATCAGGTGTCATTATGAAAATAAAAATATATTTTGAAAAGAATTGTCGCTTGAACAGTTAACCTATATCAGTTAACAAATGCAGTTGAAATACGATCTCTCTGTTCCATAGGTGGTGTTACGTTAACTGATCTAATTAGCAATAAAAATAAATTTAGAATGGCTGATCTGAAAGAGCACCAACATAGTATTTATAACTTCTTTGACTTGACACTGGGAACGTTTACGCGATGAAAGAACTATAAAAAAGATATATAATGCAAATATGTGTGTAAATTAAAGCTGCAGACAAAATAGAGTTAGTTTTGAAGATCAAATAGAAAACAAATTATTCGTAGCAAATTGAGAAGCATTAGAAACCAGAGCGAATGCATGTATGGTTTAATAGCGACGGTGGAGAAAACGAGATAAATTTGCAAACCTGAAACAGTGATATTTCATACTTTCTGCCCACTTAAGTAGTGACTTGCGTGAAGATATATAGATGTACCTACTCAAAAAGCGTGATCACGCCGTGTTTCCATTAGATATGTAAAAAGAATGAGACGCGGTTTATGCCATTCATTATAATATCTTTTATTAAATAAATAAAACTTAAACTCGTTAGCTTTTTTTAACTAAATTTAATGTAAGTCTTAAACAACAAAATATTTTGGTAAACTATAGACATTGCATCATAATATCAGATATATAAAAATAAAAATATAACGATAATCATCGTACCCTTTAAAAATGAAATCGTTCCATAAATTTTTTATTACTAAATTGGGGGTCACTTTGATACTCTATATTTGGCAAATTTATTGAATCCTTTCTAGTTTCTCAGCGTACGTCAAGTGATGGAAGGTCTAACAAATGAAATGGTTTAAAAATCGGATAATAAGGACATATTAACGAAAAACAACTTAATATACTTTGTAAGTTTGGTATAACTATCCAATAAAAACTCACGGCCAAATAATCTGAAGTACTCTTGTATTTATTGATTTCTTCATAAACACTTGGATTCTGCACAATATCCTTTTGAAATTTTTGACAGGTTACGTGAGGCTGTAACGATAAGTATTGTTTTAAATTTAATTTATTTTCATACTATTGAATATAGTTGAATTAATTTCATGTTTTACTTACGGCTATAAGATCAAGACCGTTTTTTACTTTTTTTATAGCTAATTCCTTATTCTGAAAACCTCTAACAAACGCTTTCGCGCTTTCTTCTGCTTGACTCGTAGACGAAGAATGGAACAGATAGCTGCTAGCATCAAGATTATTTATTAATTTTGAAAAAGCCCGCTTGAACCTACTCCCAATTCCCAACATATCTTGATACCCTTCTTTAGTTAAAGGTTCACTGTATGATTTCTTATCTATTTGCCAGTTTTCTATATTTTGAACATCCTGTGCGCAAAGAGAACAATTACCATTTTCGTAACTCGCTATAATACTATTCTTCAATTCAGTCGCTTCTTGTATGTTTTTTATAAATGTTTTATCCGGGTCACTTTTTCCATTACTGTATATGCCCCAAATACTAATTGGTTCACAACCTAAAAACGAAACCGGTTTTTATCTATATATACTAAATATATTGTATTAGATTCGCTATAAGTAGTTATCGAATAAAATATAATAGGTTTGACTTTAAAAATATTGTAAATATATGAATAAAGAGACCAATTTTTTATGTATAATTGATATCGGCTATAATTTGATTAAAAAAGTTACGTTCTTCTGCATAAGTGTAAAAAGAAGTGAACTAAATAATCTAGTTGGTAGTCTTCAGGATTTAGTACCTATGTATGTCCTGTGTTGAATATTTTAGTAAGAAATTTGGTCATCTAACAAGTTACGGATATCTCAGTAGATTGTGGCTTGTGAACTAATGTAAAATAATTATAACACATGTATAAATATAATTGTAACTATTGGTATTTACGTATATTAATTATTATTCCTCAAACAAATATTTGGGATAACCATCGCGAATCTATCTTGTATCGCGATCAGTCTTTATTTATCACTATTAAAGCTGTTTGGCATAAAAATTGGCATAAAATTAAAATATTTATAGGTATTAACTGAATAAGTTTAAATTTTAAAAATACATTAAATATTCATAATGAATAAATTAATATATTTGGTAGTTAACTTACCTTTAAGTTTTATAATCGAATCTCTTATATCCCCTCTTACGGTATCGTATGGAGTTTTACTTGAAAAATATTTATATGGACAACCAGAATTCCAATAACAATAATTATTAGATGTCACTTCACTGCTATATAAGAATAATAATATCCATACAAAATTCATTTTAAAGCCGGTATGGAAACATTCGCTCTATTATAAAGTCTAAGCAAGATTAAAATATTCTTAGGCGACTTAGACGAAAAATTATGCAAGAATCGACATAGATCTGAATAATAATCAAAGTGGATAATGTCATTTATCTCTGATTAATAAACAAGTTTTATAAATTTGCATAAAGCCATTTAACAACATATATTTTTCTCACAATTTCGGTATTGTCGGTCAATACAGTGTACTATGTGTGCAATGTACACTGTATTAACTACACCAGTAATTTTACACTTTCACAATTTTAAAAGGCCTGCTTTAAGTGCCTTTTAATGTACAGAAATTGGCAGTATTACTTTGCAATAATATGGATTAAGCCAGATGAATACAAAAATTTCTGTGTTCTTTATTGATTCACATAAAAAGTAAAAAATAAGAATTAAGTAGTTATCTAAAATATAATTCGAATCATCCAAACATAAATTTAAGTTACATGCAGTTTTCTATGTTGATGTACAAACTTAAGTGCGTCTAATAAGCTAGCTTAGATGAAACGAAATTGATAGAATTTTAGTGATTGTTAGTGTTTTACCTATACTAATATAATAAAGAAGAAGAGCTTTTTGTTTCATTGTTTGTTTGTTTATTTAAATACGCTCATCTGAAACTACCATTTGGATTTGAAAAATTCTCTCGGAAAATTGATGAAGAATAGTATTATAGGCTATATAGCATTGTGTAGCAACACCTCTCAGCTAGCCTTAAATATTGATTTTTGTTAAGTAAGTCGGAAGAAATAGCGCACCCTAACTGCTTTATCCACGTGCGCTGGCGTAATGGTTAGTGATACGTAAATACAATATTCTACAAAAAGATTGCTTCTTAGTACATTTATAACAAGTTTGCCATATGCCTTTGTCTTATACATAAGCCACATTAAGGTATTTTGTAAAAGTTATATTGAAAACTGAAAGAGATTTATGAGTACCTATTATTATTAAGCATGGCATATTAATCCTTACGAAGCAATGTTACTTCATCGTCAAGGCAATTTTATGTAGATAAACTTTGCCCTTTATAGCATGTTATTTGGACGAATAGTTTGGGAGATAATGTAAAATTTGAATAACTCATTAATTAATAATCATCAATTAAGTAGGGTTGGCAACGTGCATGTGATGCTTCTGGTGTTACAAGCGTCCATAGGCTGCGGTGACCGCTTACCATCAGGCGGATTGCACACATGTTTGCCACCATGGTGGTACAAAAAAAAATTCAACACTCGGCTCGGGTCTATGACTATAAATGTAGTGGCGCGAACGAGCCGTGTGAATTGTGACGCATAACCCTGGTCACCCGATAAAAATATCGTCTATACTGAAGTATTATAAATAGTCAATCATAGATTCCTTTGTAATTATACGCGGGTGAAACCACGGGGCACAACTAGTTTAATATAATAGCGAGATCCTCACTTGCCATGTACATGCAAAGTCACTATTATGCATAATTTGGAGCTACTTTTTACAAGGAAGTACAGGACAGTCGTGATACATAAAACTCATTAAGTATAAAACTGATGTCATATTCTCTTTTATTTTTATTTTGATCTACAAATAGAAAATACATTATTTATAATACATCATAAATAAATTTTATTTATTATCGTTATAAATTATTACTTTTCTTATGGCCAACCAATTTATTATTAGAAATATTTATTAATCTATACGTTATGAAATATATCTTAATAACAACAAAGTTATTATTTATTTAAATATGTGAGGACATTCATGTCTACTTAACGTACGGTACAGACTTAAATTCACATACATCAGTACTATCACTCATTGGACTAAGTTTCTCAATAAATTCTTGCCAACTGCAAACACCTTCCTTACAAATTGCTATAAGAGGTTCTTCGTTCAGATAGAACACAACGTTGTGATCAATAGCTCCATCATTATTACATCTGTAAAAGAACGTAATTTTTGGTATGAATTTGTAACTAAATTAATTATATTTAAATTTGTCATTTAAAGCCTAACATCAGTTATAGGTTTTTTAAATCTCTTATCGTAATATAATAATGCGTAAGCTCATAGTTTTCTGATAATAAAAATAATAATAATTCAAATCTCTCTTCAGTTTATATTTATTAGATGGAAAAAGGCAATAATTAAGAAAACCTTAAAATAATGAACGTATATCTCGAAGGCAAAATATAATACTATTGAGTATACAAATTAATAATATTTATGGAATACTAACCTGTTTAGTACTACTAATAAATTCGCTGCAAATGTAGACCATTTGCTTGTCCTCCATTTCCTCTCAGGGTTTCTTTGGGCACTGGTAAGAGGAGCCTTATCTTTGAACAGATCGAGTGCTGTGTAAACCATGTCTATCATAGTGGCATGTGTGAAATACGCAACAATTTTCTTCCCTTTTCCTTCGACAACTTGTTGGAAGTTTTTCAATAAATCCACTAAAGGTATTTGCCCCAACTTTTGATTTATTTGGTTTCCATAACCATTTCTGTAGTAATGTCTCAAATCACCATAGTATTCCAAAACCTTTAGGTCTTCGGTAGTAAACAGTGCGCACCAGGGACTCATTTTATATTTACTTGACCAAGTATAACGACACAAGTCATATAAGGCCGTAATGTTTTCATTTGTTAAAAGATAATCAATTCCAAGTCTCCTTTGAATTCTGTCTTTGGACTAGAAATAAATATTAGTATTTTAAATTATAAATGTAAATGCATTTAATTCGTTAAATGATATGGGTACTTAATGCTATTTCTACTATGTAGAAATACAAACATAAGTTTGTGCAGGAAATTGACCAAGAAGATGGTAATATTGGCTATGATTATTTTTATCTATTTATATAAATAAAATTATTGGGATTTGCAGTTGTACGCGCATCACTTAAAAACTACTGGATAGATTTTGATCAAATTGTTTTTGTTTTAATCATTAGATTCTTGGTCTTTATTTAAAAAAATATCACGATATCTTCATAAACAATAATTCTGTAGTCACTCGAGCGTAGCCACGGGCCCAGCTAGTTAATAATAAAATAAGTTTAGCTTTAACTGACATTACTATTACTTGTATATCAAGCTAAATTTAAGTTATTTAATTAAAAACAAAATACCTACAGCGAGGAATTCTGATGTTTCTTGGTATTTGATTGCTTCAATTAAAATATCTGGATTCTTTTTAACATCCCTTTGATATTTTCCGCACGTTGTGTAAGGCTAAAATAACGGCAAATAAAGTTTAGTTAATGAAAAATTACTCCTTTTTTACAATAAGCTTATATATAAATACTCACATCCATAATATCATAATCAGTTGTTGCTTTATCTATAACTAAATGCTTATTTTGGAGACCATTGACAAACCCTGAAGCACTTTTCTCCATCCAATTTCCGAAAGCTGGTCGGAAAGTGTAACTGTCTTTCTCAAGATTTTCTAACAATTTGGAGAATGCTTGTTTTACCCTTTTACCAATACCAAACATTTCTTCGTAACCCTCCTCAGAAAGTTGATGAACCTTTTCAAACATTTGTTTGTCGATAACTGAATCCCTTAAGTCTTCTACATCTTGGGCGCAGAGTGAACTATTACCATTTGCGTAACTTGCGATAACTTTGTCTCTTATCATAATTGCATTTTTAATAGCAATTGCATTATCAAGTCCTGGATTTCTCTTCCCATGTCTTATCAAGCCCCAAATACTAATTGGTTCGCAACCTGTAAAGTAATAATAATGACATAAGCTGATAAAAATAAGCTGGTTTAAATTTAAGACCTTAATATTATATGTGTTAAGTAACATCTTACTGATCCATGAACATGATATATTTGTTAAAACTTTGACTTAAATAATACTATGTAAAAAAAACTTCATACTATTTTGTTACAAAAATCTAACTTCGCAACTTTTTTAGAAGGATATTGGTATGAATTAGGGGAATATAAATTTATCCTAATGGTGAGTAAAATCTAGATTAAGGAATTATTGTTTAAAATGAATAATTATATTTATATTACATTAAGAACGCCATCTATTATCTATAAATAAAATATATTTCTTGTTTCGGATACAATAATGTAGTGGCATATTTCCATTGAAGTGGTAAGCAAGAAAGTTGAAGGTTTTAATATTTACGCTTATGTATTAAGCTATAAAACTATACAAAACACTAAAATATTATATTTAGTGTACGAACACAACAAAAAATAATTTAGCTATTTATTATAAATATTGTATGTAGTAGGTAGGTCTCTATCTAACTGCATTCACTTTGTATTTATATAATCTGATGTATTAAACATTATATAAAGCTGATTATGCATCAGAAACGGTTTTTAGTACTAACACAATTTTTATAGAGGTTAATGAATATATAAAACATGCAATTTAAAAACTTAGGTATATGTTTCTCTAAAATATTCAATATAAACCATAGTAAATTTTACTTACCCGTAAGCTTAACTACAGAGTCACGTATGTCACCTCTAACAGCGTTATAAGAGGTTTTGCTTGAGAAATAATTATACGGACAACCGGTGTTCCAGTAACAATATAAACTAGTCACAGATTGAATGTAAACGTAAAAAAACACGGTCAATAGTGGGAACTTCATTTTCAATTAACTCGGCAACCTTATTTTGTAATCACTGCATTTGCTTATGTGCGGATCTAGACGCGACATGCAGACTTTTATCTACCGAGAAGGCCAAAATACGACTAACTAAATTTAATATCACAACAATACTTGCAATACCGGTTGCGTTACTTTTTTAAAAGTTAATGAAACATTTTTTTCCGTGCTGTAAAGTAATCTAATTGTTATTTATAATAAGACGATACTTTTTATCGTATACAATTATTTATATCAAAGATAAATGTGGGTCGAATTTATGGACTCCAATTTAGTGTTCCTTTATTTAGAAAAGATGACCATATCTGTTCTGTGCGTATCAAATATTGTTACAAGAAATAAAAACACATTATTAGAACAAAATTTTATTTTTTAACTAAGATCATTATCATTGATAGGGCAGCTTTTGATCAACTCTAATCTGAAATGTAGACATGAAATTAATATTTATTGAGGATTCATTTAATTGAGATGTTTGTTTAGTTTAAAGTTATCTCTAATACTGTCCCACCATTGACATATTTTACAGTTTACACTTATTCAACATACTTAATAATTTATTTACAATAATATACATATACCAATAAAATCATTTATTTTTATCAAAGTCACTAATATTAAAATTGGCGTTCATTTTTTAAACTAATTTGAATAATAAATCTAAAATTCATCATGACTGACTGCCAACCGTTTCAAACATTACACATATTTTTTGCAATCAGCGTATATTAATATAAACTATTTAAATGTAATTATTACGTTATATGAGAGAAAAAATAAAATACATAGACAACAGATATTTTAAGCATTACAAATTTATTTCAATATTTCATTTTAAATTTTATTTCTTAATCATCATTAAGATGCAATAAACACATACAATTAATTTATTTTTGTATAAATTATCTATATAAATATTATCTGATTTTAAAAATTAAGTGATTATTACATCGTTACTTAGAACACAAATATCTATACTTTCTGTACATATTTTGATTTAGTTAAACAAAAGAGCACTTTCAAATTCCATGTTACAGTGAAAGCCAAGACCTGTATCTGTATCTGCAATAGTAAGTTATATTGGTAACAACTGTCGAGGTCATTTAAAGAAACGATTATTTTAAAATAATATTAAAAAACATATTCACAAACTTATGGTATTAATTAAAAATTAGTCTTCTTATTTGTTTAATTTGGTAGAAATAATTTATGAAACCTATTATATTATAATCGTTTGGATATAATAAAAGAGATTGTTGACAAGTAGTTTATGAATATCTTTGCGTGTGATGTTACAGTCAGACATAATATAATCTATATTTAATATATTCTGAGCCCGTTTTACTAAACATTCTCAAAGATTCATAATGTTACATTAATATTTTAGTAAGAGTAAAAATTTTTTGGAACTAATAGGAAATATGACAAACTTTAAACAATTATAAAAAAAACAGCTTATAAATTTCTTTATTAAACATTAATGATCAAGTCATTATAAATGAGAACAGAAAATAAATTTTATTTTAACGCTTCAAACATATTGGTATCTAAAAATACTATTCACGTGGACGTAAATTATAGATTCCTTCAGATAACTTTATTTTCTTACTTATTAGGTATACATTAATTAATTATATATAATGTTATATGTTTAAACTATATTTTTACAGTAATCATATTTTAATCCATAGGTTCCTACGTTTCTACGTTAGAAAGAGAAATGCATAAGACTTCGTATATCACTAGATGACTCACATCCAATATATTTATCTGTTATTTTATAAACAATTTACCTATATTTACGAAAAACATTTAAGATGTTGGTCCAAATTGGAAATCCCATCATATCTACAAAATGATTAGCTACACTTAACAATATATAGAGTTGAATTTAAAAAAAAGTTTAACATCATACAAACCAATATCTTAAATAGGCTTACACTTAATTTAACAAGATGTAACATAAAAGACAAAACTGAAGAAAACCTTTAAACACACGTTAGAGCAATATTAATTGCGAATTCTATTAAGAAAATATTGCTTCTTTTTTATTTTAAATTTATTTGAAAACAAGTATTACAATATATATTATATTCATAGAAGATAATAAACACATATGAGTTTTTAGAAAACCGTAGATTAGTATAATTAGTTAAGGTTTAATACCGTTATAATAATAAATAGGTACATACGCGAATATAGAGGATAATATAAACTAAATACTACTGGGTGCAAATACTAGGGAGAAGTGATAAAAATACTAATCACTATACTATTTATTCATTACCGTTTGGCAGTTTTGTATAGTAAAGATTTTTATTAAATATATATGATCAGATTGTCAGTTGTTGAATAAACAAAGCTTATTGATGAATCAAACATTTATTGTACGATTTATATATTAGAAATAGACTAAATATATCTAAATTCAGCTTTGGTAGAAATATCTAATTATTGTTTGTCATATTGTGTTGAAATTAAAATCATTATAAAGACTCAGTATTATTGTATAATTTGCTTTGTAGCTTTTCGCCATTATAACGGAGCAAATATGATTGAAATTTATTGTTTAGGTTTTCATAGGATATGTTACTTTTGAATCCACAGATTTGAGAAAACGGCAGATGCAGCCTTACTTACGAACAACAAAAGTGGGACATGCATTTAGCTTTGTGTCCTTGGCAACCAGATAACAACACGTACGACTGTGGAATAATGTGTTGCCAGGGTAGTTAACATAAGTTTTACTGTTTTTATCATTTCAGTAGTGTAGTCGTTAATCCATCATGGGTCATTAAAAAACTGATTTTTTACTTGAAATGAAGGGCCTAAAGAACCTTTACACATACCACTTTTCTACTAAATTTATATCTGCCATGTTAATTTTTTTCCTTATAACTGAATATATCTTGTATGTCTTTATTTATTTAATTTTGTTTTTACTTACCATACCTATGCCTAATGTTTTCGGTGTCGTAAGCATTTGGAAATTTTGGCGACTATCTTGGATTTTAGGTTTTTGACTGGAACACTAAATTGTCCACAGTTCTCTATAATTTTTATTTTGGAACCATAACGCAACAATTATTTTAAGAAGAATTATTTATAGGTAGGTTTATTTATAGGTATTTTATTTATAGGTACGTTTACCTTTATTTGTGCAATGGATGTGCATAAAATATTATTAAATCGGATGATTATTAAAAGGCTAATTATTTGGATTGGCACTTGTCTTATTGTATAGGAATATTAATTTGATATTAATATAATGTTTTAGAGACATGAGTAGAATAGAAATAAAATATTTTATGTGATTGCGTATTATTAGCTGGCCACTGCCAGTGATAGCGTGCGGGACATCTTCGTTAAATACTAACGAAATGTCAAACGTACTGATGTAACATATTCTGTTATTAAGTAATAAATACTCAAGTCATTTTTGTGTGTATATATACAAAATATAATCTGTACTTTTTCTTCATATTTAGAAAAAGAATATCTCTAATACTTTCATATTTTTATATTTTTTATAGAGTGCTCTTAGTATCTACATTTGTTTTGGGAACGTAATGTTTTTATGTAAGTATTTTTAGAAATTTCGATATTTGTTTAATCATTTAAAGGGGAAAAATCATAATTAGGAAATAAAATAAAAATTTATTTTGACTATGTGTTTTCTTCAAATTCTTAATTTAAGAAAGCCAGATACAACACCCGAATAGCAAATAAGAAGACATTTAATCGTTACTTGCCATTAAAAGGGGAATCGTTTACGTAACATTACGAGCTTTATGCTAACATTTTCACGTTGTTTTTTTTTAAATAATTATAGTGTTTATACACTTACAGAAAATGTCCATCACCAAGTAGACTACAAGTTAAAGCACTTTAAATCATCTGGTCATAGCTATTTTATATATCTTTATGATACTAGTCATGTATTCATAATTTGATTTCCTTCTACAATTTAACATATTCTTAATATAATCTATTCAAATTACTGGACGTAAATATCTCAAAACTCATTTTATTTACCAAGTACCATTAGTTAGATTGTTTGACGCAGATACAGTATAGGAAAACAATTAAATGTGATGTAAGGCAACTTTACGAATATAATGATAACAAGACACTGAAATGAACACCGATTGATTAACTAACGCCTTTGAGACGTGTCCGCATCAAACAATGTAAAAAAGGCACTAACTGAGCCCCTAATATGAGCTAATATAATTTCTTGACAATACTCCCTACAATGCAATGGTCACTCGCCTCGGATTGACCGAGTGACAGTAGATTCAAACTTATTCACTGCGAATCGATTCCTTTCCAAACGTTCATCAGGAGTCAGCGTTCATCCTGGATCTTGCTTTGGGTCTAAGTTAGCTCGCCTCTCTTGTAGTGCTGCTAATAACGCCTCTCGCACTTCTCTTTCCGAACTCCGCCACAATCTTATCAATTCGTCTTCAGATAACAACGATAATTCAGATCGCGCTCCGATTGGAGACACTCTTGGATAAGGCGGAGCTGGAGGTACATCATTTACATCGGAAACCATAATCTCAACGCTGGCTCGTGATGTGGGTACATCTATACTGATATAATTATCCGATCTCGATGAAACGTCTTGGTAAGATCTTGTTGACGATCCTTCAGCTCGTCGTGTCATAGGTGAAGGCGTCCTGAGACGGCTGTTGATATCGGGGGGCGAACTAGTCAAACAAGTGACGTCACGGCTTAATCTTCTCCCAATATTGTGACTTGTTCTTTCATAAATATTAGAAATGGAATCTGAACCGAGTACGGAATCAGTGCTGAATCTTCTGACATTGAGTCCGGCGAGACTGCATCGTTTTCGACGACCTCTCGGTGAACGCAACTGTCGAGGTGACCGGCCTTGACGCGGCGAACGACTTGATCTCTCAGGTGATGGAGAGAGGAACCTTGACTCTGTTATTTCTTCCGACACCTCAGTTGTTTCCACAGTTTCTTGTTCTTTTATAGAACCTAGTGAATGATCGCGTTGTTGTACCCTGATGAAAGTAGAGAATAGTCTATCATTTATGGTTTTAATATGATACTAGATATGAAAAATAAACAAAAAAAGTATATAGTACATGCATTTTATACATAACTAGCTGTGCCCGCGGCTCCACTCGCGTAGACTACAAAAAAAGTTTTTGTGCATAACTAGCTGTGCCCGCGGCTCCACTCGCGTAGACTACAAAAAAAGTTTTTGTGCCGAACCCTAATTATTTTATATTATAACATCAGCTATCTGATAGTGAAAGTCCTGTCAAAATCGGTCCAACCGTTTCGCAGATTACCCGGAACAGACAGACAAAAATTTAAAAAATGGGTTTTTGCTATGGGTACCGTGACACTTCAATTTTATTATACGTATAGAATACAATTACAATACAATACAGTGCATTACAGTTACAATTTGCAATGTACAATTACAATGTCACAATACCTTCTTATAGCTTGTATCATTTCATAGAGTTGAGCTTTACTTTTTCGACGTCTGCGCTGTTCATGTTCCTTCTGAAACAAATGTCTCTCCTGTCGTAATCTGTCTTTATTTAAATGAGGATATAAAATAACAAATAAATGCCTAGCATATATAAGCATTGCTGACAACAACATTATTATGTTTTTAGTTGAAAACAAACAATATAATTAGTTTAAAAAAATATTACTTTATGCGTAGTATTAAAAACAATATTATGCCTTGGACATTAGCATGGAAGTTAATTATCAGTTGCCTTATATACAATTAGTATCATTATTTATTCACAAACGTCGTATTTATCTAACTTTAATATCAATTATGCAAAGAGAGGTAGGGTACAGAGAAATTTATTTGGAGAATTTTCTCTAGTTGGGGCTGTACGACTGGTGGAATACCTCCACCCTACAGAAGATTACAGCTGAATAACTTAGTTTTCTTGCGGTAAGTAGGGTTCCCAGAGCTCCTTGGAGTAAGGGGTTCCAGGTCGGTAACTGGCTAGTGATACCTATGACATACCTAGTGATACATCAGGCAGACCGTATGCTTGTATACCACCTTTGTAGTAAAAAAAAGTGTAAGTAAATCTGCTTGACCATTTTATTACACTTATCTATTAATTACTGAAATTTATGACATCTATTTAAATATTATTTCTGCTTTAATATTAATTTGACACTTACCCTTTTAACACTCTTCTGAAAAAGTGAGGTGAAGTGACCTTGACGTATTGTATTTACCAACTCCCTCGCGGCGTGATGAGGAGACACTAGTTCAACGCAGTTTATAAACCTATAAAGCTTCTGCAACAAACAATAATATTTTGGTAAAGAAACGACTACTAAAAACGTATAATAAAGGATTTAAAGAAACGCAGTCTAAAAAAATTATAACTACGAAGAAGAGTGCTCGCTTGATATGAAAAGCTTCGGTAAACATGACTCGCTCTGCGTAATCGCACCAGTAAACATCTTGACTTCACACTTGAGTAGGACAAACAAAGTGCCTTCAAAGTATGGACCGCTAAAAGCGATATTATGGTTGGACTTTATTTAACCTTTACCCTGAAACTATGCCAGAGGGTCAAACTTTATTACCCTCAGCTAAGCGGATTATTGAAAACATTACAATACTATTTTGTGGCGTTTTTGCGAATTTCTTCATTGAAAAGGATTATAATTAAATATGAATATTAAAATTATAACTGTGATAATTAATTAATTATTAAAACCATTACTAGATGAATGTTGTATCTGGAAAATCAAAGAAATCACGGTTCTCGGGAGTTCGGTTCTCACTACGGCGAATAATTTGTAGTCGGCTTGGTCTAGTTGTTACGGCAAATTCGTCTTCGATTTGCTTGACATAATTTTAAATAACAAAAGATGTATTGTTTATGAAACAGATAAACATACTAACTTGACTGAAGAACATGATATTTCTACTTCTCCAAATAGTTCCCTTTGGTTGATGTCTTAATATCGGTAATGTGTACTTATAAAACAGATGTTCGAGAATTAATATCAGGCAGCCGACGATCATTCCAACGCCAAGCAGGATAAATACACCAGCCACAGCCGCCACACCTATATTAAATAGTATAATTAAAAACAACAAAATTATCTGGTAAGAGAAAATATTGAATCTTTGTATTTATCATAAGTCTGTGCGGCCAATTATTTTGTCTAGTTACATTGAACAACCCTTTTTCATTAGCTAGTCAATTTAAACAGTCAACCAAACAGTCACCTTTATTTTATGTATATAATTCAAATATCTTAACAGTAGTAGGTAAATGTTCATTGCAATGAATTTTATTATTGATTTTTTAATTTTTCTATTTCAAGATAAAGTTACAGCTAAAAGCTATAAGTTAATATCTTCTTCTATACGTATTATAAAACTCAACATCTCTCTGTCTGTCTGTCAGCTTATATTATTTTCACGCGAACACCACTTATCCGATTTACATGGTTTTTCCTTTAATTCATAGATATGTTATCTGGCCAGGTTATATATTTTGTTACATAAAGTAACATACGAAATAAGCAGTGACGATAATAATGAATCGATTCGGTAAAAGGACGCTTTTGGGACGATTACCTGGCTTACGTTGAGTACGCTTACGTAATCTGTTAAATAAACAATCAGATATTAAGACCATAAATCAATATACACAAAACCTTTTTAAGTCGAATATATTTCAGCCAGTTCTATTTTGTATTATTTTATTGGATAAAATCGACCTGTGTCTTTTGAGTCATTTATCTATAGATTCTGACATAGCCATTGTGTATGAACTATGAGGCCTATTACGTAATCCGTCGTATAAGCAAAAGGTTGGATGTCACGGGTCTTAAATCGCATGATCGTATTCATGTTTCTATCAAGCATTTGAATGGCGACACAGTACTCACTTAATCATTTATCAGGATTTCTATTGTTAAATACACAAGTTTTGTTTGAAATTCAGATTGAGTTTTCAATCTTATAATATTATTTTTAAGATATACTTCTTTAGATGTGTTAAGAAAAAGTTTTACCATGCGCGTGAACCTTGTAAGAAAAAGTTTAAACTCCTGTTGTATTGTGGTGAAGACGGGCACACTCGATGTTATATCTGTTAGAATAACTTCTAACGCATGTAAATAAGTGTAAGCATCGACTTGTTTAAGAAATTTATAATTATATCAAATTACCTTGATGTTATCTACTATGCTGTTAAATTTACGTGAAATTTAAAAACTCAATAATTTTTTTTTAAATCATTCGTTGACACACTGATGAAATAAATTAATATATAGCCTGTAATAAGTTTAAATTTTGAGGCTAAAAATAAGTTCAAAGATTTTAATATGCACATTTTTTGTCTCTCTATTGGAGGTTCCTTGCTGAAATATATACAGTATACGCTGACAAATAAATTTAATTTGGTTTGAAACTTTAGCAGTAATCGAATGTAGATAGGAAAACTTGAATATTCCAAATACCTACGTTCCAAACATCGATTACATCACCAAACTCAAAGTTTTACCACAATTTGTGATATTTGCTTCTTCGATAAGACGCAGTTTGAATTGAAAAATAATTCTGTAGGTATTTTCTCTTACAATTGTAATAACATAATTAGTGTCTATAATTACTCGGGATTCTATTAATAACATTATATTCTATACGCGTAAAAATTATAGGTCGTTATAAAATTTAATTCAAATTTTCTACTTCGTATTGGCACAAGTCGTATTTTAAATAAAAGTAAGTAATGCAATTGTGAGAAGATTGTTTTTTTTTTTTACTGATTATACTGTTAGCCTTAGGGGCCCTGGAGCCTTTGCGGCTTTTACAGCTTCACCGGGCTTGTAGATGATTGGCCAGTTAGTTTACTTGGGATGGAGACTGGCTGTCTAGGGTGCGCCAGACGTACCCGGGTATTGCCACTCGCGAAGGTTCTTTTCATGAACTCCTTTTATTCAGTTATTAATTACTTCTAGTATCGTATTATTTATCTTTCAGCTTAGAAAAAAGCTTGTATAAGTACTGTAAACAGGAAAATATCATTGCTAACTTGGGACAATAAAAAACTATTGACATGTGATTGAGATTACAAATTTTATGTTCGAAACCTTACTAATAATGATTCCTTTAAATTGTCTATTGATTTAAGGACCTTAAAATTCTTAAAGATAGCCCCGTAGCAATAAAATCAATCTTTGCAACAATATAAATAAGGATATTTTACATTTACGCAATGATTGTATGTAATGTTTTTACATTTGGACAAACATTCAGAAAATAATTACATTTTACAGGAGATGATGTAATGGAAGAACGGTTAGGCTCCAATATAAATTAAACAGACTAGCCGTGACAGTTACTTTTTCAAACCATAAATTCTATGTTTAATCTTTTAGGTCGACTGTTGCTAATACCTTTCCCTTTACCGCTCGCGTATCGCTGAGGGGTGGATTAACGTGGGGTGGCGATAAATTCTAATGAAATTTCCGCCAGAGACGAGCTAGCGTCTGCGTAGATGTAACAAATATACGTTAAAATACTGATTTAAAATTTCGTCGTATATCTGTTATGTGATAAAAGCAATAATTTTGTACTTATTTAGGAGTCATCATACCCATTGTTTTTAATCGATGTTTTTTTTTACTTTTATTAGATAAGCTACAATAATAAGTATCCATTAAGTTAGTCCTTATTATTAGTCTTTCTTAATTTTTCCCCAGGAACGAACGAAAAATCTGTAAAATCCTAAGAAATAGCTACCTACTACTTATTATAAGGTTGAAGCTTGCCAAGTTTGATTTTTTTAATAATTATTAATCGCTTAATACCCCATGTTATCCAAATAGCCTACAATCCAAATCCAAATATCACTACACTGGTTAATGTTAAGATAGAGACTCGAAACTCTGAGAATATTTTTGAAGAATATGTTTTAGCCTACGTCACTTCATTACTCAAGCTTTGCATTTAACAAAACTATGATAGAATCCGTTCTTTAGTAATAATTTTCAATTGAAGTTTACCTATACTGATCACCAAACGACAAAACGAATTGATCGGTTTCTGGTGAGCCTTCAAATAAGACGCAACATCTGTAAGATCGCTTTTTCAATTTCAATTAAATTATTAATTAATTTCCTTTTCTCGTAAGTGTTAATATGATATTGACTTTAATTACATAACTTAAAATATTTTTATATTACTTATATTATAATACTTATATTATATATTTAATATTATATAATATATTATATAATATTTATTATTTTATAATACTAAAAATTAAAAAAATATATAGTAAATTAAGGTTTAAAAAATAAATATTTATTTGTAGTCTTGTTATTTCGAACCGCAATAATCATGATAATGTCCAAAATTTTATACTGAATTAAATATGTATATACAAAATGAGTGAATTAATTCTGTAAGGTTAATTACGAAAACTTGTTACGTGCTAGTAAACAGTTCTGCAGATAAATAAACAGAAACTTCAAAACGAATAAATTATTCATAACAACAAAGTTTCGTACCCAGAGGTTTTGGTTGAATTCCGTAGTCGGGGCTGAGTTTAAAACAAGGCAAACCTCCGTACCATTTTTCAGTTAATATATCCATATAACCGTTGGAAGAATATTTAGCTATCACTGCCGAAACGCTGTCCTGTAAAAAATAATTGGTTTAAATATAATATGATTAGATATTTTATATGGAATGGAGACTCTTAAGGATTAATAACATCCAAATTCATTAAAACCTACTGTAGACAAACATTTATTAATTAGTACTAGCTGCTATCGAATCGCTTGACGTAAAAAGCTATTCAAAGTCGTGTCAACAATCGGATAAATTTGTACTAGACACTTAGTATTACTATCGTAACATGTACAAAGTAAATTCAAATTGCTTGGTAATCTCGCTTAGTTAGAAATTGCGATAAATATTTATACAATTCAACTGCGGCTTAGTAAATTTAAACGTATCTTATTTCTGCCTTGGTAGACTTACTTACAAGTACTATATTTACACTAAAGTTTTATAATCAATGTAAATAAAATTATTGTAAAATTTAATATATATTACTTGGAATTACTATTTTAATTTAACAGTAATGTGCGACTTTTGTGAATAACTTAAGGATTTTTTTAAATAAATATTTTATTTTAGATAAATATAAAATATATATATTTCTTTACGTTAAAAAAATTAAAAAACTGTTAAATTATGTACTATTAATTGTATTTAAAGAATTTTTTTTAAATCTTTACTAACATAATAAAGAGGACGAGTTTTTTATTTTTTGTTTTTTTAAACACGCTACTCTCTGAAACTACCAGTCGAAAATTTATTTTTGTATATGATAGCCAAATTCACGAGAAATAGTACAGGCCATCTAGCATTAGGCTACAGCTAACCTTAAATATAGATTTTTGTTGTGTGAGTCGGAATAAATAGCGCACCCTAACTGCCTTATTCGCGTTCGCTGGCGTAATGGTTAGTGATACGTAAATACAATGCTCTACAAAAATATTTCTCCTTATTACATCTAAAAAAGTCCGCGATACCATTTGCCTATGTACCACAATAAGGTATTTTGGGACAAAGTTTTATTGAAAATTGAAAAGTAATTTATTAGAGTTATTATTAGGCATGGCATATCAACCCTTACGAGCGAAAGATACTTCATCATCAGGACAATTTTATTTAGATAAACATATAGTTTGGGAGATATGTAAAATTAAAATAATTCAACACTCGGCTCGGGTCTATGACTATAGGTGTAGTGACGCGAACGAGCCGGTGAGTTGTGACGCATAACCCTGGCCGTCCGATAAAAATATTGTCTATACTGAAGTATTATAAATCATTAATCAGCAATTTTTTTTTATTTATACGCGGGTGAAACCGCGGAGCACAATCAGTAATATTATATACACTAAAAAAAGCCGTTTGTCATTTGTTGCAAAAGTATTTTCTTACGAAGATTTCACCTATCATCCGAATTATTATTTATTGAAGCAATCCTCAGGGGTATATAGGACGAAGGCGACGTCAAAACGGAATGACGTATAATCGAGTACATGACACGCGACTATCGATCACACCATTAGAAGGTTCACGTGAATCATCCATCAATCTTTTACGCTAAGATCCGGAATCGTCTCCCACCACTTAGACCTTCTAAAAGTCCTCCGTCTTATGTAAATACACGGCACATTTCCTAATCGAGGTTGCGCAGTCATAACATGCTTAACTTAGATACGTGGCATTTAATTAATTGATTGTTGCCAAGTGTAATAAGACGTGTTTTGTTCACAATTTCTGATGTCTTTTTTTTGACATTTGAAATTTATTTTTATTATACCTATGTTTTTATTTTATTATCTCATACAATTCTAGTCTAAAAACAAAAGTTTTACTACCTATATTATTTTTCCTTCATCTCTAAATGAAGTCTCCTGTCGTGTATACGCATTTGGTTGACAAAATACGTGTATTTTGTTGACCAATAAAAGTAAACTTTAATAAATAATATTTTTTGCTTTAGTTTTATTCATGTGCAAATGCTTATGTTAGTTCATTTTGAAATTACTGTATTGCAAATTTCTTTCAACACGTATATTAAATACTGGTACGCATATAAGGATCTCGAAACTCTAGTTTGACCTTACCTTCAAAGGAAATCCTTTCGCCATTCCAATAGCATATGTATCTTCAACAAGCGCATGGTCTCCGACACGTTGTAACTTACATCCGTGATCGGTAGCTCGATAGTAGTCTAAAACTGGCGTATCGGCTATCAGAAGGTCTAAGGTGCCATTTCTGCAATATAACAATGCAATATCAAAAAGTAAAAATATGAAGTCTGGTCGGTCGTCTCACACCACTAAGCCAATCCGACGACGATCACAATCAAGAATTAACTTGCATTAACCGTGCATAATGTAAACTTATTCTATCTCTTTCTCTCATAGGCTCAATCCTATATATGTATATGGTTGTCTCTTTTTACTGTCGTTTTTTCGTATATATAGAGTTTCAAATCACAACGGTGCTAAAGAAATTTTCACTTCAAAAACATTCTTAAACAAGAGTTTACTTATTTATATTTCTAGAAACATCTGTCATTTTTTTTAAATAATTTGTATTGTTTAATGGAAATAAAACCATTTTTTTACAAAAATAATAGGCGAAATAACTTTCTAAAAAGAAAAGTTCATATCATATCATACCGGTTAAAAATTGAGTTTAATTTTATCGTCGTGATATAAGTATTGTTAACGTCATATTAAAAAAACTGCTTGACAAAATCCATAACTAACTTGACATAGATATAGACCACTTTAGGAATAATGTTTTTATCATTTATGTACCTGTTTTATTATGTAATAGGAAAATTAGACTAGTTTTGATATAATATTAGATAAGAAATTAACATATGTAGCATATATAGTATGTATACGTGCAAATTTTTTTCTTGTGTAATTATTTTTGCGTTAATTTTACGAAATTTTTGTTTTGGGTCCATAGAATCTAAACAAACTTTCTGCAACTAAACAATATTGGAATTGCATACTACACCAGTAACTTATCCGTTTTCTTTTTTTGTCGAACTGACTATTCTGTTAGCCATAAGGGCCCTGAAGTCTCAAACGGCTTTTACAGCTTCACCCGGGCTTGGGGGCGAGCGTTTAAGGCACTCAGCCACGAAAGTACTTACCTATCCGTTGTTTATAACTTCATTTAATACTAAAGCGGTTTTCTCGCGGCAGTAATTATTTTCATCCCATAATTTTATTTTTACACATATTATTGACAATTCATAGAGTCTATCAATTGAAAATGACATCTACTTCCCGTAGGTATACAAAATTTCATGAAAATCTTTGTGATTTTTTTTTACGGTGCTAATTGATGATTCTTTTAGCTTGTCAATTATGGAATGACATATGCTTACCGTCTACAAAATTTGATCAAAATCAAAAATGTAATCAAAATCAGTAAGGAATTAATTAAAAAATATGTCTTGGAAATTTTTACGGTTCCAAAAAAATTATTGAAAATTTTTATAGCTTATCAATTGACCAATAATATAAGCTTCCCGTGCACAAAATGTCATAAAAATTGGTCAAGCCGTTTTTGAGTTAAATTTGGTCATACAAACAGACAGAAAGACAAACAAACAATTTAATGGTATATTTGTGATTAGTGTTCTTTTAGAGACAAAACTACATATTTATTAATACAGATAAGCCATTTTGAAATTTCAAGTATTTTGTAATAAATAATTCTTGAAACTTATAAAGTCTTTGATTTAAAATAAAATGTTTTGAAACTGCGTACTATATGCAAATTTTACTTTTATTTTGGCTGATGGCTTATAGCTTAATTGATGAAAAGGGAATGGGGTAGTAAATCAGCACATAAAATAAATGCAATGAAGTATAATTAATTGGCTATCGGAAGTAGTGAGTTTCAAAATTTATAGCTTCATAAAATTGGTTGCGTTTTATATTACATCATTGAACCCTTTGGTATTCTTAAGATATACCTACATATATTACTAAAATTTTAAAGCATTTATTATGTTCGTTTTTACGTTCAATTTACAACACAAAATTTTATATTTTTTTATTTTTTTTTCCTATTTGTAAAGCTATGCTCTCAAAATATATAATATGATATTATATTGTTTAGTGTTTCCCTCGAGTCACTAATATTTCTCAAATATACTGAAAGAAATTGTAAATAACTATAGGTGAATAATTTAATAGTATTTACGTAACTTATTAACAATAACATGATGTTATTGTTATAGGGATGTTATTAACACCCCTAATTGTAATGTATTTTTTCGCATAATTTTCAAAGAACCAATCACGATGTTTCTTTGCCCTTTGCGCATCATCAAAATTTACATATTATTAACACGCTTCTATTTTTTGAACAGTTTATCTACTCCATTGCTTATGTATCTTGTTATTGCTGTTGTGTAGGCTAATATTACGATTTAATTTTAGTTTGTGTTTTATTTTTAATTTGAAATTATGTGTTTTCAATGTTTTTCCTATATATAATAATATTCTACATATATTTTAATTATAACCGTTAATTTATTTGTTTTTACGCATGCTATATTTCAATATTATTGTTACCTGTATTTGTTAGTCTAGTCTAGTTTGTTCTGTAGTTACAGATCTCATTGTAGAAAGTAAATTTATTTTAAATTACTTCAACATAAATGATAAAAATATACTAGTTTTTGACTATAATAATCTTCCTATTCACTACTTAAACAAGGTTTTTTTTTTATTTTTGCAAATTATAGCTATTTTTCTATTTGGTACCTCCAAAAACATATTCATGGCGAGTATTGTATTAAGCGAAATCTTCCAATTTTATTTATTTTGCTTTAAATACAAAATAAAACAATAAAAGCCCATTTATATAATTATTCTTCTTACCTGAGCCGCTCAATACCTTCTTCGATATCTTGCAGTGCATAGCGACGCATATGCTGCGCTAGCTGGGGATTATTTCGTTGTATATAGTATTCAGATACGGATGATCTGGCTGTACCGACACGTAAAGAAAGCCACTAAAACAGTAATTCACATCATTTTTTTCCAAAATTAAAGATAACCTTAAAATAAGCATATTTTTTTCTACTTACATTACTTCGTCCTTGATAATCATCCACCGCATTGTGAAAAAATAATCCAGCTATCAGAGCAGCGATATTAGCCGTATAACTGGCAACAAATATCACAGAAAAGCCACCCCACACATTTATTAAAAACTTATTAGGCCAGCTCTTGGGTGCTTTAAATGCAACTAAATGACCACACAAAAGTCCCCACATGACCCAGAGAGCACTTGATATGCTAAAATTTTTTGATCGCTGACGTCCCCAAGGATTTAATCCAAACGGAGATAGCCATTCATAAATTGCAACAGCTATGGCTGTTACATTTAGTGAAGTAAATATTGCTATCCACAATTCTGGTGAAAATGGTAAAAGAAAAGCAAGCAAAGGTATATCAGGTCTTTGATTTGGAGCAGCTAATATTGATATCCCACCAAAAAAGTAAGGCTGACTGTAATCAATAACTTCTGCCCTAGCAGCAGCTACACTAAGTGCAGCAAAGGACATGTGAGCCGCACCAGAAACCAAATCGCCAACAATACCATTCCATTTCTCAATATCTTCGTTCAAATCTCTATCATACACGTGTCCTCCCTCTGCATTATTATCGAAAACTGTATGGCCATTTCTATATTGTGTACGATAATTTTTATCATCCATTGAAATAAAATCATTGGCTACATTTTTATATTCATTGATCCTATGGAATGGTTTCACCAATTTTCTCGAACCATATAAACCATCTTCAACAATATATAAATGAAAATCAAATTCAAGTTCTTGGGCAATGTTTTCTAAAAGATCCATTGCTAATCCATAACAACAGTGAGTAGCCATTTTAATGAATGTACGTTTACTTGTTGGAAAGAAAAAGTCATCCGTTTCTTGGTCATTGTCTCTGTCCAATTCATTAAAAACAAGGGTAAGATTATCTCTATCTGATGTTTGTGGTCTATGACATGCAAGGCCTCTAAGACATTGACCATCTTCATCGAGTTCTCCTTCCATAACAAAGGGTGGTGCTAATGCTGTAACGATGCGAAATATAGTACGTGCTCCTTCTGATTGTCCATGTGCAACAAGTCTGCCCCCAGGCCAGACTATTGTATGAAGCCTAACATTGCGACCTAGGACATGTCCTACTTGATTCCAAACATTATCTTCAGGTCCCGGTATTAAATTCAAAAGAACAAAGTTAGCTATTAGTGCAGGTTCAAGTTTTTCAGTGTTTCCTGCTAACGCTTCAGCTGTAGACAACCTCGTTTCCCTAAAAAAAAAAAATTTTGGTTATTCAGATACCTATATCGAAATAATTATTCAAATTATTGTATTTAACCCTTATAACACGTTGTTAGCGCCTCGCTTTATTTATCATCATTTCAGCCGAAAAACGTCCACTGCTGGACTTAGGACTACCCCAAAGATCGCCACAATGACCGGACCTGTGCTGCCCGGCATACAGCAGCTTCTCACAACCTTTGGCAGGTTGTCGCACCACCGTGTGGAGGGTTTGCCCACGCTGCGTCTTCCGGTACGTGGCTGTCACTCGGAAACTCTTTGGCTCCATCAGCCATCCGTTCTACGATTTACGTGGCCCGCCCACTGCTACTTAAGCCTAGCTATTCTTAGGGCTATGTCGGTGACTTTATTTCCTGCGGATTACCTCGTTTCTGATTCGATCACGCAGAGAAACTATATATGAGGTCCATAGCTAACCACGTCTCAGCACCATATGTAATCTGGCATACCAATAAACTGACAACACACACTGGTCAAAGACTTTGGTCTTGAGACACTAAGGTATTTTGGACCGAAAGATATTACGTAGCTATTTGATGGACGAAGGCGTTACTTTATGGAAATCCATCGTAAATTATTATCCGAAATTTCTTTCCTACTTCCGCCTACAATAGATGTAGTACTTTGGAGTAGTATATAGTTTGAATTTAAATAAATTTGTAAATAAATAAATGTATAAATGAATGTCTTAAATAAATTAAAATAATAATAATAAAAGTGATATGTCTATATTAAATATTTTCAATGACTTTACAGCCGATTCGGCAGGCATTGTCCATTACAGAAGAATCGGCAAGAAACTCTAAGGTTGCTGTTTTTGTAGGTAGCTGATACTACTTACTATCCATCTATAGCAGGTGGAAGTAGCAAAGAAATTTCGGATAATTGTTTACGACGGATTTCCGTAAAGTAACGCCTTCGTCAATCACATAGCTACATAACATCTTTCCGTCCAAGATACCATAGTGTCTCAAGACTAAAGTCTTGAGTTCCCAAACGCTGCCCAGCTGAGTCAGACTCGACAATTGACCTCTTTCTTAAAATTGGATCTATCTGTTAGCTTGTCCCAGATAAATATAATCATCAATAATTCACAGCGTATAGTCTCTGATCTTTACAAGAGTTGGCGCTACATGGACGTTCGCCATAATTCTCGTTTTATCCATGTTCAGGTACCATTACATTATAAACATACATTTTTCTATGAAAACTTTTTAACGAATGCCAATAATTCCTAGAATCAATAGGCCATTTGTTATACGTCCAAAGTTATACATTCTATATATACTGCATTTTTTTAATGTACTGGTTGAATATTGTATTTGTGTAGCTTTGCTTTTACCAAGAACTTACTATTAAACCGTCTGATTTTACCGTGGTTTGCCCAAAAAAATCAAGCTGGTTCACAATGAACATGTAATTTTAGCGTTAAAATATACAAATGTGTTGTAGTTTCTAAGTAAACAAATTTTAACATACACAGTATACGCGCATAAGTAGTTTTAGAACATTTTAAAACGCTCGCCGGGTTCGTTGCGCTCTTAAACTGAACATCTTCCAACTCGCAAACATCGATATTCATTTGTGAGTCAGTTTCCTTTGTAGTCCCATTAGCGGGATTGTAGGATCGTAGACAAAGGTTAGCCTCTGGCTCAAATAGAAAAAAGCTCTACTTAGGGACAGAGACATAACACGAATAATTAGAAAAAATATATTATAGGGTTAATGTTTTATATATACAAGAACAATATAAATAATGGAAAGATAAAATGAGTGTCATAGCCCCCTATCTTCTTTGTCCATGTTTAGAGATATAAATGTTTTAATTTTATTACGGCCGATATTCAACACTAGTAAGGTTGAAGAGCGTAAATATTTTTTCTATCTAAGAACCCTTTTAAACTTTTTGCAATGTAATTTAAACATATCTATAATATAAAATTTGTATATGAGTCATATAAAATATGATAACATTTTAATTCACTTATAGAACTTTAACTTTATTACTTAATAAAGTGCCAAGTGCCAATAAATGTAATTAAATAAAAGCGAGATAGAAATATAAATATTCTTCAAAAAAACTCTATAATTAAGATATCGATATAATATAATTTATAATATCGTTATATAGAATGTAAGATTGAGATCAGTCAATTTGGGGAACTCTGAAACTATAACAAATAAATAAATATGTTGTAAAGAAACATGACATCAATTTAAAGCTGTATGCAATGTTTTTTTGGCGGGATCTCTAATATTCTAATAACTGCCCCCATCTGCTCATTGTCACTACAGATGTTCCGGTACACTACACTCACTGTATCCGATATGACATCCGTCATTCGTATTAAACGAAGAACACATAGCTGTTGAAAATTGACATACATAAGTCGGCTATAGCGGACCACCTTCTCGAGAGGATCTTAATTATTGGGTTCAACTAGATGAGCCCAAAAGTCCTCTCAACAGATCGCTTCTACTATCCTAAGATAATAAGAGAAGCAAACAACCAAAAATTACAAAACATTCAAATGGGATGACGAACTAAAGTTATGTAACTTCGGCATATAATCTGGTGATAGGAAGACTTAAACATCAGGTGCGAAACTCGGATTGAAAAGTAAGACGCGTTCTAGACCGGCACTATGATATAATATTTCAAATATTAAAAAAAAATGCCATCAGACAATTTGCTAACTGTTTCACCACATCGTATAAGCATTCAACAACAACAACTCGCCTGGTGCTCTCGGAAAAGGAAACGTGTGTCAAAGTGCAATATCCGTACCGAGCCGCCGATACCCGGTTTCCTCCTAACCGGGTCCACCCGGCGAAATTGATTAGAAAATAACGCCATTTACACATATCGGATCTTTAACGTTTTAGGTAGCCAAACACGGTGTAAAATATTATATTTACACTAGGCTTGTGTTCGGTAGCACTCCGATTAATTATGTTTTTAAATAAAATATAAGTGTGCTAAGATATTGACTTAGTATTGATTTCTTTTTACATATCCATATCGCCTCTAATGAAAATCAGAGTATTTATATCTATATCTTTGGTAGATTAATGCTTCCTAGGTATTTCTTTTCTTTTCTATTCTTAATCTACTGATTCTTAATTTTATCTTATTTTATATCTCACATAATTTCATTTTAGTACATTTTTTTCCTTAAAAAGCATTTTTTTTTCTGTATTAAAATTATTTCATTTTCTGCTTATCTCACTTTACTGCAATTTTAATCACCTCTTCTATAAAACGTAACAAGTTTTGTAGTGTTTCATAATTTCTCAATAAAACGGGTAGGTTATCCATTGCGATCCTAACTCCGGTCTTACACTCCAGGTCAAATCTGGACGAGCCGAATGTGGCACAGTCTAGGAGGAGGATGTAGATTGTCTTGGTGGTATCCGAGTCACAAACACAAGCGGGGATGTCTTTTATCTTAAACCTATGCAGGTACGCTGCGAATACCCCGTGGCCTGCACGTGGACAGGTGACAGACGGATCTTCATTCATCTTCAGGAAGAAGCCCCACGTCACCCCTTCTGTATCAGAGGATTCGTATCGTTCCTGCCATTTCTTGGTTGTTTTCTCACGTATTGTCTTTTTTGCCAAATATTCCGGTTTAGCATTTCGTAACATTCGTCGAACTGCAATCGCATTATCGACGAGACAACTTCGCGTATAGCCATTATTCTTGGAAGAAATACAAAGGTTTATCTGTAGACGAACTAGTCGAACGATAACTGTAGCTTTGATCATTTTGTGAATTTGTATCATGACCATTATCAAAAGAGGAATAGAATGACACCAGAAACTACCTACTCTGAATTTTTTTGATAAGGGTCAGTAGCATGCCAAATCAGCTTCATAGATTTCTGCCGATCCCAGTGGGGACATAGCGTGTTTATAGATAGATAGATAATTATTATAATAAGCGACATTGTATGTAATTAAATAATTTATAACCTTATTATACCCATCGTAACAAATCGCATTTGCAATTCGAGTGATTTATATTTTATTTGCACACGAATCCTTTTTGCTTATCCTTTTTTGATATAACTGATATAGATTACAGATAATTAAGTGCTTTTGTTTAATGGCCTCACAAATAAAATTATAATCAATTTGTTAGGACCACCAAGCAATTCATGTACGTATGCAGTGTGCATGAATAAAGCATCAAATGTGATCTCGAGTTCGCATTTATATCACTTTTTCCTCCATTTTATGAACAGTGTATTGTATTTAATTAGTATTTAAAACTAGGTCTTAGCGCTAGGAAAAAAAAGATTACGGATAAATTCATCCTACATTACCATGCGTCTACTGATTATTGGCAAATGATACATGTTAACAGTTATAGCAGGTAAGTTATAAAATATTATAATAATATATAGATTACAATTTATTTCACTGCAATATTAAAAACAGGATTTTAAGTTTGTTATTTAATATCAAGATCACTTTAAACTATAAACTTAATTTATAAACATAAAATAAAAATATGACTAAATTTAAGGAACTTATTCTCGACCAGTCATTTTATTAATATGTGTTATTTGTTTTTACTTATTGCAAATAAATGCTAAGGTCAGATACAAGGTGAATACTCTATCATATATAAGGAAACTTGTCAGCCACAGTATCTTTAGTAATCTATATACGTACTTTATGTATCGAGACATCATCCATTCGAATTCGTTGGAATACCTAATTGTATAGTGTTTCTTATTTGTAGAATTCTCTAACGTATTGTATTGATAGGTCATTGACCTAAGTTTTAAGATATTTGTATACATTATGTTTGATTTAACAAACAATATCTCCAACAAAATTATGTTAACCACTTTATTTACTGTTTCATTCATTTTGTTAACAGTTCTTTGAATATTGGAGGCATACATACGGTGATCGTCTTTTACACCATATCAGATTTGACGACGATCATAAATACCAATGACTTTCCTTACTTATTACATAATGACTTATGTAAGCGAATGCAAGATTATCACATAAAATGACGAGGTTGTGCCGAATAATCTGGCCTTGCCATCTTGACAATGAAGGCTAATTAGGAAAGTAATGTAGCGGTAACCCAAATGAAAAACCACATAAAGAATGCAATAAAAGGATAATGATTGTGAAAGAGAAAGGATTATAATGATAGTTAAATCCGGAATGTGTAAAACTGTGTTCACCGCTGACCTGACCTATTTATCCGCCCTAATTTCTGTAGTAAACTATAAAGGAAAACTGCGGCGGGTCATGTCAATAGATTGTGATCATACTGCGAATCTGGTTTTCCATTGCACGATCTGGCTGGTTGCCAACATGAGGGTCCGTGCTGTTAACAACGTTTCGCACTATGTAAAAAAAGCTCTTGAAAAAAAAACATTCTATTCGATAATAGAAAGAAGAAAGATTAATTTATTTGTACGAACGGCATTTGACAACAATAAACAATTTAAAGATACCTTTACTTCTACTTAAGAACTAAAAATAAAATGCCAGTTGTTACAAAACGGCTCCAGCTCAGCATAATGTTGGTTGCAAGAAACCAGCGCAGGTCTTCCGTTAGACATTCTGACATATAGACCAAAAATATAAAAAATGTGAGACATACGACGTAGAACATATAGCACAACACAGTATTTCCAAACGAATCAAGGAGTTGTTGTTCAAACGAAAATAAAAAAATAATAATAATATATAGTACACTATGAGCACTAATATACATGGCAAGTAAGTTATACATTTTAATGAGAGCGAATACTAGCGACTAGTACTACTACTACTAATAACTAATAATGTAATAATTTTGCTTTTAATAAAAATCCTGGTTGCCACAGGATTGGGCTTCAGTATGTAACTAAAACAATATGAAAAGAAATTGTTTTTTTTGACCGGCCTCTTGGCACAGTATTAGTGAACCCTATTATTGAACTGACAGGCTTTTGTGATCCCACACATAAGTAAGTTTTGTGTGTTGAGCATATTTATTGTCAGTTGTTAAATATATGTATAAGTTTGTTTGCTTTCTATAAGTTTGTTAGATTTGCTTAGTTTGGAATTAAATAGCCGTGTGTGAAATTGTGTTTCCATATTATTATTATTCAAACATGGTTATATTCGAAATATCATAGATGAATTTGGTGGATAAAATTAATTAATACAGCAAATGTTACGCAGTTGGATTATTTATTTTGTTCTACACATTTTGGTTATCGATGAGCAAATGAAAACAGCCCTGCAATTAATAAGATGAGATACCCACAAACAGTGTTGATATATCATACAACAAATTAATTAGATCCACCATATTATTATTTATTTCAAATAAAGTGTTTACCTGACTGGTCGTAGAATTGATTGACAGGTGTGTAATTAGTTTCAATTGTAGACTGTAGTTTCAGTATTGCATTCGTAATCTTAAACATTTATTGGCTAAAATGTTAATTTCGCTCGATCGAGCTCGAAGATCACGACGTGAAAACCAAAGATTCTACTTGCTGTTTTGTCAATTTTAAAGTACTTACTACATTATTAAATATTACCTTGAGTGTAAGTAGGTTATAGTAATGTCACAAAGCCTATTTGAAATACCCACTGCCGAGTGAATTTATGTTGAAGAACACTTAGGACATAACATAAGCTTACACGAGCAGATATGAGATACCTAGTACCTATATAAATAGTATAAAGTAAAAACATATTATTTTACCTTTTTTTATATACAACAAAGGTGCATACGCATACGGCTCGTCTGATGGTAAACGGCTACCTTAGCCTATGGACATTTATAATACCATAGGTATCACTAGTGCGTTGCCGAACTTTAAATTCCCCTATCCTAAGGAGCTCTTAGAAACCCTTCTCACTGCAGGAACACAACACAAGGTTATTTGGGTTTGTGCTTCTGTAGGGTGGCGGTATACCACCAGTCCGACTGCCCCAATTAAAAGAGAAATCTTCTAAGAAATTTCCTAGCTTGTCTAGACAATTAAATATGCTTTTTATTGCTTTATTTTGGGAGGCCTTTATGTAAGTAATTCGCATAAGTATAAATGATGTAAAGTATGTTGACTGATAAATTGTTGTTATAAGTTTATAAATAAATAATATAATAAATCTTATAAAAGTAAATTAGAGTTTCAGGGCAAAATTATTTTCTCGTTACGTTTTACAGCATAACATTGAACAATCATCATAGAAGTTATAGTAACTGTTTGAATATTCATAACAAGCAATATTTCAGAAAGGGAAAGCTGTGCTTCGAAAAATAGGAAATTTAATTTTACTAAGTGATTTCAGTATTGTGTTTGAAGCCTTTTATACATTCAAGAACGACTGTATGAACCCACTAAAATAGAGCAATTTTCGTTAGTATTCATTCTTACATCAGGCAAACAATATTTAATAGCTCCAAACTAACAATACAAAGATATAAATGATCACTTGTTAAGTATTATAATATTTATTGTTATCCTACTTAGATATGTAATGACAAAAGTTATAAAATATTATTAATTAAAATATCTTTTTTCATACTACGGAACACTTAGCAAAGGTTAATTTAATTTATTATAAATATTTTATAATTTTTATAATAATAAAGTACTGGCTAACAATAAAATATAAATAAAAACGATTTATTTTGGTGGATAAAAGTTTTTTATTACGAACAAATTGAACTGTATGAATGAACTGAACTGATTAATTATATTCGTTTACGCATTTTTTCATATGTTGAGACTCTGAACATTAAAAATATATTAAGTTTGCGCAAAATAATTCACCCGATTTTTATGAGGTTCATATCCACTAAACTAAATTGACCGAATGCCCGTATCGTTAATCATTGTCAAATTCAAAACGTTTACACGCTTTTTCTTGATACATTATAGCCCTGCCCCGAATACGGTCTTGGCAAAATGCTGATCACGTATTTTATTGAATAACATTTCGTTCCAAAAACGTGTGCCTTTTGTTACTATTATTAAAGATATCAAGAACAGAAAATCTAAAAATTATATTAGTACTGATTGAAGGAAAATGTAAATAACAAACTTCAGAGTATGATTTAAACCGTTCTTTCGAGTGGATGTTTTTCAATTCCCTGAAAAACATCATGTATTAATATTGTATTTGCTAATATTATTAAGAAATAATGAATATATAATAAAAGTAGTTATATTATGTATTTGTAAAAATGTATACAATGATTCTAAAAATTGTACAAGAAAAAGTTAAAACACTGTAGAGAACCAGTGGTGGAACTATCTTTTAAATAATAGAAAATAAATTTCATATAAATTCTGTTTGTAATTCTGGCTTGACAAAAGAGCTAATTAGTAATTAGATATTCATATCCATTATTTGGGATCTCACTACAGTTTTATTTTTAATAGATTCAGTAAATTTAGGTTAAACTTAAATAAAATATCTATAAGAAGTCACAAAATAAGTTTAAAGAGCATTTTGCTATTACGCGCCACAAAGTAAGACTTTGGTGTTATGTTAAGTCAAGCGGCGTATATATAGAGGTTACCTTGACGACACATCTGTACCTTAGATGCATAGAGGCGTAAGTTAATTCTCGTTTATTCTCATTTACGCCCTTATGTTTTAAGATATTTTTAGTATAAGTTGCACAGATTTCAGACAATGAAAGACAGATGGAGTCTGACAGTACACGAAAATGTCCCAAACAATTTTTGTATTAGTATTCAATTGGGTATTTGAAAAAAAGTAGCCTAAGTTACTCCTTGTATTATCAGGTATTTGCCAGTGAAAGTCCCGTTAAAATCGGTCCAACCGTTTCCGAGTTTAGACAGAACAATTTTTTTTTCTTATAGGTACCGAATATACTTTCATACATTGACATTTTGACGTTTTGACATTACAAACAGACACTTCAATTTTATTTATTTGTATATAGAAAAAGCTATTTAAATGGCAAGAGATATAATTTTACGAATATATATAACAAGACACTATCTTACCACCCCACGTCTGTCTATGATAGTGATAAATATTGAATCGAATAACCAAACCTATGAATACCTAAATTTTTACATAATATTTGCATAACTTGATTGCTATAGTAATTATGTGTCAACTTTATTTCATTAATTTTAATATGGTTTTATGTAACTGTATTAAGTAGGTGTTTATATTATTTTAATGCTGGGATGATTAGCATGAATATATAAAATGTATGTACTATGTATATACATATGAATTGCCATATATCTACTTTACTTATATTAAACTAAATTTATTTAGCATATATCCATGAACATTTATAGGTTTAGCATTTGACGACAATCTCACCTGGTGTTAAGCGACGATATGGTCAAAGTAACGTGATAAACCTTAAGAAACTGGCTCTCAAGTGCAGCTGCGGGAACGTATGTATAAATGTTTGGCGATAGATTTTCAACTTGAGGATGGTGGCTAACCACTATTCTATGGTTTCATCACAGTGTTCACCTTCACCGAATGATCAGATACATATTGGGATCACATCGATCGATACCGTATCCGAACACGCTTCCTAAGAGCTCATCCCTTTTCTGTACAGGCTCACTGTGGTTGTATTAATGATTTTTCTAGCATTATACACGTGATGAAGAGCCCGTTATAACTTCTCGACTCAACTCTTGTTTGGAAAAAATATAAAACTACTAACTATGCCCGCGGTTTCGCTCACGTGGACTACTAATAACCTTTTTTTTTTTTTTTTTTTGTGCGGAACTTTAAATATTTTTTAAATAAAAGTAGCCTAAGTTATGCCTTATAAAAACGGTTAAAGTCCCTTCAAAATCGGTCCAACCGTATCGGAGATTACCCGGAACAAACAGACAGACAAAAATTAAAAAAGATGATTTTTTCTTATTCATGTATACTTTCATATGTATTTAGTACAAAGCTGTTATCTTGACATTACAAACAGATACTTCAATTTTATTATATGCGTAGACAAATATATTATTCCGGATATACATTCCCGTATATTTCAAGCTACCAATAAACAACCAATATTATATTTATTATGACAACTTTGAATATTGATTACATTTGTGTCCTATAACCGTTTCAGTTTGTTTACAATTAACATCAGGTGTATACATTAATGAACTAAAAAAATGTGCTTTTAAAACTTTTTCTCAATTTCTAGGTTAAGTCTTTGCAGGGCTTGTAAAATTTGTACGAAATTCGACGCTCCGGTCACCCTCGTCACTGTCAAGTCTCAGCTAGGCCCAATCGTCTGGCAATAAATATATGTAAATTATGTACGTAGGTATATAAAAATGATTTCCTAAAATTATGTTGGTAAAGTATATTCTTATAAAATTATTACGATAGACTTCAGGGTGTACTAGCATTGTCTTATATTAATTAAGCTGGCTGATCTATAGATTTTTTTACACAGGCAACAAAATTTTGTACTATAAACTTGATCGTTGATTCTGTAACTAGGTGTTTAGTATTAAAATACTTAAATTACTTGACTACATGTGTTATTTGTTTAGTTTTACACAGTTTAAACTATATCTAGTTAGAAATCAGATAACCGTTTGTCAGATTATTTTCCATATAATATAATCATAGTTATGCATATACAAATAAATGTACTTATAATTGTCACAATGAAAAAACCAGCGATTTTATTTCAAATTTATTAATAAATTCTTGTTAGTAAAAAGAATAAATCCGAAACTTACAGCTGAATCGAATCGAAATCGACTTTGGATAAAATTAAGAAAATTCTATTTATGGTAAATAATAGTTCTTTGCCTACTAAAGTAATCAAATGACATCAATATGTTGCCCAAGAAGTTACCTATAAAATGTTTATTTTAGATAAGCCTCTCATTTTGATACTTCTTATTCTTAGCAGTAGGAGTAGTAATAAAGATTTTAACAAAATATAAATAGTATCTCATGCCCTTAACTATCGATGTATTCTAGATAAACCTTTGTAGGGTAATACGGGCTATGATATAAAACCGCCAAGCCTTTTAGATACGACAAACATAAAAGTAATCTTGCACCGTTCTCGGACCCGCTAGTCAATTTGCTTTTATGATGATGCTCGACGTTTGTTACCGTCCTATTATCGTCTGTAGTTTGAATGCTTCGGTGGTTTGAAACATCCGACTTGATTGTGATCCCTTTTACTGCTTCTTTTGATATAATGATTTAAAATTGTACAGATTTTTGATCTTATTTATCACCTATTACATTTCATTTAAGCCATGTATTACATTTATACATAATTTTTAAATACGAGTTATAAGATACGTATTTAGAGTATGTTTTTGTCTTTGGCTTTATAAAATATATTTTATGAAAATATATATTTCGTCTTATGAAAAATTGTATAAACGACTATGTAATGCTGCCCTACAACAATAATATTTTTAATACAAATATTAATGTTAGAAAGTAAAAAAGACTGTAATAAGAATTCTAGTAATTAAATGAAAAAATCTGTCTAAATCTTCGTAAACCTTGCACTGCAATTTAGGACCTTGCGTCATATTAATTGTTCCAAGCACTAAACACGGTTGATTGTAGTACTCTGATTTATCTGCCCATTATATCTAGAAAAAGCTATGAAGTGTTTTTCAACTTCGCAAAAAATCTTTACTAAAGAAAATGACAACGTAATTTTATCACCATTAACGTTTTCATATCTTGTCGACACTTTTTGTGTGGATAACAGAAGATAACGGTCAATATTATATTGATTTTCATGCTTTGTTGGAAATTGTACAAAGTTAAAAACTTTCACGCTAAGTGATTTCTGATGGCAGTTATACGTAAGTTTCAAAAAGGACACTGAACAATCATTAAAATATTATTTAATTATCACTAATACGAGTTCAATAAAGTAGAATGACAATAATAATTATTAATTATATATTTATAGCAGACCTAAAACGCACCTTGTAAATTCAGCAGAAAAGTCGGCAGCAACATCACTAGTTTCATCCCAGCAAGAAGCAGTCGCATCACTAAAGAATTGAGCTTGTGCCGACCAAACATCACAAGCACGCAATACTCGTCTTAGAGTTCCAACCACCAGTCGTAATGCTGCACGTACAAATTCATGATCTGTACATATAAAGTTAATTAAATACAACTTCCAGGTTTTTTTGTCTGTGTAATAAATTATATTATTTTATTTATACTTACCAATTTTCATTGGCTGTGGATGTAAGGCCAATAGTCCAACAGGTAGACTATTATAGATCACAGTAATATTATTATTCTTAATTTTGTTGTATTTCTCATTGTCAGATTGTTTCGTAGTTATATACTTATCACTTCTCTTGTCAATTATATTAGTTTTTAGATTATGCATTATAGATGCACGCACCTCGGGATTCATTAAAATATCACTGGATAATACATTATTCTTATCTCGATAATTTTTTTCTTTACTAATAATGGCATCCCGTTCCAAAAATGGATTTTTAACTACAATTGTACCATCTACATATATACTATTTACATATTTATTAAAAGATTCATTTTTCATTTTACTATCACTAATTTGACTACTATTATTCCAATCATCGAAGGTTACTCTTTCCTTCACTATGGAAATGTTTTCAGTTTTAGAAGTTTCAACGCCTTTATTATTTACATTATAATTGCTTTTACCATGCATACTACGTCGTCGTGTAATATCATAATACTTTTGACTAACATTTAAATCTAATAATTTGTTTAAGTCATTGTGAGTTTTTGAACTATTGATATTTTTATTGACACTATCAAAAATGGAACTTAGAGTAAAGTTTTTAATACTAATATATTCACGATTAAAATTAGTCATGTTATCAATACTCTTGTTTACTACATTAAGGACTTTTTTCATATTATTGTTCACATCATCTCGTTTACTGCGCTCAATAAAATCTTGAACAGTCCCTTTTTGATTTTCTTCTATATCGTGCGTTTTGTTAATGATGTCATTAAAGCCATCGAAATCCTTTGAAGCGTCTATCCATAACCAAAAAAAATGACCATCGAGCATGTTTAGGCGCTTTGCTTCATCTGTAACGAGCTTAGCGTAATGTATGTCACATATCAAAACGACAACACCTCGAGTTAGCCTTGAAATTTCAGCCAGTCGTCTGCATAAAAAAGAAGACCATTATTGAACAATGAACTAAAATATCACAGGAAAATTTCTATCGCATTTTTTCAAGATATAGATTCAATTTTATATAATAGAGTTTACCTAAACAAAACATGTCGAGAATAATGTTTAGGGAGTGACAACCATTTTGGATTAAGTGGCTGAGTAGTAAGAATTGCAGACAGATCGTTTCTTAAAGACAGTGTAGCATGAATATTTTCTTCAACGAGCAAAGTAAAACTATGCCAATGTGTGTGAAGTAATGTTGCTCTGAAAAAAAATATGTTTTTTTGTTAAATTCACTGAATATAACTATTAAATAATGTACACAACTAATTAATATTATTGTACCTCAGCGCATGCAAAGTTTCTCTGGCCGTTATCTCAAGGCGAATTTCGAGAGGAAGCATTTCCTAGAAATCGAAATATGTTATGAGGAGGAAGGTTCCTTAAGAAATTATGCTTAATAAGTAACCTGTGAATTTAATACAAAATTTTATTCATTTTTTTATCGTTATAGATCTAGCGATGTATCCACAATCTCAACTGATCTTAAGTGACAATGTGGCCCAAGATGGTTGCTCGCTAAGCGTAGTGGGACTGGCTCTCAAGTGCAGTTGCCGGAACACGCCTATTGGTGCTTGGCGACAGATTTTCAACTTAAGGGCGGTAGCTAGCCAGGCGGGCATAGAAGAAGCCCTACTACCATGCTATGATTTCAACACGATGTTTTCTTTCACTCAAAGCTCTGGTTCATTGCAACGATTAGAGTTCACATCCATCAACGCGATATTCGTACACGCTACCACTGAGCCATTATTGCTTTGACATTGCTGTAAAAGCCGTAAAGACTCCAGGACCCGTACGCTAACAGTATAGTCAGATCGAAAAAAACTTCGACATTGCTAAATAACTGAAAACCATGGGCATTATTTAACTGAGAAACGTGCAGATCATGAACCATGTAAACTTTATTAATTTATAGGTCCATATATAGTTAACTAGCTGTGCCCGCGGCTCCGCTCGCGTGGAGTACAGAATGTTGTCGGTCGACCGCACGTGTGAATTGTGCTACCCCAAAAATGGTTGTTGTGAGTCATCCTTAGAAGATAGATATATACTGTCGTAGACTTTTTCATAGTTCATTTTAAGATCTACAATTATGTAGAACGTTCATTTGATATATCTCGTATGGCTTACTGAACGTAAGCCATTTAAATGCCACAAATGCTTTTTTTCCGAATTCTTTCCCAATTATGGTCACTGCTTATTTCGTTTGTTACTTTATCTAACAAAATATATCCTATAACCTGACCAGATAATATAGCTATGAATTGAAGAAAAAACCATGCAAATCGGATAAGTGGTTTTCAGTGGTTTCACAACATGAAAAGCAATGTCTCCTACTTATCATAACATTACGCACGACATATTCATTTATTTATTATCATAACATTATAAAACCATACCCGTTATATTTATATCAATCTATTACAATTTTGTGTTCTTTTAACATTTAGTCGAGTGAAACTTTATTCGAATTATTTACAGGAAATAATTATGACATTATTTTTTTGTTGTAATTCTATGAAACACTTAAAAATAAGTCTCATATACTTGACTTACTTGATATACTTGACATTTTAGCAGAGAGCTGATACTAATTGGAAATAAATATTTTACTAACTAATTTAGTTACTTTATTTACTAATAAATACTTTAACAGTACTTATTAATGTTATATTTTTTTCGCTTCATTGAAAAATGTAAAACAAAACTAATTTATTCTTTTAAATTCATGTAATCGTACTTATTAATCACAATAATTTCAAACTTGTTACAAGAATGTATTTGTCTTAGTAGAGGGTTCAAATGTAATATCTATTGGGCCGATTTTTCAATCGTCTGATAATTTTATACGAGGAATAATTTTGACGTTTTGACAGATAATGTATGGAAAATCTGTCAAAATTTAAAAATAATTCCTCAAATTAAGTTATCTGTTGATTGAAAAATCGGCCCGTAGAAGAAAGGGTGGGTTATTTGGTGCACTTTGTTTCAAGGCTTCAGTTGAATTTTAGGACCTTGTACGATGTTGTTCGAAATATATCGAGGTCCAAATTTCAGAGTATTGATTAAAAAAAAACGAATATAAAAATTGCAAAAAATTAGCTACAATGTTAGTAAATATGAGATTAAATTTACTTAACCCAATATTAAAAATAAGAATGTTTTTGTACATGTTAATAGCGACAAATGTAATATGCCTCACGATTAACATAATATGGTTTTGAGCAATTTCCACTGCTGGCATTTCTCTTTTTAAATAATTATCCCAAATTTCTTTGCTACTTACGCTTGCAATAAATGAATATTAGATAACAACATAAAATGTTTTAGTTTACATAAATGTGTAAATGAGTGTCTTAAATAAATTAAAATAATAATAATTAAGATGATGATAATATGTTTATATTCGATGTTGACTCCTCCGAAACTAGCGGGCGAGTAGAAGCCAGCTTTTTTTTTCGATCTGGCGATACTGTTGGTTTGGAGGCCTTAACAGCTTCACCGGGCTTGTGGGCGAGCGCAGAAGGCACTCAGCCGAGGAGAGTGAGTGCCGACGATATGCGGGGTACTATTTATACTTTTCAACCTCACTTTTAATAGAAGCGAATACGTTCCGTTTATTTGTCCGTTCAGCAATTTATATGACATATTATTGTGTTTTTGTATTTCTAATTGTTCCAATACACTTAATCGGAAGTCTTTTTGGCATACGTGTAAAATCCTTTTCTTAATCTGTTCTATTGGCCCGGCATATAGAAGATTCTGACAGATTTTTGTTGATTTTTCCTTATTAAATTACCAATGCCGTCTTGATTATATGTATTAGCGATAGCAATTTGACACAACGTGTGTATCTCTTTAATATAATTATCCTCTTCAAGTGGAAATGTCATTAGTCAATGTACGTAGCTGTGAAAAGCAGCTAGTTTAAATGTCCAAGGATGACAAGATAACGCTGGTATTGTCGCATCGGTATAAGTAGGTTTCCTATAAATTTAAAATTTGTTTTTTCCGACCCTCTTTATAGTAAGATCTAGATAGTTAAGGGATTCTTGGAAACTAATTGTAGTTGAAATTGAAGTTTTGGATTTATTTTGTCAAGATTCTTGGCGTAGGAATGTATTTGTCTTACTGTTCCTTTCCAACAAATTATTATGTCATCGATATTTCTATAGTAATGTAAGATGTGCTTTTCCTTGAAGATATAAGAATTTTCAAAACTATCCATGAAAATATCCGCCATTAAGGGACTTAGAGGTGAGCCTATAGCTAAGCCTTCCTTAATAATATGAGAATATTATTAATAATATGGAATAATATGAGTAAAAATGAAATTACAATATGAAAATAATTACTGCCTAACTAACGAGTGCGGAGCCGCAGGGCAGATCCAACAAGTCCACGTTGTTATATGTTCCACTGTTGTTATTGATATGACAGTATTATTTTATTAACATAACTCTAAATTTTCTTTTATATCTACCATTTTTTATTTACGTTGGTGGCTAAAAATCGACATTTCGTTTTTTTTTTTTTTAATAATTATCTTTTGGAAAACATTAATAAAATATTTTATACTTATTATAAAAAATAATAACAAATTTGCGTGAATCGTTTTTAATTTCTTATGTATCATTTATAAATTAACACAAATATGACATTCGCGATATTAACGCCATTTAGTGGAGAAAGTTCTGTTCTCCGATTTTCAGACATAATATATTACGATCTCTTCTAAAATCAGTGAGAGTTTCCCTCATTTTCTTAAATAATTGAAAAAATTTGGGAGTAGTCAAGGGTATCATAAACAATTAGGTACAGCTCGTATATATATATATATTATAACTATATATATATTATAGTTATTGGTTTGGCGTAGTGGCCACAATCTCACCTGATGTTAAGTGACGATGTGGCCCAAGATGATAACACGCTAAACCTAGTAGAAGACTGGCTCTCAAGTGCAGTTGCTGGAACACACCTATTGGTGCTTGGCGACAGATTTTCAACTTGAGGGTGGTAGGTAGCCAGGCGGGCATTGGAAAATGCCCTACCACCATGCTATGGCTTCCTCACGATGTTTTCCTTCACCGAAAGCTCAGGCTCATTGTAGGGATTCGAATTCACGTCAATCGACGCGAAGTCGTACACACTACCACTGAGCCATCATTGCTTCAAAATTGATGTAATCATACATATTACACAAAATACGAAAAGACTTTCTCCCCGATACGATTTCGTAGTGTTAAAACAAAACAGTGTTTCGATAAAATAATATGGACGCATACCTACTTGTTACCTAGAATCCTTATGATATTCATAGAAGTTTTTTTATCTTCACAAAATAACTCAGAAGAATTACAACACTATTGTATTTACGCGCGATATAAGAGTACTTCTACAAACGCATAATTATGAGTCATGTTAAGTTAGTTAAGCCTGCAACGCCAAAATTGTCGTCGGAGATCAGTGAGAAAGCAGTACCTACGCAGGACGGGAATAATTGTCACGAAATTTAAATTTGTAAGCCGCGTTTCACAGAACAGCACAAACAATTAAGTTAATGATATGCAGCGTTTATAAGACAAATATAGTATTATATTTCTTATAAAATTGTTCTATGTACTAATAATAATTATAAATTTGTCTCGAGATCATTTTACGAACCGTTAGTTTATTAATCAATCAAGTCCTATCAAACCTGAAAAAATCTGTCTGTAGATTTAATATTGATTTTTTCAGGTTATGTCTACTAAATAAACAAAATCATGATAGTAAGTAAGTCTTGAAAAATGTGAATTTTCAACGGCTTCTTTGGTTATAGCATTCGTTGGCCGCATCGCGGCGGCGCCGTAGCCCGCTCGCTGCGCTCTTCAACATTTATTAATAAGTCTCCAGATTTTCCGTGCCGATATATTCTGATTGGCACCTGGTATATTAATAGTTTATTTGCAAAGTTCCAGAACAGACCGCATAATCTATTATTGATATCGGAAGTCACTAGTATTAAACTATAATTCAACAACTTGTTTACAAACACCCGGGTGAAGCTGCAAAGCCCGGGTGAAGCTGTAATAGCCGTTTGAGGCTTCAGGGCCCTAATAACAGAATAGTCAGTTCGAAAAAAAAACTTGTTTACAAACATGTAAGATGCTATAAGATTTGCTAATAACAAGAGTAAAAAGAAAACTACAAGATGAAAACAATTAATGCGTAATAAACGTGTGCGGAGCCGAGGGGCATCGTTAGTATATAAATATGAAGCTAACACTAATAACTAGGAATTGTGACGTAAGAAAACATACATTAGCGATGGTATACGAGAGATGCAGATGGGAAGGTGAAGTGCGCAGGACGGGGACACCAGCGCGTGTCGCGGCGGTCACTACCGCAGCTGCTGCAGCGCCCCCGCCCAAAACAACAAGCGCTGCAACACGACGTCCACTGAGCTCCGCGCAAGTACGTTCCAGCAGTTTAGCGCTAAATCTGTCAATAAAATAGCATATTAGAATAATATCCCAAATAACACTACTTTTGGTAATGTCGATGGTGGTTGTTGGAGCAGTCGATAATAATCCAACAAAATAACAAGCCGAGAAGGACTGGCAATAAACTTGATCGAGCTTATAATTTTTTATATATATATATTTTTTCCAAATGTATAAATAATATTTACAGTGAATCATATTATCATATTTATAATATAGTGTATGCACAGAGAGTGAGTCACTTCCAGACATCATTTACATAATGATCTAGCCAATATAACACCTTTTGACTGTAAAACCTGCTTGACATGGTCCTTGAACTCATTTTCTGGCAAATCAGTAATGTGCGTCGGGATCTTATTATAGAACCTAACACTATTACCGCGTATAGCGACTTTTAGGTCTCTGTCTTCTGACGGCGTGTAGGAGAACCACATAATGCCTTCCTCCTTTTCCAGTTCAACCAGGTAAATCTGTATGAGATGGTATTCTTCTATGTCGGCGGGGGAAAAGCAGACCCCTTGGCCGGGCGTTAGGCCTGCGCCCGAGCTTGTTGGTGAGGCGTGTGAAATGTGTAACCCAATTTGGGAGGTGTTCTACGTCGATCGGTGGGTATCTTCGCCTAACTGGGTCCTTGCCGGGTGGTGTTATGGACTGAACGTCGGTAGCAGATGCTCCTGGTTGTTTAGACCCGGAGGGCAAGGGCTGCTGCGCGACTGCATCCGTGTCGGTGGTTGTGGTCTTCCTGGGGCGCGGCGCACTTTTTGTCGCGGACCGTGTGGAAGGCCTAGTCGCTACTGCGGCGTACGCCGGTTGAGTAGTCGCTTCCTTGGGTGTTATTCTGAGAGCGGGCTTCGGTGTGGGTTTAACAGGTAGTCTCAAGACGGGAGGGTTTGACGGTGGAGAACATAGAGGAGCCCCTGTCACGCCATCTTCCAGTTTTACTGGAAGCTTGGTTTTCTTTGTGGATGTTGTTCAGGGAGATCCAAGTTCGTGGCTCGATTCCTAATCACCTCTCTTGCGCCTCTGGGCCTTTCATAGGGGGCTCAGGTTGTGAATGGCCTTGGGGATGTCAGCGGGAGAGAGTACTCCGTGTGCGGCTAGCTCCAGGTGTGTTGGGCTTCGTACCTTCTACTTCGGCCTCGAAGACACGCAGGTACAGCGCCATCCCACGGAGCACTCCACCAGAAAGAACCCCAGTGCTAAGCAGCTGGGGGAGCGAGAGTAAATCACGCTCGTATAGTCTTTTTGGGGACATATCTCCGGTCGATGCCACGAAACCTGTTGCTTCAGGCATTGGAGGGGCCTGCGATGAGGTGGTGGGGAGTGCATTCTCTCCCTTCATATCATATGTAATGATTGTCCGATAGTGTATGACCCGAATCTATGATGTGTTTAGCGTGGGACTTCTCGGAGTGTTCATTTCGTAACGCTGATTTATGTTCTTTGTAACAAGTGTTAAAATTTCATCCCGTTTGGCCTACACGGTGTTACACTCGTCACGTTTAACTTTATATACCCCCGATTTTTTTGACCGGTCGGTTTAGTCTTTGTCATTATGTTAATCTCTCTAGACTATTATTGGTTTTAAATACTACGTGAATTGTATTTTTCCTAAGCGTTTAGAGATATATTCCGCGTAATTTATACTTCATGTATATTATGATTTTGTTGATTTTTTTTCCTTATTAATTTATCAATGATGTCTTGATTATATCCATTAGCGATAGCAATATAATAATAATGTGATAATCATTAAATAATGTGTGATTATTACAGTTATGTAGGTATTTTACAAACTTCAAAAGTTGTTTCTAAGGGTCGTTAATACTGCACAATATTATTTCATTATAAACTGAGAGTTAATAAAAAAAATGAAAAGTTTACTACATAAATTACTTACTTATTAATTATTACTATTATTTACTTATATGAAGAAATTCAAAAAATGTCTAGTAGTAATATTTTAAACTGTATTCAAAGGTCTTAAGGAAACATACATAATAAGGTTTTATGTCTGGGGCTTCGTACCTACTTTGGCGTTAGTTGATACATCTTTTCCCAAGACCCCTTAAAAACCTCATGTCAAGTAACTGAATAGGCAAATAGCTAAGACTAAAATTACTTTCAATAAAATCGTAAATATTAAAACCCAAATCATTAATATAAATATGTTCTCAAAAATAACTTAATTCATTCGATTATTTTAATTCACGCATATAATACTAAATTAAAACAAGTATCCATCATACATAGTTTCTCAAGCTTTAGAATAGGAACTTTCACAAAATGTATACGATAATTAATATTACGAAAATAAACATTAGGTAATGTAAAATACATAGCAATATAGGATTCCTGCGTAATTAAAACAAAATAATTATGTACAAATAGGCAGGCGCCAAAAATATAAATAACAAAGCCTACATCATCTACTTAAAATTACGTGGCTTTTGTTTTTAACTTAGATATTTTAACAGTGCATGTTGTTCTACTCAGAACTTATTTCTGGAGGGTTCAGTTTAAGAAATATCTCACTGAATGCACAGTCTGCCCATTGAAATATTTCACAAAAATATTTTCATCTACGAAAATTAATTATCCTAACTACAATCAAACCAAGTATTAACAGTTAATTTGTCTTAAATAAAATTAGTATGTTTGTTACGCAATCATCTTAAAACGGCTGAACAGATTTTGGTGTTTGGCACACTGATTTTTATAACCTGGGTTAATATATAAGGATACTTTTTATCTCAGTAAAGAGCCAATTCTGAAGTCCAGGCAGACGAAGTCGCGGGCAGAAGCTAGTTCTAGGTACTTAATTTCCTCATTTTGAATACCTGTAAATTCTTAAAATAAATGTCTAAAAAATCACTTAGCATTAATAAAATAGTCACATAACCATTACATATGGATTACTTACTTTATTTGTCATTAATGTTGTAGATAGATCCTTTATATTTTTGGACTTGTTTGATACTTTCCTGATACATATCTGCAAAACTTCATATTTCGTAGTATTTCTTAGTAACATCATAATAAGAGCAAAGTTCTGTTATCCATATTTGTTTTGTGTTTTAATTACATAATCTAATGTTGTTATGAATTTCTAATTAAACCATGAATAGCCAAGGGCGTCCACAACTCTGTTATGACCACAATTAGATCTATGAGTATCGTTTACATGGATCAGAACACACTTCAATGACCTATTTGCAGTTTTAGTAAGTATAATGTACAGCAGGCTTCAATTTGTTATGAATGAATGTATGAATGAATATATGAATGAATATAAATGTTTAATAATAACGGTATTAAAAGAATAAACTTGCGTAAATATTGCTAATGTAAAATTTATTCATCTGTAATCGGGTACATACAACGTGACCAAGCTAACTAGACAAATGAGTGATATTTTCAATACAAAAAGTAAAATAACTACAAAACTCGATTACCAAATCTTAAATTAGTGATCGTTGTCAAACATCCAATTAGATGAACATTTTACTTGACAAATAAAATATAAAGATACATTTGTATTTTTTTGCAATCTGTTAGTGAAACGAGTGTCAAAGAGAAATTTATCAGTCATTTACTTGGCTTTGTCATGTTGTATATAAAGCTAGTCTTGAATGCAATTAAACAATAATTAATTGATTATAAATGATTGCAATTGAAGGTATGCATTATCAAAGTAACACGGACTCACATAATGAATTTAAAAATACACTTAATTACAAGAAATCTATATGGTAGACTATGGTAGGTAGGCATCTACATGTTGTAGGCTAAACTAGCCAGAAAACATGAAATATTCCTAATCATTTATCTAAATTATCTAATTAAACACAAACACGTGCTGACGTAGTGATTAAAAGCACAGCTTCCATGGGGAAGAGACATTTATCCAGTTGTGGGTAATTCACACAGAAATTATTGATATGATGATATCTTAGATCAGCCTGTAGATTTGTTATTCAATCATTCATAAGTAGCTATTGAATAATATAGATAGTAAACCAAGTAAAGAAACAAACCGATAGTAAACTTCAGTCTCAATCCATTCGTTTAAGTATTAGAGTCGTTTTAAATTTAAAATCTTTAAAGCGTCTGGGTAACGACATTGCACTCTCAATAAAAGTATGTCTACTCGAGACTATCCTAAAGTGTGGAGTCATTTTGAACGTATAGTTGAAGACGGTAGAACCTTAAAGTTTGAAATAGAAGATGTGCCCGAATCGATGTGGAGTACAGCAGTGGAATTTATGCTTGGAACGTACGTCAGAGAAGACGTGTGGTGGGCTACAGCTGGTAAGTTACTTAAATGTATAAAATCTCATAATCAATATCTAACAGTTTTGAAAATCATAAAATTTTTAATACTTACCTAACTAGCCTTGAACTAGTTATAAACATTTTTTGCAATTAGCGAAATCCCGTCTAATGTCGGCAAAAGCTTTTCACGCAAGAAAATACGCAAGTCATTAGCAGAATCGCGACCCGAGCCGCCCAATTACAACGAGAATATAGCAAAAACGTCAAATCTGGTGTGATTATATCCTTTCCATAATTCTTCTAGACAGCTGCTTTCTGAAATATAAGGTCTGTTTCACACCCTAAAGACTACTTAAATTATGTATCAGTGCTCCAATAGTGCTGCTTGTAATTTTCCGTAAACATTTTCCGAACATATAATTAGACTAACCTAACTCAAATTTACACTCAATTAAAATAAAGTCAGCACAATATTCGTAACGGGAAATTGTTTTATACGAATTGTTGTATAAACAAAACAGTTGCAAATTTAAAACACAATTATTTTTGTTTAATTATTTTGAACTCGTTCCGAAAACAAAGAAACGTAGAAGGCTAATGGAGAATTCCGATACAACGTGTAAAGGCATGTTAGTAATGAATTACTTTCAATACTGACAGGAACGGCGAATAATTTACAAGCTGTACAGGAATACCGTGTGTTGCTGACATCGATCATTAAACAGAAAATGAGCGTCGCTTGCTTTCTCGCTGAAGGAGACGGTTTTGGGCGTACCCTTATTGCTGTTAACCTATGCTTACCACAGGAAAAAGGACGCTTCGTTCAACACAATCCGGTAAATCTATATTATTTATGTCTTACTGTATTTATACCTTGCCTTTGTATCTATTACAATATTTATTTATTAATATATATAAAAGTTAATTTAAATAAAAATGTAATAAAATACATTATAGGTATTGTAAAAATTGTCATTGTTATGTTAAGCCATTAAAGCGCTCATTCTAAATTCTTGTTTTGCATTGTTCAAATTGCACCGTTCATTTTATACTATTTCGTTTCTAGCCCACGCCATTAAATATTCTGAATATCTTTCCATCCCCTTAATTTTATCTATCTGAGAATAACCTAGTTTTCATCCATTGGGCATGACGTTATCCAGTTAACATTTCTTGATGTATAGTATTTTCCCTTATAAGTACATATCTCTATTTTAATAAAAACATATGTGTTTTATTATAAAATTCTTACAGATTTATTGCCCGTATGTATGTCTTTGAATATGCTATATTATTTATAATAAAATAAATCTATAAAAAATATAAGAAAAAAAATTAACAACCTAATCTTCTATCTTATATTTTGGAAATAATAGATAGACATATATTTTTTTAATATAAAATAATCCTTAAATGTTACTTGAGATTTTTAAAAAAAGAAGATTTTCCAAATATTCAAAGTCCTTAAAACATCCAATTTTACCTAAACACATACAAACTTAAATCTACATTAATGTAAGTGAATAATCACTGACCCATAGCCGAAGACCAAAGCCGGCCTATTATCCCTTCGAATGTTCGCCGAGGCTATGAAAGTGACAGCGATTTATGATAAATACGATGTGAATAAGTACCTCATGGGCGCAGGGCTTTCTGTCACGCCTGAATACCGAGGATTGGGTATCGCCGTCGAGTTACTTAAAGCAAGGTATGTTCATTAAATTTAATTAACTACGTCATCAAAGAGCCTCTGATACGCGTAATAAAAGGACTTGAATAACATCATATTAAGTATAATCTAATTGCAAAAGTATATGTACTAATAATCCAGTGGTTGTGCGCCTAAACGATGCGTCGATCAACGTGAGTACGAATCTTACAACAAACTTGATTTTAGATGAAGAAAAATACTACAAAAAAATTAATAATTTTACAATGTAAATTTATGTTACGGTTTTTTTATGTGTTAAATAATTTTACGTTGTATAAATAAACATTATTATAACTTAATTTAGTTTAGCGATTTTGTTGAATTTTTATCATGTTATTACCGATACCGAAACTATGGGATTATTAACATCATCCCCTCGTTAAATGTTATAAGAATATTATAATCGATATATTTCTACGATTCGATTATAGGTATTAAAAAATAGACTATACAAGTCGTTAATATTCCTTATTTTTACCTAATTATAATTATTCAAGTTATATAAGGATATAAGACATTATATATAGCGCCATTTAACCTGATTGTTTACTATAAACTTTTCCAGGACCCTAACGCACAAAAAATAATACACATATCGATCATTCGAATGGTCTTGAGTTTTTAGGATGCTATTTTAATTTTTATCAAAATTTTCTATTTTACCGGGCAATATTCAATTTTTTTCCTTGTAAAACGTATTCAGACTATTCATAAACAAAATAGCCACATTATTAGTGGTTTTCAATTTATGCGTTTACCAAGGAACAGAATTTGTATTTTTTATTTTTATTGATAAAAAAGATTAATTAATTAAAAATGGTTTTATTGTATGGTTATTCATGAACACGCATAGAAAAAATATCTTAAATTTTTTTATGTCGGCGTATTAAAAATTATAAAAAATACATTTTACAAAATTTCAGAATAAATTTAGCTAAGCAACTTGGTTTTCCTGCAACCGGAGGTATCTTTACAAGTGCCCGCGTGCAAAGCTCCGCAGAAAAAGCCGGCATGGAATGTCTTTACGAAATATTATATAAGCAGTTTGGTAAGCAGTGCAAAATCAAATTCGATACGGATACAAAATATTTAAAAATATATGGAATAAAATTTTAAAATATTTTCAAATGGTCTTGTTCACATAATTATGTAATATATATCTTATAATGTACTAAAAATGGTAATTAATTTTGTATTTCACAAATATTACTATATATTTGTTATAATGATGTGTAGTCGTTATTTAAATGTAAATAAATTACAATTAAAAGCAAACGTAAATTCATTTCCCTTCATTCGTTATTTTAAGATAAAATGAACTTAAAATTTAAATATCTAAATATTAACTTGTTAAATAGTGTTATTACTTAAATTATTATAGACACTTTTAGAAAATAGGATATCCATTGTAAGCAAAATGTTTTATATGGAAATTATTGAAATATATAAAAGAAAGGCACTTTTTTATTTATTATTGAGAGAACTAAAACACAAAGTCAAATCCTCAAACCTATTTGAAACTTGAAATTAAAGAAAACAAACCAATTTTTGTATACAACAGTTCCGTAAATGCCTTGAAGCTTTTTTAATTACGCGCACTTCATACTCTTAGATTATACTTTTTTGAAACAATATTTTATTACATATACAATCTTATTAAATCAAATATATACTTATTTACTGAAGACACATAGAACTTCTCTTACCTAAAAATGTCTAAGTGAGGTCCTAAAATATTATATTATATATTTGTTTCTTAATACTTTCCGCCTATTCGTATGTTAGTCCGCAATATAGGCTGCATCAGGATTTACAGTCTTTAAAATTACAGGACCCATAAAAATTATAGTACTTATTAAGATGAACACGTCAAACATATATCAACATTTACATGTATCGACTTTACGACCTTAACATAAAGCCTTTATGTCTGCTACTAATTGCCTAGGTGACATTCAGTTTCGTTTTCATCGTGGAGTCTCAAGAGGATTTCAGCTAATAGAAAATTATATCCTTTATTTGCCTTGCATTAGCCTCCAATATTGAATGTTAATACGAGATATAGTTTAAGTTACTTACAGAAAATTAAACATGGACTTTTGTAAAATAAATTTGTTCAACATAAATGAGTAATTATTTAGATTAAAATTCAAATAATAAAAAAAAATCTGTGCTTTAGTCAAAGATCTAAACATTTTCTTACTAAAAGAGTGACTGTCGCCGTAGTTATTATTATTTTCAATTTCACCTGAAAATGAAGAATTTATCATTTATTTTATAAATTGTAAATAATAATTAAAATAACGTGTTAACTTGAAAAAAACAGTCTATTTATTTACTTGAAACAGTTATTAGATGAATTCAATTTGTTACAACAAATACAATAAAATATCTCTACGTTAGTAATAATAAAAAGCCTAGTAAATACTTGTTCAAAAGATTAATACGAGAACCCGACGTGGTAACTGAGCTAGATTTTTTGGCTTCTTGCCATCCAAGAGTTACACTGGAAATTGGCTTGTTGAATTTACTTTTTCATTGCAATCATTTGTGATTTATATTTATTTATTTTGTAATTTAATTTAATACGTCTTACATTTCCTTATAAAATGATAAGTTATAGCTACTGTTTACTTGAGTGCTTACTCTAACGAAGTTTCCACAGAATACTAATAAAAGCAAATATACTCTTAGCCGTCATTATTCACACCTCGTTAAAATAACAACTACTCGTTTTAACATTTTAACTATTCAAGTATAAGTTCATGTATTATTAATTTATATTTAAAAAGTAACTTAATTTTTTTGTCAGGCGCTATGAAGAGACATTTCTATAAATTCGTTGCAAGGCGACATATCATTCTACATTTTGACTTTATAATAAAAAAACATATCGGTAGGTAACTTCAACTTTGTGTTTTAATAATTATAAACACTTAAATAAAAATAGTAAGACACAATATAACAAAACAATTTGACTTAAGTTTACATAACAAACTCTGTTAAATAATATAAATTCCATTAAACGTTTTATCTCTGTCACCATGCTGAAGCAATAACAATGTAGTAAATGATTTGTAGAATTGTAACATTTAATAGGCCTTATTAATAAGCAAAAAAAATTTTTTAAGAACCTTACTGATATTCCTTAAGCATCTTTTTTGTCCAATATGATTAATTTAATTGTAATGTATTTAGTATATCACAATCGTATATCAAGTGAACGGAATATCCACTATTGATAAATCTATTGGCTATGGTAGAGTTATGTTAAAATTGTATATTTATTCATAACAATATTTGTGAAATAAAAATCTACCTCAATAACATCGGTCGGTTTACTTTTAGTTTCGATTATCCGGAAATAGTTTCACGTTAAAGTAAACTATTTAAAATGTATGGTTACATCTACTCATAATATACAACTCTCGTCTCTCTGTCTATTTATGTTCTTTTCAAGCGAAAACCAATAATCTGATTTACATTGCTTTAATTCATAGATATATCATCTGGCCAGGTTTTAGGTTATATTTTGTTACATAAAGTAATATACGAAAAAAGCAGTGACGATTATAATGAATCAATTCGGTAAAAATACGCTTTTGGGGCTATTAAAAGGCTTACGCTGAGTAAACCATAAGAGATGTATCAAATTAATGTACTACATAATTGTAGATCTTAAAAAACCTACAAAGAAGTCAGTAATAGCATATGTCTATCTTCTAAGGATCACGAACAAAAAGCATTTTTGGGGCAACACAAATTGAGCGTGTGCTCGACCGACATTCTGTAGTCTATGCGAGCAGAGCTGCGGGCACAGCTAATATGTTATATAATTAACTATTGATTATGTTCATCTTCAATTTATACCTTATTTCTTTCCTAATTATCATTGGCGTCAATTTTGAATCAGTTCCTTAACCAAACATATATTTAAAAAAAACTATTATAATTAAAGATAATTTAAATCACTGTCATCTACTACTAAGTTTTTATTTGTAGCGAAACAAAGAGCATTGTTCGAATCGAACTAGGAAACTATTGTGGTTCGAAGCCACAGCACATACTGATCAAGTGAATACAACTTTAACAGAAGCCATAAAGAGTTTCACTATGTACAAGGATTGTGTCGGTATTGTTGAAAGACAAACTTTGAATCACTATAATGGATAACCTTAAATTATATTTCGGTTTCATGCTTGGTGAATTATTAAACTTGTTAAATTTTCAAATATAAGAAGAGGTTTTACGTTGTTCTACACCTGTCAATCTTTTAGCCAAGTAACAATATAAATGGCATAAACAATGGCATATGGCATAAACAATATAAAAAAATATAAATGGGAGAGGCAAGTAAAGTACGTAGTGTATTTAGGTAGAGTTAGTTTTATTTAATTAATTTATAAGAAATCTTTATTACCTTATAGACACTGGATAGATTAATTTATAATCTTTAAAATGTCTCGTATTCTCCTAAGTAGAATATGATAATACGAAGGACTGATTCACATCCATTAAGTTTTATTCCACATATACTAATTTCATATAAAGTAGCAGATGAGTAATGTTTTGGTCGAAAATGGCGAGAGGCTAAGCTTAAACTAATAATTAGGTCTTAAACAGCTGCAACTTATACACTGAAATTGGCTTGGTGATAGATTTTTATCTCAGTGCTTGTTAGTTTAACGAGCAGTAAAATTTACAACCACGATACTACAGTTATATGACAATGCTTTCTCTGAAAGAATTCTAAGTTTCATCATAAGATGTGAATTCACACACTAAGTCATCCTTTCTTCAAATTTTTTTCATTACAAATTAAATTCAAATGTCGTGTTTATAACAGATTGAGGTTAATTAATACAATCGAGACGTGTTAGAGATTCTGATTTCGATCGCCACGTTAAAATTAAATACTGAATATATGTGAACGGCAGTGATGTCTGGAACTGATTCCATACCTCTTCATCCCTTAAAAATGATAACAAATGTAAACAAAAATACTGTAAAACAATCTCAAAAAAGCTGATAAATTCGATCGAATTTCTTGACGGTTCTTCTCGATGACTGGGATGTTTTCCGAACCGGTAGTAGTGTTTTGACATTCATAAGTCCCTTCTCGGCCTTAATTGAATAAAAATATTTTTGATTTTTCACTCTTTTTATCAACCTCATTAAAAGGTTTTACTACAATGATATACCCATATCTAGTCTGAAATCAAATGTTCATTCACTTTTTTTTAGAATATGTTAGTACTAATATTTATTATGTCCGTCGATCCATATATAATCAGCTGAAAAACCATATCCAATTCAGCTGAAAAACGTCTACAGTTAAAAAAAGGCCCTTGGAAGCAAGTAACTTCATTTTTCTCTTTAATTATGGATGATAGTTACCTTTCATCTTCTGGTAGCTCGATGTACAAAGACTGCAGTGTGATGTTGCGCAGATGCAGGGGATAGTCTCCAGCGAAATAGTTCTGCGACATCTCGGCGAGAGACAGGTTGAAAGTACGCACCACGGCGACGGCCGAAGGCCGCGCAGCGATACCAACAAAAAAGGCTGGCCGGGCATCCGCTTGCAGCACGCGGAGCTCGCGGCCCGCCGTCGTACCGAAGACCGCATACCATGCCGCGCACGCATATAACGCCGCATAAAGTAGCCTCGAGCGTGCGCGCATCACGCCGCGCACCGATCTCACCGACGCCCGCGCCCCGCCCACCCCCCGCACCACGCCGCCATCCCCTTACAAACACCATCCACTCTCAACGCGTTGACCTAATCTAATTTATTTCGTATTCATTAATTCTCTTCCGATCACAATATTGCATCAACGTTCGCAAATTTAGAACCAATGTACTTGTTTTGTATTGCACCCAAATTTTTCATTTGCTTTATTTATGGACGGTTTTGTCTACGAAAAACAAGATATTTCGATATCGATTACAGAACTTCCTTGCTAAGCACTGCTCCTTGTTAAAAATCTGAAACAAAATAAGAAAGAAATTAAATTTGGTTCATATTAGGACAGTGGAATAAAGACGTTAGCGACTACTTAATAAGAGTAACTCACTTATTAAAGATTTAAGGAAACGTGTAATGTAGTACTAATGTATTCTTTAAGATTTATATCTTATTTTTCATAAATGACATATTTTACGTTGTCCCTCTTACAATACATTTTTGAATAAATATACAAGTATTTTTACCAAAAAAACCGATTTGCAAAAACAACAGCTATTATTTTGAACTGTTTAAACTGAAAACCATAAATGTTGGATATCATGCATTGAAAAAGAATTACAAATTGTTTTTTCCATAATGTTATATATAAAGAAATATACTTAAATATTTTATATATAAATATTTAATAAGAAGTTAATATATACGACAATATGATTCGATGAAAAAATTTATTTAAAAACTATTTCGTAAAATGCAAACGTTCGTTGTATCAATCAGAAAAGAATGCCCTTATTTGCAAGTTACGTAGAAATGCTTAAATTATGTATTCTTTAATTTTGGCTCACCCTTATTGAACTTTTTGTTAGACTCATCCCGTTTATCCCGAGTTCAATTTAGCTCCCGACCTTACGAAACTGCAAGCACTTGTCGCGACGTAACCTATTTATTTTTACGGAAAAGCCCGTTCGGTTAACTCGGTTCATTAATTATGTACTTAGTAGAGAAGCCCACTAAACACTGGAATTTACGACGGAGTGTTTGTTTTCAATAATCCAATATTTTTTTTGTTTTAACCGAAAACGCAAACTAATATTTATAATCGCATAATGTACCCTTAACATTTTGCTATTTTTGTATAAATTTATAGACTCCATAAAGTTAAAGCCTCCGTTAAGTACAAAAAACAACAAAGAAAGGTTAAGAATATCCGCTTCTGACAGGAAGGTAAAAGTCGCCAAATAGGAAATGTACATACATCAACAAAAAATACGACACCGATAATCGCAGTAAAAATTCATAGGAAAATTTCTGGTGACATAAATGTGGCGGTGTTTAAACCCTTTCCGGTTTGAATATATTCTGGATGAACCCTTGTCAAAAGCTTTGAAGTCATTAATTGAAACGGACTTTTAGGTCACTTGCAAAGCTTGAAATCCAATTTTGGTCCGATTTCGGTTACCAAGACTATCATTAAGCCTTTATTTGTCTGCACTATTCATTTGTCTGGCAATTGCAATAACTGAAATAGTAATAGGTACCTAATTGTTTAAATTATGTGATTTTTCATATATTTTTATTCTTGGCAATTATTTAATCAATTTTATATAATAAATTTTTCCGGTCTGTGATATAGACGATTAAAAGTTATATTCGATTCAAAGCTGTTCAAAATACTTTTTTTAACATTCGTTGCTGCATGCGTCTCATAAAAGTCATTGAATGAGTTATTAATTGAGCTATATATTAATTTAAAACAGGTACACAAAAAGAGGCAGGATATGACATGACAGAATCTTTTTAATAAAATAAAGCTCATTAACTAAAACAACAGGAGCTAATAAAAAAAATTGTTAAGCTTATTAACTATAGAAATGGAAACACGTTCAGCCAGTTGAACGTGAAACTTGACTGCAGGGCGCTACAGACGATGAATTACAGAGATCCGCAGGCCTGCTCTGGCTTATTTAAAATGTGAATAATATTCCGTTTGGATTACTTAATGTCCACAATTTTTTAGATCTAATTAGTTAAATGTAATTGGTACACGATACCATAAAATTTATAATGGAATCTTTTTAATTTCATCAGTAGGTCCTGTAGATATTTGGTCATTTTCACATTGAGTCCATTAAAGGTAAGCCACTCATAGCCACCCAGGCATAGTCCTTTTTAATCTTCTCACCACGCCCGTACTATCAAGGAGCTGGATGGCGTCGACATTGACATGTTAACGAAGCTGATGTTCATGGGGTTCTGCAAATTTTTGTATGACTTTGGTGACGACATCTATATTGAAGTGAATTCCGTCATTTCTTATATACCAGGGTGCATTCCCTATAGTCCTGAGCACTTTATTTTGGAATCGTTGGCATAAGGGCATTGCTCTGTTTAATACAGTCCCATAACTGTAAACCATAAGTCCATATAGGCTTAAGAACTGCTTTATAAAGCAATATATTATTTCTTATCGATAACGAGGAATGCCTTCCTAGCAACTATATACATGTTTTTGTGTCTAATTTCTAGTTCGCAACTTTTTTAACATGGTCTTTCCAACGAAGCTATGCATCTAGTGTCATACCCAGGGTATTTAGCATTTTTATCCTATGGTACTTTAGGTTTTATAGGTATCTAACGGTCTTAAGGATAACTATTGTGATAGCTAAGGCCGTTGTTGAATAAAATCAAACAAAAGCACTTTGGATGAATTTACATCGCGTATCCGTCCGTATATCTTGAATATGGCGCATTCTGTACAGCAGAAACACATTTTCACAGTCGATTTATTTTGATTCACATCACATTTTATAGCTTCACACCAGAGACTTCCTACTTCCGAATACTTGCATTTTCAATGTTATATATAGATAATTAGATATGCACATATTCTATCAAACAATTTACATATTTCACGTATATTAAAGTAAGGTAACTACTATATGAACTTTTTAAACTCTGTTAGGTACATAATGTTACGGAGCTGTGAGTTAATGCTTTTAGTCTGGTAAAAGTTTGAGTAAATTCTAGACGGTCTCATCGTCACTTAGTGTATAAAGTTTTCCTTAAATTACGCTAATAAACTAACGGCCATGATATAATGTTTGAGCAATAACTTGCCTACCGATGTTGAAATTTTCTCTTTTAACCTTTTGTTAATTATTATTATACAAATTAACAGAACTATTTATGTTATACTTTTAAAAAGCGAAACTTCTTTGAGCAAGTTAAGAAAAAAATCGCGTTACGTTACGTTACTTTACGGATGCTACGTAAAGGTTTTAACAGTGTTCAAATTCAAAGACTTTTTTTACTTCTATCGAGTGTAGACACACACAAATTTTGAAGTGAGATTTCTTTGGACACGGTGTAAAAAAAATTGTTAACGTAATGTTACCTTCACTACGCGTTCCGTTACGGACAGTAGATACATAGTTGTTTAAAGTTTATAGTGTTCAAATTCAAAGAATTTTACTTCAAGCGCGCGTAAAGGCTCACAAACAGTTTTTTAAAATATAGATTATCACGTATACTACTTTTTTATCTTTATAGGTTTAGAGTTATGGCCACAATCTCACCTGATATTATGTAACGATGTTACTTAACATCAGTGTGTAAACATAGTGGAAGACTGGCTCTCAAGTGCAGCTACCGGAACACACCTATTGGTGCTCGGCGACAGATTTTGAACTTGAGGGTGGTAGCTAGCCAGGCGGATATTAGAAAAAGCCCTGCCACCATGCTATGGTTTCATCTGGATGTTTTCCTTCACCGAAGGTTCAGGCTCATTGTAAGGATTCGAACTCACGTCCATCGACCCGATATCCGTACACGCTGCTACTGCTTCATCATTGCTTCAAACTAACAAAATATGCATATTTAACAACGTAAAATATTTAATCAAGTTTGTTTTAATCTGATTTCGATCGAGAAATGTCTGGTAATGACCCTTGTATGTTATTCACTGAGCAATTTTATAAATTACTTTTTTAAATATTTTTTTATTCCGATATCTACCAAAATTGACAAGATCACCCGCTGGACTAATACGAAGATTATCTGAAAATTTAATTAAAAACGCTCCAGCCGTTTTGGACTCCATAGGGAACATACATATAAACATCAATTTTTATAGATATATAAATTATATTAAAACATAAAATAAGTAATTAAAATATAGTCTACAAAACACGTGTTTAATTTAAAAGTGACATCATAGGTCAAAGAGTTAAACCATGAGCTTATAACATGAACATAAAGCTTAATTACATTATACTCGTATATATTAAGTAATATTTGGAATATAATATTATGTTTTTTTAAGTTAAGTGATATGTGTAAGCTCGTAAATGAATCAATATGCAGATGTACATAGGTGTAAGTAATTTATAACCAAGCTCTTGAGTCTTGTGATCCGGCCGCGCCACTCTTCGAATATTACATCACCGCAATGTTGAACCCCTGATACGAACGGCTTTTCCGTTTAATTAAACAAATGTATTAGCACGCGGGAGGAAAATGAATTTATTTAATTAAGGTTTTATGATGTAAAATAAATGTATGTAATGATTGATTGTCAATAATTTTTATTATTCATTATATATTTATAATACCTTTAGTTTTTTTTTTTAGTGTCCTTATTTTATATTTTCCGGAGAGATTCCATCTGTTACTTTGTTTATTATTTATAAATGTGTGTGTCCAATTCTTTTGCGTTGTTCATCTTTACGTGTTTCCGTCTATAATGAAAATAAATTTTAATATTTTGTTGCTTACATTGTGAAGAGTTAATAATGACTTACTTAACATTATTATTTAGGACTTTAGTTTATTATTACTATGAAGTTTGATTGATTAGATGTCATAGATGAATTTAACGCATGCGCTTTCCAAGGCTGTATAAAGAGTTTTTTTTTTAATAAAATATGAAGGCCGTATGCACAGGATGTTTTGAATGACTGGAGGAATTTTTAAAATTATGGAATTAGAACTTTATTTGAAGAGAATCAAAAACAATAGAAATTTTCTAAAAAAGATCGGTCAAGAGTCTGAGGTGAAAGGTGGATAACAACATTAATAAATATATTATATACACTATCAATCTTATGAATAATAAATACAACATATAGTGCAGAATAATAGTCAAATCTAAAATATAAATGTATGTGATTTATTTGAGACCTGCGCATCTATATAATATATAACTAACGAGGACACACATATTGGATATTTGGATTGATCAAGTACTCAATTTAAATAAACCTGTACAAACTAATAATAAATTGTTCTCAATTCGGAGATAATCAATTGTCACAGAACTGGACAGGTTTCTTCTATATTATTAAATTTCTCAACATCAGTTATTAGCCTTAATATGAACAGGTATTAATTTAACATTAATCTCTCAATTGTTAAATGCCTTTGGAATATACGTAAAATTTTGATTTTTGATTTCAATTCAACGCCTCTCTCTTTCTATATTATTTTCGAATTATAAATCTATTCAGATGTCTACGCGACATGTATCTGAAGGTTTTTTTTTATTTAGTAGCACGGTTATTTGACGGCATCGTGCATGATAGTAAACACAGTATAATCCAAAAACAACAGCGACCACTAGCCATCCGCTGTCATGCTGGCCAGCAAGCCTGAAGCTGGATATACACTGACTGATCCCGAAAACCTACAAACCTAAAGAGACTCACTGTGATTGCGGACCTAGTGGAGTACAGATCCACTCGGACCCAGTCGAGTACAGATCCACCCGGACCCAGTCGAGTACAGATTCACCCGGACCCAGTCGAGTACAGATCCACCCGGACCCAGTCGAGGACAGATCCACCCGGACACTGTCGAGTACAGATCCACCCGGACCCAGTCGAGTACAGATCCACCCGGACCCAGTCGAGTACAGATCCACCCCTTTTAATTTGGAACGCGACACGCCTAAATATGCTTCTACTATAGCGGATGCTACACCTGGTGTATGGTGGTCGAGATCCAGTCAGTCAGTCACAATTGTCATATCCTAACTACAAAACTTATTTTCTTAAAGTTAAATTTATGATATTAAAGATCAAACATCAATAAGGCAATTTTGGGATCCAATTATTTTGATAAGCGTTTTTATTATTTGTATTAATATAAACATCCGAAATAAGGTACGTCAAGCAACTACGCGAAATGAAATGGCATTTACCAACGCAAAGTTCTCCCCTTCAATGCGACTAGAAATAAAAAATTTGAGCAGAAAGAAGCAGTAAATCTCCTTAATTACATTAAATCCAAAAATTTATACATTATTTATTTTACAAAAGTTAAACATTTTGTGTTCTTAAATTTATTTAGGCAAAAATATTCCAGTTCCATCATACTTTATACTTACTATTTACCAACAAGAAAATAAAATAAACATCTTGTGTGATAAATTATTTACATACAAGTAAGTACAAACCCCTAGGAATTAACTGTTATTCGTTTTTCAGGGGCAATAAGTAAGACATTTGCTATAAAATGATACTTAATATTTCTATCTACCGTTCGATACAAACGACAACGACGAGTCGACGGTCTCTTCGGGGATTTGTCTAAAATAATTTACGTAGAGACTTTCGATTTCCTTAGAGACTGTCTGAGCTTCATTGCTCTAGCACTAAATACGTTTACATGAATATTCGTTATGAACACCGAACGACATGTTCATTTCATTTGGAAACATATTATAAATTGCTTAGGAATTCAAAGAAAGGTTTAAAAACTTTCGGTTCTAATTCAGTTTCTATATAGTGTGACTGTACTGTATTTATTGCTAAGAACAATAGTTTTTATAATATAAATCATCAATTGTTCAATTAATTGATTCAATCAATTCATGAAAATTAAATCATAAAAAAAGAATTACAAAAATATTAATAACCTATTCTGATCAAATTTTTTTACACGGGCAGTACATGTAATTTCTCAGTCATAGACTACATATTTGAGAAAAAGGCAGATGGAACCTTCAGAAGATGACAATTATCGAACCGAATCCGGTAAAGTTTTATAAATAAATTTAAGGAAAGTTGGAATACAACATCAGTTAGTTTACTTTATAATAATCAGAAAAAAAGCATCACAGCAAATGCAAACTGTTGCTAAGCTACCACGTACTGAGTATTTAGAATATTTACAACAAGGGAGAAATCACTAGCATAGATAGTCAGAAAAAAAAAACATTTTTTCCCCGCTCACATGGACTACTAAAAAACCATTTTTATTTTTGTGCGGAACCCTAATTATTTCTCTAAAATAATATACTTACATACATCCACAAATCACGCGTCTTTCTCAACGGGGCAGGCAGAGACCACGTCCTTCCACTTGCTACGATCCTGACATACAACTTTCGCTTCCTCAACATTCATCAATCTTTTCATGCATGCTCGTCGGTTTAGAGTACTCTGGACCTGACCTTTCTTCAAAACGTCCCCGATTTGATCGTGAAAAGTTCGTCTAGGCCTTCCTCTTCCAATATCCCAATTATACTCATCTTATAAATCTGAAACACCTATCATTATGACATTACAAATATACACTTAAATTTTATTATATGTATAGATTGAATAAAATCTGTTTAATATGCAATTAATAACAAAATCTAAAGTAATACAGTTAAAATTAGATTAAGTTTAGTTTAGTAGGTACACGTATTTATTAGAATAATTAAAATCGCGATGGGTTTAAGCCTCAAAGTTTAAAAATAAATTATATTACATACCTAACGTGTAAATAAGTTTTATACGCGTGACGTCGCACAAAAACTAAAATTCATCAAATAAATCGATGTTATTAGAGGGATTCACTTTAGTAGAGTTCAGCCAGGAAAACTGTTGGATATCTATACCATATAAAAAACCGGAACAAAAATGCCGTTCTTTTTATATTTCATGAAAATATATTAAAAAACCTGTTTTAAGAAAACACATCATAAATCAACACGACTATTTTTTTTTAATCACTAATATTTATAAAATTCATAATATTTCTAATCAGTTCAAAGATTTCAAAACGGTAAAAACAATTTTTTTCTCGCCATGTAATTGTGGTCAACATATTCTGAATTTTTAAAATTAATATTCTATTCTATAGATTTTGGTAACGATTTTTTACATAATTACAGTAGAGTACTTCGGTTTCGAGAGACCAGTAAACGTTTTAGACATAAAGCAAAACATAAAGACCATTATTACTGCTAAACTTAATTCAACCGTTATAGTTATTTATGATACTAGTACGTAAGTTGGTTTTTACAAACGAATAGACGAATGTACTTACCATAGTCACGAGAACAACAACGATACGAGCGAACAATCAAGATAATTGATTTCTGTTGTCAGTACAGAAACATTGTATATAATTATAGACCTGTGCTATCCAGATAAGCCCGCCACCATCGTGTTTGATAATATTGTCGACTTAGTAGAAAACCATGTCACACCAAGGCGCTCTGTAATTGCCGAGAGATGCTGTTTAGATCTTGTAAGCCAAGTAGCAAGATCAATCAATAACGGAATATTTAGTACAGTTGAAAAAATTAAGTAAGGCCTGTAAATTTTCAAATAGTCAAATTCTATAGGAAAACCTACGAGATCAACTCGTACTCGAACACATTGCTTCTTAAGAATATATTTTTTAAGATCTTTATAATCTTATGACGTCATTTCTTTCATGATGGTTACTACATGTATATTGAACTTTTCACTAGATATTTATTATTAAAATCCTAATATTTAGCCAGCTGGCAAGTAAATCCCCTTACCAATAATAGCATGGCAATAATAGAACTAGAATTTCTAATAAAAAATAGTTCATCATTTCGAGTGATGCGTCTACCAGTACGCTCACGGCAACTTCATGCAATTCAATTGACTACATACTCCCTATAACAAAAGAGAGCTTCATTTAAACCGACAGCAGTACAAATAATGAAGTTGGAATCAATTCGAATACACAAAAGAAAATATTTATATTACGCTCAATCAAATATCAAATTATTTACTATATTCGAGTGAATGGAAATTTGTAAAAACAAATTTCTTACATTTAAGATACGTTTTTATATTATTCGGATACTTTTGCGAACTTTAAATATATTTTTTTATTTAAATATAAAATCGAACCAAAGTGTAGTATGTTAAATCAGATTACTAAACAATGCTTTTGAGTGAACGTCAAATATTTAGGGTAAATTATAGCATATAAAGGATCAATAACCGCCGATATAATGCACAAAACTATGTAAGGGTGGAATAAATGGCATACACTAACCGATTTCCTAGGTGACCCAAAAATGCCTATAAGAACGAATAAAACATTTACAAGACAGCAGTAAGACCAGTTTTACTCTACCATAGCGAAACATGGGCTTGTCTGATTGTAAGTGATGATGTAGCGAAAGTTGGTGATTGGCTGTTGTACCTGGTCGAAACTACTAAAGGTTCTGGGCAATAAATGTTCAAATTAAGGGTGGTTAGCTAGTTAGATAAGATCTAGAAAATGGCCTGCCACTATGCTATAGTTACTTCACAACATTTCCATTCACCGAAAGCTTAGGCTCTTTATAGAATTTGATCGCACTTCAATCGATACGTTGTATCCGACAAGTGAGTATGCATTTCCTCAAGCAAAATCACTATAGATGAGTGACTCGTTTTAAGTTTCTTAATACACTGTAGAATTATTGAAGCATTATATAATCGCAGTAATATCAATTTCAGATATATTGTACAACGTTGTAACGTATGATAAAATACTAGGTGATACGTTCACTGATGAGTCTGTTTAAATCAATTGCATTTTATAATTAAAAACATAAACATTATTTATGCTACGATGAAAAGGCCTCAGTAGGCTATATTATGGAACTAAGATATGTTAACTGCATATAAGCCTCTAGAGTTTAGGAATAAAAGAACTATTTCATATAAAGTGACTATAAGTAACGCATCTTTATTAAAAATTTCTTGGCAGTCATCATTAACAGTTTCTAATAAATAATTTCTGCAACACGCCATTAAATGTCCAATACTGAATATTACGATTGTTAACTAGTTCTTATACTAATATAATAAAAAGGTAATCTGACGGTTGTGAGTCAGCACGATCGTAGTTAGTGCCCGTTTTATGTTAAAATTGTCTTAAGATGTGTTAAAATCCTAATTAATTGTACTTAATGCTTATCTCTTTTAAATACTAATATAAGTATTGTAAAATATCTAAGCAAAACTCATTTTTATCGCACAAGTAAATGCATAAAAATATTGTTGTTTTATTTTAAAATGCGAGAATATGTATTGTTCCCTTATTTTTTTACAATTTCGTGATTATTTCCTGGAAAAATATGTCGAGCTTAAAGACAAAAAGTTCCCATCGTTCTGGAGTGTCGTAGCCGCCGGCGGAAATACTTCGCACTTCACATTTTCAATACATGGTAAACATATTCATCGCGCAACGTACAAGACATCTATTTACGAAGAAATTGTTTGTATTTTATCTTTTTAAATGTGTTTTAGATATAATTACTTTCGGTTCAATGGATATCCCAGTCGGTTTCCCACAATTCCACCAAGTTCATCCCAATTTCATTAGTTATTTAGGACTTAGGAAAATAAATCAAACAATTCAAGTTGGTAAAAAAATATTTATTAGATAAATTAATTGTAAAACCCCATTGATACATCACCCGATTTATATGCTTTTAAATAAATAAAAAAAATAATTTGCATATACTTAATTTAAAACTGACACGTGGTGCTTATCATAGATCCTAGTGAATGACTGCTTTTTGCATTTTTAATCGGCTCAATTCCTGGTACAGTTAAGCTTTAAAAAAACTGTGATTTAATTCTTATTTTTACAAACAAAATAATGTTTTCTTTAAACAAAATTCAATATTTAATGTCCTTTTCCTTCATGTCCCAGTCCTTGTTTCCATCTTATATAACCATATATATAATTACTTCATATTGTTTCAAGTCTGTCTGTGACAGCATTTATTCTTAGATTATAATGTTCTAATCTTTAGATACAGTTGCAGAAACAATATATACTTTAAAAAAAATGAAAGAAAAAGCACAAACAAAAAGAAATCCAAGTAAAAACTTCTACATTTTATCAACAATATTAATGGAATACGTAAAACTTTGCAACCGCAAAATTTGCTTCCAATAAATTGAGATGATTGAACAATTTATTTGAAATGAATATTTCATTCATCAAATTTGTCGTATTAATTTAATATCAATACCAAAACCGAATTATTCGAAGTCAACCAAAAATACTTAACCATGATAGCTTCAAGGATTTTTTCGATTATACTATGATTACATTATTATATATAGGTTTTAGTAATCGGTCAGTGAATGGCACTATTAGTATGAAGAGTCGTGTATATATTTGTGTTCATCTATAAAATAGATTTCTACAGTAGCGTGTAGCTATAGACCTAATATTCAGTATTAATTTATACTTTATACCTCAAGCCGTTTTAGCTAATTTTCATTATTCAGATTCCATCATTTTTGGATTAATTCCTTAAATTTGGTTTAAATTTTTTCCAAGTGCGTGTCGGGCCACGCGCAGTGTCAGGGTTCCGTAATAGTTGCCCGACACAATTATCACCGTCAGACAGACAAAAATTTCATAAACTGAGATATATTTCCTATACTCGATTACTGCGCTTCCCTTGACTGAGATTTTTTTCTCAAATATCTTTAATGTACAGATTTCGACTTTTACTATTTTATTATAAGTATATATAGATACTAGCTGTGCCCGCGGCTCTGCTCGCGTAGGCTACAGAATGCTGTCGGTCGAGCGCACGCGCGTATTGTGCTGCCTCAAATATGATTATTGTGAATGAGCCTTAGAAGATAAATATATGCTAACGGTGACTTCTTTGTAGATCCTTTTAAGACTAACAATTCAGTACTACATTAATTTGAAATATCTTATATGGTTTTCTCAACGTAAGCCATTTAAACGTCTCAAAAGCGTCTTTTTCCCGAATTGATTCACCATTATCGTCACTGCTTATTTCGTAGGTTACTTTATGTAACAAAATATATCTTATAACCTAGCCAGATATGTTATCTATGAATTTAAGGAAAAACCATGTAAATCGGATTAGTAGTTTTTGCGTGAAAAGAACATAAACGGACAGAGAGACGTTGAGTTATATAATATGTACCGAAGATGTATATCGTGTGTGTAATTCATCGAAATTCTCACGAAACATCGGGCCCGCAAGGTCGGTCAACCATATTATGTACTTAAGTTAATGTGTACTAGCCTTCAGAAGATTGAGTAGAAAATAGGAAGACTGTGGCACCACGTCAATTTACGACAACGGACTATCTCGTTTCGGGTGTCGTTCCATTAAGACCGAGCCATAACGGTTTGTGTAACTCGACAACAATACCTACACTACACGCAGTGCCTTACTATATCTTGTTCGTAAACAAAAACATGTATGTCCGTCATGAATTTTCGTATTCAAGAATTTTCTCTCAAACACAATTGAATATTCATTTGTGATATAATTAATAAATAGAGCTATATATGTATACATATAATAAAATTGAAGTGTCTGTTTGTAATGTCGAAATAACAGATTTTTACTAAATGCGTATGAAAGTATTAATGATACTTTTAAAACCCAACAAAAACAAAAAACCCATTTTTTTTATTTTTGTCCGTCTGTTTGTTCCGGGTAATCTCCGAAACGGTTGGACCGATTTTGACGGAACTTTCACTGGCAGTTAGCTGATGTTATAAGGAGTAACTTAGGCTACTTTAATTTTAGGAAAATAATTAAGGTTCCGCTCAAAAAATAATAAGCCTAATAGTAGTCCACTCTAGCGGAGCCGCGGGCACAGCTAGTCATATAGTAGATTATTTCTCAAAGGTGTTTTTTTCTTAGCAACGCCATATCTCCGTTAATTCTTCATCAAAATTAATGATTTAAACATAATTTTAAATAGTTTAACACGAAATTTTTCGTTAAAAAAAACTGATTTAAAAACCTTTTCATTAAGAATACCGTCTGTTGATGCTAATGAAAATATATTCAAGGCGCCATCAATCCAATGTGATTAACATGAAATATTGTTTACATTCTATTAGTGCGAAACACTCGCACAAGTCAGCTGTAATTTTTCTAACATTAAGTAATACTATTAATGCACTATTGAAGATTGTAACGTGTTATAATTGTCGGCTAGGTCGGCTTGGCAGCGTTTGGGAAGCTACGTAACATCTTCTCGTCCAAGATACCACAGTGTCTCAAGAGGAAAAAGTCTTTGACTGGTGTGTGTTGCCAGTGTTTACATATGGTGTTGAAACGTGGTCGCTAACTATGGGCATCATAAGAAAACTCAAGGTCACTCAAAGAGCAAAGAGTAAGGGCTATGCTCGGAGTTTCTCTGCGTGATCGAATCAGAAATGATGAGATCCGCAGGAGAACTAAAGTCACCGACATAGCCTGAAGATTAGCTAGACTTAGGTAGCAGCGGGCGGGCCACGTAGCTGGTAGAACGGATGGCCGATGGAGCCAAAGAGTTCCCGAGTGACGGCCACGTACTCGAAGACGTGGCGTGGGCAGACCCTCCACAAGGTGGTCCGGCGACCTAAGTAAAACGACCGGTCGTTGTGGGGATCTTTGGGGGAAGCCTACGTCGAGCAGTGGACGTCTTTCTGCTGAAATGATTATGATGATAATTGTTCAAGACTTGTTTAAACCGGTTCTTTATCTCAACTTTTTCTCGTATTCATTTATTATAGCAATTTTCTTTACAACAAATGTTGTTCGTAACGAGGTTGTTCATTGTTCAGTCAATACTCCTACTGAAACGACTCCTACGTGATTACTTTTATACTATGATCACATAAACATTGTAATCACCTACATTATATTGTGAATTAAGAAATTACAATATGAGAGTTTGTACATATTTGGTTTACGGAGAGTTTTTTTTTTACATTTAGAGTAAAACAATATTCCAAATTGAAGATAAAATTTGATTTAACCTTTTTAAGCTGAAATTCGTGTAAAATATTACAGCTGGACAAACATTTTCGCATACAGTTGAAAGCGCAATACAAATCATGTGACATATTAAATTATACATATTCCATATGTAAATCCATTATTCTTACAATAGAAGGTTAAAATTACAGTAACCAATTCAATTTTTAATGAAACGATTTATAAGAAGTGTGGCATGGAAACTTCTAACTTTGAAATTATTGTTACTAAACATTGATAGTGTTAAATATATTATCTTCAAACCATTTGGATTAAGGTATATTACAAAACAAAGACTAGACTAAGTACCTATATGTTAAAAAATATTTTACACCTCGATACAATATTTAATCTATATAAATAAAAATGAAATGCTGTTCGTTGGTAAGCGCATCACTTGAGAACGCCTGGACCGATTTAGGTTTTATGGCAAGATAAATTGGAAAGTTTCAAATTCTGGACTATTAAGAAACTGGAAACTATTAGATTTTAGTATTAACTCAAGACATATTATAATACATATTATAAAAATCAACATCTCTGTCTGTCCGTTTATGTTCTTTTCAAGAGAAAACCACTTATCCGATTTACTTTTTCTTTTTTTTAGTTCATATCTAAGTTTTCTGGCCAAGTTATAGGATATATTTTGTTAGATAAAGCAACATAAGAAATAAGCAGATACGATAATGGTGAATCAATTTGGAAAAAAGTCGTTTTTGATACTTACGCTGAGTAAACTATAAGAGATATATCAAAATAATGTAATACATAATTGTAGATCTTAAAAAGACCTACAAAAAACACCAATAGCATATGTCTATCTTCTAAGGATCACTACAATAAGCAGTTTGTCTTAAAAAAAGCTAACTGACGACGGCGGGTGTCTGATCGACCCACGGCATTCTGTAATCCACGCGAGCGGAGCCGCGGGCACCAATAGTTATATAATTAATATAATTTTCATTCAGTATAAATTATTTACATGGACATAGAACAATAATTAATTAATTCTGTTACTTATCTTTTCAAATGAGTATTAATACCTTCTACTGTAATACATTGCGTATTTTATTATTTATACACCTAATTTGTATGGACTTTAACTTAAATTAATTTCCGGTGGGACCTGAGATAAAATTATATATAGAACATATTACTTCAGTTTTGAATAGATTCTCATTGATATCGTGTTTTATAATTACACGTTGATAGGCGAGTTATGAAAAAATGTTGTGAGTATTTTATTTATGATGCGCGCGATCTGTGCAACAAAAAGTTCTACACTTTGAATTTGCTAGCTAAACCGCTTGTTCTATTTTGATGTAGATATCATAATCAATGTTATGCTTCACATAAACTCTAGTGTGCTACAAGGAGAGGCTTCCTGTGCTAACAAGTCATATTAAATAATTTATTATCTAAAATAATATGTCGAAAAATCGTCGATGAAATTAGGGGAACAGTAATAATGACTTAGTATCCGTACTATTGACTTTATTGGCTTAGCCCAATAGCAACAAGTGTGCTCTGTGACTGCACGCACTTTATAAGCAATCTACGACCGACAAAAGAGCACCAAGCCCGGGTGTAGCTGTAAAAGCCGTTTGAGGCCTCAGAGCCCTTATGGCTAACAGTATAGTCAGTTCGAAAAAAAAAACTTAAGGACATTCTTACTTCAGCCGTGGAATAGCAACATTCTAGTACGAGTTATGGATAGTGAAGACCTGCAGTTATTAAGTCAACTACAAATAAACACAGTTCCTGAGTGGCGTCACGCTGCCCGTCTCGGCCACGTTATATCTATATCGTTACAAGTGTGTCTGTCTATTCAAAGAAGTATAACGTTCAACGGGAGTAAACAACGTTTAATTACAATTACTTTTTGATGATATCTCATCACTGTGAGGTTTCAGTAATGTACTGTATTTTATTTACCTCCAAGAAAGCGTAATCATTTTACGAAGCCCGTATAAAATGTAATAAACTACACGTAGATATTTTTTGATGGATTATATTTATCTCAAACTCTAAAATTCATTATTTCTAAACAATAATGGATTCAAAATCATATAACTAAAATACTTACACGCAAAAAGTAGGTAAGAAGAATTCAATTAAGAGATCATTTGTCCCATGAACAGAATGAGGAAACCGATGTGATTATGGAAATAAGGAGACAGAGATCATCCAGTTCGTTGAATACTGATGATAATTTCAAGTAAATAATTTATTCGGAACCACAGTCACAAACCATTGGAATGAGAGCAATGAAAAGGTGGAATTATGTTATTCCACATTTAGTACTACATTAACAATCAGAGTCATAAATCTCTTCTCTTTATTCTTATGACATAATAAAGTTTTTCCCCGGGAAAACATGTATTGCTTGTGGTTGTCGCCCAAGAGGCTGATACCATCAATCTCTCTTATTAAACTATCTAAGAGACGACGATTAATGAGAAAATTATTTATCCTCACACAAAAAAATTCTTATAAATATTACCTTTTCTGTAATTGCTAGTCGTTAACGGCCATCTTTACTGGGCGTCTTAATCTTTAGAAATAATATTCTATATTATTTTCAACGATATAATCGACTCTTATACCAAACAATTAGAATCCGTCTAGCTGTTTAAGATCTTATTAAAATACATAACCATTATATGTATACTTCTTGGTATGTAAATATTTTTATTATGTGGTTTTTAAAACTAATAGCAGCAGTTAAGACGGTCACGATTAAATATAAGCCAGTGAATTGCGTAAAAATAGATTAACTTGGCACTCACCAGCTGCAAGCGCCGAAATGGCCTCTTAACGAAAATTGCTTTGTCCCAGAGAACGCAGGCAACACAAGACATTCTTGTGTAGATGATAAAACCCGAGATACTATTATGTGAACGAAGATTTCCAACTGAATTGAATTTATAACATGAACGAAAAAAGGAAAACTTTTCTGCATCCACACACATCAATTTTGTTATTTTAAAGATTTTGTAAAGATGTTTAATAACATTTACTTTCTGCTAATAACTAATTTTCAATGTTCAATACCTGTTTGTTAGCGGTTCCCTTAACTTTGTACACGTAATAGACGTCAAAAGACTCCCTCTCTTGAATCCCTGCAATGAGTCTGAACTTTTGGTGAACGAAAACATCGTTATGAAACCATAGCTGTTGGTAGGGCTTTTTCTAATGCCCGTCTAGTTAGCTACCACTCTCAAGTGTGAAAACCTGTCGCCAAGTGCCAATAGGTGTGTCCCGGCAGCTGCACTTGAGAGCCAGTCTTCCACTAGACATAGCGTGCTACCACCATCTTGGGCCACATCGTCACTTAAGGACCCGGTAAGATTGTGGCCATGACGTTAAACCTATAAAGGATAATTAAAAAATGTCGGAAGACTATGTGAATTTTATTTATAAAACTTTTATCATAAGTACAAAGGAAATAATACGCTAGATTTAGATAAAATACCTAAATGGCTTACCAGATTTTAAATAGATATGCATATTAGTATACATACATACGTATAGATATATGTATATCTAACATGAATAATCATATATTGTTCCAAATATGTAGATACTGTTTTGCGGTTTGCAAACAAACTTCAAAGTAGGTGTTGCTACTTTGTAAATATTTTGGCATTATTTAAAATTATGAATAATAAATATATTTGAGATAATATAACAATAATATTATATAGGTATTTTTGTACATCTTTAATGTAATATGTAGCGAGATGGCACTTAGCAACTGTGTTTATTTTAGTCGACTTATTAACTGAGGTCTTCAGTATCCAACAGCTCAAGCGAGAACGCCTACAGGCCTGTCGTTGTCTGCTTGTGACTTCACAAGCATTTACCTAAGTGCGGTCACAGATCACACCTGTTACAGTCGCGCAAAGTCAATAGTGTGGATCAATAGTACGAATACTAAACCAATAGTACGGATTTCATAACCACATCGACATGATTCTCCGAATTATATTAAATAGTATGTCATTTAATAAGAGCTGTTTGCAGGGGAAACCAGTCCTTGTATTACCATCTGTCTTGATGCCATATTCGTAACGAGGTAGGCAAAAAGATACAGCACTATTTCTCTTTATCCTTGTAAACTATTCGATTTTTCAAATACGTAAAACCCTCCTTGCTTTGTTACTAGTTCCGAATATTTAATAAAAAACACTAAACTTATATATTTTACGAATTTATTCGCCCTAACGTCTCTTAACTCTTTGGAATATCTGCCTAATGGATAAACTAAAAGTAACGGGTTCCACTTGAGTGACTCTATACGGTCGCGGCTAGGCTCGAGAGTCGAGAGCGACATGCATATTCAAAGAGCCGGTATCAAGCCAAGTGCCTTACGTTACTGGGTTAGGTTAAGCCGGCTGTGAGAACTGTAATAATGAGATGGTAACTCATGGTAGTATAATTTTCAAATTTACAATAGATAGTTAAAAATTATTATTTTGCGCATACTGGGCCATACGATTACGAAGTGGTTTTTTCCTGAATTTCAATAAAATATCAAAAAAGAGTGAAGCTCTCCCTGCAAATTGACAGACCGATAAATGAACAAAACTCTTTGTAATCCATAGAAGACCACTTAACACTTCCGTTACGATGTTTTTAATTATCATTTTTTTATATAGAAATATGCTTTAAGCACTTTTAGGTACGACGTATTTTAATATCACATAATATTATCACTGTATGTGCTCTTGGACATAGATTAGATTTTGTTTGTTACATATTATATTTACATGTTGGTAAGTACCGAGTTACTGGATATCATAATTTTAAAAAGGCTTATGTTTAACTGATTATCAAATATAATCACAAAAAACACTGTACTGCCAAAAATAGTGAATATTAAAACTCTATTTTAATGAGAAATTATATCAACTATTGTATATTTTGCTACTCTATTAAACCTGATGACTTGAATAAGTTATGATAGTTAACTTAAAAATAGTAAATAACACAATAAATAAACCAAGTGATATTTTGTGTATCATACTTCTTCAATATTATTAGTGTATCTGGCGCTCCCCCTCTCCCGCCTTTTTCTTATCACGATTCAAACATAACCTAACCCAGCCACATCTTAGATAGTGCATTAATTTACTCGTTAAGATTAGGTAATAATTTACTATATTTGAATGCATTTTAAAGTGCATTCATTACTAAAACAGCTAGAAACTTTTAGTGTCTCAATATATTATTTGGTCGTCGTTAAATAACTATTATACGATTTACGATTATACGATTAAGAAATAGTTTTTATATTTAGGAATACATTAAAATCATTACAGAAATATGTTTACGCTTTTATATCATTACAAAAACAAACTTATATTTTTACTAGCTGGCCCGGCAGACGTTCTTCTCCTTAGAGTAGTAATGGCTCGACGATAGAGCCACCTATCGAATTGTAACGTAAATATGAACCATCGTCTCGATAAAACAAATATATTATGTGAATATGAGCTCGATCGGTCAAGTCGTTCAGAAGTAACATAACCACTAACAGACTCACACAAGATTTTTATATAAAACTATCGGTGCCCCATGGCATTTGCTAAACAGTAATCATTATTGTCTCGTAGTTTTATTTTTACTCACATTGTTCACAATTTTTATAGCCTGCCAACTGAGCAATCATATGAGTAAATGTACAAAATTTCATAAAAATGTATAGATAAAAGTAAAGATTTATTATCATATATTATTTGTCACATTCTATGGCACGATACGAGAATGTATTCAAATAATTTATTACATAAATTGATAAAGCACACAGACTGTGAACAACGTACATAAATGTAGAGGTACATAGATATAATAGGGTAAACATGATGTCTCTTGCACAAAACGGAAACTATAACTCAATAGGTCGTCGTAATAAAAGGCACTTTTGCTATACGCGTACGGCACATAAACTACACGGTAAATAATTGCTACCAAAGAAAACATTTCGGAGCTTACGGATAGAGCTTTTGATATAATTTAACGGTACAACAAAGGTCCATTTTCATGTAACCGTTTTATGTTATGATTTATGAAAAGAAAACAGCGGAAAATTGTATACTGATTTTAAAAAGAATATGGTGAACAGTATGTATATTATGTTTCTAAAATATTTCATTGTTCCTGTTTAATTATTTAAATAAAATATCGAATAATAATATCGAATAAAATATTTTAATAGTTCCCGATTTGAAATAAAAAAGCATGACCTAATTCAGAAATTTTCTACATTTATTGTAGATAATAGATCTGAGATCATGCAGGTTATTTAAATGTTTTGCTCATTTCGTTGGAATTTAATTAGACTGTAGTGAAACTAAAATCTTTCGAAATATTGGACGATGATAGGAATATCATCAAAAAACTCGTACGACGCTATTAATCAATGTTACGACGAAAATACAATAGACATATCCGTAAAGTTCGAAATTCGTATGCTGTTTATGTAATCAGCGCATAGAAACCTCGGATTGATGAAATATGAAAACTAATTGAACAAACTATGAATTGAGTATTTAGAGCCTACAAATTTAGTATGAAGTTTAAAGTAATTCTTTGGCTTATGGTCTAATTGGTTCAGTAGGTATATGAGACGACTAACAGATACACAGCAAGATAGGTAGCGAGACGGCACTCAGGAACAATGTTTATCGTAGTCATGTATTAACTGAGGTCTTCACGATGTGATAGCTCGAGCGAGCCAAAAGTGCGGGTCAATAGTACGGATCCCATAATCAATCGACACGATTCTTTGACATATATTAAATAGTACCTTATTTAATATGGCATATTAGTAGAGAAAACCGGTTCTTGTAACACTATAACTCCGCCTAAGTTAGGTACTTTAATAACTTAATTGTAAAACACTGCACATATACTACGCCGATGGTAGCTGTTTGTGGCACAGTTTATCAAAATACTATAGTTTATTGACTTTGTCTAATATAATAACGTGTCTTAAACCTAAACCTTGGCTTTAACTCATTACGAAAATGATAACTTTATAATTCCTGACATTACATAGCGTGATATAAGCAGAGAAAAACAAAATTTGATTAATAAAATAAGACGCATATGCTCTAATGGTCAACAGGTCCAATTTTTACTTCTTGGCAAGACATTTCGGTAAAATTTGTTTTGGTTTTAGATTACAAAGCATCTTTACACCGTATGCCTACTAAGAGAGATAAAAGAATGTAGCCTCATTTTTCTCTATCAGTCTCTCCTGAACTTTTATATTATTTAAATAAAATTTAGAAAATATAACTGTGATATTTTAGAATAACTTTTATTTTGAATAATTATATTGTTTAATAAAAACATTTTCTATTAGTAAACAATACAAAACATAATAATAAGTAATTTCTAACTGAATATTGAAGTGTGCAAATAAGACAAAAAACTATTAATAATATAAAACATTGAAAAACATCGAATATATATCATTCTCTTTATAATAAAGTCCTATATATTAATAAAAGCATCCCTTCTGGGTAACTATTACAGTCACAGCTGTCTAAGCTTAATTCTGTTTGAAGATTAAACGGTTTGCTGTAACACATTCAATTACTTTGCACATAAAACCAGCTTAAGGAAATTTAAATTTATTCAAAATCATAAGTAAATATGTAATTTGTATCTTTTATATAATAACCATTTGAAAATACATACAATTTATAAATTATACGTTTATGCTTCTAAAAGTAATTACAAGCTTAAAAGTTAATGGCTCCATAGTCTAGGTGGCAAGCTATCTAACTACAATAATGTGAAGTTAGTTTCCAAAGTTATTTTAATAAACATACTCGATTAATTGACTGCATTATACCTAAGTATTAGAGAATACAACCAAAGGACATCACTTCACATTTAATTCTTGAAAAAAAAATGCTACCTATTAACATATTTCTAGAATAAGTATATCTATTTTCCATGTAGATTAAGTATGCATAGATGACGAGCAAATCAACTTCCGTTTTATAATATAATTTCACCAAGTTCTCTATCTAGTTCCGCTATACACCGAATACTTACTACATATTTATTATGAAGTTTCCAGTTTGTCCTTATCGATATATTCTGATCAGTGCCGGTATGTCCATATTTCGTTTAAAAAGTTTAAAAACAAACCACATACATACTCTAATAATAATACGGGAAGTCACTAGTGTATAGTATTTTAAACTAATATGTAGTTCAACAACTTATCCACAAACATGTAAGTAATTTAGTATTAAATAAATGTGAAGCCACCATAAGTGATCTGATGGCAAATACATTAAAAACTAAGAACAATAGCGACTATCGTGAAATATGTGCTTTTCGACATATGCGTTATTTTTCGGCCCACGTATAAATGTAATCTCCAATGTAATCAAAGAATAATATAGACCCAGTAATAGCGAATGCTCTATTGAGGTATCAATATATAACCCCATAAAATTCTGAAATATATATATTACACATATTGTTATATGAATTTGTACACATTCGTGAACCTCAAGTTAGTGCGGATTATTCTAACAAAGCAAAAAATACTTTTATCAAAGCACGGTACTCAGGTTGATTCGAAACAAAACCGAGGCAAACGCAGAAAAATACACAAAAATCAGATTTTCTCTTCTTCTGCTCTATTGAGGACATTTGTATGAAGTTATTTTTGCTTTTCAAAATATTATTATTAAATATCTTATATAATCAATTTTCAATCTACATATTGTCACGTGGACAATTAAATACCTATAATGTAACAGAAAATAAATATATTAAAAGAAGTTATGGAAGTGAAAATGGAAAATAGATTAATATGTGTAATCCGAAGGCATTTACATTATCAGATATATAAAAATAGAGTACCTTATTAAATCTATTAATTATAGTAACACTTTCACCAACAAAAAAATGTCCAGGTTTTTAATATATCCGTCAAAGATCTGTTAATGAAATTCCGTCGTGAGACGCTTATGTTTCAATAAACTCCATTCAGTTCCATTATTATTTCTGCTTCCTCAAGCCAGCATGATTGAATGTATCCGCCAGGTTTTTAATTCGTTCTGTAAAATTTGTTGACTCTTCACAATTTCGAATAAATAGTTTCAATTCTTTAGAATATCGATTACAATATGAGGGGTTCTTGCTGTGTAAGTATGAATCCAAATAATAATGTAGAATAAGAAGATATAAATAAACTTGTAAAAATCTTGTAAAATAATATACGTTTTTTCATAGACGTCCGATCGGCAAGTCTCTCGTAAAACAGAATCCATATGTCATGTTTCAATTATTTTCGTGTCCTTCCATATTTTAAATTTAAAAGATTCCTCAGCCAAAATACAACATTAGTATATGACCTACTTATTCAATATATAAATCGTAAAAGAAGTTTGTATTAAAATATAATAAATGAACTAAAGATATGATGCCTTCGGAAGCAGCCGAAACATAATAAATGAATTAATGAAATCTGAACTAATTTAAAATAAATATATATAATTAAAAGATAAAAAATGATTGAAAATACAATCATTACAATATATAAAACCGAAATATCACTACTCATCACGAGATCTCCGAAACTATAGGTCCTTGACATGAAATTTAGCATAGTACTCTCCTTTCGCGATGGAGACGCTCACTAAGAACGTATCTTGGTAAATTCAACCTCTAAGGGTGTAAAATGGGGGTTGAGAGTTTATATGGGGTAAGTGAAAAACCATTCTTGAAATTGTGTACCTACTTAGACTCATTAATAAAAATAATGAAACTTATGTATCAGTATTTATCAAAATTCATCAGTTTAAAAATAAAATTACGAGATGAAAATAACTACTGCGTAATAAACGCGCGTGGAGCCGCGGGCGCACCACTAGTTATGTATATAACAGGACTATACAAATGACTAATACTAAAATGTTTTGAGTCTGCAAGCGTAGCGTCAACCTGAATGAAAGTTTTGACATGTGTTTGGTAGTTCCTAAACAAACGGACACGAGTACTCTACGACTGCGCTATTGTAATTTCCTTTTGTGCTGCCCAACAAACTATAACATTCCGCGTAGAGTCCAGTTTTGTTTGATTATAATTCAAACTAAATTGTTAATGATACAGACGTAAATAAATATTAAGAACCGCTTCAGCTGCGAAGAGACATTGCCTCGCTAAGCGTGTTTTATCATCTGTATTACGGTGAATATTGTGATTGACTTTATTCCATTTCATTACAGAATCACGCGGTCTGGTTTGCGTAGCTACAGTTGCACGGTAGCATCCATCATGGCATGAACAAAGTAGTTCCCAAGCTCTTACTTAGGTTGTATCGTGCAGACGTGGAATAGTTTATGATATTTGTGTCAGCGTGTTAACGAGCTAGTAAAAACATGCAATGTTAAACGACGTACTATATACATTTTTTATTCTCTGTAAGTTAAGCCTTTAGCCACAATTTCACCTCATATTAAGTGACGACGTAGCCCAACTTTGTAACATACCAAGCCTAGCTTGGCGACAGATTTTCAACTTGAGTATGGTAGCCAACCAGGTGGACATTAGAAAACGCCCTACGTGCTATGGTTTCATTACTATGTTTTCCTTCACCGAAAGCTGAAACTCATTGCAGGGATTGAAACTCGTGTTGATCAACGCGGTGTCCGTATACGATACCACTCAGCCATCATTGCTTCAATTTTTTTTTCTTACACTAATTTCTGGCTTAGAGCTAGAAAATGCATCTCCTATGAGTGATTTAACAAGCAACCAATATAAAGATTTAAAATATTAATATAAGAAAGATTTTATTTAAAAAACTCGCAAACACAATTTCTAAATGAAGAAAATTTAGCTTTCATACATCATATCATTTGCCTTTAGAAAAACTATCTCATTACTTCAATATATATTTGACTAATATTACAAGTAAAATAAAAAAACGTATTTCTTGGTAATGGATATGCAAATGAATCGTCTAGACAGTATACGAAACCGGTATTTATATAGCTACATAGAACTAAAATTATGTGACGTAGTTAATGGATAAGCTCTAGAATTAGAATAAAGCGATACCCCACGGCTCCGCATGGGTTTATTGCGCAGTAATTATTATCGCCGCGTCATTTTATTTTTATTATTGATGATTCATATAGCCTGTACTTACTGAGGAAAGATATATACTTCACGTGCACAAAGTTTCATAAAAATCGTTTGGTTTTTTCATGACTCCGATCAGTCCTTTATACATGACGTTCACCAGGAAATTACCCCAAGCCCGGTGATGATTCATATAGCCTGTACTTACTGAGGAAAGATATATACTTCACGTGCACAAAGTTTCATAAAAATCGTTTGGTTTTTTCATGACTCCGATCAGTCCTTTATACATGACGTTCACCAGGAAATTACCCCAAGCCCGGTGAAGCTGTAAAAGCCGCAAAGGCTCCAGGGCCCCTAATTTAGGAAATTCAACGGTTTTAAATTTATTATTGACAATTCTTATAGCCTATCTATCAATCATGGAATAACATAATCTTGCCGTATACAAAATTTCGTGAAAATGGGTTAAGAAATAATAAATAAATATTTTTGACAATCCTTATAGTTGTCTATAAGAATTATAGTCTATAGTACTATAGAAGTATAGTCAGTTCGAAAAGTTCGGAAATTTGAAAAATAAAACAGTTACATTTAACTAATTTTACTGAAATTAATAACTAACTATAGAACTATTAAATCACTAATTAAATAACTATCGTATATTATTATTTATTATATAACTTAATAAAAAACTTTAAAAGCTTGACGCGCAAACACTCATTCCAATTAAACTGAAGCCTCAAGCTTTTAAAGAAATATTAAAATTTCTAAATTTATGTAAATCTCATTTAGTATGTACTGCTCGAGCGGATCGCCTCGCTGCAGTCTTCCTCCCTTTGAAGAATCCACTGGACATACGAGTCAGTTCTTCCGATCTACCACTTTGAAGTGCTACAAACCAAATACCAAAATATATAAGTTACCCAGAAGGGATGCTTTTATTAATATATAGGACTTTATTATAAAGAGAATGATATATATTCGATGTTTTTCAATGTTTTATATTATTAATAGTTTTTTGTCTTATTTGCACACTTCAATATTCAGTTAGAAATTACTTATTATTATGTTTTGTATTGTTTACTAATAGAAAATGTTTTTATTAAACAATATAATTATTCAAAATAAAAGTTATTCTAAAATATCACAGTTATATTTTCTAAATTTTATTTAAATAATATAAAAGTTCAGGAGAGACTGATAGAGAAAAATGAGGCTACATTCTTTTATCTCTCTTAGTAGGCATACGGTGTAAAGATGCTTTGTAATCTAAAACCAAAACAAATTTTACCGAAATGTCTTGCCAAGAAGTAAAAATTGGACCTGTTGACCATTAGAGCATATGCGTCTTATTTTATTAATCAAATTTTGTTTTTCTCTGCTTATATCACGCTATGTAATGTCAGGAATTATAAAGTTATCATTTTCGTAATGAGTTAAAGCCAAGGTTTAGGTTTAAGACACGTTATTATATTAGACAAAGTCAATAAACTATAGTATTTTGATAAACTGTGCCACAAACAGCTACCATCGGCGTAGTATATGTGCAGTGTTTTACAATTAAGTTATTAAAGTACCTAACTTAGGCGGAGTTATAGTGTTACAAGAACCGGTTTTCTCTACTAATATGCCATATTAAATAAGGTACTATTTAATATATGTCAAAGAATCGTGTCGATTGATTATGGGATCCGTACTATTGACCCGCACTTTTGGCTCGCTCGAGCTATCACATCGTGAAGACCTCAGTTAATACATGACTACGATAAACATTGTTCCTGAGTGCCGTCTCGCTACCTATCTTGCTGTGTATCTGTTAGTCGTCTCATATACTTTTCATATGAAAACCACTAATCCGATTTGTATAGATTTTCCTTTAATTCATGGATATGTTATCTGGCCAGGTAATAGGATTTTTTTTTACATAAAGGAACATACGAAATAAGCAGTGACGGTAATGGTGAATCAATTCTGAAAAAATACGCTTTTAGGACTATTAAATGGGTAACGCTGAGTAAACCATAAGAAATGTATCAAATTAATGTTCTACATAATTGTACATCTTAAAAAGACTTATCAAAAAGTCTACGGTAGCAATTACCTATCTTCTAAGGATTAACCACAACAAGCATTTTTGTGTTCCGTCTTTTGAGCGGGGGCAGCAAGATTCACGCGTGCGCTCTACTGATGGCATTCTGTAGACCACGCGAGCAGAGCCGCGGGCACAGCTAGTATTATATAAACTAGATTATAAATATTAAAGGCAGTCTATAAAATCCCTACCTACATTGAGCTTCGATTTTCTTAAAATCACTGATCACAATAAATAGTTTTTATTATTTATTGAGTTACTATTATTATTCAATAATAATAATTGTACAGATTATTGTAACCTAATTAATATAACACACCACTAATGCATGTTGACGACAATATTAGTATTTAATATGTAACAGTTATCAACACTTTCCATACTTACTTATACTAAAAATTTGGGTATTTTAATTGAAGAACGTACATACAATAAAATTAAAAACAATACAAAAATAAAAATAATTAAACATTATAATAGAAAGTAATAAGATGGTTAATATTATACAAACTATAATATAATTAACAAGTCAATATTTGCCGAAGATCAGATTTGTTGTATAAAAATGTGTCAAAAAAATTTATAGTACATAAAATCGTGATCTGGATAAGTTAATATTTTCAACAAAAAATAGTTAAGTATACTTTTTACACGAAACCTGGAAATTATTCGGTTTTCATTTCCATTATTACATGACAAAATATTTAGATTTTTTGGAATAATAATTTTCTACTTCATATCTGCAATCTCAAACTACCAACTTAACTAAACCTAATTAAAACAGAATTGGTTAGTTTATACGTGATTTATGTTTAAAAAAACAGATTGGAATAATTTACATTTAAAAGTCATCGCATTACTTTCTAATGATTATTTATATTCAACAAAAGTAAATAAATAATAGAACAGAAATACAATTGTACATATATAATAGGAAGAGTTAGTAGAAATTGCGTTGGAGAGCGAGAGGAAGGTATTTTCACACTTTTTGTCATGGTCACACTAGGCTAAAAATCTGGTCCTTTAATAAAAAAATTCTAAACGTTGCTCTGAAAGTTAGAACTGTCTCTAAAGCACGCACTGGTGGAGGCACATCATTCCAGCATTGTGACCCTGCAAACTTAAATGAACCTCGGAAAGCCGTGGATCGGAGCTTCGGAGTACTAAGAACATAGCTGCAGGTTCTTCTTGAGAATCTAGACTAAGACTCTGCCCAAACCAGCTTCATGTATAGATATTTTGGTATTTGTTTATTAATAATTCCAAACAAAAGCACTCAAAGGTAAAGTGCAGTCTCCTTCGTGCCGTCATTTTCAATAAGTTAGAGGAGTTTGAATATGCAGTTATATCTGAACGTGGTGAACGTGAGTGTTTAGACTTTGCTCTTATTATATTGTAAATTATTTTATAGAAAAATGTATAGAGTTTGGTTTTCAGATAAAAAAGAAATAAATACAAACATTATACAATTATTTGGTGTATTTTTATAAATTAAAGATAAAGTATCTACTTATGTAAAACCTTTAGAATAGTAAGCGAATTCTTACTACGTTTGCTTATAAACACACGAGAACAAACAATAAGTGGATGATTGATGATGTGAGAAATGAAAAAGAAAGATTACTTTATCCATATCGAACGAGACACGCGATGTGAAAAGATGAAGATGTACACATTTAGAAATTTCTTTCATAAGAAAAACATCCCCAGAGTTCTCGTCGTAATGAAAACATTTTAATTATTAATCAATAATAAATGTATATGCATACATTCTACAGTATACAAATATATAATAGAGGCAAAGGGTCTGAAACGTATAACGTGTAAATTATGATTTTAGTGTGAAAACTACACGTATACCATAAGTACAAGGCAAGTGACAGATACTAAAGATAGCACATACATTTTTATTTATTTCTATTGAAAATTACGTGAAGTTAAAATAATTAGAATTAATTTCGTATCATTTCTAAACTACAATACCTATAATAATAATAACAAATTCCTTTAAATTTGGTCCAGTAATTTCTCCGTAATTGTCGAAGTTATTTCTGTCCATGGTTCTAAAACGCCCCTCCCATAGTATTTTTCTCAAATATTTTTAATTTCGACTCTTTGATGTTTTTTATAAGTATAGATACTTATATAGAAGAAAACATTGAAAACACACAAATTCAAATAAGGACAAGAAAAAAATTTTAAGCGACTGCATATTAACTAAAAAATAAACAACAATAAATACGAAGTCATAGACTCTGTTTAGACTCAATTTACTCTGCAATATTTTAATCTATTTGCAATTAATAAAGTAGGTACTTTAAAAAAATTGTTATATAGTGGCAAATATTGGTATCAGCTTGTGTAATTGTAAAAATAACTAAAGTAAGAATAAAAATTATATAGTAAGTGAGAATCAATCTATATGACGCTTTAATAACAGGTAATTTATAATTAAAACTGAAGCTTGATTTACTTAAAATTGCACGTTATTTTCTTCAATATACTTTATATCGAGTTTTATAACAAAATAAAGATAGGAAAAGCGTAAAAACAAAAAATAAGTATTTTACATCTACGTGAAACTTCTACATTAGGAGTTTGCTTTATTTCTCCAACAAAAATAATATTACTTAAGATTTCTGACATTTTATCATCTTCGTATGAAGTTTGTATAAAAGAAATCTCGAAAAACTAAAAAGATTAGTGCCACCGCCACAAACGTGCCTCAACAAGGCCAATTTGTTTTATGATCCGTAAAGAATTTTATTCTATATTATGAAATAGTTAACTTTATGTTATAATACAGGCGTAATATGGTAATATGTTACGGTATGAACATGCGTTTTCTAAAACGATTAGCGATCTAACTATTATGATTTGTTTTTAATGTTGTTTTTTTTTTTGTGTTGCCTTAGTTTTCACTAACCATAAAATATTTCATTCAAATACAAAACTTCTATAATGTCAAATATAGTTTAAAATCAGGGATGCCACTCTCAAAAACTAGTAGACCCGGAGCTATTGGGAGGAACACCAACTTTGGTTAAACAATATCTACTATAAACCTGGAGTCATGCAATTTTAATACGTAATTCAGGCATGCACTATTCAAACCCGTACACTCCGAGTGAAACCCGGAAGATATATTATAACAAATTAATTATTATTTATGACTAATGTAGTAGTTAAAATACCAATACTGTTTACTTTTATCTCAAAGTTAAAATTTTCAATACGTGTATCACCCCGTTATCAACTGTATCTGAAGTTACAAGATTAAGTAACTCTTAAATAATCCATTCAAGACGAAATGTTTCGAATACAAACTCTGAAAATTACTTATCTTATGCTCGTAGTCGTACATACAGCGAATTATATATGTATGTATTATTCGCAGAATTATATATGTGTGTGTAATAATTAATTCAGGGTATTTTTTCTTTACAGTCCTCATTTTTACTCACTGTACGTAACCACGGGTCTACTCTTCGCACTGGTGATCTACTTAAGTGGAACTTAGCTTAAATACAATCACATATTATTAGAAAAAATGTAGAGTTTCGTGAAAATAGAAACCGAAAAATTTATAATGTTATGTAAAAAATGAAAATGAACCAATTCAAGAAAATGTTCTCACGTAAAATTCGTCGGTATAACGCGGCAAAATATTATATTTCCTTGTCTCTCTAACTAAGGGAAACAATAATGAAATATACGAACAAAACCAAATAGCACAGCTGGGAAAACTCGCACTTAACTTTAATAAAACTACTTTATACAGATCCACTCGTTCATTTTTATTTTATTTTTTTATTATTTTAATAATGTGATCTTGATGTTTGATTTACGCAAAAGTAGGCTTTCAAATAAATAAAAAAGAATAATATAAAAATTGGTTTGTCGAGAACAAAAAGTATACAATAATCAATTTGTTTGGGCCCTGTCTTGTATATAAAACCCGCTAGATATAAATAGCTACATGCGTAACTATTTTTACATTAAATTGATCACTGATCTGATTAAGTAATGATGAGATTTTATCCAACAATAACACTTTGCATAACACTCATAATCCTTGCATAAATTAACCCTGAAATAATGTGTTATATATAAGGCATACTGATTACTGTAATAAATATGATGGTTTTAAAATCAAAGGGATCCATAATGAGGTTTTCAAAGTTATATCTGATAAAAAAGGCTTGGTTTTAGTTTACAGTATATTTATAACAAGCTGTGCTCCATGATTTCATCTGTTTAAAATATATTCGACTAACTGTCCACCGCACTGCCACCAACGCACCCGTGTAGCCTAGTTGTTCTCACTTCCCGTACTTACCTACAGCTTGCCAGATTGCTTAACGTTCATGATTACTGCTCTGTTCCATAATGTTATAACGTTAAGTTATATAGCCCGTAATCTTTTTCAATAAACATGCTCTAAATACCAATCAATATTATTTAATCTGAATGTTATTTCCAGAGATTAGTGCGTTCAAACAAACAAACAATCCCTTGAGCTTTGTAGTATTTATATTAGTACAGGTTTACAGATCAGTTATGTGAATATTTGTCCATTGCTTGTGTTAATTTAAGACTAATAATATTACTAAATAAGCAATGATATGATTTAAGATGTAGTTAAGATTCTGAAAACTACAAGACGAGATTTCTGTTACTTTTTTTATCAAAAAAGAATGGTACATTTTATTACTGCAATGGTAAAAATTCAGTAATTTTCATCATTCATGATATTTTTAATACCATATTTATTCGTCTAAAATTGTCTGTGTTACTATTTTAATTAAATTGAATACATTAATTATAATTCGCAATACTGTCGACTAAATTATTATATCTGGTTTATTAATGTTTTAGAACTATGAAATCCCTAAACTAAACAATAGTTTGCTGTAGATTGTAGAGATAGTACCACACAGGCAACCGCTGTATTTCAACTATACATAGCTATGATTGTATAAAAGACGTAAAACCGAATATAGTTATCTTAGCACCGACAGTTATTCTAACGTATAACATTTATCAACGGTTTACCCAAACATGAATAAGTAAACAAGGTCTACCAATAAAATAAATAAACCAGCACGCGTCTCAACTTTAGGTCACTAAACTCATATATTTTTATGACAAATAGTACACCAATTCCTAAAACTGTTAGCCTGTATTAAATTTTACACCTTTATTTATAAGAAAAATTATTTTATTTCATACTAAAATTAGTTACAAACAAGTGCTAACTATGGGTCTCATAAGAAAGCTCAAGGTAAAGGGCAATGGAGAGGGCTGTGCTCGGAGTTTATCTGCGTGATCGAATCAGAAATGAAGAGATCCGCAGGAGAACCAAAGTCACCCACGTAGCCCGAAGAATAGATAGACTTAAGTGGCAGTGAGCGGGCCACGTATTTTGCAGAACAGATAGCCGATGGGGCCGAAAGGTTCTCGAGTGGCGGCCACGTACCAGAAGTCGCAGCGTGGGCAGATCCGCCACAAGGTGGTCTGACGACCTGGTAAAGGTTGCGAGAAGCCACTGGATGCGGACAGCACAGAACCGGTCGTTGTCGCGATCTTTGGCGAAAGCCTATTTCCAGCAGTGGACGTCTTTCGGCTGAAATGATGATGATGATGATGAAGTGAATAATCTTTAAGAAATGTTTTACAATATTTATGATATTCCTACTAATATAGTTACATAGAATACATATGTATACATGTGTACTGCACTAAGTGCGCCCCACGGTATCACCCGTATTAAATTTATTCGAACAACTCTCTAGCGCACCGCCTACGTATTTGTGTAGCCTATCGTTCTAACATCCCGTACTTGCCTACAGCTTTCCAGATTAATTAACTCTCATGCTTTCTGTTCCGCTTCTTAGGGTCGTAGCGTGAAGTTATAGACTTCCTCAATAAACAGGCTATGAAATGCAACAATTTTTTTTCTAATCAGACTGTTAACTCGAAAAGTTAGCGCGTTGAAAGAAGCATTCTCTTGAGCCTTATAATATTAGTATAGATTATTCGGCTAGTAATGACTATAATCAAAAAGGTTTATTTTCATATAAATTCCTTGCTATAAATGTGATGAAGGATTTGTCAAATCTGTATTTTAAGTAGGCGCTTAAACGAGGCTTATGGTTTGGATTAACGATTTATGAGGCCAAAATATCGTCCTTCGTCTCGTCCACTCTCATAGAGTATGTAAGACGTACCCACTACCTTGAAGAACCTCAAGCCGAAACCCACTCGATTTCAAAGCTCTCGATTTTAGAAATGATATTTGGCATCTATATTAATAAATCAGTAGTTTGTCTGTACATGTATTTTTTCTACAACATTTTCGATAAACTTGATCATGAATAGGCCCTTAAAAAACTTTCCTATGTCGTCTGTTGATGACATACTGTCCGGATTTAAATCAAAAACGGCTTAACCGATTCTTATGAATTTTTGTACACGGGAAGTATAAGACATTTAGTAGGTTATACGAATTTTCAATAATACTATTAGAAATCGTAAAAAAAAAACAACCGATTTTGATGATAATTGTAGATGGTAATTTTTATCTCGCTTTTATTAGCTTCACTTGTAACTAACTAATAAACAATGTAATAATATCTTAGAAGTCAATTTTAAACTATTGTCGTAACGAAATGAAAATTTGTATGTATATGTAGTTTTGGTGACAAAACTATAATTTCGTATCTTGTAGCTGATCTGATAATGCATCCATGAGGTGGGTGGATACTGGAACTCTTCAGTGGCATACTTCAGGGGCTCATTAGCAAACCCCTCTAGTATATTTAGGCTCCATTCGTTTTGACGAGTCCAATAGATTGGGCTTGGTAACGAGATGTAATTATATGACTAAAAGTTTGCATGCGTAATTAAAGCGTGTTTTTTTAGTTTTTTAATAAACACGGTTACGTAATAAGCACGGAATGAACACGTCCCACTGTAAAAATTGTATGGAAAGTCATTAAGAAATGTTTTAATTATACTACCTATAAAATTATCTATCTGGTATCCGCCCACTTCGATGGGTGTAATTTTGTTTTTAATTAAATATATCATTGCAAATAGCACTTTTGGAATCATAACGCATATTTAAAATACACAATTTCACCCCATCTTTTACACTCCTATAGGGTATTGAATTTGAAAAAACTATGAAATACGTCTTTTTTACTTTCTAACTAAAGTGCTAAATATCTATTTTCATAGATCTATCTTAAAAATGACGAATTTTGTTACAAACTTTCCTCCCTTTTTTGACCACTTTAGGTTTTGTTATGTTAGGGTCAGTATAGGTATCCTATTTGTTACCAGGAAAAGTATACAATATGTATTAATTACAAAATAATAGGCAGACAATTCCAAAAGTTTTAGATGCTTATATTTAGTTTATAACGGTTATATATTTAATATCACATATTGTTTTCTTTATATTTAAATATAAATACATATATGTATGTCAGGATCGTAGCAAGTGGAAGGACGTGGTGTCTGCCTATCCCGTTGGGAAAGAGGCGTGATTTATGTATGTATGCATGTATAAATCTTACTATAATTCATTCATGTTGTTGTCCTACGCTATATTATATAATAACTAGATGTGCCCGCGGCTCCGCTTGCGTGGACGACTAAAAAACGTTGTTAATTTTTTGTGCGGAACCCTAATTATTTTCTAAAATCAAGGTAGCCTAAGTTATGCCCTATAACATCAGCTATCTGCCAGTGAAAGTCCCGTCAAAATCGATCCAACCATTTCGGAGATTACCCGAAACGAAAATTTTAAAAATGGTTTTTTTGTTATAGGTATCGTGTATACTTTCATATGTGTTTAGTAAAAATCTGTTATTTTGACATTACAAACAGACACTTCAATTTTATTATATGTATTGTATTTATACAAACCCGGCCACGCATTGCTGTGACTCCGAAAAAGTTGTTATCTGATTGCGACCAAACTTTACAGGATCAACCGCTGGGCTAATATGAAAATTATCTAAAAATTTCATCAAAATCGCTCCAGCCTTCTTGGAGTCCATAAAGAATATATATACAAGCAACCATTTTTATAGATATAGATTATCATAACATATAAATAAATAAATACTATATCTCTATTTTTATTTTACCAATAACACATACAAGCAGTAAGTAGGTACCCTTCGAGACGTCAAGGCCGTAATACCATATGGTAATATTTATAAGTATTAACGATTTAAGATAATTTGTTACAATATAACGTTTTAGTTTGAATTAATTAATAAAATATATGCATTGTATTTTAGCTATTAACTACTCACTACCAATATATTAACAATTTGAAACCTTCATGTTAATATTTTAGTAACAATATTTCAGTATTAGTTTAAATGAACTGACAAAATTTATTGGAATGGATAAAGTTCAATAACACAACCACATTTCGCTCGAAGTCAGTTTTATTGTTTTTTATTTCGTTACTAATTGAGGTCACGATATGAAGCACATATTAGAAGTACCATGTATTCATCTGTTATAACAGATGTTGATTTGACCTAGCCTTGAGTGAGGCGGTAGACACAAATATTGTTACATCGACTTCGTAAGGGATGAGTTCAGAATTAATCACGTCATTTATTAACGTGCCAGAAACTGAGCAAGGGTAGAGAAGCTAGGTTAAGAGCAGCTAAGGGTCGACCTTAAAACTGAATGATTTCTACTATTAAAACGATATACTTGATTTAGTCCGTGTGTGTGCCGGCTTAGAATAGCACCACCCCATCTCATCCTGTGGGTGTCGTAAAAGGCGACTAAAGGATTATCCGAAGAACGGGCAGCAGCGTCCTTCGAGTATATATCTACGACCATACTGCGATCGCCAACCCGCCTGCCAAGCGTGGCGATTATGGCAAATCCTCCCAAATATGAAAGTGCAAACAAAATCTAGACCCCTAGTCCCCGGCGGCCCCGCTATTCCTGACTCCGGTAGCGGTCACGGTAACGGTGGGGCAGGGGGTGCTATAGTTAATCCCCGGCAGAGATCCGGCTACCACAACCGACGAACACTGGCCCTGGCAACCTACAACACGCGCACACTGCGAACTGACGAGAAGATTGTGGAACTTGAGGAAGAATTGAGCAAGTTACGGTGGGATATCATAGGTTTATCTGAAGTCCGAAGAGAGGGGGAGGACACGATAATCCTTAAATCTGGTAACTTGCTCTATTTCCGGGAGGGCGATCAACAGTCCCAAGGAGGTGTCGGGTTTATCGTCCACAAGTCCCTTGTGAACAACGTGGTAAAAGTCGAGAGTGTGTCGACTAGGGTAGCGTGCCTTATACTCAGAATAACCAAACGGTATTCGTTGAAGGTCATACAGGTGTACGCTCCGACCTCGGCGCACTCAGACGATGAGGTGGAGGCTATGTATGAAGACATTTCTAAAGCCATGCATAGTTTCAATGCCCACTTCACGGTTGTCATGGGGGATTTCAATGCAAAACTGGGCAAACGAGACGGCGACGAGCTGCGAGTGGGGCAATTTGGAGTAGGAAATCGGAATCATCGGGGCCAACACCTGGCCGGCTTCATGGAGAAGGAAGGCCTTTATATGATGAACTCTTTCTTCAGGAAGCGAGAACACAGGAAGTGGACCTGGATGAGCCCTGACGGTGTAACGAAAAACGAGATAGACTTTATCATGTCGACGAAAAGGCACATATTCAATGATGTCTCTGTGATCAATGCGGTCAAAACCGGAAGTGATCACCGTATGGTAAGAGGCACATTGAATCTTAATTTGAAGCTCGAAAGATCTCGACTGATGAAGTCTACGCTCCGCCCAGCACCGATCCAACTCCAAAACCCCGAAAGCTTTCAGCTGGAACTCCAAAACCGTTTTCATTGCCTAGAAGACAGCAGCGTGGACAATTATAATGACGGGTTCGTGGAAACTGTCCATACGGTTGGGTCCAAGTTCTTTAAGACCCACCGTACAAACAGGACCAAAAAACTCTCGGACTCTAAAACTCATGGAGGAGAGGCGTGAGATGATTCTGCAGTCTAAAGGTGATGCCTGTGCTTATCGGCGGCTTAATAGGCGGATCTCAAAGTCACTGAAATCTGACATACGCCAATTTAATACGAATCGTATTAAAGAGGCAATAGAGCGAAACAAAGGCTCCAAAGTGTTCGCAAGAGATCTGTCTATTGGGCAAAGCCAGCTAACAAAGCTGAAGACTGACGACGGCAGAATCGTGTCATCCAAACCCGAGCTCTTGAGAGAGGTCGAGAAGTTCTATGGACAGTTATACACGTCAACGCAGGAACCCGTTACGAATCTAGCTAAAGACTCAAGAGCTAGATTGACTCGACACTATACAGAAGACATCCCGGACGTCAGCTTGTACGAGATTAGTATGGCTCTCAAACAGCTTAAAAACAACAAAGCTCCCGGAGATGACGGAATCACAGCCGAACTATTGAAGGCGGGTGGTAAACCAGTACTGAGGGCCCTTCAGACATTGTTCAATTCCGTCATCCACGAAGGTAAAACGCCGCAGGCATGGATCAAAAGTGTGGTGGTACTCTTCTTCAAAAAGGGTGACAATACCCTATTGAAGAATTATAGGCCCATCTCACTTTTGAGCCATGTTTATAAGCTGTTTTCGAGAGTTATTACGAACCGTCTAGCTCGCAAGTTCGACGACTTCCAGCCTCCCGAATAAGCCGGTTTCCGAAAAGGCTACAGTACCGTAGATCACATACACGCATTACGGCAGGTTATACAGAAGACCGAAGAGTATAACCTACCCCTTTGTTTAGCGTTTGTGGACTACGAGAAAGCCTTCGATTCGATTGAGACCTGGGCTGTACTACAGTCTCTCCAGCGGTGCCAAGTAGACTACCGGTATATCGAAGTGTTGAAGTGTTTGTATGAAAACGCCACTATGTCAGTTCGACTGCAGGACCAGAACTCGAAACCCATCCTGTTGCGGCGGGGAGTCAGACAAGGAGATGTTATCTCTCCTAAACTGTTCACCGCTGCACTGGAAGATGTCTTCAAGGTTCTGGACTGGGAAGGACTAGGCATCAACATAAACGGCGAGTACATCACCCACCTTCGGTTTGCCGACGACATAGTAGTCTTGGCTGAGACCATGGAGGACCTCCGTGCGATGCTCGATGACCTCAGTAAAGCCTCTGAACGAGTTGGTCTTAGAATGAACATGGACAAGACGAAGATTATGTCGAACGTCCATGTAGCGCCAACTCCCGTGAAGATCAGAGACCATACGCTTGAAATTGTTAAAGATTATGTTTACCTGGGACACACAATCCAGTTAGGTAGATCCAATTTCGAGAAAGAGGTCAATCGTCGAATCCAACTCGGCTGGGCAGCGTTCGGGAAGCTACGTAACATATTCTCGTCCAAGATACCGCAGTGTCTCAAGACGAAAGTCTTTGACCAGTGTGTGTTGCCAGTGATTACATATGGTGCTGAGACGTGGTCGCTAACTATGGGCCTCATAAGAAAGCTCAAAGTCACTCAAAGGGCAATGGAGAGGGCTATGCTCGGAGTTTCTCTGCGTGATCGAATCAGAAATGAGGAGATCCGCAGGAGAACCAAAGTCACCGACATAGCCCGAAGAATAGCTATACTTAAGTGGCAGTGGGCTGGCCACGTAGCTCGTAGAACAGATGGCCGATGGGGTCAAAGAGTTCTCGAGTGGCGGCCACGTACCGGAAGACGCAGCGTGGGCAGACCCGCCACAAGGTGGACCGACGACCTGGTAAAGGTTGCGGGAAGCCGCTGGATGCGGGCAGCACAGGACCGGTCGTTGTGGCGATCTTTGGGAGAGGCCTATGTCCAGCAGTGGACGTCTTTCGGCTGAAATGATGATGATGATGATGACTTGATTTAGTAATTGTGTGGGTATATTCATGTATTATATGGTTATCTTTTTTGTACATGCAAGTATGCCGTAATATTATAATTGATCATTTCAAATTTTGATATTCAAAATAAGCCATTACCAAACTTAAAAACTTAGCACCAGTGGATGGCATTAACGCCAATTTTACACGGATTTTGTTTGACGTTGTGATCCAAAGGAATACGTAAATTAAATACGTATGAATTATCTGTTATTTCATAGAAGTATTTAGATAGATAGATAGATTAAGAATCACTATAACATATCCTTAAAAAAATAAAAGTTTGCCTGTTATTGTCGAATTAATCTTCTATATCTTTTTCTATAAATGTTATAAAACGCAACGTTTCTCTGTCTGTCTGTCCGTTTATGTTCTCTTCACGCGAAAACCAGGCTATATAATATATCTTGGCTGGCCAGGTTACAGAATATATTTTGTTAGATAAATTAACATAAAAAAAGGGAAGACGATAATGGTGAATTATTCATTCGGAATAAAGGCGCTCTTGAGGCGCTTAAATGGCTTACGCTTAGTAAACGATTAATATATAACAAATTGATGTACGACATAACATTGTAGATTTTAAAAAGACTTACAAAAATGTCAGCAATAGCATATGCCTATCTTCTAAGGATCACCCACAATAAGTATTTTTGGGGCAGCACAATTCCGTAGTCCACGCAAACGGAGCCGCGGGCACAATACACGGGCAGCTAGTACAATTTAATATATAATATAACTGTTCTCTCTTCTTTGTGTTTCTGACTATTTCTGACTTTGCATCTCTCTGTATATTTAACTTCAAAGACACACAAGCTTTAGAAAATTACAAAATATTTTTTTAATTTTAATATCTCAAATACACAATATACTGTATATCAACGTAGTTATGTTGATAAATGAGAGATTCAGTATAAGCTAAGTATGATAGAACACTTTTCGCATTTCAACGAAAAAGTGAGGAAAAATTGTATGATTTTTATTGTAACATACTGGTATCTCCGTAATCTTCAAACGTAACTAACGTGAAACGTTAGATGGGTTTTTCATTTATAATAAAAACTATTTTTATATCAACGTTTTACGATTTATAATAGAGAATTACGAGTGATTTTCTCTGACTTCTACGTCTTAGGATATATCACACTGAGGGGCATAACATTTATATTTGTTGGTATTTAAACAACAAGACTAGAAAGAAAAATAACCAGCTATGGTAATCATAGTTATGAATTCTTTGATTTAGAGATATAAATTTAATTGTTAAAATTATATACCTATCTATAAAAATGAATATTTATATGTATGTTTCCTATGGTCTCCAAAACGACTGGATCGATATTGATGAAGTTTTCAGACAATTTTCATATTAGCTCAGCGGGTGATCCTGTAAATTTAGCGATCGGACAAAAAAATATTGTTTTTCTGAGCCACAGCTACCCGTAACTGAGTTTGCTAGTTTAAAAAAAAGACAATATGACAGGTTTTTTTTTTTACTTTCGAATTTGATGTGACTTATCCACTCAAGTAGCATTATGTTGTGGAGTAGAGAAATTATTAACGGGCAGAGCTACTGATACAATCTATTGAATTAATAAATGTAGTTAAATATTCTCTAATATTCCGCATTGATCTCAACAAAAAAGATATCCATATAACGACTATCCGCCAACTGACTAATGAAATAATTAATGTATCTCAATTATTGACACATTTGCTATTCATTAGGGATTCCTGAAATCGGGTCATTGATACAGGTGGTATTTTCAAATCTAAATACATTTTAACTTATAGGTGACAAGTCATCGATTGGCCTATAAATTTAAAGTGATTTTGTATTGGTTACTAGTTATCCCGTTATCTAGTTTCAATATATTTTGAATATAGAAAAATCTACGATTTATTTATGCTTTAAAAATCTTCTTATAGCTATGAAGATGTTTTCCTACATTTAACTGCGGCAGATATCTAAAAAACCCGAAAAATAGTTTTGTTTTTCACTAAATCTAATTTTATAGAGAATTGTGATTAATACATTTAAAAGCGTATGTTTTTTATTTCGAGTTTCTAAGGTAAAAAGCAGTTTAAACTTCCGTATTGTATTAAATCGATCAGTATATTTATAAACAATCTTTAACAACTATATGAAAAAATAAAACTGTAATGATTAACGTAAATTGCATGTATAATTATTTTATTAAAATGAAATGTTAAAAGACATTAGACCTTCAGATTTTCTATTTAGGAGTGTTCCATATTTTAAAAACTTCCTAAAATGTGTTGGCATATTTTATTTATTTCCATCATTGCTTAGTTTATTTATGAAAGTTGTTGGAAACTTTTACAGAAATCAATCGTTTCGAATTACAGACCCGACAAGAGGAAATTAAATATATTTATCGTAAAGACATTTTTTTCGTAACTGAATGAATTATCATTATAAATTACAATATGAAATGGATATTGTATACCTATAATTAGTTTAAGTATGTCAAAAATTAGCAAACAAAAAACTTGAAAAAGTATTTATATTGCTATCTTATGTTTAATATATATTTATCAATTAATCAGCTTTAGTAAATGTAAGCTGTAAACATTTTTTTTAGATTTTATTTATATTGTCATGTTGGCATATAAAAATATAAAATATACTGTAAGTAAAGTATAACAGAAATATTATGTTAATTTTAACACCACCATCGTCCGAAGTTAAAGGCGGCACAATTTGTTATAGGAAGCATCTTCTTCTATACATCTTATAAAACTCAGCGTCTCTTTCTCGTTTATGTTCTTTTTACGCGAAAACCAGTTATCCGATTTACATGTTATTTATTTTAATTCATAGCTATATCATCTGGCTAGATTATAGGATATAGTTTTTTAGATAAAGTAACATACGAAATAAGCCGTGACAATAGGGTAAATGTGGGATAGTTGCAACATTTTGAAATAATTGGATATATTTTGAAGCAGATTTTTCTTTTTAATGGAAACCAACTCTAATAGCTACTATGTGGTTGATAGTAATTGAACATAACTATCACATACTCGTATATTAAAAAAAATCATTATATGGGTTAGATGCCTCGATGCTTTTATTACTATGAGGATAACTGCCCTTAGGGATTAATCAAACAAAATGTATTGATCATACATGTTATTTCAATCTGTATGAATAACACATTGGATACAATTTAATAATTATAGGATTCTAATAATCTATACATATAATAAAATTGACATGTCTACGAGATATTTCGTTGATCCCAAAAACATTTTTTGGCATTTTACCTAATACAGCTGTTAAATTTACATTCAGCAGTTGAACAAACTCTGGTATTTCTTACATAGGTTTTTGAAACAAAAAACTGGTTGCAAGTTTAAGCTAAAACCATGTGGGATATATGCTCCTAAGGGCATCTATACTACCAAAAAACTAAGCGTCGATCCTTTTCCGTAGGTACACATGCCTCCTTCTTTAAAACAAAATAAATTAAACAAAATTGTAAAACCTTTACCTATGAGTCATATTAAAACTATAGAGTTACAATTAAGATATGACATGCTTCCGTAAAACCGTTACATTCGAAATTCGAATTGTTCGTAGGCAAAATTGTCGAATTCTATCGATAAACACAAACACATTCCAGCAGCGAGGTAAGCGCTCGCATATTCACAGGACGAGATCTTTCCTTTCTTTATAGGTATTAGCTACGATCCTTTTATGTTTACCAGACTCAGTATAAATAACGGGGCATTTTTTCTCCTAGGGCAACTATCCCATATTTACCCTAATGTTGAATAAATTGGAAAAAAATACGCTTTTGGGTCGCTTAAATAGCTTACACTGAGTACAACATAAGAGATAAATCAAATTAATGTAAGACATATTTACAGATATTAAAAAGCAGTACAAAAAAGTCAGCGATGCCATATATATCTATCTTCTAAGGATCATCCACAATAAGCATTTTTGTCTTCCGTCTTTTAAGCGGGGGCAGCATGATTCGCGCGTGCGTTCTACCGACGGTATTCTGTTGTCTACAAGAGCGGAGCCGCGTGCACAGCCAGTGATAAACAAAAAAGAAAAAAATCGCAAACTATATACAAGGATAATACTCTTACGTTTTCACTCTAGAATTCGTAATAAGGAACATTATATTAACATAATTAAAACAATAGGTCTATTAATTTGGATATTTGTATGTAAGATGTGAAATCTGATAACTGTTTTCTAGTCGCTACGCTTTGATAACGGATCAAAATCACCGGCTTCAGCTCGTTTAGGCGCTAAACCGGCAAGCAAACGTCTCACGTCTCTACAAAAGCAATCTAGATTTTATCATGGTTGCGTACCCGACATTTTATAGCCCCGCGGGACACATCACAGTCTCTGCATCCCACTCAGACCCCAAAAATGTTTCGCTATACTTTTTGTGGATATATAATCTACTTTGATGTTCACGTACCTAGTGTGGTGTCAATAATGTACACTGCCCAAATGCTAATACTTTTGTGTCAGTACTAAGTGGTGTTCTAAAAGTTACACGATTTTTAAAGTTGAGGAGTTTTAATTTACATACACCAGACCGCTTCAAACGGGTGTATTATTTTTTTAAATTTATTATGCCTTTTATTTTCAACAAAATTCATTAAGGAGATTTTAAATTTTAAATCCATTCATATCTTACATATAATAAAATTAAAGTGTCTGTTTGCAATGTCAAAATAACAGGTTTTTACGAAATGCATATGAAAGTATACACGTTACCTATAACAAAAAATCTATTTTTTTTATTTTTGTCTGTATGTCTGTTTCTGCCAGGTAACCTCTAAAACGGTTGCGCCGATTTTGACGGGACTTTCACTGGCAGATAGCTGATGATATAAGGAATAACTTCGGCTACTTTTATTTTAGAAAAATAATTAGAATGCCACACACAAAATAAAAATAGCTTTTTTAGTAGTTAACGCGGGTGAAGCCGCGGGCACATCTAGTATACATAAAATCCTTACGAAGAATCGTATATATCTATTAGTTTTTTTTTATCTTTATTGGTTATCGTTATGGCCACAATCTCATCAGATGTTAATTGACGATGTAGTCTAAGATAGCAAAAGGTTAAGCCTAGTGGGGGGACTGGCTATCAAGTCCAGTTGCCAGAACTCACCAATAGGTGCTAGGCGACAAATTTTCAACTTCAAGGTGGTAACTAGCCAGGCGGCCATTAGAAAATACCCTCACACCATGCTATGATTTCATGGATGTACGGTAGGTAAGTATATTTAATAATTTATTTAAAATAATTTAAATGAACTTATTTATTAGCTGTAATATTTCTGCTACAACATAATATTTTATAAAATATACTCTTGATAAAGTTTATTTAGCGGGATACATCAGACATTCCGTCAATGTTCAACATTTTGTAACTGTAATATTTTGTCAATAAATACGTAAATAAAGTTTGGATCAGTTCCAAATCAATTGAGATTTCCTTATTGCCCAAACTAATAAGATATACTCGAATGGAACTACAAATATTTAATTGGACCTCGCAAAATAAATGACAACTGTTTTATGCCGGACTCAAGTATTTCGTATTTTGCAAACTGTACACAAGATATCCCTTGAGACGGCAGTTTTCAACATCAACAAAGTGAGTTTCATCCAAGGTGGTTTGAATAAAGCTTTTACCATCTTATGTAAATTGAAGATGGACCCTCGTGTCTCACGGAAAATAAATACGCAGTCGACTGTGAAGGAAGTGATACAATATTTTGCATTTACCTTAAAAAAAAACGACTTATAACAGTGAACTTGGAAAGGTTTAAAAAAACAGGATTGTTTAATTTAGAAAGCTTGTCCTTAACAAAAGTTTTGAAAAACAAAAAGTTTTGATTTATGTATAAAGGTACCTAGACTCTGCATAAGAGGCAAGTGTGAAAACAATTATAACTTAAAAATATATTATATAAATTAAATTATAAATATATTTTAATTTAAAAATATTTTAACCCTTAAATTATGGAAAGCAAACAGCGAATACAAAAGCTAACTGAAGCGTTTGAACTGATGTATTCTATGGTTTGTAATATCAAATCAAACAATGCTAGCACAACGATTTTATTGGCAACTATTGTTCGAAATATTACATATTCTAACAGAATTATGCCAACTTTATTATCTGTTCATATATCAAGGATATATTATATAATGCTATTAAACACATGTATGCATGGAGGCGAACACAGATTCAAATAAAATGACTTTCTCACGCGAATATATTTAAATATTTAAAAGGAACAACAAATTTGTAATAGATATGAAGATAAACAAAGTTTCGGTTATAGAGGTCTTGTTGATTTTGTAAATATTTTCAGGAATAAACATTTCCTTTGAGGCGTTCCTCAAAGTTTATTCAACCCCGTTCAAGCGAGTTGACATAGTTAAGTAAAAGTACCCAAACATTTTTCGCTTTTCCTCACGATTTTTCTTTTAGTTATATCACTTTAAACTTTGTGAAAGATTAAGTATAAATTATCGGGTTCACAAAATCATTTGTCCGCTACAATGTAAACTTCAATATATCTTTCTCTATTTTACAATTTGGGAAGTATATTTTGTCTTAACGAAATCTTGTTTTGGTTATATTTTTCTTACATGTCAACAATTATGTAGGATACCTATGACGTGAAATTAAATCTCGATGTAAACGCATTGGTCAGTCTAAGTTAAAATGCATAATTTGTACATTATAGTGACATTTAAAAGGGAGTTAATGCTGGTAACTTGGCGAATGGGGACGCTTGGACGGAATTGCACACCTTTATGAACAGCCAGAATCTCTAGGAAAGCTCGTCTGGCTGTACATTAAGTAGTGTTAGTTCCAACACTCATGTACGGAATGAAAAGGAGGATGTAAAAAAAAGTAGAATAAATGCAGTAGAAATAAGATCGCTAATATGTTAGGAGTGAAATTGAGTGACAGGATAAGATATAATGTGATAAGAGTACGTTGTGTGTGAAAGAAGATATAGTGACACGAATTGAGAAGGGGATGCTTATATGGTTTGGGCATGTAGAGAAAGTAATTAAAAAAGAATGACTAGACAAATTTACAAGATGAGTGTTAATGGGAACGTTTCAAGAGGAAGGTTTAGACGAACGTTCTACGATCAAATCGGGAACGTTCTGAAGAAAGGTCAGATCAAGAATACTCTAAACAGACGAGCATGCATGAGAATACTTATGAATGTTGAAGAAGCGACAGATGTATGTCTGGATCGTAGCTAGTGGAAGGACGTGATCTCTGCTACCCCGTTGGGAAAGAGGCCTGATTTATATGTGCATATGTATATTATGTTACATAAAACTTTAAGGAAATTAATATTTATAATATTAATATACTTTGATAATTCGTTCATTGTAGTTGTTGAATATCTCTAGTGTTCGTTTCCAAATCGATACAAAAGTAATGCACATTTTGCGAATGCTACTATTTCAATGCTACTAAATTATAAAAAATACTGATAAGGTAAATTCATACACTTAAAATCTTAAATATCAATTTATGCAAACTTTAACCATAAATAATTAGTGAGCAATTTTCTCCTCTCTGTTTGTGGTTTATTCTATCGGAAGTTTTTCAAAAGGAAATCTTTGTATATTCTTGGTATCTATGCGTCTTCAAGTACAGTAAGATCCTTAGCAATAGATATAAAATACAAATACGGAAGTCGCTTTATTTACTCTTGGTTCAGTAGTATATTTTCACTTAGCAGAAAATCACCAACGATCAAACGCATAAACAAATACTATAAATTGTTACAGTTTTTGTTGTTTACGTAGTTTAATCTAATTGTCTAACAATTATTTTAGTATCGTGTAGTATTTACTATCGCATGTGAGCAAAATATAATTTCTCGGCATTTGAAATCTGCTACTACGTTTGCCGAACCGTAGGACACATATAGGTTGATATTATTATTGTATTATTATTCAAAATTAATCCACATTAAATCAAAGATAAGGTAGGCTTTAGATCATTTATTTACTGTAAAATTCACTAAACCGGAAACCGAAAACTAAAACGGAAGGTATTTTTTTATGTTTAACATGTAAAAAGAAATACTCATCGGTGTACAATATAATAATTGTTATTAATCATATTTGTTCAAATTTATTACGTTCATAAAACTAATGCGCTCAATTTAACGCTCAATAATAAATATCACCAAATAAATAGGTCGCTTTGATGTAAGATTTATACCAAATATGGCGCCTGACTGTTACTAAGTTTTATGCCACCACATCAATCCACTTAATCATCAAACCCTTCTTTATACATATGTCGAGTTACGGTAATGGCTTGACCTATTTAAGTCTGTAAATCGCTAGTTATTCTGTGGTTTCTTTGAAATTCAAATGGCTTTCCTCGAATAGCAAATTTCCATTTATTTCACATGTTTTATCGACAGTGTAAATTTAAGATAGTCCTCTAAAATTCCGATAGGCTATTCGTCCGGTAATAACCTATGTAATAAAAAACAGTAGAAAGTTCTAATAAAAGGTCACCAAACTGGTTTCCATTTCAGCATTTTTTCAGATAAACAATAAATATGGCAAAATGCTACACATGAAATAATTTTCCATATCTCGTAAATATCTATATTTATTTGGAACATGTCGCAAACTGTTATTACAAAGTGAATTTGCAGTAAAAACATTTTAATGCATATCTAAACTGAAGAGAAAGCAGTTTGCTTCATTTTTTAAATATTTTTTTTTGTCTTCCTTTTCCTTATTGCCATTATCAACTGCGTAAATATTTCGTTTTACAAAATGTCTTGTGATGATTTCAGTGTTCTAAGAAAATTATGAGAACTTTCCAGAAAGTTTTTGTGACATCTCAGAATAAATGACCCATGTTATTATTTCCAATCCACTTCACTTCAACTATATTATTCCAAACTAAATTATTCAAAAGTCCACCAATATTATACAATATTCCACTTAATAAGCACTACATGACAGAATAAGTTCCCATTAAAGTTCCCAACTATTTTTAATAAGGGTCGATTTTTCAATCAACAGAATAAGTTTATTTGTAAAATAATTTTGTAATTTTGACAGATTTTCCATACATTACCCATCAAAATGTTGAAATTATTCCTTACATAAAGTTATCTAACGATTGGAAAATGAGCCCTAAATAATTGTAAAAACAAAAGGAAGTGCTCTAATTTATGTCATAGCTTTATATCTAGTACAAAGTGCAATGAATAAGGTTGTTTAAATTAATTTTAAATAAATCATTTTTACTATTATAAATATTATTCTAACCTTTAAACCTATTAAAATAAAACAATAGTTATTCAAAGGTACATTTATAAACAGTATTCAATAATGCGAATCGTCATATTTTTTGTATATATACAGCGACGTGAACTGTTTTGAACTAAATAATCGTTGTGCGACTAAAATCAATTGTCTGCGTGACACATGAACAGATTTATTCGAGTTTAAAAAAAAAGCTACAATTGTTTCGCCCTTCGATCAAGCAAATTCCCAATAACCCAATATCAACGCATAGCCAACTCGCCCATCGGTTACATTCATGGAGAATCGTTGTGAAGCGTTCGTGGCCCAATTAATCCGGTTGATTGGTCCCTATGTGAATTTTAAACTTTAGTTGTATGAAAACTCCCAGACTGTTTAACTTAAAACAAACCAACTAGGTACTAGGTCAACTACATTATAAATAGTTTTTATTTATCATGACCCTCGTCATCATTTTCTTTTTAGTATTTATGTATCTTTTGAAATTCTATTATCCTCTAGCAACAATTTTACATGGGCCATCTTATGTTATTATTTTGTCGATCGAAATGTATTCGAATCCATCGTGATGAAAATTGTGGTATTGTGGCAGGTCATTGTCTAATGCCCGCCTGGCTAGCTACTACTCTTATGTTCAAAATCTGTGTGTTCCGTCGCCTGTACTTGAGAGCAGATCCAGATCGTCCCCTTCACTTAACATTAAGTAAAATTGTGGCTAAACGCTTTACTATATAGCACCTAATACAATGTATCTCTATAAGCAAGGTTAGAACATACATACATAGATATATCACGCCTCTTTACCAACGGGGTAGGCAGAGACCACGTCCTTCCACTTGCTACGATCCTGACATACAACTTTCGCTTCCGCAACATTCATCAATCTTTTCATGTATGCTCGTCGATTTAGAGTACTCTTGACCTGACCTTTCTTCAAAAAGTCCCCGATTTGATCTTGCAACGTTCGTCTAGGCCTTCCTCTTCCAACGTTCCCAATAACATAAATATTATAAATCTGTCTAGTCAATCTTCTTTCATTCATCCTCTTTACATTCCCAAACCATCTAAGCATCCCTTTCTCAATCCGTGTCACTATATCTTCTTTCATACCACAACGTTTTCAAGCAAGGTTAGAAGATGATAAAAATTTCGATATTGACCCCTTTATTTTCTGTTAAAACCTATATTTAACCTTTTTGTTTTGACGGTTACAATTAGAACTTTTTGCTATTTAGTATTTTTTTCTAATATTGTTAATTTTGTTAAAGAAAGATAAAGTGAAAAGTAGGTAATCTTTAAAGATAATACATATATTATAATTAAAGAATACTTTTAAATATATTATATACTAGCGGACCGCCCCGGCTTCGCACGGGTATGTAACAAAAAATTCATTATAAATTTTCATACGAATCCCTAACTTTTTATTCTATCGCCTATATTCACCAAGGGTAATGTAGGATTCTAATGGTGAAAGAATTTTTCAAATCGGTCCAGTAGTTTCAGAGCCTATTCAATGCAAACAAACAATGAAATCTTTCCTCTTTATAATATTAGTTTAGACAAAATGTTCAAGTATCAAATGCAAACCAATTCAAATCAAACCGTTCGCATAAATTCTACCTCCGTTTGTTTTTCTCCCCGCTACAGGTAAATATTTCTCTCACAGGTTTACAAACAAACACGTCCCGATTGTGTTATTTTTGTCATTTCTTTTAAACATTGTAAACATTGGAGTAAGCTTTTCTGCTTTATCGGTAAAAATGATAAAATATTATAAAAAAAGACTTCTTCATATAATGATTTACTGAAACAATTAAATTTGAATTTGACTTAACTCAAGTAGGTATATTAAATGATATATTAGTAAAGAAAGGCAAGAGCTATCGATGTAAAAAATAAATGACCTTAAAAGGAAGTATAAAAATATAACTTCCTTCCTTCCTTTTATGCCCTAACAAGGATGCGACCAATTTGGCTGGTGGGAAACGTTGCGTTTATTTAGTACACATAAACTTTATATCGAAACAAAGTAAAAAACAAAATTGGCACTCTTTTTATGATATTTTTTAACTAAATATCATATTAATTATTGAAAAACAATATCATATACCAGGTGTGTAAGTATTATTATACATAGACATATTTCGACTCCTACGGTACGAATTTATTAAATCTAACAAATTATTACATTGTCCTAACAAAATTGTTATTTCTTCCATTTAGAATATTCTTAATAATGTAATTAGAATTACAAATAAAGTTATTTCAATGGTTTCTACCATGTTCTGAAAGTAGGTTCTAAACCTACCTATGATGGTAATTCCAACTTTATTCTTGTTATAATAAAAAAATACCGGAATACAATATAACGAGCCCTATTGAAGTGAAACTTCTTATGCGACTTCCGAGCGTTAAACGTTTAACGCACATTATCGGTCTCTCCTCTTTGTGTGAGCCAGAGCGAGAAAGTAAATGTCGGTGTGTATGTATATTTCACACTGTTTAAATAAAATAGAAAATGTCTTTTAAAATGGAGTTTCACTTCTATCGTGTGTGAATCGCACACACACCTTATCCAGATCTTGATTCTTTAATATAGAACATAAAATCTATACTTCCTTGAATACGATGAACCTAATTCAATAAAACTGTCCCATCTATATCTTCTATATATATTACAAAATTCAACGTCTCTCTGTCTGTCCGTTTACGTTCTTTTCACGTGAAAGCCACTTATCACATTTACATGTTTTTTATTTTAGTTCATAGTTATGTTATCTGGTCAGGTTATAAGATATGTATTGTAAGATAAAGTAACATCCAAAAAAATTTGTTACAATAATGCTGAATCAACTTAAAAAAAGATGCATTTGTGGTGCTTCAATGGCTTATGCTGAGTAATACATACGAGATATATAAAATTAATCTTCCACATAATTATAGATCTTAAAAAGATCTACGATAAAATATATCTATCTTCTAAGAATTACCCAGAAAACACATTTTTGTCTTCCGTGGGGGAAGCACGAATGACGCGTACGCTCGACCGACGACATTCTGTAGGAAAGCCGCGGGCAGAACTAGTTAATTTTAAAATGTGTGTTATTAAATGGATTAATTTTATAGCCCTATTGATTAACTAAAAGAACTTGTTTATTTATCGCTAAATAAAAATGCTGCGAAGAATGATCTTTTCAAAGTCTAGTGAAAACTGAATGTAACGACGAGTGCTATCGTAAATCTCGAACAAGCTGGGTCCTTGAAAAAGCAAACTGTCTCGAGACCCACAAATAACTAAAAAATTTCGCAGGGTTAGGTATTAAAGCAATTTCTAATATATTAAATATTTAAACGACTATTCTCGACCCTACAACTTCTTATATTTTTTTATGAATTTCAACAGAAGTCTCAAATTGTTTTGCTTTACTTTACTTTACATTGCGAATTAAAATTTAATTTAATTTATATTTTGAATTAAAATTCAAGTGATAATTACTATAATTTTACCTTTATAATTTAATCTACACAAAATTAACTAAAACTAGCTATACCCCGCAACTCCGCACACGTTTAGCAAGTAGTAATAATTATTTTCATGTTGTAATTTTATTTTTCTATTGTCTATTCTATCAATTGGACTTTCAATTGAAAAACGATAATTCTCGTGTACAACATATTATAATCAAAATAATTAAATTAGAAAAATAAAATCTATGATTGTCCATTTTTTGCTTATCGATTGAGGAATTTTATAAACAAAAGGACTATAATCGGTCCAGCTGTTTTTGAGAGAAATCTAGGCATACTAATAGACAGACAAAAAAAATATTGTCATGTTCATCATCAGTGTCAATAACACGCTCAGAACTACAGATTTATTAATATAGAAATATAAAGATCCAGAAACTATTGATAATTCAGAACCCTTGAGCTATCAAAATAGTGTTAAGCAAAATTATTTATATACACTTTATGAGAAATAGTAGGTAACTATGGTAATAAAAGAACAATTGATTCAGATGATTCCTAAACGATATAACCGGAAATAATCCTTTATGAAAATGTCTTCAGCATACTCAACATCATCATCATTATCATCATTTCAACCGAAAGATGTCCACTGCCGGACATAGGCCTCCCCCAAATATTGCCACAATAACCGATCTTGTGCTGCCCGCATCCAGCGGCTTCCCGCAATCTTTACCAGATCGTCGGACCACCTTGTAGTGGGTCTGCCCACGCTGCTTCTTCGGTACGTGACTGCCACTCAAGAACTTTTTGGCCCCATCGGCCAACCGTTCCACGAGTTACGTGGCCCGCCCACTGCCATTTAAGTATAGCTATTCTTCGGACTATGTCGGTGACTTTGGTTCTCATGCGGATCCCTCATTTCTGATTCGATCTCGCAGAGAAACTCCGAGCATAGCCCTCTTCATTGCCCTTTGAGTGACCTTGAGCTTTCTTATGAGGCCCATAGTTAGCTACCTTAGCAACCTTAGCAACTTAGTCTTAGCAACTTATGTAATCGAAGGCAACACACACTGGTCAAAGACTTTCGTCTTGAGACACTACGGTATCTTGGACGAAATGTTACGTAGCTTCCCAAACGCTGCCCAGCTTTGTTGGTACTCGACATAAAAAGGAACATTTATAAATAAAAAGTAGGTTCAATAATCGTCAAAGAATATCTTATTTTGTTATTAAAGAGATTAGAGTAACAGAAAGATAGAAAAACCAGATTTATTAAGATACATCATCTAACCAAATTGTTAGACTAGAGATATTCTTTAAATAATAAACATTTAATGGGCATTCTGATAACTTCGCGTATCGGATATAACACCTAAATGGTAAAAAGTATACCAATATTTTTCCTTACAAGTAAATGCTTTAACATTTTGATTGTAGAGAGCCAAATAATAAACTTCATTATTAAAGCTTTTTGCTGAAAATATCTGCAATCATTTTTACACAGTTACGAAAGAATTTGACAAATTACACGCATATTTTCTCCATAGTCTACAAAATTTTATTATTTGAAAGTTATAATAATATACATCCTTCATAACTATTAATCATTATTATAAGTTAGCTGAATAAACAAAAAAAAACATTCAGGCACTTTAATAATTAACAGAAAAATCTGGTGAAACGATGGATAGAAGTTTTTAATTTCCAAGTTTCACAACTTTATTCCTAGTCTATTTAACTCTTCGTCCATAATTATATTAGTTTTTGCCCACGCCTTCGTCCGCGAGAATGTTTGTGCAATAATATAATCGTTGATGTTTTATAACGTCGCACAAACTTTGTTTAAATGTTGTAGTAAATTATTTGTTTGTATCAAAATCATAACGATTATAGATTTTTTAAGATTTAGAAGTGTATAAAAAAGCGACCGGTAATTGAGTAAATAATTTATTTTATATAATTTAATCTATATTACTAAAAATTTGGATTATAGGCGAAATCACAGTTTGTATCATCACTTCGTCAATAATTTAAAAGATTATTTTCGGTAAGAATTAGTACAGCAACATAAGTATCACACACACAAAGGCAAACCTTTCAGTTGTTAGTTCTGTAGTAAATTCCAGTAAGGTAGAAAATATTTTTTGTGATTTGTAATGAAACTAGGTGTGTCCGCGGCTCCTCACGCTTTAGTTACGCGTAATTTTGTCATCGCGTAATTTTATTTTACACATGCTATTGACAATTCATATAGCCTATTGAGGAATGTCCCATGTACGTCCCGAGTACAATATTATACAAAATCAGTTGTAAATTAATAAAAATATGTTTTTATGATTTCTAAATGTATTAATATGACGGTTCTTATAGCCTATCAATTATGGAATAATATACACTTCCAGTACATAAAAATTTTATAAAAATCGGCTGAGCAAAAATCATTTGCAATTGTTTTTTTTTTACATTTTAAATATTATTATTGACAATTCTTATAGTCTATTAATTATGAAAAGACCTATGCTTTCCGTGTACGAAATTTCATGAAAATCCTTTGAGAATTAATACAAATGTTTTTTTTTAATGATTTCTAAAGTATTATTTAATAATTGTTGTAGCCTATCAATTGATCAGTGACTTAAGCTTCTCGTGTATGTAATTTATCGCCCGTATATATTTTATAAGAATCAGTCAAGCCGTTTTTGAGTTATATTTAAATAGTTATACAAAAAATCTTTTCACCGAACAGACTTTCAACCCATATTTATACACCATTTACTGATGAATTTTCATAAATGCTGATACAAGTGTTTTATTATTTTTATTCAAAAGTCTAGGTATACAATTTCAAGTCAATTGGATCTATAGTTTCAGAGATCTCGTGAGTGATGAGTGGTATTTGGATTTTATATATATAATATAGATTTAAAAAAAAACTGTATCAGACAGCCCTAACCGAATTAACGGTAATGCGTATTCTATATCAATTGAGAGCTCTTCATGTAATTATTTTATTGCCAATAAGTAACGAGTCCTTAAAATTTATAGCTATCACACGTAACAAAGTTATGTTCGCGCCTTTGAGAGATATATTAATTTTCATTTTATGACATGTTTATTCTTTTTTTATAATACTGCAGTGACAAATATCTGTTATGACTTGGTCTCATTCAGTAAAAGTTAATAAAGAAGAACAGCTAATTTTAGTATATAGAAAAGGTAACGAATTTATAACTTATAGCCTAGCCTACCTTCCTTGGGCTAGTTAAATTGTCCATGCCCAATAAAATCAAGAGGGGTAAGGCACAGAAACAATTTCTTTGGAGATTCCTCTTTACTTGGAACAGTACGACTGGTGGAATAACTCTACCCTACAGAAGGTTGCAGCCAAATAACCTTGTGTTGTGTTCCTGCGGTGAGTGAGGTTTCCAGAGCTTCTTGGGGAAGGTCGGCAACACACTAGTGATACTTATGGTATTACAAGAATCCATAGGCTACGGTAGCCGCTTACCACCTGGCGGGCCGTATGCTCGTTTGCCACCTTTGTAGTATAAAAAAAACATGATCCATTATCTTACATCAAACACCTGAAAACCGTAACTTTTTTTATAAAAGATTTTACCAAACAATTATTTATAAAACGTTAAAAAACGCAGTTTTAGTTTAAACACTAAAAACATAATGCGTTAACTCGATAAATATACTTGTAAATTAAAAAGGCATTTGATAAATGTAAAATTAATTGTACAGCAATCCAAATCCAATTCTTTCACTGTGGCGATCGAAATAAGATAGGCTTATTGGAAAATAATAAAACGCTCGGCAAATGGCAGCATTTTGATTACATCTATTGAAAATGTGACAATGGAGAATGGATACGACCCTATATCGTTGTGTCCTTCATGTAAGTGGTATATTGCTGTGATTAAAACAAATGTGTAAATATGTGTTTACTACGTGTTTGAATTAAAATGCATGTGTTAACTTAACGAAATTTAGGGGAAAATTCAAGGTAGTTTTATATCTGTAACAGATTTTATAAATATATTTTATATTTTCGCGTAGGTCGTAGAGAAGATTGTGACAGGAGATCGAATACTTTTTAGTGCTTTTATGGACTTAGAGGAAGCTGTTAAGAGATTTTGAGACAGAAGACTATGATAAATGTTGTCACAATTTTTATTCTATAGTTAAGTATCATTTAAAGCAATTTATTAAATTTAAAATCAAAAATGTGAAATAAAACTGGTTGGGTACGACTTTGAAGCAGAATGGTAAGTAATTGTTAACAAAAAACTAAATGGTGCGTTTGAGGTCATTTAAAAAATTAAAATACATTTTTAAATATATAACAAATTTAGTAGTATTTAGGATAGTAATTGTACCTACCTTGTTGCATAAAGCAGCCCGTAGACTGAATAAGCATAAACTAAGGACACGCAATTAGTCTATCTTTTCTATCCATATGTGTTTGCAGATCACTGTAAAAATGAACATAAACAGAATGGCTATTGAGTGTCACCAATATAATTTTTAATAGCATTCGCTGGTTTAGACAAGTGAAGCGTATGAGTGATGACGAAAAAAATATATACAATCCAAATACACGTGGCAGTAGAAATCGGCTACGATCGAGATCCAATTGAAAAAATACTCAAAATAGAAAAGTGCATAGCACTTATGGCACCGATGTATGAAAGATTTAATGAATCTGAAGAAAATGAAAGAGATAAATAAGTATAGAAAAAATTAGGCACTCTCTATCTACAGGGAGGTAACATGATGATAGATGCATAAAAATAAGCTTAATATTGGCTAACACGATAACACTGCCTTTATTGCTATTTCTTGGTTTATCACAATATAATAAATAACTCTTAAACTCTAAACATTCATACTCTTTTACTATAAACACCAATTTAACGTTTTCTTTTATCTTATAAAATAGTATCTCATAGTAGTCAAAAATGTAAAATAAAACAAATTTGTTGCTTAAACTAAAAATGAATATCTACCTTTTAAACGTAATCCCTTATAACAGGAATAAAGCAAAGTACGGATTTCAACAAGTTAGACAATAACAAATGTGACAGACATATTCTCTTGTAAAGTTTGGCTTTACCGTCGTAAAGCACTTAAAAGTTAGTAATGTGTTCCATATAATATATTTCAATATGTACGGTATATATAAAGCGTACCGATTTTCTGCATATAAATATGTCTTTGTTATTGTTCAAGTCATCTATTTGTTAATCTTCTTGAAATAATTGGACATTTTCACATACATATTTTTTATTATTGTTTACCTGATGGTTATACTTTTTCCTTTATACATTTTAGCGTTATTATCACAATCTCAGTGTTAAGTGACGATGTGGCCCAAGATGGTAGCTCTAGCCAAGCGGGCATTAGAAAAATACCCTATCATTATAATCATCACGATGTTATCCTTCACCGAAATCTCAGAGTCAATGCAGGGATTCGAACTCATGTCGATCTATGCGGTGTTCGTACATTCTACCACAGACTACCTCCTTTCATCCATCTTCTTTCTCTATTTCGCAGGTCTGATCACTTTCTAATGTGAATATTTTAAGTAAAGTAATCACGCTCTATATTTCATTAACATTAGAATTTCTAATTTGAGTCTAAGTTTTTTATTCTTAACTAACAAACGCGTTGCTGTGTCGTTTTGGAGTTCATAGCGCACATTGATCCGATCGCTATCAAACTTTACAGGATCACCCGCTGGCCTAATTTGAAGATTGTTTGAAAATTTCATAAAAATCGCTCCAGCCGTTTTGGAGTCCATAGGGAACACACATACGAACATCTATTATTACATATAAGACTAGAAGTGCCCTTGGCTCGGCTCGCGTGGTCAAAGAATATCGTCGATGGAGCACAGATTTTTTTGTGCGTCTTTATAAGATCTACAGTTATGTAGAATATTAATTAGATAAATCCTATGGTTTACTTAGCTTAAGTCATTTAAGCGCTCTAACTGCGTCTTTATTCTATATTGTTTTACCATTATTTTCACTGTTTATTTGATATGTTACTTTACCTTACAAAATATATCATATAACTTGGCCAGATAACATAGCTATGAATTAAAATAAATAAACATGTAAATCAGATACGTGGTTTTTGCGTTAAAATAACATAAATGGAAGGACAGATAGAGAGACGTTGAAATTTATAATATGTATAGATGAAGAAGTTGTTATACTATGAACAATATTTGGTGTAGGTACATACAAAAATGTACATTATCTACATAATATACTTCTCACGGTATAAACTAGATAAACTGGTGATACAATATCTAAAATAAATAAGTTTTTTTTTGACAAATGTGACTCGTCTTCCTATTAATTAACATCATAATTAATTTATAATGTATTCATGCTACACCACATAAATTAAAATTATGATACAATTTCCTGACAAACTCAATCAACTTAAACAAATTTAAAGCTTAAATTATGCAGTCTAGTATTAAAATCCGTCTACGTAATAACATGATATGTCAACAAGATTATCTACGTAATTACCGATTATTGACCGTATATGCATCCATTCAACAACTGCATTCCAAAGTAATTAACTATTAACTAATAATGTTAATTAATTAATACTCAGATAATTAACAAACGTAGTGTAAATAACTGTCCTTATATAATATATTGTTTTTATCATATAACGTTCTGAATAATTTGTACCCTGGAATCTTGTAAAAAAAGTTTAATGACATATATCTTTTTAATAACGAAAGTAGGAAACGTTCGAACGGTCCAAAAAAACTACTTTCACTTCAAACTAAGGTAAAATCACTGATAATTTGTAATTTCTGAGGACTGGGACAATTCTGTGTGCCAGCTTCTGTTGCTGACCACATTCTTCAGACCAGAATACGAAAGTACGAAAACCGATGCTTTGCAACAGAAAAAGGAATTATATCCATTCAGTAGACGTACCATTCGTAGGTGTTTAGCACCTTTTTTAAATTCTTAAATTTATGGACTTTTATGCAATTCGCACATATTACTTAGGCCATACACGTACCATACGTCCATACCGTCTACCAGAAAGGTCTAGCTGTACCGGTGTGCCTACGCAAGTAGACCTTTACAGGTTTTTGGATTTGCGCAGGCGACCCGTGCAAAATTGTATATTTTGTTTTTATTGATACCGTTCGGTGAACCTTTGCGTTGGTGACCATACACGTTACAATGTTCGGCAGATCCAATAAACCTCTCCAGTAGATCGTAGCATATATGGCCAGTTTAGTAGAATAATAAAATGACATTTTATCAGAACATACTAGCCGCCTTATCAGTGTACGTACTCCCTAATATCTTATTATACATTTCAACGTCTGTTCAAATCAAATTCCCTTATTAAGTCCCGCGTGATTGACTCCAACTGGACACACTCAATCAGAACATGATAAACGTCATCGTATCTCTGATATATTTCTAGCACATTCAAAACTTAATTATAATTTATTATTTGACATGGGTTAGTTAACTTTATTATTGTAAGATCTAAACACAATATAATAATAGTAGTTGCATCAGAATTAGAAATTATAATCAACTTACAAAATCATTGTAGAAGGTGATACTGTGCTCTTTTAATTGCGTTAATGTATACGTTATTTTCTAAGACAAGATATAGACCGGCGACAAAATTGTATAACAAAAACAGCTCAATTTCTCCTGAAGGCATATTACGCTGTCCGTGACCAAAGGGGCTGCTTACATAACAGACATATTTGTTTACATTTCGTGATACTATGACCTATACATAGCTAATTGTACCCTTTACCTTTGCCCATCCAATGAATATATTAATTCTGAAGCTTGTACTGAAAATAAAATAAAGCTGCTTTTTAAACTATTTTATAAAACTCCACAAAATATGACACAAATTTCAAAGCTAAACAAATTGACGTGTAAAGGTAAAGAAATACCTTATAAAGCATCGTGTTTAAAATTATTTAATCAAACTTATTCGTGTTTAGTATTCAAAAAGGGCATGAAATTATTTAAATATATCGACAGTTCTTCTAATCTTCAATTGAAATCCAAAATGTCGAAAATATTTATAAGTATTCAGGAAGGATTTTTGAGTAATCGCTTTTTTATTCAGATACGTTTCGTTTTCTACTTCGGTTATCGATCGTATCACGTCCATCCCTTCTGATTTATTGCCTCTCTCTCTCTCTACTTGAAATTTTACCAAATAATTTCGCATGAAATACATTCGTGTAACAATACGAATTTGCGTGTACTTATTAAAGCATTTCTTGTTAATAATTATTGCGACATATTGATATTATATATTATTGAGACATGGTCGCTATGGGCCTCATAAGAATGCTCAAGGTCACTCAAAAGGCAATGGAGATGCCTGTGCTCGGAATGTCTACAAAGTACATATCTCAAGAGATATTCTTGTTGTAATCCGTCTTCTGAGGATTGGACGTCAGTGCATTTAAGTTCTAGTGCAATTACTGTGATCAACAGGCCGCCTTGCAAATCTGGAGATTGGACGTTGTACCTGTGGGCGGGGAGTGACCGTTCATTGCCATGTGCTTGCATTCGATTCTGAAGACGCCCACAAGACGTGTGATTGTCGCTAATGACGATATATCGACGAGACTGCTGCTGGCTGATACTGGTGTTGTAAGCGAGTTACGACATATATTTACTCGTGTATATAAAATAATGCCTATCTAACTGAATGTCTGACATATCAACTCACTGCCTAAACCGCTAAGGCTAGGACCATGAAACTTTGCATACGGGTTCCTTTTACAATGGAGGTGAGCACTAAGGAAGGATCTTGGAAACTCAACCCCTAAGGTGGTGATAAAGAGGATGAAAGTTTGTATATAAATCCGTCTTTAAAATATTTTTCTACCCGTGCGAAGCTGGAGCGAGACGCTAGTTGTATATATACGATTAATTATTATAACTTATTTATTATATACGTTTAAAATAAAACATATTTCGCAATATTTCTTCCATTCATGATCCAAATTCTACGGCAAAGTCCGAAATCCGTAAACAGGAATTATTATTTTTTTATAAATTTGGGATATTAAAAAATATAAAATAATGTAAGGATAGTAATAACTGTCATACAAACAATCAAGATGTGCTTTATGGTAAAAACTTAAGTCCAAGAGTAAAGACAGAAAAGGACAATACGACGTTATTTTTATCTAAATCAAATTATTAAATTGACCATAAGGAAGTATTGTAAACAAAACAGTTTGACAAAGTAAATGAAAAGTTTCAAACAATTTGATTAATGAATTTGCTTGTCTACAAGGACCCGTATCTTGCAAAAGTCGATTCCGTTCGGTCAGGATGGTTTAGAGAAGCTTTAGATTAGGGTGAAATTGTTAGACAGGGAACAGTAAATCAACGTTAATCTAGATGGTCTGGTAAGCTTGCCTCTTTGCCTAGATAACAATAGAAGACTGAATGTAATTTGTATCAGTCGTGATAGCTCAGTAAAGGATCTAATAGAGTTTGTGTCTTCTATTTTTTTCCAAAGAATATAATAAACATTCAAATTCATTTTCAATATCTTTTTTTTTTTTAATAAATTATTATTTCTGATCATTTTTTTAAATCTTATTAACTAAGATTCTATGTTAACTTCTAACCACAAACAAATCGTATTGTAATACGTAGCGAAACGGCACTCAAGAAGTGTTTATTGTAACCGACTTATTAATTGGAGGTCTTCACGATCCGATAGCTAGAGCCAGAATGTCTTCCAACCGGTTGTTGCCTGTACCGAGCACACCTTTTGCTAGCGCGACCACTTAATCTTGCGGGTCAATAGTACGAATACTAAGTCATTAGTGCGGATTCCATAATCTCATCGACACGATGCTCCGACATATATTAAATAGTATCTTATTTAATATGACCGGTTGGTAGGGGAAGCTGGTCCTTATAACAATATATCAATGAAGATCCAACCGAAGATAATATAGAGCTAATTCTGGAAAGGACTGGTTTTTAATTAAAGTCAAATTAAAGTTTACTTTTAATTGTATTCAGTGACTTAACAGTTCAAAGAAAAATAATGTTCACATGCTAAAACTAACAGTGTCGGGGTAGTGAATAATTTTGCATTTTAAAATTCGTATAAGAGATATGGAATATAATAATAATTAATAATTATTAATAAAAGTATGTTTTTATATTTTCTTGTAATAGAACAAATTTCAAATATAATATTTTATTTTACTTATTTTTACTTTTGCTATTTTATTTCTTCTGGCAACCCTAGAGGTAGAAGTGTTTAAGACAAGTTATTAAATTTAAAATAAAAAGTTTGTGTTTAAGTAAAATATTTAGTTTCATTCAATTTCGTTCATTTTTACACCACCTCACTATCTTTTTTTTATAAAAATCTGGTAACCCTTCAATTTCAAGTTACCGATTACAATTAAAAGTCCAACTATAGACAATTATTTTTAAATTGCCATAAAGCTTTTGAGAGCCAGTTTAGAAACTCCCTAGACCGTTCTAACAAGGGAACCACCATCTTATTAGAAGTCCATCTTATTAAGTTTTAAAAATATATTCTATCCACGTGAAATCGCATTAAAACAAACCTAACCATTAAATTCTTTAATACCTGATTGGCTGTTTATTTATTGTTCTATTACAGATATTATTTTATGAACTTTGATTATTTATTTGAATGATGATTATGTCAATAATTGTTTTCTTTTTAATTTAGTTAATATCATAATATTCATATTCGATTACATTTAGCTGATTAGGAATTTGATATAATTGGTAAGGTATATTAAGTACGTATAAAATATATCACGTGTTTAGAAAATAGTGTGCGTGTGTTTACGTGTATATTTTTATTTTAAAAAGTTTAGTATTATCTAATTTATACTTCTAACAATCAAGGAGGAGATTATCTGTAGACTAATTATGGGGACAAACACTTGATGGTATTTCATATATATAACGTTTCAAAATTACTCACAGCATCAAAATATACGAGTATAACGTACATTATACAAAATGACAATCATAAAATATGATAAATAGAAGTGAAAATTCGCGAGGGCATCAAAAGATTTATGAGCAAGCCAGAGAAACGTCTTTCTATTAATTTTGTACTCGTCGTGAAGCTTACGTACTGACATGCGAGTCTGAAAAGAGATGATGTAATAAGCCGGAGTTCATGTGTCGAGAGCATTCTTCTTTAAAATAAATAAAAAGTCCCTAGTTTTTTTTTTTAGTAATAATTCTTTCCCCTTTTCAACTTATCATATATATATATATATATATATATCACTCATCACGAGATCTCCGAAACTATAGGTCCGATAGACTTAGCATAGTTACTCCTTTCACAGCGTAGACGTTCACTAAGAACGAATTTTAGGAAATTCAACCTTTAAAGGTGTAAAATAGGGTTTGAAAATTTGCATGGGGAGAGTGAAAAAACATTGTCTCTTGACTTGAAATTTTGAATCTAGGTACTTAGACTCTTTAATGTAAATAATGAAATACTTGTATCAGCATTTATCAAAATTAAACAGTATAGGGTGTATATATAGGGACAAATTTAACGCAAAAGCAGCTTGACCGTTATTAAATATTGTACACGGGAAGCTTATGTCAGTTGTTAATTGATAGGCTATAATATTTTTTTATAATAATATTAGAAATAGTAAAAAAAATAATGTTATTAATAATTATCAACCGATTTTAATGAAATTGCGAACACGGGAAGCCGATGTCATTGCATAATTGACAGGGTATAAGAACCGTCAATAATAATAATTATTGAAATGTAAAAAATATATTCAAAATTATTTTTTTTAATATTTTGCCAATTTTTATGAAATTTTGTTTACGGTAAGTAAATGTATCTCATTCCATAATTGATATGCTATAAGAACCGTCATAATACATATAGAAATCATAAAAAAGAACAATGTTTTTATGAATTTACAACTGATTTTCACGAAAATTGTACACGGAAAGTACATGACGTTTTTCAATTGATAGACTATATGAATTCTCAATAACATGCGTAAAATAAAATTACGGTATGAGAAAATTATTACGTAACAAACGAGATAAAGAAACTAATCAATATAATATGTTTACATAATTACTTAATTTATTATATGGAAAAATTCAAATTAGTTGTTAAACCACCCTAAACAAATCACGTTATATTAATAATTATTTTAAAATTATAGCAAGAATTTCAAATATAAAGTAAAATGGAACATATTTTATTTTCTTATGTGTTAATTATTTGAATGCAGTTAAGGTCAGCTTGTTCAGGTATACATCAATATATATTACAGCGTTAGTCAACACTAGGTGATACGTATAAAATCTTTTATATACATTATATCCTCGAACTTTAGATTAAAAAGGTAAATTAAAAATTTAAGGAATCCCTACACGACCTATTCAATTAAACCATTCTAATAAGCTAAACACATATCACTGCTATAAGTTGGTAAAGAGTTAGGTATCCAGCAAATTACATATGATACTACAGCATCAGCTCAATGTTTCCCTGTTCTTCTAATATAATTGAAGTAATAAAATACCATATTTCGACAAGATAAGACCTATGGAAGATGCTCACATCCATTTAGCTAGAAAACATCTGATAACCTTTAAGTAGTTGAACATATTTTCTTGAATCATAGCTAAAAACACTCTATATCAAAAAACCTTTCAAAAAAAAATATAAAAAAATAGATCCTAATAGGTTTAGCCGTTTGTGAGCTACAATGCCACAGACAGACAGACACGCCGTTTTGGCGTCGGGGGTAAAAACTGCAGATATCCAGTATATAAATTAAACTGTTACATTAGTATATAACTAGTAGGTAGTAACTGTTATATTAGTATATAAATTAAACACCATGATACATCATATATTCATTACTACTTTTATAAGTATCACTAGTAAGAACGATACATAGAAAGAAATCATTTATAATCGCAACGAGCAAGCGATTTATTCCCCTAGATTGTATCTCCTAATGTATCTTTTTTACTTAAGACTTAGTTTAAGCAGATATTTTTTTGTAATTGATTTATGTTTTTATTATTTTTATAGTTCTCTTCGTGAATTACTTTTTTCTTTTTCTGTTTCCTGTTCTAAGTATTTCTATTTGTCAATTCTTATAATTGGCCTTCTTTATCGAATATTGTTATTAATTCTTTTTGTTAGCTGTAAGTTTTATTTTCATGAAAATATACGACATGCTTTATCACCAATGAAAATTGTTGAAGTCAAATTATAAAAGGAAAGTTGTTAATGTCATACACAGCACATGTTGAATAATATCGAATGTTTTTCATAGAATAGCTGGTTGGTACCTCTTACTTTTTTTTATTACTTGGTCCTGTACATCTGCTAGACGACTTCGCTCAGCAAAAATTTAAATGAACTTGGATTTCGATGACGTGTTCCTCATTTGCTATTCTTTGTCTGTAGTTAGAGATATACATGTCTATTCTTTACATATATATTTTCATTCATGGCTAGGTATCTGATAATATTTTTTTTATTTACTATACCAACTTATTATAACTTTAACAAAATCTAAACTGGAATAATGGCTATATGAGTGACGTAAGAGCTGTAATATTATTATCTCCACGTTTCCTTTCAATTTAGAGAACCGCGTTGAAGGTAGAGATACAGGACTGCCGTAATGGAAGGCACTTGAACCTTCACGAAGGGAAATTGCGGCCTCGTAGAGGGGGACAACGCAAGGGATCAATCAACCAAGGTAGTGAGAGAATATCCTTCTATTTAACCATCTATTTCAAAATTGGCTTTATTTAAAAACATCAAAACTTTCAATATTATTATTTTTTCGTTATAAGTTTGACATTTGGTCACAATATCACCTGATGTTAAGTGACGATATGGCTAAAGATGATAACACGCTACAATAATAGATTTTTCAGAGTGTAAGTGCAGAACGACTTTTCAAAGAGTTACACCATCAAAGTGTATGCTGTTTTAAGCGAAATATTCGTAGCTCCACCACATCTAATTTACGATGCAAACGGTGTGGGTTAACACAATAAAGTTAATTTTGTTTTAAACTAAGAATACTTAAGACTTTTTCTATGTTTTCACATTAGTATAAACACAAACAAATAGGAAAAAATCTTTAAAAAATGTTTACATTGATTATTATTGTTAGGTAAAGGCAAATAAAGGCAATATATAGTTCTACAATATAAATAGAAAAATAAAAACAAATATTTGTGTAAAACTATCGCATATGTGCTAAAGTTATAGTATGCAAGTAGAAAGTAAGTACGTATAAGTACACAAATATAAGACTCCCGTACGTTAAGGAAATTCCTTCAGAATTTTCCGGAATTACGAGTGAGTGAAAATAAATCGGTTGTTCCAAGCAATTTATCGCTCTGCCTAATCCATGTTGACATTCACTTACCATGACTTGTTTCGATCTGAGTAATTTCTCATTAATGGCAATATATATTTATATTGGAAACTAAGAGACCCAATCTCTTAATTACACAAGCCCTTTAGCTATAGATTGCAGTAGGTACAATTGAAATTATAACTAAATAGTCAGTAATTTGACAATACATAATTTACTAACTATTTTTTAATTACAATATCTAATATAATAATTATTATATATATTTATATTTCAATGTGAGAAAAATGTTTATGTCTACTACACAAGTAACTTAAGAATAGGGTTAAAAAACTAGAAACAAGGTTTATATTAAATTTCTTTTTCTACACTATCTCGGGTGGACAATTTATTTTATGAATCTGCTATTCGTTCTCGTAACCGTTTTCATTTAACATTTTAGATTGAACACAGTTCTACGAAATTAAACGTTTTGTGCAATTATTCAAGGTTTCAGTTAAAGACATTTTATAAATACACATCATTATTACTGTCATGGTACAAAATTCTCATATTTTAACACGATTTTGTAGCGCTATGAATTCAATCCCAATATTGTTCACGTTTATGATTATTATTTCTCTTGTTTGATGAATGTAAAGGTTAAAGTAATTTATTTCTACTTGTCAAAAGGTATGTTTTCTTAAGTCCTTTTTACGATGCATTATGTAGTTGCGCTATTCTCTTCCAGAGTAGGCATAGACACAAAAGCAATAAAATTTGTAATCACATTTCGTTTATGTTTTTCTTGCATTTAATGGAAAAATGTGTTACAACAACCAAAATTACATAATATAGGACCAAATAACACAAATTTATGAATTAAAATAAAAACATCAAAAACTCGTTTATGTTTTTGATGCAAATTGTGTAGCTTTTGACATATTGTGTCGAATATCATGATCTGTAGCCATAAGCTGATCTCTAATAATACGAACATACGTTCCTTTTGTTGCATAATTTCACGTGTCAGATTTATTCATAGCGTCGTAAAATTTCAAAAACTGTCCGAATCGAGGAATGAATGGAAATCGTGCCGTAGATTTGTCTTGTAAATTCAAATTGATTTTCACGGTTCTCAACCAAAGTACCTACAGCTGGGTACAATACTTTTGAATTGTATTTTTATAAAATGCAATATCAGCTCAACGACAAACTTTAAATGTTAGTTTTTAGAAATTTCATCATCTTTACTTGTCCCGTTCGATGAGACGAAGTAAACCGCCAGATGGAATCGAAATCGTCCAATCAAGTTTGGCTTATGACTTTAAGCTTCTTGGGTAGTGTGTAGCTTATGTCATATAAAGGGTTCCTGTTTGAGATGAACTTCGCTTGGACTACATATGGACAGAATGCAGAAAACTTAATTCCCTATTGATATATTTAACACCAGTGCATCTTCTTGAATACTTGAAGCAGATACTTCTTCATTTTTATGGTTCTTTTCGTAACTGACTTTCTTTTTACTTCTGTTTATCTATTTCCATTTATGACAACTTGTAATTGGACTTCTTTATCCTGAACATGATTGGCTGGTAAATACGTATTTTGGAATTACTAGAGATCTCGAAAATTATCATCTTTTTACCGCCGAATATTAGCAACTTTTAGCCTGCCTTTTTCGCATACCCCATGTCTACAAACAAAGTGTCGATGATGATCCTAATAATCATATTAAATTAGCACTATAGCTATGTAAATTTTTTAGGATTCCGTACCTAGTAATGAAATACGGAGCCCTTATAGGATCACTTTATTGTCTGGCTGTCTTTCTATCCGTGTTTCAAGATCCTTTTTCTCGAAAACGTCTTGAGATATAAAATTTATTAAAGACCTAAGAGTTTTAAGATTAAATTCTGCCGCAAAAAAATCAAGTTTCTAATTTAACGCAATAAATTGATACAGCCCTTCATATCAAAAGTCTAAAAATCACGTGTGAAATTATAATGCAACAAAATTATATTAAGTTTTATTTTACTCTTGAAAAAACCTTTATGTATAAAGTTATACTTAACTATGTAATGTAATTATAATCAGTACCGAATCCTAAGGCCGTGAATTCTACTCGCTACTTGTCCGTTTTTTTTTATAGTACCATGGCAAATTGACGGCGGTGTGGCTAATGGTAAGCACAGTACAACTCAGAAACAACGGCGACCACTGAGAGATTTTCAATCTATCAACATTCGCCGTTGTCATGCCGCCCTGAAAGCCTATCGGTAACTCGATACATACCAGTTGCCACTATTGCGGATAATACACCTCCTGTATGGTGGCCGCGATCAAGCCTACCCAGCGTTTTATGAGATAATTATTTTGTTGATTTTTTTTGGAATATTAAAAATTATATTTATAATCGTATTATAAATATGGTTTCATGATTATATAACTTTAACTTCAATGAACAGTGACACATCGCGTCGTCCAGATAACGCCAACAAGTAATTAATCTGCAAAGGCTTACGTGGCGACATATTGTTTTAAAATATTCATATAAAAAGCAGTAATTTACCAGAGAGGCGAATGTCACTAGCCGAGATAGTTATCGAAGCGGAGAATTTCAATAAGTTTTTTGCAACCGGCCTGTTTCCTAAAGCCTTCTAATATATGTCAGACCCATTTGCGTTTTATAAATCTCGCTCACTGGCTTTTTGTGACACATAATCGGAGCTTGCCTGAATAGTATGATAATTACACTATTTAAACAATATAGATAGTTTTTATCACTTGAGGTTGAGATTTCGCTAATTGTTATCTTGGATACTTAAAAAAACTGTCTATGCGCTTCTAGGTAGCGCACAAAAAAATCAGGTTCCTTTATATAGTACTAGATTTATACCTAGCTAATGTCATTTTTTATTTTATTATTATTAATAATAATATTCCTTATGGTATTGTGATGCTAAATGACAATTATATTTTATCTTGTCAATATAGTGAGCGCCTGTATTAGGTTCACATATATAAATTAGATGAACTATGAATATTAAAATAATGTGTATTATACGCGTTATTGACCTTACCTTTACTAAGTAAATAAATATTATAAAATTTCATTTCGTAAAGTAAATTATGTATTATCAGCAATGAGACACATAAGGGCTGGTATTATTTTACTAGTCTGGGACAAAAACTCTGTCACGAAATTGGAAGGGTTTCTGTGTAGTGCGGGCTGCAAAGGACACCGGCATCATAAAACACAGGGTTTTGAGGGCCCTTCTTATATCTACTAACACAATTCTACTAAAGAGTAAGCGAGATGGATATTATATGCTACCATAGTTACGCCGTACTTTTATTTAAATTTTATAAGGAAAAATGAAATAACTAATCTCATTGTCCAAAGATATACACAATCTTTTTTTTATTACATATTTGTTCAAACCAGATTTAACAAACTACTTTTTATTTTCTTTATTGATGCTTCGAAATTGTCTTAAAATATCGCGTTATTTACAAATATGAGTCGCACCGTGGAATCAGCGCTGCGGAAACAGCTGGAAGGATTAACAGTGTGTATGGGGAAGCTACTGCTAGAGTCAGCGGTAGGCTTTGGTGTGACTGATAAAACAATTTTAATTCACTTAAAACAAATTGGAAAAGTAAAAAGCTCGAGAAATGGGTACCGCATGAATTGACTGAAGTACACCAACAAACACGCATTGAATACTGAATTAGTAGGAGTAGGAAATTTTGAATCGTATTGTTATTTGTGATAAAAAATTGATCCTTTACGACAATTAGAAATGCTCATCACAGTAGTTGAATCTAGGAGAACCGACCAAATCCTGTCTCAAGCGAAAGTTGACTTAGTAAAGCACTAGTGAATGTTTGGTGGACCAGTGCTGGTATCATACACTACAGCTTCCTTAGATCTGGCCAGACGACAACGGCAGATCTGTATTGTCAACAATAGTAAACCATGATGGAAAAACTAGCCGTTAAATAACCGAGACTGATCAATCTCTCTAGCCCACTACTGCTTGAGAACAACGCTAAACCACAGATGGTTGCTAAATTAGAGGAACTGTTGTTGGAATATCTCCGACACCTACCATACTCTCCGGACCTTGCTCCAACAAATTACCACTTTTTTCGGATTTTGGACACCTTCTTGCAAGGAAAAAAATTCAAATCCGATGAGGCTGTCCAAACCGCCTTGAAAGATTTTATTAATTCTCGCTCCCTCAATTTTTCAACAATGGAATCAATGAACTACCTATAAAATTGCGAAAGTACATAGATGATAATGGTACATACTTCGTTTGATTAAATGTATAATTTCATAATATTTATTTCAATGTACTTTTTCCATTTTTAAACGCTAATTTCATATGTAAGGACCTAATATTTTATTCCTAATTTACATATTTATACCATCTACACTCTTTAATAACAAATGACCGCAAGCTTAAAATTGTGAGTATTGAATTTAAAATCCAATTTTAACAGACTTCAATAGCTGTGAACAAAATATCAACTTATTTTTCGAGAACTTATTCATGCCAGCTTGATGTTATTACGTTCGTTTCTGGCGAATCGTATAGCAGAATATTTTTAACAAAACATACATAATAATGCATGTACATTTCAATAGTATTTAAAATTATACACATAAATTACAAATAAGTTTTTGTTCGTTACGGACATTTTTTAAAGTTAAACCATATCTATACTACTATTTACATCATTTTATAAATATTTTATTTTCATTAAATTTCATGTTGTATTTAACGCAAACGAAATCGCGGGTATTTTCTAGTATTTTATAAAGTTACTAGTTGACCTAGCAGACGTTGTTCTACCCTTTACGGTAATTAATGGATCGACTACAGCACCACCTAGCGGATCCTAACATAGCTATAGATATAAACCATCGCTTTGATAAAACAAATATATCTTATGATTATGAGCTCAATCGGTCTACCTAGTCGTTAGAAATTTGTAGAATCACAAACAGACGCACACACAGCAGACAAAAGATTTTTATATACATATAAGAAGATTTAGATACATATTATTTACTATCTGTGCCCGTGGCTTCGCTCGCGTGGACTACAGAATGCGGTTGGTCAAGCGCACGCGCGAATTTTTTTCTACCCCCGTTCCCGATTATTTTAAAGTCAAATGCTTAGAAGATATATCCTTAATATATATATAATATAATAAGCATATGCTTAATATATGCTAAAATTGTGGCCTATCAAGAGCCTTCTTATTGGAACGAGTATCCAAATCGGCTTTATTAAGATTTTATAAAATGGAAAAAGGAAACAAAGAAGACCTGAATATATTATTACAAGGAGCCCCTCCCTGTACCAACACGTCATATCAAATAATATAATATGTCGGAGAAACTTAGATATAATTATGGATACTAATGACTTAGTATCCGTACTATTGACTTCATCACTATTGGCTGGGAGCGCGATAGGGACAGGTGTGCTCTGTGACCGCACGCACTTTATAAGCAAGCCGACTTAAAGGGCATTCTTACTTCAGCCGTGGAATAGTAACGTTCTAGTTCGAGTTCTTGAATAATGAAGACCTACATTTATTAAGTCAACCACAAATAAACACTGTTCCTGAATGACATCACGTTGCCCGTCTCTGCCACAGTATATTACAATATCAATATTTTCGTTATTGGACTATGACGGTTGCCACGCCTGGTTTACTCTTAACATTAACAGCTAAAGGTTTTTAAACAAAAGTGTCTTATCCTAAAAGCAGAAAACGAGCTTCTTGGAATAAAGACAAAGATATAAAATATCATATATTTGTTTGTCCTCTTTGTAAGATAAAACTTTACAAGTAGCTGCGTTCATACGACGGACGACGCGCCGCGCCGTTAAGCGGATTTGCACTCTTCGGGAAGTTGAGCTTTTTTGTAAACTTGAGACGCCCAATGAAAGTTTTTAAGAAGATATTTTTCTCGGCTAATTATAAGGCGTTGGTGTAATCTTGGGGTTCACATTTAAAATTTTATGTAATAGTTAGCCCAGAATTTTGGTTTGGCTTAAATTCGATAATTAACTAGAACATAATAAAATCAATCTGCGTTCTTATTTTTCATCTTCCTTCTGAAACAGTTGTTCTAATTTATTTAATTTTATATTATTCGGGAATATTAAAATATCTTATTAGAATTAACGATCACAGTGGAATTTAACTAATGGCTTGGCAAAATGATCTCAATTTACGTGAGGGTAACTAAAGTACAGTCTATGAATATTGTCTAGCCCAGCCGAAGGCTTATATACCTACAGTCGCGTCATGTTTAATGTAAGGCTCCGACCCCGCATTGAAAATCACATCTCACTGAGGACATTACTCACTTTTTTACTCGTTCTATTTTCGCAATCTCAAAACAAATCGGTTGGACAACAAAAAAGTAAACGATTTTCGTTTTTTTTTTAGACTACGTTGTTCGTAACACACCGGCAAGCGTTGAAGATATTGCTTATTTCTCGCATACTACATATACACAACATGCACACACACACACTAACTGATATCTGTGAAGAAGGTATCTTACCGAAATATTGGTATATTTAAAGGAATTTCATAATGAAATAAAACTATCTAACCAATATTAATAAATCTGTAGTTCGCTTGTTACATTTTCTTTCCAAATTTCGTGCTAAATTATTATTTTATAATGTACTGATCTCGAATATATTACATATAAACAGGTTTTTGTCTGTCTGTTAGTTAATTTCTTTGGCTAGATTTAATTCAAAAATGATTTAACCGGTTTGAATGAAATTTTGTACACAGGGATTTACAGTGATTATATATCATTCCGAAGATTATATAGGCTTTAATTATCAATATAACAAAAAAAAATATTATTGCGAAACGTAAATATTTATAGATAAGAAAGGCCTTTGAAGCCGCGGTTAAAGCTAGTATACTATCATATACCTGTAGACTATACAAAGAAAATACACTAATATTTACTTGGGACTAAATATGAATGTTGATAAAAATGAGTCCGAATGGAATTTGATCACAAAAACCTTTACGAAGAAAACAACGAAGAAAAAGTATATTTTTCTTTTTAAATGTGAGTTTAAATGGTCGTAATAGAACGCGATATTTGATTCATAGCTAAATCGTGGTTTTCTTGCAAAAAAATTACAATTTAAATTCATTTCAAAGAAATTTAAACTTGATATAATTAATACTCGTATATACATTTTAAAAAACAGTATTTCTGTCATAAGCCTTGACAGGTCTTCGTCATTACGCAAAAACGGATAGTTTGCTATTTGTAGGAATTTAAATAATTGACCAAAAATGCCAAACCAATAGTTGAGTTTGTTTTAGAAGATTTATGCCATTCTTGTTTTTTAATTTTAAGGAATAAATACTATTAATTAACTTTCAAAGTATATGAAACGAGGAGTTAACACTTTATAATTTTACACACTGTTCTGTATTATTCGTTATGCATGTTGTTCTAGCAGAGGGTGATAAATCATAGAAATTACATGAATTTGTTATCAAAGAACTTAACATTTTATTTTACAAAGTTAAGATATATATTGTCTTCTATAATTTAATTATTATGTTTGGTTTTCTTTTAATACAATATGTAATTACATGCTTTCTCATCTTAAAAAGAAAATTTAGGATTTTCACTTGAAATAATTATGTACCTAAAATTATCAAACCAAACTTAGGCATGGTTGCTAACCTTTTGTTCTGACTTCAGGTCAGTCATATCTTTCAGTCATATTTCAATAATTACACGTTATTGCCTATTTTTACAGAATAACATGCTCATTTATTGCAAATAAGTACCCATTTACGTTGTATGAAATGTTTACTGGAGTTTTAATGTAAATAACATCCACTACTTCTAAACAAACTCGATAAAGGAAGTCCTGACTTAGTTATGAACAGGATAATGGTATGAAATGATGCAAAAGTAAACGATAAAGAAGCAGGTGGTTTCTAACATTCACTAGAGACGGTTAACAACCCTCTACAAGCGTGAAAATGTACGAGCTACAAGCTGCGACGTCTCGCTTTCACAGCCCACAGCTAAACGGACTATTTGTGCACAAAAGATACGTAGTTTAAGCTAGACTACATAAATTCTAAAGTCGCACATCGAGACTTCTTGTTAGCGTTACTACATAATGCATAAACTTAAAAACTGTTTTGTTAGAACGTTAAATTGTTAAATGCTCGTTATTATGTACTAATCTAGTTTTTTGTGCTTTTTTACATTAAAGTTATTGAAATTACACCTCATTAGACGCATAATGAAAAAAAAAACAAAAGGCGTAGGCCAAGGTCCGCGCCGTAGATTTTCCGTGTAAACGTCGTTTTCATTTCCTTTTCCATGCTTCCGTAGCTCTCGCATTTGCGCATTCGCAATTTTTTTCAATTGCTTTTGATGCGAGCTTTCTTCTGATTAGCGCTTTTTATAATTCCCTGCATATTTACAATTCATATGAGACATCTTAATTTTTTTGCAATTTTCAATTTAATACCCATTAGTAACAAAAAGTCTACACCATGAAGTTGCTTGTTATCATCATCATTACCATTTCAGCCGAAAGACGTCCATTGCTGGACATGACCTCCCCCGAAAGTTTTACGTTGCTTATATCCAGCAGGTTCTCGCAACCTTCACCAGGTAATCTTTATATCTTGTCTGCGCACACTGCGTCTTCCAATACAGTGTCACCACTAGAAACATCTTCAGCCCCATCGGCCATCCTATATACATATATATTAATTTTATGACAAGCAAGTATTTTACTCTATTCACCTACATATAATATCAGCTCTTATTCCGGCTTAAGTTAACTTACAACAAGTTTATCTAGCATAAGCTCTACGGATATATTCACTTCCCTTGAATAGTGACATGCGTGATCAACCTACACAATTCCGTCAGTGTAGCCTGCATTCGTACACAATTGTCTTTGTGGTGCTGTCTATCTAAATGTGCTATATGCAATATGTGCACAGTGTTATTTAGCACGGAAGTACATTACAGCATATTTTCAGAATAATAATTTAAATATCAGTTGTAAACAAGGTAAAATAATATTTAAAAGTTTAATCATTAATACTCATTCGTTAATATTTACACGGAGCATTGTTTAAAGAGTATAAATGAAAGGAGATAATGGTCGGGAGCATTACTAACGATCCCTTTTACGCCGAGTGTTACTGACTTTGACAAAATTGTAACCCTTTTTGGGTACACAACAAATAAACAAAGATGATTTTAATAGTGTATTTTAATCTGTCATCGTTTAATTTTGTTTAGTGAGTTTATTTCGAAGAATATATCTATCATATTGAACCCTATTCTTTATAGGAACAAATGTATCGAGTCGGTAACCAGCTCACATGTTTTTATCCTTTATACACGATAAGATTTATTTAGAATTCTTCGTAAAATGACTTTGAAGTAAACGAGTTTAATAAATTCGAAACTAATGTAAATTATTTCTTAATTATATGCAATAAAAAATATATTTTTGAAATACTTAGATTAAAATTGCGCTATATATAGTTAGACATCAGGATTTGACGTTAATGTACGATCATTTCTAAGATAAATACAATTTCTTGTAAAACTTATAAAAGATAAATTGAAACAATTTTCAATCAATTATCTATGCTTGATGAGTGCATTTTTAAATCCTCTCGCAAGTTAAACGTTAGGAAAAACGTATTAGATAATATGATATCGTGGAAATGACAAACTAGTCGGAATTGGTTTATTTTGGCATATATATCGATGATTTCGGCACGATTCGGTGAAAGAGCACTGTGACGCGATACAACGGTCTACGCCAAAATGCTGCAGTAAGTTATCTATTATTATTAAAAACGAAGCAGAAAATAGAATAGAAATTCTTTATTGGCAAATGCTATTATAACAGCGTTTAGTGTTGTATTTATTGGACTTTTTTACGATTTATAAAATTGAGTATTTGCCGATTTTAATGATTACATTAGCAGTTTTTGGAACATTTTATTACAAATATTTAGAAATATTAAGAAATTTTGGTATATTGTTTGATATTGATAAAGTTTCTCCAAAATGCTTAATTTATAATTTTTCATTGTTACCACAATGTTGAAAAAGAAAAATACCTTTCAACAAAGGTCTATAAGGTCTACATCCGTTTCGAAATATATAAAAAATTTGGTTTTCAATTATTTTAATGTTTTATACGTTTGGGATACAATATTTTATTTCATTATTTTGTAAAATTATTCCATATGGAATCAAGAAAAAAGATTGAACGACTACATTGTCACGAGTATGCGTGGAAAGAGAATGAACATTGTATACTCGTAGCTTTTTTTCCCATCCGACTGTATTGTTAGCCTTAAGGGCTCTGAAGCCTCAGAAGGCTTTTACAGCTTAACCGGGCTTGGGATAACACTCATAGCTGAGAAAAGAGCTGAGGTTGGAACTTGAGAGGCGAGAATTCGTCTCAAGTAAGGATGACTTATAAATAACAGCTATAGCAAAACCTTTGCTTATTTATGTGGCTGTGTTGACGATTCCATGTTTGTTGTAAGAAATAGCATATTCTCCGTTTTATTCCTACTTCAACCTTTTTCTGAAAACAGTATTTTTGAAGTTGATGGAAACGATTACTCGAAATCTAGTCCATTGATCTTATTAAAATTTTGCACCTCTTCCAGACTAGTGATAGGACGAAGGTTTTTTTATATCTCCACTTCTTTTACAAGCCCCTGCGTGGTCTAGATTTTATAAAAAATCATACAGTTTTCCATACAACTCATCCAAAAATTAATACTTCAATTTTTTTAATCCTTCATTCAATCACGACTTAAAATTTTATAGATAAAGCTCTCATAAATCATCCTAACAATAGGATACTTTTTCTCAAGGGACTCCAAAACCTAAATATACAAATTTTTTTGTCAAAAAAAAAAAAAAAACTTAACTTATTATTTTATATATGTAAAGTTTGTATAAATATATTGCTTTTTATTATTTTTTTAAGTTTGAGAAATAATTTGATTTTGGTCTTTAAAACATATATAACCGCTTTATGCTTAAAAGCCCTAACCCTACACAAGAATAAGGAGTGATTGGAAATTGAGATCCATTAATGAGCGTTAGGTATAAACAAAAAAATATCTTTATAATTCAAATATTCTGATTTATGCCTAATATAAATACGTAGAATCAAGTCAAAGAAACACCTCGCTAAATTAATACAGTTGCATGTATATTTGTAATAAAATACTTCTCAATAATATCAGTAAATTTTTTTTGCAAGCTCGTATTCCCTGCAATTGCAAATATATAATATACTAGCTGTGCCCGCGGCTCCGTTCGCGTAGACGAAAGAAGAACGCTTAGTGCTTATAAAAATCGTAGTATGAATGAAGGTATCGGTATTTTTATGTGATAAGAGCCAAGGGTCTTAGGATTAAAAATAATTGATAAAAATCTATCCAGTAGTTTTTGTAAACCTCAATCATTTTATTTATATAGATATAACAAGGGAACTTTACGTTATCACTCTATTATTAAAATGGGCAAAAATCTGAACAGGTTGAAACCTATTCTATGCTGTAATAATAAGATATAACAATAGCTTAATTAACAAAGTGTACAACGCTTCACCGTGCTTTAGAATTATTAAATGAATTTTCCACCTTTAAATAATAATTAGCTTTATCCAAGCGTAAAATGGCTTACGAGTTTCGTAACTCTCACTTCCGTCAAGTTTTAATTTAGGAGTCAAATTTATAAAAGATTAATTGGCATATAACTTTAACCACGATCAAAGTTGTAAACATATACAAGTTGTTTCTAGTAGAGTTGAAGTTACTTATTCGTTTTTTTTAACAGGAAAGTGGCGTAACTGCATTCGATGGAAAGCATAGTTTCATTTAAAAACAACGGCATCCACCACGACATCGGTGATCCATAGATGGTCGTCGCTGTCATACGAAACGCTTTTGGCAGCTGAATATACGAATACACTGGCTGATCCCGAAAAGAGCCAACAAAAAACGAACGCGACATGCCTAAACGTAATGCTGTGATGGGTGTTACACATTGTGTATAGTGGTCGTGATCTACTCGCACGTGAGTTTCGTGCCCAGCAATAATTAATATGATATAGAATATTCATCCAATATACCTATTACATATTCAAGACAGTAGTTTTACCTGAAAACTTAAGCTCTGAGGAGCAATATTGGAAAGGGTAGAAGTGAAAGGGTTGAGTAAATTACTAAGGCGATCAAATGCGCTCTGAAATGAAGGAAACTTTAGAGGCTTAGGTATATATTATAATATTTTTTGAAGCCTAATAATAATGGATTTAATATACGGTTGATTTTTTCCTTTCCTTAGTTCCTTAACGACACCCCTAAAGCAGATCAGGGATCTTGTGTCTTCTAAAATTAAATCTACAACGTGGCCCATCCTACTGTGAGGAGTTTCCCAAATGACCACATTCTATTCTCGGTTGATTTTAGAAACGTCTTTTTGCATAAATAATTGTAAAAAAATTCTGTTTCATACATTTAGAGTTTTAGACGTCGTTGCAGTAATTGCATTAATAGGTTACGAGGTCCCATACTACATTTTTTTTCCTGAATTTAAGTGTTCCACACTTTCTTAGCGGATTTAATTTGTATTGATCGATTCTTAACTGACGCCTACCTTAATCTAATAATTCTAAACTTCTAGAAAAATTATCCTAAGCGTCACTGTATGGACCTTTGCAAGTTTAGACGTTTGATTAAAATTGGCAGGTATCTCAAAGTCGGTAATAAGTAGTTCTCGAGAAACAACAAAAGCAATTTGTGAACAAAATCGCGGGAGCAAGCTAGTCCTTATTGAAAGTAATATAATTTCATAATGACTCGAATAAAGCTTGTACAAAAAACTTACTTGAGTAAACTTTTTTAAAAGCTCTTTTTTATCCTGGATCTTATCAACGATAAAAAAAAAAACTAAATAAGGACACAAACTGTCGATAAAATAATGTATTTAATCATATCAAATGTATTCAGTAACATTAGCATGTAACGTTAAACACACGTTAAACGTTGTAATTATTGTTCCTTCTAAAACCAAAATGATTTGAACAAGGAAAATTAATAATTAGTTATGTACATACTACTGTTTTATAAATGTATAACTTAATAACTAAAATTAACTATGATATTGAATAAATTACGTGACGCCAGAAGCTTTGCCGTATTCATTCAGTATCCGAGCACAATAAATATAACAAATAGAACTATTATAGGCCAACCACTTTTTTTTTTTTTTCGAACTGACTATGCTGTTGGCCCGGGGGCCTTAACAGTTTCACCGGACTTGTTGGCGAGCGCTTAAGGCACTCAACCGAGAAATAAGGGCAACATGTTTTCTTTTTTTTCTTTTTTTTTCGAACTGACTATACTGTTAGCCTTAGGGGCCCTGGAGCTCTTGCGGTTTGTACAGCTTTACCGGGCTTGGGAAGGGCAACATGTGCAAGGGTGCCAAAGTGGCCGAACCTCGGCTTGAGCTGTTGCCGTATATGCAACATACGTGACCTAGCTGAATTCCTATGCGAATTCGAGCTAACTAACTACACATGAATGCATGTCTCTTGCCTCCTAGGAGGAAGGAAGAAACACGCGTACATGTATTTAGTGATCTGAAATTTTTCTTAGACTAACTAACCATAGGCCAACCGCTGTAAACGCGTACCTCTTGATTGTTTGCGGGACGCGGAGCGGCGGGTGTACACGGATATACACGGTATTGAGAAGATACTCTAAATTTTAAGATCAATAGTTTATGCATGTTATTGCAACTAGTAATGATATATCTAATGATAAATAACATATCATTTAGATATGATGATTTCATCAAGAGACTAAGCAGTGGTGGTAAGCACTGCTCTTGAGCCAAAAGGTCGCAGGTTTAATCCCTGCTGAGGACTTACATTTTATAATAAGTATTTATATAAAGCTATTTGGTTATAATAGTATACAAGCTATGTTTAATTTGGTATCAAATTATCTTTACTGAGATTATCTATTAAAATCATATTATACTTTAACAGGAAGCCGGTTAATGTTTAAATACTAAAATGAGATCTTCATAAGTACAAACAAAAACGACATAAAGGTTTATGAAGGTCCGTCATCTATTATGAAGGTCATCTAAACCGAATGTAATGGACACCTAGTGAGAACCGACAATGGCTGGGCAGTATTAGTGTCTGATAACGGCAAATACATTACATTTAAGTTACTACATTAAAAGATGACTTATAATAAAGGTGTTCCAGCAAATATACTTCTTGTAATAAATCATAATATATCAAACTTGGAAATATTTGTAGAAATCGCTAATGTGCTTTTAAAGAAAAAGTATCAAAGAATTATAATTATCAATTTAATTTTGTATAAGGTCGATATTACAAATCAAAATTATAAATAAAGTTAACATATAATTTGTTCTGCTTAAATATATAACAAACTACTATCAATTAGTAATTTATATATGAAAGTATTCCTCTGTCAGTTGTTCCAAGTAGTTCAGGTAAATAAGAATATACCATGTTTATAGTAGTAGGACATCTTTCTTCACTTCTGTACTGCTGTTTTAATTAGGAAACAAAATAATAAAATACATATTATTTGTCTAAATTATGGTACACTTATATGCTTAATGCATGAAAAATATCTAAATAAATTAAAAATTAGAAGTTTGAAATAGTATAAATTATAAACTGTAAAAAAATATGACGACGTATTATTAAAATATTTTATTACTAGGTAAAGTTAGTAAAATTTGAAGTACGAATAGTATAATTATCTAGTAATTTGTCAGTGTTCGTTTTCTTCCTTCTAATTGGTCCATCTATTAATTCTATTACATGTAGCCTAAACTCAAAAAGTTGATTATAATTCTACATACATACATAAATAAATCACGCCTCTTTCCCAACGGGGTAGGCAGAGACCACGTCCTTCCACCTGCTACGATCCTGACATACAACTTTCGCTTCCTCAACATTCATCAATCTTTTCATGCATGCTCGTCGGTTTAGAGTACTCTGGACCTGACCTTTCTTCAAAACGTCCCCGAATAATTATAAAAATAAATTATAAATTATACTTCTAGATATTTAATTTCAATACTTGGTGAGATAAAAAAATCTTAATTCATATAGTAATATTATATATTTCTTATAAAGAATAGACAAAGTGATTATTATTACTTTGATATTTAAAACGTACTATATTTATTATAGCACAATATACGAACAACTGTTACCATAAAGAAACGTCCATTTAACCAGTTGTTGTTTTGTTCGACTATACGTTTTATTAAAAATACAATTATGTGCTGGAACTAAATATTTACTGGAGCACATGTTTATCTTTACATTTTCAAATAGCTCTTATTGTAAAGATTTGTAAGTTTGTAACTAGCTGTTCTCGCGGCTCCGCTTGCGTGGACTACTAAAAGAGGTTTGAGAAGTTATGCCCTGTAACATCAGCTATCTGCCAGCGAAAGGCCCGTCAAAATCGGTCCAACCGTTTCGTAGATTACCCGGAACAAACAGACTGACAGATAAACATTTTAAAAATGGGTTTTTTGTTATAGGTATCATGTATACTTTCGGATTTAGTAAAAACCTGTTATTTTTCATTACAAACAGATACTTCAATTTTGGATTTGGATTCGTGAATTAAAAAATGCTGTCGGTCGAGCGCACGCGCGAATTGTGCTGCCTCAAAAATGCTTATTGTGGGTGATCCTTAGAAGATAGACATACGCTTACAGACTATTTTGTAGGTCTTTTTAAGAGCTATAATTATGTAGTACATTAATTTGATATTATCTCTTATGGATGGATTACTCAGCGTAAACCATGTAATCGCCCCAAAAGAGTCTTTCTTTTGAATTGATTCATCATTATCGTCACTGCTTAATTATTATGATACTTCATGTAATAAAATATATCCTATAACATGGCCAGATACCATATCTATGAACTAAAGGATAAACCATGTAAATCTGATTAGTCTTTTTCGCATGAAAAGAACATAAACGGACAAACAGACATATAAACGTTGAGTTTTATAATATAGAAGGAAATGTCGTACGCTGCTTGAATCGGGAGCGAAAATTATATTAATGTACATAAAATATATGTTTGTTGTCTGTAACAGTAGCTGTTCATAAATAAATAACAATTTATTGGAACATTGTAAATATTCCTTCCTAATATAGGAAGAAAATAAGTGATGATAAAATACGATACATATTTAAAATATATGTTAATATTTCAATGTTTTAGCATCAAATAATAAAATATGTGTATATCTAATCTCGACATAAATGGTTACGCAACCAAAATGTCCGTTGCATTTGTAATGCGGGTAGTCTCCCTACAGCAAATATATTTATATTCGCTTTTATTATCAAGCTACCTAATTTACTACTTTTCTTGGTATATTCATTAAGCCATTACGAACTTTTATTGCACAGTTATTAAGTTATATGTCGTGAATATATATCATTTGCACGTAGGAAATAAAAGTGATAGTGGGTCAGAAAACAAAGCAGACCGTTTCTGATGTATGGAACAAATAACAAACAAAATTTAGACAAACAGCCAAATTACCGCGCAAAACTTATTCATAATACCTATAACAAATATCACGCATGCGTTCTGCACCATCCTGTTTATTCCCTGTTTTTCGTATTGGTTTATTTATATAAAAATACAGCAAAGTTATATAAAGAAGCATTCTATTTCTACCACAAACATTTACCTTACCTGATTTTATTAATATCCGATAAAAACTAAAAACCGAATAAAGTCTAAATCCCACAGAATATCATATTCAGTTCAAGTTCATAGTATAGGTACACGCACTGTTTATTAACGTAAAGTTTATTCTGCCGCATCGGCACGGTTGAGTCAAAGTTGGGCGGGCGGTCGAGCGAGTGAATGCGTCGCGCGCCGCCCGAGAAGTGTCGTGCAGGGGTGTGTGGCAAGCGGGGTATCATACAGAACGTAAGGGATATTGAAAGACGCATGCGTCGTTAAACGTCCGCGCCCGGACGATGACGTCACCCTGACTCCGCCACTGTGCCGCCCGCTTCAGAGCTCTGCCCCGACACCCTCATTTCGTACGTTCCGTAGGCTTACCCGTGAGTCGTAAAACGATACCACAGTTCTAAAGAGCCATGTAATCTACTACTACGCTGATAGTATTAGATTGAAAATCTAAATGATGTACCCTAAAATCTGTAAAGTTAAGATATTATATATCAGTATATAACTAACTGAATTATTCTTATTAAAAAATATAACAAATAATTGCCACATGTTTTCTTAAAGCTTAATTAACAAAAAAAATAAGCTTTATGTTTTAATGTAAAGATAAACAGTATTTACATTGTACTCGTACATATTAAGTATCGAAAGATTTTATAGAGGGAATATTTGATTAACATAGAATTAAAGTATTATCATAACAACGATCATAAAATATTTTTTCTTTCTCATCTTATGATTTCTTTTTTTACTGCAAACGTAAACTTTATAAAGTGGTTGGTTTTTTATTAGCTAAAAATCTATGAGGGTTGCCAAACTTTTTTATTACTTTCATTTTCCGTCCAGGAATGGCGAAGGAACAATGTTGTAAAACAGTTCGAGGTTATACAATTTTGAGATTAAAAATAAATAAGTCTTTCATAGGTGAGGTCTCAGTACAAGAAACATACTTTATAGAAATATTTAAATATTATTACGTACAATAGGTTTCTAGATTTAACATTTTTTTATTCTATAACTCAACAATTTAAATAATCAGAATTAAAGCAATAGTTTTCTGATAACAAATTAGGGACTTAATTCTTTTATGTTTGTTATTGTCCCGAATGCTTTCTTCGAGTTTTTATTTAACTGGATTAAGTAACATACACATAACGATCTAAAGAATTCTAACTGCCTTATACATAACTGAACACAAAAATTGAAGAAAATCATTTGATTATTTCGATTTTCTTTACAAGAGTGATTTCAAAGAGGGTTTTATTTTTTTGTAAAGACTAGGGAATTATGATTTTGTAATTATATGAGAAAATTTGAACAATTACCATTTATTGGCCATAAGCACTTGTGAAATGTAAACATAAGGACCACATATTGGCAGAGTAACGTTCCTCTATGAATACAAAACTAGAATGACCCTCATCGTTTATTTTTTTACAATTAGAATTACTCATAACAGTTAGACCCTAACTCATTCAAATAAAGTATTTTAATAAAAACAGGATTTAACGAGAGTACAATTTCATGAATCATTGATGGTGCAGTGGTAGCGTCTACGAACATTGCGTCGATCGACGTGAGTTTGACTCCCTGCAATGAGCCTGAGCTATCACTGAATGAAAGCATCGTGATGAAACCATAGCATATCTACCTGTCTAGCTTATATGACTTATCTTGAAAACCTGCTGTGAAAAAAAGGTGTGTTCCGGCCGCTGCACTTGAGAGCCAGTCCTCCACTAGACACAACGTGTTACAATCTTCGGACACAACATCACTTAAAATCAGGTGAGATTGTTACCAAACGCTTAACCTACTAATAATAAACAAAAACTCATTTATTAAAAAATCCAACCATTTACAATACTATATCAAAACGTATTCAATTTTACATACAATTTATAAATAGCAAAAAAAATTGAATATTTACTTGTCAATCTGAGTTCTAAGAAGAGATAGATATCAAGTGAGTAAGCAGTAAAACATAAAATTTATAAATTAGTTAACAAATATAAGTTCTAGTTTCAAACTAACAATTCTGCTATTAATCACCTCATGTTGAGTGTTAGCAATACGAGCAAGCCGCTGTGCAGAACCTAGTTAATAACTAAACATTACGTTATTAATAATTCATTTATAGAATAATACGAGATTTTACGTGTACAATATTGGAATGTCTGAATAGATACTTGCAGACTTATATGAATACAAACCCATGCTCAAACATATGTAATTTGATTCGTCGTACTTTAAGTAAGACTTTGTTCAACGCTTGCAATATTATTTGAGTTCTTGGCAATGTAGACTTGTTTGTATAAGATTCAAATTGAAAAATATTGCACTATTTCCATAAATTTACCGTGGTATTCCATTTATTACACAATATATTATAGAACAACTTTATAACTAATTGGTTATACAAATATATTTACAAAGAGTTTCGATTCAAATCGACGATCTAGACATCGAAAATGTAAATCATTGTAAATTTAGTTTGTTTATATCACTGTTATGGTAATGATGACTCAGTGGTAACATGTACAGACACAGCGTCGATCGAAGTGAGTTCGTATATAAGCCTAAGCTTTCGGTAAAGTAAAACATCGTGATGAAACCATATCATGGTGGTAGGATATATTCTAAAGCGTTCTTGGCTAGCTACTAATCTTAAGTTGAAAATTTGTTGACAGGTACCTACAGATGTGTTCCGGCAGCTGTATTTGAGAGCAAGTTCCCCGCTAGGCTTAGCGTGTCACAATCTTGTGACACATCATCATTTACTGTCAGCAGAAATTGTAACCAAAACGATAAACCTATAAAGAATGGAAATAAAGTATTGATATTTTATATTGCCTACAGTGACTTTCTTCAGACATAAGAATTATGTTTTGTGTATATGAAGATAATTTGTTTATAATAAATATATGTACATTTGATTTGATGACAATGTAATGTACGAGTATTCTCGCAAAACTTAGCTAAGCTAGATTTTGTAAAGGACCGACATAGTTTTAATACTACATAGTTTTAAGAGAGGTAGGGCACTGAGAAATTTCTTTGGAGATTTCTGTCTACTTGGGGCAGCCCGACTGGTGCAATACCTCCACCCTACAGAAGATCGCAGCCAAATGACCTAGTGTTGTATTTTTGCAGTGAGTAGGGTTTCCAGAGCTGCTTGGGGTAGGGGGTTCAGGGTCGGCAACACGCTTGTGTGATACCTAAGGTATTGCAGGCGTTCATAGGCTACGGTAGCCGCTTACTATCAGGCGGGCCGTATGCCTGTTTGCCACCTTAGTAGTATAAAAAAATACAAATAAACACAAATTAGTCACCTGTGTTCTTAGTTTTAGTAAGACGAGTAAAAAAAAGCTTCTTAATTGTGTTACATTACTGATTTGCTGGACAAAAATTTCAAGAACCATGTTAAGTAGGTTTTACTCTCGCAAGGCTGGATCGTTACATGAATTATAGTAATGTCTGGAAATGACACCCTCTCTGTACATCCACTAAATATAATTATTAATTGTTAAGAAAAATACACAATTAAAAAAAAGATTAGCCCATACGAGTGTCTTACTGGTTCTTCTCGATGACTGGTATGTTTTTCGAAGCGGTGGTTGTGTTTTGAAGGTCATAAGTGCATTCTTAGGGCCTAAATAAATAAAGTATTGTTGATTTTGCATATTTTTAGGAAAACAAACAAAAACTAATTTTCCAACAAAATTAAGAAAAGCACGAATAATAAATTCATTGTCAGTTATTGTTACTAATACCAAATACATCAATTATAATCAAGCTAATAATATTAACACGTTGTTCTCTCGAAAGATAAATAATACGTTTTGTCATTACAGGTTAAAAACGTTAAATCTGCTTAGGCTAAATTTAAATACCAGACAACCCTGTTTTCGACGATGGGTTAATTTCCAAAGTACCGTTAATGATAGTTTTTAGCGTCCCGTACCGTCCGTATATACCCACTACACGACAAGCTGTCCCTTACGAGGATCATATATTAGCAAATTGTTCGTTGAGATTTTAGAAATTTTCGGTCGACTTGTTATGTATGCGGTAACAGAACTGTCATACCGAACGTTCAAAACAATTATAATTTCTTTTATAGTAATCATATTATGATGAAATTATATGTATATTTTTTCTTATTCATTAATAAATTTATACTTATATGTTACCTTCAAAAACATATACAGTGTGTCAAATGAGAAGGCACCACCATCACCAGCACCACATTCAACCGATCAAAAAATAACGTGGTCACGTAACCGCTTACCCAGGAAGTGAATGACAGCCAACTTACTACTCCTTGTTTGTTTAATGGCAACTTGTTTAGGTACACAGTTTTTTTTATACTTTATATGTTTAGCGTTATGGCCACAATCTCACCTGATGTTAAGTGACGACGTGGGCCAAGATGGTGACCTACAGGTGCTTTGCGACAGAATTTAGATTGAATGTACGAAAGAGATAAGTGAATTTGTAACAAAAAGATCTTTTATATTATTCGAACAACTTAAGTTATCGAGTAATTTTCTCAATTTGAGCCGAACAGAATGGCCAAATGATCCTACTTAATCTGTATTAAAAATATCATAATAGTAAACAACATTGCTGAGAGAGTGGTTGCTCTAGATGAGGAATTTAATCAGTTCGCTACTAAAGATCAAGGGCAGAAACAATATCTATGGAAAGTTCATCAACTCCAAGTCCAGCAACATCGTAAATCGTATCCAAATTGCAAAAAACATAATTTTTTGAACTTGAACAGTGAAGAAGAGTAAATATATTGAACAAAAAAAACTAATGAATACGTTAAAATAGTGTATAATTGAAAATTATAAAATAAATTTACTAATAAGTTAATAAAAAAAGAATGTTGTTCTATTTAATAGAAAATGGATACGCACTTTTTTGACTTTTTATAATTTTCGTTTTTTAAAGCTTAGTAACTTTTTTCCTATGCGCTGCGCTTCAGCGAAAAAATGAAAGAGACCTTTTTTTGTAGAGAATTTGATTTCCTAAATGTATTTTAAATGGGAAAGGGGACACCCCCCCCATGCGCCAGGCAATTTTCAAGATATGAAGCTCATCTTTTAGGAGATTTTTTTGTCTAACGAAGAATATTTAAAGATTTACTTATTAAAAAAAAATCTTACGCAGTCTAATCATCATGTAAAAAAGTTCCGCTATCATGCACGTAATTTTCATAGGACGACATAAAATTACAGAGTCCCAACAGCAATCAGGATGCGAGGTGTTCGTTGCATTAGAAAGAGCATGCTATGGTTTCCTCACGATGGTTTCCTTCACCAAAAGCTCAGGCTCAACGCAGGGATTCGAAATCACGTCAATCGACGCGAAGTCGTACACGCTACCACTGAGCCAACATTGCTTCCCCTTGCTGCTGAGATACATTGTACGTTCTATATATAATATGCCTCTCAACAATTCTGGTTTCCTTATAAAAAATGAAATTCACTAAATTACGAGTCGTGTGGATCGATTGAACATGTATTACACATGTTGATACAACGTTGTCGCAACAATCTTCAACAAAAATTCATTATAAAACACCTGCAAGTGAGCAAGCCAATAAGTATTTTACGGAAGTTTGTTATTAGTACACTAAGTTAGCTATTTCAATATTAAGTTTGGATTATAATGTGAATGGCATGTTCTTCTTGAATCCCAGTCCCTAAATTAAACAAGGATTAAAACAGAAACGTAGTGCCTATTGATATGTTAATTCAATAACTTCTATAATGAAAGTAAAGTTTTAACGTATGGTATATTGAATTAATTTGTATTCATCTAATTTCAATATTTTGATTATGTATATTTTTTTATTCTACGTTGTAATTTTTAATTTTTTTGTTGTAGGTTTTTATCATATATATACTAGCTTCAGCGTGCGACTTCGTCTGCGTGTACTTCAGAATTGGGTCTTTACTGAGATAAAAAGTGTCCTATGTGTTAATAATGGTTATAAAGTATCTGTGTACCAAATTTCATTCAAATCCGCTCTGTAAAAAACAAATGAACTCACTTTCGCATTTATAATATTAGTATACTTCTTATTATAATATAGTATATTTTCACTGTATTTGTATTCGATATTAATTTCAACTTTATAATTCTAGCCGTTTTCGAGATAACGAGATAGAATAAAACTTCATAAAATTTTGTTGCATTATAATTTCACACGGAATTTAAAATTCATTATTTTCGGATTTATTTCTTAACTTATTTCAAATCCTCCCTTCGTGACAAATTTCAAGTTTCTAAGGTCTCCGGGAGTACATTATAGGTTTTGATAATCGGTCAGTGAGCGGTATTTTAACTATGAAGTACCGTATCTCTTTAATACGTTAACTTAGAAACTTGATTTCATTTACACCAGCATGACCTTAGTATATGATAATAATTTCAACTTTATACCTTGAGACGATTTCAAGAAAAAAAGTCTTGACACACGGACAGATAAACAGACGGAAAACAAAGTGATCGTAAAAGAGTTTCGTAATTTTATTAAAATTATTAGTTACAAAACCCTAAAAACGCGAATAAATAGTCATGCATTCAAGAATTCATACAATAGAACCGCGAAAAAACTAGCTACAATACCTACTGATAATCGGTCACTAAGTTTACCTTAAGATTCAACATGAACAAGTAAAATTTAAGTTACATTATAAGCACATACATTATGCATGGAGACAGTGCGTGAATGTTTCTGAAAGTCAGTTATAATTTATAAGTGATTGTTTTGTTCTGTTTTTATGTCCTTTGAAAATGTAAAAATAACGTTTCCGATGAAAGATATAACGATTTTGAGGTGTTAATCATTTTCAACAAATTTTAAAGCGTGATAGCTCAGTGGTAAATTGGACGGACACCGCGTCGATCGACGTGGGTTCGAATCCCTACAAAGAGCTTTCGATGAAAGACAACATCGTGATGAAACCATTGCATTTTCAAATGACCGCCTAAAGTAGAAAATCTGCCGCCAAACACTTATAGCTGCGCTTAAGAGCCAGTTCCTCCACTAAGCACAATATGTTGCCATCTTGGGTAGACTATACCCAGACGCTAAGCTCCTATATCTTTTCCATAAATTATGTTTTAATTAGTCTCAATTGACTTATAATACATCGAATTCACAACCCGAAGTATAGCTAGACTTGAATAGCAGTGGGAGGGTAACGTAGCTCGTAGAACGGATGGCCGATGGGGCCGAAGGGTTCTCGAGTGGCGGCCACGTACTGGAATACGCAGCATGTGCAGACCTGCCACAAGGTGGTCCGATGACCTGGTAAAGTTTGCGGGAAGCCGCTGGATACGCAGCACAGGACCGGTCATTATGGGGATCTTTGGGGGAGGCTTATGTTCAGCTGTGGACGTCTTTCGGCTGAAATGATGATAATGATGATATCGAATTCGATATCTTTTATTTATGTCTTACTCCAATGTACATATTTCAATTTACTGATCTTGATTACAATTGCTGTATTGACTTTACATTTGATTTAGGTTTGTGGAATAGTGACTATGCTGGAGTACAATATCGTCAGTAAAGTTTTATTTGTATGCCAAAACTAATCACGGCTCTTCGATCACGGTTCTTCAATTTTATGTAGGTTTTCTTGATTTTTCTCTTAAATTTTGCTGAAAAAGTAATTCAAATTATCAACTAAAATAACAAAATATGTCTCTTTATTTTTGTTTGACAACATAAAATTACATAGAAATAATTACAAATACAAAAAAAGTTTATTATTATAAGTAATTCTTATTAATCAGTCTCGTCATTAAATTCTATTGCTGAAACTATTGGCTTGTGGTAACTAAAATATGATACATATATTTGTGATTCTATTTTATGCAAATACCTCAAAAAAACAGCATCAATAGTCGTACCGTATCTCGTTGTCGATTCTTTTGGATTGTTATTTATATGTAATTTAAATTTTTCTAAAAGAAATTTTCTTAGTGGTTCTGATTTTTCATCTGCAAAATTGATATTGAAGTCTCCAGATAAAACAATCGGAAGCTGATGCAAGTTTCCAACAAGTATTACAGAAACCTCATCAGTATATTCTATCAGCGCTCGATGGATGAAATGTTTCACATCTTCAATTTTTGTATTTGGTGAAATGTAGACTATTACCATGACAGTTTCAACTCCGTTGTTCGTTTTACATATAGCTGAACAAATGTCTCCAACTCCTGTACGTCTAACATTCACATCGCCAGTATTTTTTAAGATTATGTCCATATTTGGTGTTAAAATATTAATAGTGTCATTGCTATTTTGATAGATAGCAACACCACCAGTACGTACGTAATCTCGCTCGAAATGGGCAATGCAGTTCAGAAATCAAACTGTTGGTCATTGCTCATCCACGTTTCGGAAAGAAGTAAGAAACTAGTTTTTTGAATTACAGAATCCGACAAATCCAATCTATGGCTTTGTAGACTTTGACAATTTAATGTGGTTATGCCATTTTTAGTTTGAAGAAAATCCAAGATCGTTTGGGCTTTAGTGTGTAAAGGATTTAACGAAAATCTCTGAAATTCTTGCAGCAAACTTTTCGTTGATGATGCTTGCACTCGATTATGGTGGAATCGAGAAGTTAGTTGGATCGTTATCGGGTGTTACAATAAACAAACCTTCGATGTTTGTTACACGAGATAGCGCAACATAAACAAGTACACTACTCGCTTGTGTATACGACTGTCGCACATGCGCACGTCTCATTTAACGGTTTTATTCCACGGACTTTTTCTTACGGTTTTACTATTACATTTTTTCAGTTCGGTCGCACAGCAAAATCCCTATCTCCTCCAAGCCTGCCGTAAGGAACTTCGTTCCAAAAACTATATAAATGGACAATAGCTATTTTCCAGTTTTGTGTTGTTTTACGCTTATTATCAACATAACTAGTATTATTAAATAATTAACCTTAATTTTTCAAAAAACTCAATCTTTGATAGTTTGTATTTTTCATAGTAGTTCATCCAAAGTTTCATAGTATTCGGATGAATGGTTTAGGAATGCATTCAAACAAACACATGTGAAAAAATACTAGAAGAATTAAAGTAAAATTAAATGAATACGCTCAATTAATAATTTTAATAAAGTAGGATAACAAATAATTATAATAATAGCCTTTATTTAACAATCTTACCTAACCTTTTACTTAACGCTACAATAAATATATTATTTTTTGTTTTATAATTTGACACCGGAACGTGAAGATGGTCTTGCTCTACAGCATAGGCCTCCCCTAGAGTTTGCTACAGTGAGCGGTTCTATATGGCCCTCCACAGGTACATGAGGCTTCCCTCGATAGAAGCCTATGTGAAATATCTCACCAGGATTTACTTCGATAGTGCTTCGAATCATCCCAACCCGCTCGTAAAATCCACCGTGAACTACGTCCCAGACAACTCGATCCCCGTTGCCAAACGTTATAAACGCCGTCCGCGAAATCTCTTTGACGATCCCGATGACGACATAGAGAAAGCAAACGAATTTTACGCGTCCGCTCCCGTAACACATGCGTGCTCGCGCCCCGCGAAACCACCGTTCTCTCCGCAGGTGACGTACGGTTAACTTCGCTCCCGCACATCCGCCCTCCTCTGCGGCAATTCAAGCCTAGGTCCGATCCATCGGAATGGAGCCCTTGAGCCAAGAGCCGCTCGCGCGATACAGTAACTCTACATTCACTAGCTTTCACAGCCACACATGACACTGCATTATACACACATGCATAACACATAGGTACATAGGTTCTGTAAGGAAACTTTTTTTCTTTTTTTTTTGCCTAGTTAGACAAAAACTTTCAGACCACTAAATGAATACACATACACATGTTCCTTCCCTCCTCCCAGGGGGAAGAAACATGTATATATGTATAGTTAGGTTAGATCGAATGATAGGGAATTAGTCAGATCGCGACTGAATTGCATACGCGCAACAGTTCGAGCCGAGATTCGGCCACTTTGGCACCCTCGGATGTTGTTGCTAAGCTTTCGTGGCTGAGTTCCTTAAGCGCTCGCCCCCAAACCCGGTAAAGCTGTAAAAGCCTTAAAGGCTCCAGGGACGCTAAGGCTAACAGTATAGTCAGTTCGAAAAAAAAATGCGGTTCTATGCATTTCTTCTCTAATTAAAACTACATATTTTTATTAAGTCGTCCTCCCATCTTCGATTTGGTCTCTCTATCTTTTGTATTATCTTGATTTTCATATAGGATCAAATGTGTAGAAACTATCCGTATAATATTTAATTTTTAGTAAGTATAGCATTTTTATTCCTTCTCATTTACGTAAGAAGTATTTTAGTACAGGAATTTAATATTCAGTATTGACGTACTTAGATTCTTTTACAATTAATTCTATTCACGCAACGTCTCTTAATTATTTAAATGTTATCAAGACAAGATAAGGAATAATTATGATATTCTCCTACATTCACCTTTGTTAATTTATTCACAAGTATGCATGTAACACAGTTTATTGGTATCATTTTCGAAAGTTACGACCTCTCTGTGATAGTAACAGAAAGTGATTTGTGTTGAAGGGACAGTACGTACGTATTTAGCGAAAATGAATGTACGTTGATAATGCTACGTATTTTGTACAGATGTCGCTGTCAATATCACTTGTTATTTTGAAATAAATAAATAAAAAGAAACGATTAAAAAAAAGTGTTTATGTATATAAATGCATATTAACTATGTATATTTACATACTTAAATTTTTTAAATCAATAACAATGTAGTTATCAACCAATCTTGCCAATGAAAAGATAGCCCTGGCCTCTGTCAAAACAACAGAATGAAACTCTCCAACGAGTCTCTCGTATTAAAATTATTTAAAAACGCCTTTGATGAGCGTATTGATGTTGTGAATAATGCAATGCCAATAAGACACACCCATGTGGAAGCGTCATCAACAAATACGCAAAGTGTTCGGCAATTGATTTACGTAAACGCCAAGTCAAAAGTAAACTAAACAAAAAAACCAACGGAATGTGAATGGAATAAGAAGGTGGAAAAAACCGTGACCGACGAGCTTAGATTAGATCGAAAGGGAGGGGTTATTCACTGATGGCATGATAATGTGAAACGTCTGGAAGGCTATAGTGAAATGGAGTTGTATTATATTAAAGCCTTTTATAAGATTTATAAGAAACATCGCGGAATTTTATTTATTTATTTTTACAGCGGCACGTCAAAATAGCCGTTACTTTTACCAATGGTAAGTACTGTAAAATCCAAGAACGGTGACCACTGACAGATCGACAATCCGTCGTCTATCGTCGTTGATATGCTTGCAAGCCTCTAGACAGTTGATTCCGAAACATGAAAAATCAGAAGAAAGTCACTGTGACTAGTTTATCGCCATGCGTACGGTGATCTTCTGTAAATATAAATTTTAATCGGTTAGAAACAAAAAAATACGTCAACGAATACTTGAACTAAACGGTCGTACAAGTTAATAAATTCTGCGACTAACAGGAGTACTATACCTATATTTCTATAAAAGACTAGCTGTGCCCCATGGTTTCACCCGTGTTAAATTTATACGACAAACTTTCCATAGTGCCGACGCCAACGCATCCGTGTAGCTATTGTTGTTCCACTTTCCGTACTTGCCTACAGCTTGCCAGATTGCTTGTCGTCCCAAGCCCGGTAAAGCTGTAAAAGCCGTAAAGGCTCCAGGGCCCCTAAGGCTAACAGTATAGTCAGTTCGAAAAAAAAAAAAAAAAAAAAAAAAAAAAAAAAAAAAAAAAAAATTGCTTGTCATTCATAGTTACTGCTCCGCTCTTTAAGGTCGTAGCTTGAAGTTATATAGCCTATACTATATCCTTGTAAATTTGGCTAACGTATACAAAAAGATTTTTTCGAATCCAACTGGTAGTTTCCGAGATTAGTGCATTTAAACAATCAAACTTAAAACTATTCAGCTTTATTTTATTTGTATAAATTAAATAAAACGTCCACTCACTGCAAATGTTCACCATAACTATACCGAAACAATAAAATATGACCAAAATAACATGGATACAAAATTTCAATTATCATCGCAATAACATTTATAAAACTCGCCTTAAAATAAGTGACATCAGGCTTTAGCTTTAAAAAATCCTCGTATAAAAGTCTCAGTTTGATTGAGTGATACAAATTTTAAGGCTATCGTGCTCTCAATAAAATATATACAAATGCTTAATCCATATAAAATTTCGTCTACTATTTGGATAGAAAAAAGTACCTATGTGATAATCAACTGGTAACAAAAAACTTATCACAATCTACAAACGTAATAAAAGAACTTCCGTGTTCTCGTTCGACATATATGACTTTTGAGACGAGAAATATAAATGCCAATATTCTGATGTTGCAACTTTGTCAAGCGTAAAAACTGACGCCTGATAAAAATCAATATTCAAAATGGCTACGTCATACCAGTGCTTACAAATCTTAGCAATATTATATTAATACCAGTTTTTGTGTGGTATTATATATACTGTCAGTATACATAATGTAACATAATACATATAAAATTGGAAAGAAACGTAAGACCCCGCGACCTTGACGTTCACTATTAACGTGTTCAGTGGATTGGTATTCGGCGGATCTCGTGTTGTTCGATCCAACTCCGGTTACAAGCATACCGATCACTCATGCAATAACTATAGTATTGTTACATTCAATAATATATCAAAAATGTATCAGACTTGTATTCGTGTAAATTGCTTATGGACTTTAACGCAAGTGCAGTTTAAGCTTGGGGCATAATTTAACGAGTACTGGTAAAACGAAACCCACTCGCTTCACGACAGATCAGTTGTCGATACCTCGATACAGGACTACAGCCTTCAGGGGATTTTTCAAGTATGCTGCCACTCGTTGCTGTAACCATATCCCACCGCCATTTTGCTGTGGAAGTGTAAATTTATTAAATTCAGGAATCTCTAATTGGGTATTTGAAAAAAAAACGATTTTGTATGTATTTTAAAGCTTCTTATGATAATAGTCAATTGGAAAAACTCTTAAAACATTTTTTTATTAATAATAAGCAATTGAAAATTGTAATAGTTCATCACATGACTACGAACGCGACACGATTGATCGCCAGGTTTGCCAGGTCAAAACACTGTATCAGCCGTGTGCTACAATGAGTAGAAAATAACATTATGGCGTAACACGCCCTCGGGTTTGTTCGGGAGCTGTCGGCGTGTCTTCGATACTGAATTCAAAATTTAATTTTTATTATGAAATAAATTTTGAAATATTGCGAAAAAAAAATATTTTTGTTATAAAACTTATATGATATGATATATGCTCATATACTCATATGAGCTTTCCAATTATCACAAAAAAAAATCAAAAACCCAATTGGGGTCAACTAAAAGGTTTTACAAATACCGAGTACATCATGCAATGAGAAGAGAAATGGTCTTATAATAGTAGTATATAATAAATTTAAACTTTTTTTTCTGTCGTTACAAACCACTTTTCCGCTCCCAAATAAATGGTAGCGAGTGCAGCAAAATAAAACTCTTCGAATTATTTGCATACAAGTAGAAGAAAATATTAACAATGAAATCAAGTCGTAACCTGTTAAATGTGAGATTATTCCATACAAAAAGTTCAACGCGCTACAGTGTATCTTAAGCTTTATTTGTAAATGGGACACTGTATATTGACCGTATGAAGCAAATCAGCCATTTTAGGGACCGTTAATAAAATACATTCGCACTTATGGGTGGAGCGTCGCTTAATGTGGTAAGATTTGACAAGGGGAGTCAGAGGGTCTAAGGAAACATGACGTTCGCAGCTCATCAAAAAATTTTGCAAAGGTTTCTCTAGGTTCTTTATACTTTATTTTTTTGTAGCGATAGAAATTCATTCGTTTCATATTTGTAAATGTATAAATTTGTTTAGGTATATATTTCCGTCATAATAGCTTAATAACTTGTTATATTTACTCATGTTTATTTTTTGTTATTTGGTTTTCGAAGGCGAAGCTTGCGTTGCGCTCCGTCACAATCAGTTCCCTTGTAACACCAATAATTGCAAATAATAAATATTGAAAAATATCGAAATTTGTGTAATATTAATTGCCATATATCATCTACGGAGGTTGGTATCTATCATTCGTGATTCAATATTGATTGGGGGAGGGACAGAAAATGTGACTTAGCGTGACGAAGGGGTGGGTGTCTAAAAAGGTAAAATTTCACGTGTCGTATTTTATAAACGGCCCCTTACTGGAAGTTTGTTATGCCAATGAGTATTGTCTTTAAACCGTCACACAACGATTCGATCAAAAATCTTCTGCATCACAAATAAATAGTGCTTCTACAGCTACATCGGTCTTATCACGTCCTACAACAGTTTGGTTACCGGCATTTCGATACACATGGATAAAAAATAACTGATGGATGAAATGCTAAAAAAGCATCATAAAATCAAACCCCAATTCCAATTTTTTCAAATATGCAATAAATGCGAAAACATCTTTAATGTAGAAAAACATTAATTTTCTTTACACAAGACAGATTTTATGGACTTGATATTATTCTTGTAAGCAATGAGATCACTCTCCATAGTACTAATTGGAACTATGTATGTGTATCTATTTAAAAAATATCTTCCTCAATTATTTTAATTCACATAATCACTTTATGATAGTCAACTACAAAAAAATACTATTAAAAAAACCATCATACCTTCTGAAAATTTTAATAAAATTGTCTATTAGTTATTATAGCATTAATTATAAATCAATATTAAGCATAAAATAAAATAGACGGTCTCGCATATCTTCCATATAAAGGACCACATTGCATAAGTCTATTTGAAAAATCAATTCTAGACTATTATATTTATTACTCATAATTACCTATAATTGAGGATAACAACCATGGCATTTTGAAGTTTTTCATTAAACACAAAAAACCAATTAGGCTTAAGGCTGTTTCATAGTCTAATACATAAATAGGTAAAATAAAAGATCAACAATGACAAGATTTTCTATGCTGACTTCCTTATATGAATTCCAAAAATGTTAGGGTTCCGTAGCTAAAATGAAAAACGAAACCCTTACAGCATCACTTTGTTGTGCGTCTGTCAGTCTGTCGGATGTTATGTTTTTTTTTCTCGAGTATGGTTTGAGGTATAAAGTTGAAACTAATATTGGATACTAACACCTACCACCAATGAAAAAAAAAACAATTATTTAATTTACAGCAATAAAGCGGCTCTTGATACAAAAATCCCACACAAGTCTTACAGTCTTGAAATTTGGTTCGAGTGCACTTTTGACATAGGTCAAGGAATAACTCCGAAAATAATTAATTTCAAATTCAGTCTAGAATCAATACGGAGCAAAGTGTTGTGAATTTCATGTAGTAATCGGATATTTCATATATATATCATATAGTAACGCGTCTGACTACGGATCAGAAGATACCAGGTTCGAATCCTGGCAGGGTTGAAATTATGTTTTTTATAAATATACTTCTTTAATATAAAATAAGTACCTATCTATTCTGAAAACACGTCAAATTATCACACCATATCCAAGGCGACGCAGGGATACTAGCGAAATACACAATAGTTTTCCTTAGCCACAGTGTCAACTAAATCTTAAAGAATACTTATGTCACAGGAATATAGATACTAGGTACTTATTACCTTGCACTATGCTACTGCCCGCAAAATAACAGTTTGCCACTTAAACACGAATCGTTACTCATCAGAGACGTTGGAGAAATAATTAATATATATATATATATATGTAAACAATATTCATGTAAAAAACGGAACCCTCAGGGTTGTCAGTTCTATTCGAGTTCTAGTCGAATCTTGTCCGAGTTTTTTATAAAAGTATATTTAAGTACATATGCACGATTAAACCGTAAAATCGTCATATAGTCATTTTTTCTTTGTTTTTTTTTTATTCTAAAAATGCCAAACATTGACATCCTTGTTTACATTGTATTCATATAAATACTTATAACTAGTCACAAGAATTAAACAACAGTAATATTTAAGGAAAAATGATCTTTTGCAAATTGATCTTCGATACTGAAAATCTTCTATCCTCTTCTCCAACCTCATCCCAATTCTACTTAAAAATTAACAGGTCTTCCATGTAAGCATTAAGAAATCTTAAGTAATCTTAAGTTAGTTAGCTCGAGTAAATCAAATAATTTCCATACATCGTTACCTCCGATATTACTAAATATTTAAATTAAACAGTGGATACCTATCGTCCTTCAGAACATACTTTCCGTAATTACCATCTTCGCTTTGTTCGATAGCCCGGTGTTTGTTTACTGTACAGAATCAGTCTTTTCTTTTATACTTCGACCTCCAATAAGTTAGATAACAAGCTACACATATGCCAGTATAATAGCTGTATCTTACATTTCTACGAATTTTAAATGTCGCAACTCACGTATTTCACTTACACCGTAACGATGTTTAAATCTTTGAGCTGCCTTGCCGAGAGCAATGTTATTTAAGACTAGCTGTGCTCGCGGCTCAAATCGCGTCATACTAAAAAAGCGTATTTATTTTTTGTGCGGAACCCTAATTATTTTTCTAAAATAAAAGCAGCCTACGTTATCCCTTATAACATCAGCTATCTGCCAGTGAAAGCCCCGTCATAATCGGTCTATCCGTTACGGAGATTACCCGAACAGACAGCTACCGTGTATACTATCATATATACATTTAGTAAAAACCTGTTATTTTGATATTACCAACAGGCACTTCAATTTTATTATATGTATAGATAGATTGTAGGGCTGTTTATACAGTACGGATGTAATCATTAAAATGAATCTTGTACATTTATTGCGATGAGCGTCGCTTGTTAATATTAACGTATCGACTATAACACATTTGAATACACAAGCGAAACTGTGTTTATGTAGCAGGAATGACACTAAATCGATTTTTTAACTCTTTTAAAATTAAAATATAACCTTGAATTGACCAAACATACATATATCTTCTACAGAAGGCTGAGCAAATTTTTCAGACCTATATTACTGCGGCAGCAAATGATCTATTGTGAAACACATATCTTAAATAGGTATTCATCATATCTCTAGCTATTTTATAATGATTTATTTATACTCATACTTTATATTAATTAGAGAACGTCATTTGTTATGAATAGTGTACTGAGAAGAATTTTTATCTGAGCAACGATGATTATGTATTGTAATTTCCTTACACTACAAAATATGTGGTGACTATGACGACATGCTCACTTAAAACTAAGATATGATTTTGATAAGAAATATAAACTATTTATGACATTGAAAAATTAAATAATACCTATTGTAACGCTGGTCCTACTTTTAGTAGTATCGATTAATGAAATTTTGGGATAAAACCAACGGTTATTAACTGTTTGTGATTACACCTTAGATGTGTGGCGTACAATTTTGTTTTTATTTCATCAAGTTACCAAAGTACGCAATCTGCGGAACACGCGAATGACCTTTTCTTTCGCTGTCGTCAGAGCTGGCAAACATTCCATACTAAGAAACAATAAATTAATCACTTTTTTTTTAAACAAACGTTTACTATCTGATTTTCAAACAATCGATGTTTTATGAACTCTAACTTTTACCCTGTAAGTACTTTTATTTGTAGAAACAAAACTGCTTCTAAAATTAAGCAAGCAAACCGGTCGGTACTTATGAATTACATTATAAATGAATGTATATTTTCAGAAAGTATAATTATTTAAATAATTAACCTACTATCCTTAAACAATTTAAATATTTGTATACATTCCTTATTGCCTTTACAATCTTGATGTAAAATATGTTATGAAACTAAGTACCATAATGATAATTTGATAGTCTGTTTCACGAATATAACACGGTTAGTTTATACTACATACAAATTTGTCGCTGAGCAGGTGTATTCCGGCAGGTGTACATCAACTGGCTAAATCGTAAAAAAACAGATTTTCAACAAAATAAATAAGAAACCAACAGAACGATTTTTTCATAGAATTCTTTGAATTCGAAATGGACAAATTATTATCATCTTCTAAATCGGTTTAACAAACAATTGATTAGACCGTTTTAAGTGCACGCAGAATTAGTATTTTTTTTTTGTTTTTTATTTTTAAACCTTTCACAATACTGTATTAACCCAAATAGTAATTGAACTGAATTTGATGAATCCTCTATTATAAGATCGTTATTGACTTGACCTTGGATTTCCTTAGCATTCAAATTGCGGGAGAATTACACACTTACTTTAATAGTAAATGTTTATTCCTTTAAATTATCTATTATCGTTTTAGGTAGGCATGTACATTTTTTTTACGTTATATGTTAGTGTTGTGGCCACAATCTCACCAAATCCTAAGGGACGATGTGGCCCAAGATGGTTGCTCGCTAAGCCTAGTGGGACTGGCTCTCAAGTGCAGCTGCCGGAACACACCTATTGGTGCTTGGCGACAGATTTTCAACTTGAGGGTGGTAGCTAGCCAGGCGGGTATTACAAAATGCTATAACTATAAAATACGCATCATTTCCATGCAAAAAAATGAACCGAATACTTCCTTCTATTAATTCTAACCAAAAACGGCAGCTTGAGATTTTCCTACAAGCTCGATTTAATTAACTCCGTGGTTTACATTGTATATAATGTTAATAAAGTTAATACATTAGGACTATAGTTTGCACTCATTTAACTTTAAAAGGAGTGCTTATATTATGTAAGCAAGTGTTGTTAAATAAATATGGTAAAGGGATTTTGGCGGTATTTTCATTTGTCATGTTCTGGTTATAGATACATACGTTATATATTAATAAATGTGTAGTTCTGTCTGTCCATGTTTTTTTTTTAATTTCCCTCTAGTTTTATCTAATCTCTTGTCTGTCTGTTTGTATGCCTGGATTTAACACAAACACGGCTTGACGGGTCCTGTAAAATTTTGTTCACAGAAAGGTTATGTAATTGGTTAAATAATAGTCTATAATACTTTTTGATAATACTAGATTAATTCTAATATTGTTAACATAATGAACACACTTAGAATAATATAAAATAGAGGCACTGCTCAGGCTAGTTTTTTAAATGTCACGAACGCAAGCTATGCTACGTTAATAATATGTCACTTTCAAAAACGTTAACAAAGTTAATAACATCACAATAATCATGTTTCAATTTTCGTAATGACCGTGAATATGATATGACAATGGATAATACGTGACCGGTGTCCTAATGCCGTTTCAAATATTTGTGGATGATTTACGGACACCATTTGTAAACTGTTATTATAATTGACAAACATATAATTACTTTGGTTAATTACGTATTATACTAGGTTTAAATGTCGAGGGTAACAGTTATAACCCTTTCAAAACATAAGTGCTGAAAGGGTATGCTACAGCAATATGTGAAGAATGGGTCATATTCAGAGAGTCTAAAATGAGATTAGGAAATTTTCAAAATGTACTTAAATATGACATTTCCTATATATACATTAGACATTTAATAGAAACATCACTCAATACAGAAAACCATACGTTTAAAAGTACCGATCCGTCTCTTAAATTAAGTCAAGAGTATTTGCGCCCCCACTCTCGTTACCACTGTTCCAATCCGCAGGGGACGGACGGTTAACTTCGCTTCCGCACACCCGCCTTTACCACTCTATCCAGCGACAAGTCAAACCTAAGTCCGTTTTTTACGTGATGGAGTCCTTAAGCCAGAAGCCGCTCGCACGATAAAATGACACTGCACTCACTAGCTATCGACGTACACACATGCTCACCACTCAGGTACATAGGTTTTGTAAGAGACCTTTTTTATTATTTTATGGATAGCTACACTTAGACGAAATTGCTAGATTACTGAATGCTTCCCAGAAGACAGAAACATTTATATGTGTATATTTAGTTAGACCGAATTTTACGAATAGGGAATTACTCAGATCGCAACTTATTTGCATGTACGGCAACAATTTAAGCCGAGTTTCGACCCACTTTGGCACCCTTGAGCTTGTTGCCTCGCTTTCGCAGCTGAGTGCCTTCCGCGCTCACCCCCAAACCCGGTGAAGCTGCCAAAGCCTCTAATGGCTCCAAAGCCATTAAGGCTAACAGTATGGTCAGTTCGAAGAAAAAAAACGTTAATTATTCAAAAACTATCAAATTATATATATTTAGGTATAAATCAACTGTTTTACCCACACTTTGCTCTCACTAGCATATTATTATAAATATATACTAATTGATAATAGTCATATCATAATTGTATCTGATATTATTAGACACAGTGGAAAAATTAATTACGTACTTAAAAATCTTTTGCATCTATAAAATATCACGGTAACTCAGGATACGAATTATCCGTTTCATATAAAATATTCCTGTCCGAACTTGTGAACTTTTATTATAAATATTTTTTTTATTTGCGGTTAATTTTTATTATAGAACAAGACGGCATGTTACAAGTTTATCAAGTGTAATACAAAATAGCAATAAGGCAACTAGGGGACAAGTTTGGCATTCTTCAAAAGAGGAGTGAATATGTTTTTAAAGGGTCGGCAACGCGCATATGATGCTTCTGGTTCGTGGTATCTCTCGCGTAAACCGAGTTACTTTGAAGAATTTCATCAGAAAATACTAAAAATAAATAGATGGGTTTTCCGCCGTAAGTAGGTTCCATTGAGTTTACCTTCACTCTCACGGGCGCGACGATGCCTTTTTAAGGGGCCTTTGATCAGAATACATGAAAAACAAATTTATTTTTTCGAAAAAGCGTTATGTAATCTCTCCAAAGTCTAGGTATTTGATTAGTTGATAGACTTTAGTCTATATGATTAGGTCTATTAATTAAATTAGTATAACGTAGGTGATAGTTGAAGTACATATTAACCGAATTCTTTAGACGTCCATAGCTATTTTATGGACTATTTTTAGTGCTTTTAAATCACACTATGGGAAACTGTCCTTTTTAAACTGAAAAATGTGCAGTCCATATTTCACCATGCGTGCCGACAGAATTTAGACATATGGACTACTTTTTATCGGGCATGTATAGAGAATTAATTTTATGTATGACCCTAAACCAGAACAAACCGACTACAAATCAAGTTCACCATGGTCGGAATCGACCTCACGTACTCTTTGTCACTTTGATCAACGAGTCAACTACATACGTTGGTAGAGACTACGTAGAAGTCATTAAAGTTATTTATACTTACTTAACTTTAAAATATGAATGTTATTATAGTTTTTTACAATATAATCATCTTATATAGGATTTTCCAATAAATACTCAGTATCTTTAAACTAAATTAAAAACCTAATAGATTGTTTACTTATACGTGTATATAACATGTACCATCTGGACTTCGCATGGTAGCGTGAATACGACAAGTTTAATTAACAAGCTTCTATAAGATACCGTAGCTGGTTACCATCAGGTGAGACGTGTTTGTTAGCCAATTTAGTTGTACAAAAAAAGAGGAAAAGCCACAACTGTCGAAGATCTAAAAATTAACATAAAATATATCATACATGAGATAAAGAATTCATTATGTCAAAAAATTTTGGAAAATTTGACTTTCTCGTATTCGCACCAGGTAACATACAAAACCGAGGTAGTTCTTTAAGTGATGTAGTAAGTATTCCATAAATAAATCTAAAGAGTAAGCTTTCAAACAAAGACAGTATAACATAATTATTTTAATGTGTTTTTATTTAATTTTAAAGAGACACAGTTCTTATTGGAAAACCCTGTTACATATAAAAATCTTATGTGAGTTAGTGATTTTACAATTTCTCAATAACTTGACCAATTGAGCTCATGTTTACATTATATGTTTGTTTTATTGAGACGATGGTTTATAAATATGTTAGGATCCGATAGGTGGCACTGAGGTCGAGCCATAAACTAACGGAAAGAGAAAAGCAACGTCTATCGGCCCAACTAGTACATTTATAATATACTGAATGACTATAAATTTTATTATGTAATTTACCCCAGTAAAATTATTTACTATAATTTATTAGGTATCAATACACAGCAATTACAAAAAACAGGCTTACCACAATCTATACCATAATAATATAATAAAGCGGAAGAGCTCTTTTTGTTTGTTTGTTTAAACATGCTAATCTCTGAAACTACCTGTCGGATTCGAATAATTTTGTATATGATAGTCAGATTCATGATAAATAATATAGATTATCTAGCATTAGGCTACACCTCCAAGCTAGCCTTAAATATTGATTTTTGTTAAGTAAGTTGGAAGAAATAGCGCACCCTTTCTGCTTTATCCGCGTGCACTGGCGTAATGGTTAGTGATACCTAAAAACAATTTTCTACAAAAAGATTGCTCTTTGTACCTATATCTAAAAAAAGTCCGCGATACCTTATGCTATCTCTTATACATATGCCTCGATTATGTACCTATATCATTGAAAATTTAAAAGTGATTTATGAGCATTATTATGAGACATGGCGTATTAATCCTTACAAACGAAAGTTACTTCATTATTAAGAAAATTTTATGTAGATAAAAATATTATCTATGCTGAAGTATAATAAATCATCAAATAGCGATTTCTTTTAAATAACACGCGGGTGAAACCGCGGGGCATAGCTAGTAATAATATAAAATTAATATGACATGGAAAATCACTTTAAATTTACTTAATTATATTCTAATGATGTTACAAGATTACATATTAATACGAACGTTTGATGTCTTTATTTTTAAATAAATACTCATTGTATAAAAATGTCAACGGTAGCAGATTACTAGTTTAAGCATCGTTTCTATGAAAATTAAACTTTGAAACTCATTGACTAAACACATCAAAATATAAAAAAGTTGTTAAACAAATATATATTATTTCAAAACATAATATTATGTAGACATAGTTAATATTGTACGTAATAGTAATGTGTAATAGTACATTGGAACTTTAGTGGACATTACTTGTATTTTATTCAGAAGATTACCATAATTAGTGTACAAGAGGGTGGTGTAACCAGATCGCGACTTATTTGCATACGCGCAACAGTCCGAGCTGAGGTTCGGCCACTTTGGCACCCTCGGATGTTGTTGCAAAGCTTTCGTGGCTGAGTGCCTTAAGCGTTCGCCCCCAAAATCCCGGCAAAGCTGTGAAAGCCGTAAAGGATCCAGGGCCCCTAATGCTAACAGTATAGTCAGTTCGAAAAAAAAAAGGTGGTGTAAGAGTCAATTAACGTGCATCACTCACAGTCAATATCATCTCCTTCTAATTTTTGCTACAAAACAAAAAATTACCAAGTTCATGTCGGGCCACGTGCAGTTTAGGGTTCCGTAAGTGCCCGTAACAATATGCAAACTTAGAGTTGGGGGCTTTATTGAATGGAATGTTTGCGAAATTATTTCTCAAAATACATTTTATAAGTTGATTGACTGTTACTCGTTAATTTGTAAAGCCTACTTACCTCTGATAATTTTCCTTTTACCTTCATTATATATACTGCTACCATGATTTTTTTCACATATCCAAAAACAACAATTTAGCTGGCAGAGGGGGAACACTTGACTCTAACAAAATTTAGCACATTAAAGCTTAATATTTCGCAAAGGGATACCTGAATCGAAAAAAAGATTTTCACCTACGCGCAATATTTTTTATCGACCTATCCAACAACATCCCACACGATGGGATAGACGAGAAAAAAGAATTAATTCCCACTTTACGTGCAAGGGAGATAGATTTACAATTATTTTTTTGTAGATTTTATTTTATCATTTTGACGGCGTGTTTAATATGTGGGTATACCCATACCAAATTACATTTTTCTAGTACTAAGAATCTCTGAGCTAATCCGCGAATAGACATACGGGCATAACGAAACTGTAATGTTGAAATCGGAACTCTAAAAAGGAGAAAATAAAAAAATCTCATTAACAGTACAGTGGAGCAAACTTAACCAATTCCAATTGTCCAATACACAAGATGAAAAACTTTTTGTGACTTCGGTCGGTTGATGGGATTAATCAGTTTGTAATGTAATTCAACTACCTATTGGTTCTCGCTATAGTATTTTATGTCGACATCACGACGGTGACCGTTTATAGTGAAAACTATATAACTATGTTATTTGACATAAGGTACATACAGTATATAATTTTTTATATAAAACCAAACACGAAGATATCACTGCTGCTACAAAATATTATAGTATGAATACTAATGAAATTACTATTTACTAACCAGGGTCTTACACAAACATTCAATAACAACTTATTGTGTAGTAGGTACTTAAAATAGGAAATAACTACACGGAAGCTTTATTTTTAATAATGGACACTTGAAAGGGTCAACTTATAAAAACATAATTGAAATATGCACCTATACATTCAATTTTGTCAAACAATTGTTTTTCTTTGTGATAATAAGACAAAGAAATTCGAAAATTTATGTACTTTAATACATGTATAAATAAAAATGAATGTTAGTATCTATGTTCCTTATAGAGTCCAAAACGGCGGAACGATTTTCATATTAGCCTAGCGGGTGGTCCGATGAAGCTTGGTACTTAAGAAGAGTGATGTCAAACTTTAGTTTAATGTAAGAAAACAAATTGAAACAGCCAAATCAATCGTCATTAAAAATCTACTCAAATTAAAGTTCTTGATGATTTCTTTAATTTTTAAACAGCAATCACCTTGACTACTAGACTGAAAAAGTTGTCTAATAATTGTAATAATAAAATAAAATTTTGAATAATCTCTTACAAAGATTAATATTTCCTAGAACCAAGCAACCTTTATTACATCAAATTTTGCCCATGTTATCTAGTAATAACATGGATTATGTTGTCGATTATGTAAGTACAGCTGTATTAATAATTAAATACTATTATTATTATTTAACGGATATTAATATATTTTGTCAAAACCAATATCTTTTACGTAATACTGCGACAGAACGGTCAAAACAGGCACTCACCGGAATGAAAACCAAATTTTTTCCAACATGTCTTTTCTTTTCTATTAGGAATTCTTTACGAACTGCGACAACGGAGCAAATGCAATAATAGGTAATATTATTTAAACATGTATGCCAAATTGAAGCGAATCCCATTTCGAAAGGCATTTTCTTCAAGGACTCAATCAAAATATACTGGCCACGTCGTTCTAATGGCCAGTGAAATTTATATCGAACGATATATCTAATATGTTTCCTAATCAGTGAGGGCGTATCAACCGAATGAGATTATTGAGTTGCGTACGAGGTCGTTAAGATCACGACCGCGACTTGCCAATCCATCAGCTCGTAGACAATGCGATTGAAGCAAACCCTTGAGTACAAGTTGCAAAACGAATTCTTTAGCATCTTGCCGTCAAACACTATTTATTGGTAATTTGTGAATTTCGCTAACATCTCTGTAAGTCAACCTATATGAATGGTAGGTAATATAAAAAACTGATACTCCGATTGTAAGTAACTTGCCGTTTTTGTGTTCAATAAGGACATACAGACATACAAAAAAGTTGTCATATTCGTGTTCAGTGTTCTTTGTAAAACATCACGAATTCTGGGAAAAAAGTAAACAGGCAGAACTACAGAGTTATTATGAATATTGTTTTTTTTTATTAATTAGATAAGTATTTAAAAAATATGATAATTCATTTTATTTAAAAAAAATATAATTAAGGATTAAAATGACCCTTCTAATAAATTCTTAATTTGTGTATAGTCAATTTTAATATTAATATTTATAAACATTATATTAATTACATATTGTGTTTGTATTACTTAAACTCATTTAGCCATTAATATAATTTCACAGACTGGAAATATATGCTCGACTTATTCCCTCCTAGTATCTAACTTAAAATTTCGCTCAGCTGGTAACAGACGCCGACAGCTTCCAGATCAAGGTTTATTATTCACTCCATATTACTTTATTCATTACGTGACATTGTTCACAATATGCAAATTAAACTGGTTGCTAAGTATTACAAAAAACATACTGGCCATCATTATTATTATGATTAAAGTAAATAGCACAATGAACCATATTTTTGTTTTTCAAATTTATCAAACATCCGGGATGAACAACTTTGTAACTACTTTCCGTATATTACTTGCGTGATTATTATATACTAGCGGTGCTCCGTGATTCGAACGCGTTTATTACGTAAAAATCATTTTCTTCTCGTAATTTCATTTGTACTCATATTAAATAACTATTCTTATTGCCCATCAATTAAGGAATAAAATGTACTTCCCGTGTACAAAACTTCATCGAAATCGCGCCGATTCTGATAGCGTATCAATTATTTAATTATATTTAATTTAAAAGTATTATTGACGATTCTTATAGCTTACAATGAGCAATTGCATAAGCTTCTAATGTACAAAATTTCATAAAAATTGGACAATGCGTTTTTGAGTTAAATTCTTCTACAAACGGGCAGATAGATAAAAAATAGTGATATATTTTTTGTCTTTATTATATAATAAACGGGTTTGAAAAAAATTACATGTACAGACAGAACAATAAATTTATTAATATAGATCTATTAACAATTTATTAATGCTACAAGTACATTTTATATAAAGAAATGTGAGAAAGCTAATAATCTCAATAGAATATTTACTTTTTAAATTACACAGTATTCTAGCAGACGCAATATGAGATCACCGTTCTTCTCTGTTCCGATCGCGTAGGTATGGACAAGCGCCGAGCTGCGGTGTGACGATAACAAGGTCTCCCGAACTACCTAGAGCAGCGGGCACATGCACGAAGCAAGTCTTGTAAGTAAAAGTAACTTTTAACAATACCTTGACGGCGCCTGCGCGCTACGTACGTCAGTTTCGCCAACTCCTGCGCCGCGTTTCTACGTACCGCTGTTTTCCTTGTTTCGTATATCGAAATCGTCGCGGGGCCAGTACGCAAACGCAAAAAAATCTCACCTTTCGTATTTATCTTTTATGTTGTAAACGTCGGAAAATTGTGTTTAAAAAATACGTGAATTATTTATATGAAGTTGTTAAAGTTCATGAACGTTATCGAAAATTTGAATATTCGGTAGTTTTGTACCTACTTACATATAATATTGGATGTTACGCTCACGTCTACGTAAGTTTATAATCATTATTTACATTTTTTTATATAATAATAAATTTGAATAAACGAAATAGGTTAGTGTATCCGATACACACACATTAATAATGAACATAACGGCAACTCGGCTATTATTCAAGTTTATTAATGAGGTGATGAAAGTAGTTAGCGTTTCCCGCCTGCACCTACTTATGTGGTCACCCGGCTAGTTGGCAACTGACTCTTTAAGTACACTAGCAATTGGTATAGAACGGATTTCGAGCACTGTACACACGTGTTATATAGTCGACAGCTTAACCAAGTACAAGCGCCCTTCACGTGATACATCAGATATTTTTATATAAGAAACTATGACAGCTTTCTTGATCTAATAATTTATCGTTATTTCATAACGACCAACTAGATCACCGATATTACATCACGCGGATTATTACAAACGAAGTCCGTAGCAGACAGACTATTCAACTAAAATTCCATGAAATTTATTTCTATAGTCATAAACTTTCAGAATGCATTCTTTAATATTATTCTTTCGTAATTTGATTATTCGTATTTGAAGTTATTCTAATAAGAAAATCGTCGTATCTATTTAGGTCCGGCAAACTGATATCAAAAATATAATAAAAACCAATATATACTTAGTGGTTTCACATTGCTTATTATAAGAATCACTCTTACTCTCAAAAAAGGCATTAATCTTCTGGACCATTGTGTCATGCAGAAGGATTTAAGAAAAAAGAAGAATTCGCTTATGTTAGATTATAACCTGTAGACAACATTTTTATAGTGACTACAATAGGAACAAAAGTATCGTGTCGTGTAGAATATGTTACATATCATGAAAGGAATTTCGATTAGCATGCACCAGAAGTTCATTCTCATGAGATACACTACATCGAAAGTATACTATACAAGCGTCCAATAAATATTTAAATCACGAATGACTTGTATGTACAGCGATATTTTGCTTTCCCTATGTTATTTGCAATGCACGATGTAAAATAAAGCCACATTTAACTGTTGCTCCGTTTTTTGAATTAGTTTCCCTTCATAAATACGTAATGAGATTATAAAGTAAACTGTACGTACTAGAAGAAATGTTTGTCTATTTTTGTTTAGATAGAATTTTTGAGATTGTTTTGCCTTGAACAGTTCCTTGTCCGCAGCCTTGCATTGATGTGCAAAGATGTGATTATTATAAAACAAAATTATTTAATATTTCACTGGTTATGTTCACTATTATACTGTTTAGATATCTGGCAGAAAAGACACGCCTCATAAAAAAGATTTAGAATATACGCAATATCACATACTCCGCCATACAACATTAGGTGATGTTATAAAATATATTGTGTGCGTCAAATATTTAAATAATAAAATAAAAAACTTGAAACCAGAAAGCAGATTGAGTATGTTTTATTTATATCGTTGACACATATAACGATTATATACTAAAGTAAAAACTATTCCTAGTATTAAACTTGAATATAATTTCATAAATACTATTTACTACCGTAAACACTGTATTGTAAATAATAAAAATACCTTTATTGTTTGAATAAATGATCGAAGAACCGAGAAAAACGCTAGTGATGGCCTTTAAGTTAGACACTGATCATTTTTTTTTTATTGAGCAGTATAAAAATTAGGTGAAAAGTAAATGAATTGAAAAAAAGAAAATAATTTTAAAGTATCAATCAATCCGTGTATTGTACGACCTTTAAGACTGTGGCGAAACTAATAAATAACACGCGCACCCGTGCGTCTCGCTTCGCTAAACGCTTTCCAACGACCCCACGGTGTTCAGAAAGCCTGAAAACTTTGCCTAAAATAAAACAACAACAGCCTTGGTTATTATTGTCAAACCCAATTGAAAATACAAAAAGTAATCCCTATTTCCTACATAAATACAAATAGAAAACATTAGAGATACGAACGTGAGTTGCAAAACATCCACTGTTACATTTTAATAATGTCAGAAATGTTGTAAATATTACACGAAACGGTTATTAGGTAGATTTAAATTTAAATGAGAATAGATTTACGTCCAGCATAGCGACGCCTATGTGTTTTGTCAGCAATACCTATTGAATAACGGCAAGGTGTTTCGACAGGTGTTTAGCATTCGGCTGGCAAGCTGCGACGACCTCGCGCAGCATCTATGTCTGTCGACTTTGACTCATCCCGGCCTTCACTTGTTGTAATAACAAACAGTTTGACGGGTATCATTTTTTCTATGATAATGTCGACAGATACTCGAACTGTTGAATTACCTAATATATTTGCAACTTGTGTCCCTCAACATTTTGATGGATAGCTTGAAGACACGCAAACTTGTTTTTGTACTATGTCACCATAACAAATTCATTATTTCTTAGTAAAACTCTAGGCAATAAAATAGGTAAATTGTAATTGCAGTTATGGCGATTAGTTTCGTGAAATCCTTATACTGAAAAAATGTTAAGTATAGTTCTGTAAAGCATTACAGAATAATGTTTTTTGAAATTAGTTATACTTATTTTCGCGCTTTTAATAGAGGATAAAACTGAAGTGTGACATGATGAAGTTAGGCCATCAGTGATAATAATGTGAAATCATTTTACTGACATATTTTTTATTGCGTAAAAAACAATTTAACATCGTATTAATAACTAGTACAATTAGTAGTAAGTAATAATAAACCTTTATTGCTGTTCTTAATTATATAAGAAGTAAGAGTAGTAACATTTCGTTATGCCTTAAGATTTTAAATATGTTTACACTATATATGCGTGGAATAGTAAAATATCGGCTAACAGTCGTTAGTTAATCTTCTATAGTTTCTACAGCTCCTCTAAAGATTTCCATTCAGTCCTGTCTTTTGCTTTGCTTTGCATGTTCGATCAGCTACTTTTTTAATATCATCCTCCCATCTCATAGTCTGTCTACCTGTTTTTTTACCACCTCGGAGGTACAATTCCATTACTAGTCTTGTCAATTTTTCTTTCTTTTTGCTCATCGCATGTACCGTCCTTCTCCATTTTAGCTGTTTATATGATCATCCTTGAATATTGATTTACTTTTTATGTTTAATAAAAAACAGTAAATTGAATTTACACTATTATTATCGATGGCATTTATATGTCATTGAAAAATATTATATTTCTAGTTATTTCTCCATTCAGGACTAATTTGCATAAAATTATATAGATTTTACATTTAGCATATAGTAAAAAAAGTTTTACCTCTCTCTCTCCTGTAAAATCAGTTTATAGTGATATAGCCAGTTTTGCAGTATCACCGACGATATATTGTTATTATAGCAATACTTGTGACACAGAGTGTCATTTGCGTGTAATGAAGGCCGGCTGTCGCTCGGAAGACACCCTGCGAAGCGCCCACTCTGCGTGCATTGACGCAAGCGCATTCAGTATGAAGCAATTGCAGCATTACGTGCCTGTACGTGTCATCGCTCTGTGCAATGTCCTATTTCAATTTTCGTTAACATAATATATTTACACACATAATTTACACTTAAACAAAAAAAAAATTAACGTTTTTTACTAAATTGAAACGCGAGCGGTGTCACGGGCTCAGCTATTCTATATCTATATTATTACACTATAAAGAGGTACAGTTTGGATATTTGTAGGAGGTAATTCTCTCATTGATAGAAAGTTAAAGTGACTCATTAAATATTATATTGTAATTAATACGAACGAAATCGTGAGCGGATTCTAATATAATATAGTATCAAACAGATGATCAAGAACATTATTTATTTATATTCTAAATATTATTAGCGTTATCTTATATTTCTATCTATTTACTATTCTACAATGCATCTCTAAATGTAACGTGTACAGTATTAGCTCACTTTCTAATTTCACTAAAGCCAATTATTAAAGTCCAATGGCTAATAACGTCTGCATAAAATAAAAACAACACAATTACAATTACTATTTAACCATTCTAACTCTAGTACTTCTTCTATTTCGTATAACGGCAACGTGTGTAAGCAAGAGGCACACAATTCCGGTAATATCACGTAACTACAAGAGAATTTTTAGTAGTTTGCCTTTGATAATAGTCATAAATGTACATAAATATCAAATTTAAGAGCGTTACTGCTCTTGTCGGTGGAGCAATCTCCAGCTCTTCATACTCTGCCTTCCTCTTGACATCATGATAAGATGCGACGCCCATTTTTTCCTTCACTTGCTGAATGTATATTGTTTTGGTCTTCCTCTTCTTCTTTCCTTCAAATATTCCGTCTATTAGAGTTTTTATTGAACAGTTATCAATGTAGGTACCTAAAAATACTCAAATGGACCACAACGACTCAAGACAAATAATCTTTCTTGCATTACTCTATAAACAACTAATAATAATAATAATGAGCCTTTAACAGAGCGGCCGGACTCATAAATTAAGGTGCAATACAATAAACTGTTTCTTATACCAATGAAGAAGGGTTTGTGTGATAAAAATTGTTGTTGTCAATGTATACCAGTTGTTTGGTTGTCTTAATACAAACTGCAAACGGTAGGTACTTAGTCTGAAAATAAAGGGTCGTTGTGTGAGAATGCTCACCAAATATTATTTATTTCGTTGTGTGAGAATGCTCACCAGATATTATTTATTGTATCTAAAGTTTATATATTAACAGTAAATTAGGTGCATTCACAGAGCATATGTTTCTAAACGTAATTTATGTTCACTTATTAACTAAGATTAATTACCTAGTAGTTTATGCAACGCTTAAACCTTAATGCATTGTAGGAAACACGAAAACTCCCACAGCAGTTTTAACAAGAAAGCCACAATCTTATTAAATTGCTGTTTGAACTTCGATTGACTTTGAAGATTGGAAAAACTATTATTTATTTATTATATATGTTATATCCACGTGACATTGGCATAATTGTATATATTCACAAGTCGCCATTAAAGAATAAGAAAAATAATTTTAAAAGTACCTATATTTTATCGTTTTCTTCGCACAACAGATCCGCCGAGTTACTTTTGTTTCATTTTGACATAATAATCCGAATGAAGATCTGTCATGGTACAAATTTAAATACATAATTTGAAGATATTCATTACTATAAGTAATTAATAGTTAAGATAAACAATCACAGTTGTTGGTCACGCGACAGAGAGGCGCAGGTCGTCGACCTACTCGGAATCGTGTGTAAATACTTCAACGGTGACGGCCTCTGTACAACACACATACCCTTCCACATGACCATTGCAATTCAAGACCAACGTCTTTGCGAATAAGTCCAATTTAGAGGAAAGAATCTTGAAGTTTTTCCTTTGGAAGCAAAACAACATGTTCGTATAACCATTTATTTCGATCCGAAACTAACTTATTCCTGTAGCTTCCCCCTCGTTATAATATTGATATTACTGTAAAATTATCATTACCGTTAATACCCCCCGCCCCCCCTACGATACGCCATATAATTTTAGTCTGATTTGATCGCTACCATAATACATAATGTGTAGCACCTACCCTAGTGGTACGTTTAGGCGTGTCGCATTCTGGGATAAGCCGGTTTATATCAAGTAATCAAGCTGGATGGCAGGAGGGATCTGTACTCGACTTTGGTTGCGACCACCATGTGAAATGAGCAGAGATTCGGTGATGATAATGTCCAACGAAAACTTTAGGCACGTCAAAACCAAGTTTATTACAGCAAACTCAATACAAAAGAGAATCTATCTCTGCGTCACACTCCCTTCTTTTTACAATCTATAGTGCCAACATGATCAAATGACAAATTAAAACAAAACATATCCTAATTTTATAAAATATCAAATATCAATGAAATATTATTTAAATATGAATTTATAAGTAATACATATAACTATTATATTCAATAAACATATTAAAATAGTAGATATATTATTTAAATAACGTATTAGTAGAAAAAGTAGGTCATAATTACATGATCAAATAATAAAAACATATCTTAATTTTATAAAATATCAATTATAAGTTAAATATTATTCAAATATGATTTTATAAATAATGCATAATTATATTATCTTTAATAACCAAATATTAAATAGTAGATATATTCTTTAAATAACGTGTTGGTGCAGGAATCTTCTCATAGTCACAACATGATCAAATAATAACTTCAGCATAATCAAATAAATCACACGCAAATATTTCAAAACATCAAATAATTAATTAAATATGAAAATGTACATAATGTACATCAATAATAATGTAATGTAATGTAATAATGTGTCTACATCCAACTATTTAATAATTAATTATATATTTAATTATGCCTTATTTAGATGAAGAGCTGTTACAGGACGTTAATCCTTGTCACAATATCCCAATATATTAAATAGTAGGTATGATATTTAATATGGCGTGTTGTATATAGGAAGCCAGGCCTTGTAACACATATACATGGTGATAGTTAAACCCCTCACAATTTTAATGAATTTAATTCTTTTTTTTCAACCATTTTAATTATATTTGCAAGGAGATTATACCATTCCGAAATAATAGGCTATAAAAATTATAATACCAAAAGTTATAACATCAAAAAATCATAAAGTTACATAGTTAAAATATAATTACGAGATGCATATAATTACTGCTCATAGCATATTTATCTTATTATATTAAACAAGCCTACAGCGAACAAGATATTTTCTATAATTTGTTATGTATGTAGATGAATAAACAAATTATTGCAAGACCAGGTTAACCACATGTTTAACTCGTTGAGTTTTAAATAAAACAACAAACACCTTGACCATTAGAACCACAGAGGGGGTTTTTATCGAAACTATAAAGTACTTGTTCAATAGTGTTATTTTGCAAGACATGTAACTAGATAGCAAAGTAAGTAAACATTATCACAAAATCACTAGTTTCGTTTCAGTTACTGCGGCACGCAACAGTTTTCTGAGAGGTGATTTAACGTGCCTCTATCGCTATTTAATTAGTGTTTTTATGAAGAATTCACAATTATAGGATGCAATATAAGAAACACTTTATTAACAAAAAGAAAACCAACATCAGTTATTTTGAAGAGTTCCCTAGCATATCTTCAAAATCGATGGTTCAATGCCAATGAAATTAAAATCGAATCACCCTTGAAGTATGAAATAAGCATCATCTAAATCGATTCATAAACAAGGAAATTATGGCTGAACATCCATAAAAATATTTATATATACAATTGAATTAAGAACCTCCCTCCTTTTTTGAAGTTGGTTAAATACATTACCTATATTCCAATACTGATCGGTGGTGTATCGCGACCAGTACGACCCGCTATAGTCATGCTTAGGCGTGACGCGTTCAGCGATCCGTCGATGTATACCCACTAATCAAGCGTATTCGTAGGTACCCGACTAAGTCAATCTTGTAGGCCGATATGACAGAGGCGACAAGCGCCATATAGCTGATCTGTCAGTGGTCACAGTTGTTTTTAGATTGTACTGTACATACCATTAGACACAGTGACGTCACTTTCCGTACTTACAATAAATAATCTTAATAATATAACCTATGTCATATCTTGGCAAACAGGTTACCGTCTCTATGAAAAGCCATAGTAAAGTAAATAGGGATGGGCCCAAGTTCAGTAAACATTCGGTTTAACCGAAGTTCGGTTGAAGCCGAAGTCAAAATCAAAATGGTACAATAGTTTGTAATGTAGAAGAAATAAAGTGATGAATTAGTTGAACTTATCTCGGGATTAAATAAAACAAATTTTACTCCAATGCCTAATCAAATGAAGATGATATAGAGAAAAGTCTTCACCAACCCAATGAACTGTAAAGCTCAAGAACAAAAAAATTTTCATATAAGAAGGTCCACATCATTCTCATGTCAATCGTCATAGATATAATTTTAATCTTAACCATTAATTTTAACCGTGTCAAATCAAAGCTTCTAACTTTTGAAAATCTGAGTTATAAATAGTTGACTCATATTTTTTTAGTAATTAATTACTTGGTATGCAGACTTCGCCAGACACATAAATAGATTAATCCATGGTCTCCAAAATTGAAAATGGTTAGTTATCCAACGCTATAGTTTCTGCTAAGCCTTCATGACTTTGCCTAAAATATGGGTCATCGATTTTCCACTTGCAGAAAAACAGTATATGCTAGTAATAATAGTTATTGTTGTTAATGTTGTTAGTTAATAAGAATCCGGTGTAAATCAATATCGCTCAGCGCCAATGATGTATTACGACTTGAGTCCATAATGTGAATTGAATATGTTTGCTGCTTGAACTCGTTTTATGTTTACTTCTGAGATGGTTCGATAATGCACAAGTAGATCCAGTGCTATCGTTACCAGCATGAGAAATCATTAACTCGAGTGTGTTGGGGTCTGAGGAAGTAACAGGCAGAGGAGAGAAGTGAACGAGGGGCGCCTAAGAGAAATGGCAAGTGCAGCGTAATTTTTCTGTATACGTTCTTAGCCCCAAAAATGAATCAAACTTCGGCCGAACTTCGACTTCGGTATGATTTTGAACCGAACATTCGGCCGAAGTTCGGCTTCGGTATAAACCACATTCGGCCCATCTCTAATAGTATGTAATTTATCTAATATTAACTAGCAAATGCTATTATTAGTTTTCTTTTAACTATATATGTCTTAATTATTTAACTTTTCTAAAGAGTACAGATGTATTATTAGTAGTAAAAATTATTTGCACATTTCAGACGAAAAATGTAACATATACTAGTTAAATGATAGAAACGTCGCATGGTTTTTGGCTCATGTAAACACATTAAAATAGTGAAAGTGAACTCAGGCTTTGGGATTTTGCAACTATACAGCACACATAAACTTGGTATCTATTTTTTGTAGAAGGAAATTTTTTTACTTTTATAGTAATTTGCAGTACCTACATATTATTATTTCATGGCAGGCGTGTGCTTATAAATAATTATGCAAAAGCCAAGGGATTGCCATATTTTTCTAATCTTCTGAGTTGAAGCAACGTTTTAACAAGATGGCGGCTTTCTTGTTAAAACTGTTCAGGTAGTTTTTGTAGCAACTTAAAATTCATTCTTCTAGTTATTATTTAAAATTCACTTCACTGGTACAAAATAACCAAACTATGACACGTAAAATGCCACCAACACCACATAATATAAGACCAAATAACATACATAACTTTATGATTTTTTTTATTAAAAATTACGTAAGTAGTTTAATTTCACTTGATTTCACAATATATTTTTATATATTTATATTCTAAATATTTTTAAATATATATATTCCTGTTTATATATAAATAAATTAAATATTATTAATAAATCATACAAATGTCGATACGTGTTAAAATTTATCCTAAATGTTACTACAGAATAAACTAGAATCATATCAAATTCGGTCAAGTAGTTTTTGCGTGATTGGCTTACAAACCAACAAACCAGCCAGACAAAAATTTCAAAGATAAATGTTTTCTGTCCATGGTTCTAAACACCCGTAATATTTTTTCTCAAATAATTTCAAGTCTACTGTTTTATTATAAATATAGTTTATCGACTGTATAGTAATCATAATACTAGCTTTGATTAGTTTGCAATTAAATGGTCGTGTGTGAAATTGTATCCCCATATTATTGATGTGTAAATCTTTCCTCTCGGCTGCTGGATATTTTTTGCGAGAGTGATTTTGGAAAAGGGACGTAAAAGTGTTCCACGAAACCGGGAAGCGCGCGTTATTTGATTTGACCAATGAGCGCACGCTATTTAATATGACCAATGAGCGCGCGCGGTGGCGTAAAGATGGCTGTGAGATAGTGCCAACACTGCCAACCCATTTTGCGTGAGGTTGGTACCACGACGTATTGTCGACCAACATAGTGTATGCGTGTGTGTGACGAGAAAGAGAAAGGGAAATAAAGAAGGAGAACGCATCAGCTGTGCACTCATCTACAGTTATACAGTGTTGTGTATAAAATCTGAGGTTGTATTTATTTATGTAAACTATATTAATAATTATCTTTACTATTAAGCGTCTGAAAAAGTTCATCATTCTTAAAAAAATGCGAGTAAGTAATATGGAATTATTCGAATAAATATTTTAGTGCGCATCTTTTTCATATTTTTAGGTTAATTCCTGTCGTTGTCAATACAATGTTATTCATTCTAATTAAAAAAAATCTTGCCTTGCTTAAAAAAAAACGAACTAATTAATTACATGGGTAATTTTGTTTTTCTCTGATATATTCGACCAATAATGTGACGAATAAATTGACTTGACATATATTTCATCTCAATTTCATAGTAAGATAACATGTCAAATGTTACACATCATCTGCGGCTACTGTAAGGCTCGTTTTTAAAAAAAAAATATAGTACCTTTCAAATTCAACAAGAATTATTATAAGCTATTTTACAAAAACTGTAAATTTCTCAATGTATACGAATATTTATAGAGCTTAAGAGATTGTTTGTTTGCTTGTTTGTTGAGCGCGTTAATATCTGGAACTACCAGTCAGATTTGAAAAATTCTTTTGGTACTTGATATCGTTATAGGCTATAATTTCACGCTACAAATCTAAGGAGCGTAGCAATAACCGTAAACGTCAAACAACCTGGAAAGTTGTAGGCAAGTGCGGGAAGTGAGTACAATATTTGCAACAGAGATGCGTTTGCAGCGCGGTAGGTGATAGTTGATCAAAGAAATTTAACACGGTTAAAATCGTGAAGCATAGCTAGTTATATTTTATTATTAATTGTAAATAATAGTTTCTTTGAATAACATTGTACATTGTACGTCACAGTGTTCGATCTCGAAGTATAACACAGTCTTGCACAGACGAATTGTTATACTATTTGAATCCAGGTGATAACTTATCGCCTTCTACTAAGTCACGACTCACGACCTCACACAAATGTATGAACTACATATATGGTCCTTTAACTTTCTATCACTCACCAACCTAGTCTAGTGACATTTTCGAAACGACACGTTATTTATCATTACCCAAATAGCTTTCGTGACAAAACTGTTTTAATCATCGGGTCGTATATACTATGAAATAATAAATAACAGTTAATTATAACGATAAAATTGATAGCCACTCTACTTATTAATAGCGTATCCTTCGAATGAACTTAAATTATCTGTATTGTGTCCGTTCACTAGAAAAACAAAGTTAGGTACCTACTTATTAAGCAAACTAGCGGGCGCCCGCGGCTCCTCACGCATTTTAACCTACTTATTAAGCAACTAGCGGGTTCCGCACGCCTTTGTTACGCAGTAGTTATTGTTTTTTTTTTTTATAAAAATTTAAACTTAATATTATTACATAGCACCACAAAACCGTGTGATCGGTTTGACAGTGGTAATTTTACCTTTATTGTTTATTGAAAATTCTTATAGCCTATCAATAGACCAAGAACATAAGTTTCCCGTGTACAAAATTTCATAAGAATCGGTCAAGTCCTTTTTTGAGTTAAATCCGGACATAACAACTACACGAGAATTAGAACGACGGATTTTTGGGTATTATTAAAATGGCAACGTTTACCATGGCAAAGGTTAACATAACAACAGTTACCAAATAGATAAAACAATAATAATATATACGGATTAAAGAAATAATTAGTAAAAAAAACATGGTTTCTCGGACTACCTATACAATAATATAACACAAATTTAATTTAGGTGAAGAATTTTAGAAAGCTGGATTTTTCAATTGGTAAGTATGTGGTTCATGAAATCTATAAACAAAATCAATTTTTTTCACCATACTAAGTTTCAACCCTTATTTTACACCCTTAAATGATGAATTTTTATAAATTGAAGAGTACGTATGCAAAATTTCAGGTTAATAGACATATTACGCGTGCATAAATTTCGCTTTTATATACATACATAATTAAAATATTACACCCAATGTAAGAAACAATAATTTCGCAGGTTCGGTACCACATAAATTGTACACCTATTATGTAAGCAGGCTTAGGAGACGGAGTCGCGGGATGTTCAATTTCTCTTACCTTGGCTAACAAACTGAGCGGGAAGAATATAAGAAATTTTACGTAAGACATTATTTTTTTAAAGTAATGATACTGTTTTCAAAACAATATATGTCTTGTATATTAATGAAACTATTTTGGTGTGCATAGTTTTGTTCATTTTTCTTACTAGAAATAAATAAGTGTTCCGAGAAATTAGTAAACACCTACGCTAATAAGTTTTTTTTAAACGTACCGATACTCTATTCTGGGAATCCCTGACATACCTACTAGAACGACTTGAAACAAATAAATACGATATAACGTCCATTGTCATAAAAAATATACTTTGTTCTTCTTAACAATAATTTAATCTTTTAAATTTTGATTTTGACATTTAATGAAAACTTAAAAAATCTTACATTTTTAAACATAATCTTCATATATATAACTAGCAGCTCCGCTCGCTTGTACTAATAAAAAGGTTTATTTGCGCGGACCTTAATTATTTTTCTAAAATAAAAGTAGCCTGGGTTTGTCCTTATAACATTAGCTAACTGCCAATGAAATTCCCGTCAAAATCGGTCTAAAAGATAATCCGGAACAAACAGACAGACAGAAACTTTAAAAATTGTTTTTTTGTTTTAAGTACCATATATACTTTCATGGGTATTTAGTAAAAATCTGTTATTTTGACATTACGAACAGACACTTCAATTTTATTATATGTATAGATAGATATATGGGAAAATTGGGTGTCTAAAATCCCTATTTTAAATTAGCAAAATCTTATATAAAATGAGATAGATATTTAAACAAATAATTCACCGATTGTATTAAACTATTTTCATACTTACCCTGCTGGCTCAACGACCTAAAGTGAGTCATGGCCTCCGAGACGAGAGCTCGCCGTTTCTATTTCAACTATTTGCAAACGTGTAAATGTCATAGATTTATTAAACGGATATCAAGTTTGACACAGCCGTCTGCCAAGTGGTTGCACCTTTGACCTTGGACGTACCACTTTCAAAATAGCCGCATTCCATGAATATAGCACTGTGATATTCTCGTGACTTGCTACCTCCATTGTTCCTACGTTGAACTCGAACATTCTTGTCATGCATATTCATTCTTCCTTAAATCTTAGACTTACTCCTCACCTCACTTCACCTATTTTTGCCACACAGCAGCTGTTCTCGCGCTGCTGTATTCCGATTTCAAAGGCATGGTTGGCAACACGAACTAGCACATTAGGCGTTCTAACTCAGTCCTCGGGACCAACAAACTATTAGTGACAGAGGTCCTATATGAGATTATTTTTAAATAGTGCTGTAGCTGTGCTGTTGTAGTGACAACAACTAAAATAACAGGGAAGTCGAACAATCCTAGACCCTTTGAGAAATGTTTTTATAGTACCAGAATATAGTGAGAAAAATATAGAACTATAGATTTCTATTGAAATCGCCAAAACGTCGCGGGCTGAGGTACCTTTTCTTGGGAAGAAAACCTTTGTCCAGCAGTAAGATATTTACAGGCTGGTAGCTTTATAATTTACAGATTTCTTTTTAAAGATGAACCTCGGTAATGCTTACTGCATATACCAAATGTTAAAATATAACATGTAATGTGTATTATACACCGCATACAATGTTCATTTACTTTACGCAGTAATAATCTACCGGGCTAAATAGCTCTATAGTGACGGCTACCTTCCGTCAGGTGTAACAAAAAGTTAAAATACAGAGGCGGGCAGAAGTTAAAAAATTCGTGACTAGCGTGAGTGAAATTCGTAGCGAACGCGACCGCGACGAGGAAATTAATTGACTTTTTGAAACTTGTCTGTTTTTATTTCAGCGTAGATTTTAACAAACCGCGGCCGAGTTTATTAAGGCGTTTTGAACTAATAGTTGAAGTGTTCTTATTATAATTTGTTTTGATATCGCATATCGGCTAACAGTATTTTATTCGATTTTCCCGCAAGCCTCTTCGCTGTGGTGAAATTATTTATAATGATAAAATGAATAAAAATATCCTACGCTGCGTTCGCAACTTTGCTTCGAATATAAATCTTTTAAATTTTAACTCGAGGAGATAAAATTTGAAAAGATTTTATAATAGGTATTATCTATATAAATAAAAATTAATGTTGCTAAGCACAAAACTCGAGAACGGTTTAACCAATACGGCAAATTTTTTTTTTTCTATATTCCTTAATACTCTCATGATTTTAATTAAAAAAAATTGCGTGGACTACACTAAAAACAATTTCTTTTCACATAAAAACTAGCTGTCAAACAGTTGACGTAAATTGCCAACGTCAATCTAAAAAAAAAGCGCCTTTGAATTATTTATGGTATAAATTATATTATTAATTCTTCAGTGCGGGGCGGTTCTTGTTTTTTTTTTATTTTCACTTCTCTTGAAAACCAATTGTGTGTTCCGTGTGATTACGTTTAGACCCATGCCGCAAAACGTGTCTGTAATTTCTTCAAAACCTCAGCAAATACAAACAATGTTTCCTATAATTATATTCTACAATGACCATAAATAAATCACAGGGTGAGTCTTTCAGTATTTGCGGCGTTAATCTTGAAAACCCGTGCCTCTCTCATAGACAGTACGTTCTACGTCTATGTTCTAGTCTACGAAATAGAAAACTTATTTTTGTAATAATCCTCGTTTATTGTTGAGACTTAACGTGATCACTCGGAAATACGTTATATTTATTTAATTTTTACCATTAACTTTTATTATTAAATTTTATTAACGATGTCTGTCCGGTCAGCTGGTAAAGTATATAAAAATCTTGTGAGCGTATGTTAGCGATCGTATAACTTCTGAACGACTTGACCGATTGAGCTCATATCTACATACTATATTTGTTTTATCGAGACGATGATTCATAACTATGCTAGGACCCGATAGATGGCGTTGTGGTTGGGCCTTAACTGCTGGAAAGCGCAAAACAATGTCTGCCAGCCCTCCTAGTAGTTTTATAAGTTATCCTATATAATATATATCTACATCTATAAATCTATACTAATATAATAAAGTTGAAGAGCTTTTTGTTTGTTTGTTTAAACGCGCTAATCTCTGCAACTACCAGTCAGATTTGAAAAAATCTTGTTGTATATGATAGCCAAATTCATCGGTAATAGTATAGGCGATATGACCCTAAGAAGCGGAGCAATAACTATGAACATCAAGCAATCTGGCAAACTGTGAGCATGTACGGGAAATGGAACAAGGCTTACACGGGAACGTTGAAGGCGTCGCGACGCCGTGAAGTCTTTGTCAAATAAATTTAACACGGGTGAAACCTTGGGACACTGTATTATATAAAAAGGAATGAGTATTTTTTTATTTGTACTCTATCCGTTCTTAAGCCGTTCATCCGACTGAGATAAAACATTGATGAGTTGTCGTGCGCACGCTCGCGAATGTTTCTATATTAGTATAATCAGTTTAGAATAGATGGCACATAAGATTAGAATAGATGGCACAAAAACATTTTCAAGAGAACTGGAATAAAGTTGCGGGCAAAAGCTAGTGGAATGATGTAGACGTCACTAAGTATTTAAAACCACATCAGCTGTGTAACATTGCTTCGCTAAGCGTGTTTTATCGTCCATATCAGTACAGATCGTGGTGAATATTCTAAAGAATTGTTTGGCCTTATTCCATCACTTACCTTCCACTACAGAACACCGCCGATCTAATGGGTACACGATAGCACCCATCATGGCACGAACAAAGAAATTTGCAAATTATTACCTTTTCTGTACCGTGCAGATGTGGAATAGTCTCTCAGTCAACGTATTCCCTCCCTTCTATGATTTTGGGGTTTTCAAACGAGGCGAGAAGAGCCACTTCAGAAGGCCGGCATGACATCGAAGATTGCCGATGAAATTTGTGTCAGCCACTGTAGCCATTGTTTGTGGACTCTGTCGTACTTACCATCAAGTACTAAATATAATATCAGGTTCGAAATATAGTTTATTTAGAAAATTAAATTTATTTTTTTATTATACTATTAATATTTTGTTACTTTTCTAGATTTATAATTTTGTGTTTACTTTTTTATATTTTTATAAATTTATGTATTTGCACTAAACACTTACTTTATCCGCAATAACGGTCGTTTTACCTGGTTAGCTGGAAGAAAATGATTTAAAGCATTAATCTCGCAAACAAAAAATTTCAATAAGTGTAAAAACCGTGAAATTATGACCTCGACTTGGTCGATAAATTATACAAACTATTTAATGCTTTACATTTTACATAATAATAAAACACTTGGCAGAGTAACGTTACAATATAACATTACAAAGGGAACAACACTCTACACTGTACTCTTCGACTGTAAACTGTACAGGTATTTTGCCGATAGAGTATAAAAAAAGAATCAATCCGATTCACTTCACAATCATTACACAAATAAACAAAACAATTGTACATTTTACAGTGTAAAATGGTCCTTAGTTTATTGTATAAGCAAGCCTTAGCATAATCGCAAATCATTTAAATGCCATAAATAATTTAGTGCGTTAGTGTTTTCTCTATCGTACTGGTTAAAAATACCAAGATCAAAATATTCAAAGGTCAAAGCGTCATCATATCCTTTAACAGTTGTTGTTTGTTGTTAACTTGTAAGCATAATTATTTTTAAGATAGAGGTATAATAATCTGAAAAATGTAATAAAATACGGTATGTAACTTAATTCATGCCCATGTTATCCTTGGCATTTAAGTAAATAAATCATTTTCATTGATGATTTACGAAATAGTTTCGAATGATTAAAGTCATAAGTATAATCAAAGTAAATATCCTTTGTTTATACTTGTCTATATACGTGTCGCCTTGAGACCGACAACATATTTGCGGCACAACTTTGCTAGCCAGGTGTGCGTGAAAGCATTATTGTACACTCCCGTCGTGTGTTTTTTTTGCAGTATAGGGGATACCAAGTTAAAACATTTTACTTTAAAAGTGGCGAAATATGTGCATAGAGTTTGAACGGTGTTAAATTATCTACCAGCTGTGCCTAAGGCCCCGTCCGCGTGGTAATTCGTGTATTGAAATTCAATATCGGTGAATTAATCGTACTTCGTGCCTTGTTAATGTGTATGGTTGTACTCACGGCTAGCATTCAGCCTTTGCTCATACTCTGTGAATGTCTCTTACTTTTTAGGAAGTCATTTTTGCAAAGTTCTATTACACAAAATGCCATTTTAATTATATGCAACAGCAAAAATACGTTTATATTCTATAGCTCGCTAAATGTACTGACAACTTTGTTAGGAGCATACTATTTATATTTTAAATAGTTTGAAAAGTACTAGTTTGACATGCCGAAGTAGGAATCTAGATGTGTATATAATCAAAGTAAATATCATTTAACTATCATTTGATAATGTCATATCAATTGAGTATATAACTTAATTAAAATAATATAAGCTTAATAGTGTTTTTTTTAATTATGAACGAATAGAACCTCTTTGAACCTCGGCCGAAATCAATAAATAGTTTTCAGTGATCATCGAAACTTATGCGACACAATTTCAAATTTTAAAACGATGATGGTTATGAATAATCCCTGTTTCATTTCATTTCGTTTCATTAGTAATGCGCCTGGATGTCATTTCGAAGGATATGTGTTCGAATTTTAAAGTGAGTGAGTGTAGTACTAGCTTATAGGTTTGTTTTCCGGCGGTCGCATTTCAAAGATACTCTATTCTCGGTTCTCCGGCCGTTCACGGGGTTTGTTTCGTAGGTCAAAATTTTGCAGAACGAAAACGTTGGAACCAAACACGTACCGTACTTTCTATTACAGTAACTTCCCCATACACATCATTAGTCCTTCGATCTGTTTCTGCAGCGCTGATGCCACGGTGGAACTCATAGTCTATATACATATTATTAATTGTTTACTTTTATATTAGTTTTATTTTTCGCGTATTTTTAATCAAATTATTAATAATTAAAACTATTTGTCGTGAATATGTTGACAGTCAAATATCTAAATTATTCATATTGGCATCAGGGTTGCCTAATTCACATGGTAAAAAAATGAGTAAGTCGATAGGTTTATAACGCACATGTTTTTTTAAATAGGATTTGCCATTAAAATGGCCGCTCTGAAAAGTACGCGTTTTCGACTTGTAAACGTATTGCCGCTTTGTACGGATATATGAAATAGAGACTGAATTAGAATTAAAACAAATCAACTATAAAAAGATGAAATATGTCAATATCTACTCGTACTTGTATCATGTTAGTATGTGGGAAATAACATAATTCAAGCGTGTCAGATAACGTTCGAAGCGAGATATTTTCTATAAAGTTAAGATAGGCGTGGTTAGGGTACAATTAACCTACTATTTCCATTTAAGTACGTTTTCCTGAACATGAAACATGTCGAAATAATATTATTAACTATGATGTTATTATGCTTACCTGTAATAGGAGTATATTTTCTGGAAAAGATAAATATTGTAAAAAGTAAAAGGAAGATAAGAAAACATACGACAGTAGAGTCCACAGTGGCGGATTTTCCTTAAAGCCAACTAGGCCCAGGCCTAGGGCGGCCAGATATTAAGGGCAGCTAATCGTGACAAAAATATACTACTTAATGCGAACATGTGTCGACAGTAAATAATAGTACACTAAGCCTTAATATGGTGTTATGTCTCCAGACACGGAAAAAATCCAGTTTGAATTACAATGTTGACATCGTAAAACTGCAGTACTTTATTGCCGTTTACTAAATTACAAAGGTTTTAGTAAATTCATATTATATATACGTCACAGTAAACTTTGTGCTGAGAAGGGGGCGGCTGGTACTACATGGCCTAGGGCGGCCAAGACTGCTAGTCCGCCTCTGAGTGCCCAATCGAATCGCAACCACCACAAACCAGCTGCAACAACTGCCTTAATGGCACACTTAAGGCGAGTTGCATTTCTTAATCAGCTTAAGTATGTATATCCAAAGGATGGTGGTAGGGCTCTGTACCCGACTAGGTCGTTACCACCATGCATATGGTGATAAGACCATCGCTCTTTCTCTTTCGGTTTGTTGCGTTTCGGAATCAGCCAATGTATATCCGGCTTGACAACGGCGACCGTCAATACATTGCCGATCTCTCGGGTATTTGGGATTGTACTAAATTTCTCATCAAGCACAGGAGGCTGGTACAGCGTACGACATTGTATAGAAATATATGTAAATTTTTCTTTTATTATCTTTGCAAATGATGTGTTCCTCATATTTCAACCTATAATTATGAATTTCTCATAGAACACTAATTAAATAGCTATTAAGGAACATTAAGTCACCTCGCATAAAACTATTGCGTGCGTGATAATGTTTAAATACTTTGCTATCTAGTTACATGTCTTGCAAAATAACGCCGTTGAACAAGTACATTGTAATGTCGATAAAGACCACATTTGTGGATCTCGTGGTCAAGGTGTTTGTTGTTTAGTTAAAAACTCACCGAGTAAAACATGTGGTTAACCTGGTCTTGTAATATTTTGGTTAATCATCTACACACTTAAACGATAGAAAATCTTCAATTTATAGCTTATGATTATTTGATGTTATATTAATAATTTTTATATTACATTATTTTGAGATGGCATATAGTTACAAATCCTTATGGCTACTTATATACTCCTTAACTTATAAGCTTTCTCATATTTATAGGTGTCAATGGTGATGAAGTGATGATATTTTACATTTATTAATACAAAAATATTATAGATAATTTTATAAATTATGAGATAATGGGCTTTTAGGATAATTATCTGTAATTACATGTTTTTATTTATTAAATACGTAGTTGACCTTCAATTATTTCCAAATAAAATTTTACAGTTGTAAAACTGAAGCTGTAAATTGAAAATTTAATTATATATCAGCTTCACGTAATATTGACAACCAGAGCTAATTGCTAATTTACATTAACTAAAGCGTACTCTATTTATAATGAAGTAGCAATAGTTTCGACGGCTCCCACGCATAAAGTCGAAACACATTTTTGAGTAAAATTGTATTTTTGTGTCATTAGAACCATAATATACCGTATTAAACATTCCTGAACCCTAATTACTGAATTACTGAATACTAATATCTTCTATAAATTATGAGTTTTTGAATTACACAAATGAACTATATCAGTAACGTTTACAAAAATAGCTCTCCTGAAAAATATCGTTTTTTGCCTTACGACCTTATGCGTGGGAGCCGTCGGTTTGCAAATTAAATTCGAAACGGTGTTTACGGATTAAAGTCTAACAATATTCTTAATCGATCCACTCAAGGTTGCATTTACGACTATCAAATTTATTGAAATTCTTCTTTAGAAATTCTTACGTTACAAAAGAGTAAACTATAAACTAATAATTAATGGCGATATCGATTCAAAATAAAATAAAATAAACAACTTATAATATCTTTACCTTACATTTCATTTAAATAGAAAATAGATGTGCATTCTACCTCATGGTCACTGTAGGTACTCTATAGCTATTTATAACCAATCTCAAATGAGATCGCAGTTCAAGGCCAGTCAAGAATAGTACTCCTTAAGTTGTACTCCTGAGGTACAACTGAAAATGCCTGTATAATATTTCGTGTTGCCAATCATACGCACCATTAGGATCGAAACAACGTCGCGAAAATAGTTCTTTTGCGACAAAAAAGGTCTGGCGATAATACTTTCGCAGTAGCAATTTTTACATATTCGACCACTATTGAAATCAAATTATATTCTCAGATTTTGCAGCTTATTAAACCTCAAAACTATGTGTCGTGTTCTGTATTATTAATTATTAATATAAATTATTTAAAGCCTTAAACATTAGACAGTTATGTGTTTAAAGAAAAAAATGCGTATGCGAAGATCGTTTAAAACGGTTGATTATAATAAATTATTTTATTTAAAAAGTTTAATTTAATAAAACATTATTTAATATTATACTTACTTGATTGATACTTTTTGCTCCTGAAATATAACAAATTAGTGCTTATTAGTACCCACTGAGTAATTTTATTAGTGATCGATGTGAGCCTGAAACAATTATCTAAAACGAATAAATAATACAAAAGAAATGAACTGAGAATAATAACTGAAACATTAAAATGTACTCTACGTTTATTTTCCTGTCTCTTGTCAAATTTTTCCGGCATGACAGCGGCGACCACCGATGGATTTCGATCTCTCAGTGGTCGCCGTTGTATTTGGATTGTACTATGCTTACCATCAGTACAGTAAATGCGCCGCTATAATGTGCTACTATAAAAAATATATATTCGCAAATCTATTACCTTGATTTCGGCTCTGCGTTGATGTCTCTTCAGTTGCAACTTATTCATTAGTATAACCAGCTTGATTTGATGAAAAGGAATGACGTATTTATGTTTACAAACATAAATCGATTCTCAACATTGTTTTAAATAAATTCGCGTGTATTATTGCTACGTTTCATCTCTCATACTTTTACAGCTTATAATTATAATAAACTACGCATGATATGGTCTTAACACAACATTCTATAGATATCTTAAATACCTCTCGTGATATATCATGTTCCAGTGACTTATTGTTCAATAACTCCAAGTTGGTTAAGCAACACAGAGAATACCTAGGCACTAGATTTAAGGAAAATATTGCTTTTTAACTTCTCTGTCGCATAAAATTTTAAAACATAACTAATACTATATAGCATTAGGTAATCAAAACAACGACTAGTAGATTTTGCAATACGGAACTGAGATTGGATCAGCTCCATGTAATTGAGTATAAAACGGCCTTAATCTTGTTTCGTCAAGGCCTACAGTCCATGAGTAGCTTTACGACGAAGATGCCTGCAAATACCTGTAAATAATATGAATTACGATTAGTTTTGCTAATGGATTGCACACATGCTGTAAGTGCTATTTGTACACGAAATTACAGTCTACGATAATATACCCAATGAAATAATGATTAGTAAGTAAATAAAAAATAATTTTATATCATTATATACCTTATTTTTCGACTGCTGATTACAAATCATAACAGAGTGAACAGTAAGGAACATAACCAGAAATAAAAGTTAACTAAAATATGTACGTGGAGATATATTATCGAAAAAGTTGGATCAATTTTCATTAATAAAGTAAAAAACGGCGAGTTATGTATGATCTCTATTGGGAGGTCTTTGCCAAGGAGATGATTACTGCGTATATCTATATAACCTACTTTAATATGATATGTATATTAAGAATAACAAAAATGTTTTTTTTAATTGATTATTCTATTTAATCATTTAGAAAAGTTTATTAACAAACTAATCCGTTTAACGCTATATGATACATAGAATAAATTAAAAAAATAGATTGTAGGTAGTTCAAAATATGAATTTTGGTCTGGTTCTTTCTACGCTATTGTAACATGTCAAATTGAAAAACATGGCGATGCCTTAGCGATCTGTCTCGACATAGCTAACTACTACTGTACTGTAATGTAGTTATAGAGTTTAGTGCTGTGAACTTTTTCCAAACCATGGGTGCGGCATACGTACTTCCTAAAAGCTCGTATAAGTAGATCTCTAGCTGTATACAGAGTGCAGAATACATGCTTTTATCAAGGGACGTGGTTCGCAACCGCAAACGCCTGCCTCACAATGCCTGTAAACACTGTAGTTCCACAAGGCTCTGTATTTACACCAACTCTGTTTTTTCTGTATGAAAATGTCAATTTAAGACATTTTAAAAATTTTCACTATACCACTTGAGGGTACCACACAGTAAATACATAGAACAAAATTGACAAATAAACTAAATACATATACGCATAGTTTTTCTTTTTAATAAATGAAACTTTATATGCACATTTAAAGTACACATATAATATGCACATATGTGATTACATATGGTGCTGAGACGTGGTCGCTAACTATGGGCATCATAAGAAAGCTCAAAGTCACTCAAAGGGCAATGGAGAGGGCTATGCTCGGAGTTTCTCTGCGTGATCGAATCAGAAATGAGGAGATCCGCAGGAGAACCAAAGTCACCGACATAGCCCGAAGAATAGCTACACTTAAGTGGCAGTGGGTGGGCCAGGTAGCTCGTAGAACAGATGGCCGATGGGGTCAAAGAGTTCTCGAGTGGCGGCCACGTACCGGAAGACGCAGCATGGGCAGACCCGCCACAAGGTGGTCCGACGACCTGGTAAATGTTGCGGGCAGCACAGGACCGGTCGTTGTGGCGATCTTTGGGGGAGGCCTAGATCCAGCAGTGGACGTATTTTGGCTGAAATGATGATGATGATATGCACATATATTTATAGTTAGATCACGGAATTGCATGCACTATGACAGTCCAAGCCAAGATTCGGCCACTTTGGCACCCTTGCTCTAGGTGCCACTTTTCTCTCGGATGAGTGCGTTCTGCGCTCGCTTCCGAGCCCGGTGAAGCGCTAAAGTTATACCGGCCAACAGCATAGTCAGATGGAAAAATAAATCAACATATAAGTAAACATGCATGCAAAAAATGTCCGTTTTTACTCTTACTACTCCTACTGCATTACTCCTTCGATTTTCGAGAAAGCGGGAAAGCCTCAGTATCCTTGGCCTGGATGTTTACGGCTACAACAACTCTTCATCTTTACTACGTCTCGGGGATAAATATAATAAAGTGTGATGGATTGACACCCAATCAGCTATACATTCTTTGAAAAAACCGCAAAAACCTCCTTGATGCCCTGGATAGGATACATAAACTAAAAAACAATGGGTATCGCAGACTTTACTAAGAAACCGCTTCAGCTGCGTAGAGGCATAGCCTTGCTGAGAGTATTCTACCGTCTGTATCATGACGAGTGACCTGAAGAGTTGTACAACTTTATTCTCTCTTCTTCAAACCAAACTAAAATCACTGAGCCACAGCATAATGACAGCCTCCATCTTGGCTCAAACAAAGAAATTCGCAATATCATAATTTTGCGGTACGTGATTCTATGGAACTTTCCGTATTACAGCGACGACTGGGGATGGTTTATCGATCTGTCGGTGATTGCTGGTTTTAGATTGTACTGTGCTTATCAACAGCCATAGTGTCGTCACTTTTCCGTGATACTACAAAAATAATATTTTTATTCATGAAGTAACCATGTCATATTTTATGTATGTTTTTAGGGTTCCGAAGTTAGTTTCGTCATGTCCGTCTGTCTATCCGCGGCTTAGCTCAGAGATACTTAGTAATAGTTATAATTTGTTATAGTTAAAAGTGGTATAGTTAAAAATTATAATTTGATACGGGTTGTAATTTGAAATGGGAAAATAAAATAATGAAAAAAAAATAGGGTCCTCCTCCTGAACGTAAAATAGGGATAGGCCGTTCAAAAATATTAAAAGTGTGTAAAAATCGGATACGTGAAAAAATTCAAGGCTAGTACATATATCGAAGTTAAAAGGAATAGGCTTTACAAGTTAACGAGTAATAGTCGAACAACTTATAAAATGTACCTATAGAAGTAATTTCGTAAAAATTCCATTGCGAATTACTTTAAGCTAATTCCCAAGTTTGTATATTGTGACGGGCAACTACGGAACCCTACACTGCGCGTGGCCCGACACGCACTAGTCAATGCTTATTAAATTTGAGTTATAAAAAAATGGTAGATTTAATATTACCGCAATCCTCAGTAATCTCATGAATAAGATCATATATTAACATACAAAATAAATACGTTTGTTCATTGCTATTTTAAAACTATTATCCTTACAAATAAATTAATTAGTCTAAGAATTTCGAACTGGTTATGATATTCACGTATTGAATGAGTATTACGATCGCGGTAGGTGAACAGTTATTGTATTGTGTGATTGGATATTATTTGGCAGTCGAGGCCAGTGGAGGCGTGAGCTACTCGACCCCGCAGTATGCCTTCAAACTGAGGCTTTGTATTAATTGGACAATAGCGTTGGTCACCTACAAAACGTCCAGACATCAATTGTTGTTCTCATCTAAAGGGTCATGTTTTAATTGTGTATAATTGTATATCTATATTAATAAATCTGTAGTTATGTCTGTATATGTAATATATTAATTTCTTGATGGACTTGTTGTATAAAGGAAATACATCACGAATATGCCCTTAAAAAATGTGAAAATAAATACTACGTAATAAACGCATGTGGAGTCATGTGCGTATCGCTAGTATATTATAATTTCAGTACGATATAGATTCATTTAAGCAAACGTAATGACACTAATGACCAATACTAAAACTTCTAATAAAATTCAAATTAACTTGAATTTTATCATAATAAATGTAATTGAAAAAGTATATAATAAGTTATATAAGTATAAAATAAGGTGACAAACAAGCATACGGCCCGCCTGATGGTAAGCGGCTATCGTAGCCTATGGATCCTTATAATACCATAGATATCAACTACCGCGTCGCCGACGTTGAACCCCCTAGCCCAAAGACCTCTGAAAACTCTACTCACCGCAGGAACACAATGCTAGATTATTTAGCTGCGATCTTCTGTAGGATGGATGTATTCCACTAGTCGGACTGCCCCAAATAGAGAGAAATCTCCAAAGAAATTTCTCTGTGCCTTACCTCTAATATACAATTTATTAATTTAGTTTATTTTAATTACAGAAATGTATGTGCTTATGACATATTTTATCATTCTTAATATAACCTTTTGTATTATTGTTTTTTGGTTCTGCTGGGAATTTCTTTAATCATTATAATTATTAATTTTTTGATCATTAAATAAATAAAAAATATAAAAAATCGCCAATTTAAACATAAAGCTTATGTTTATGTTTTATAAATTAATAATCTAATTCTTAATTTCTCTGTACATACTGTTCAAAGTAAAAAAAAAGCAACAATTATCACGACGAGGTCAAGGTCTTCCTAAAACATCCGTTTAATAAAAACGTATACAAATTTATCAGGTTTTGTATTATAAAGGTGATGTCAAAGACACAAAAATACTTAACAACAAAGTTATATCATAGGCTGTCCGTCCAGGCGGGCGTAGCTGGCATTAACACAACCGGTCGAATGGCATTCGTTGACTTATCACAAGTAGCAAGAACATTATCAACCCAATGAAATTATCTGTTTATTTCTCTAACCACCATATACTCGTATATACCTGTATTATAAATCAATCACAAATATAAAAAAGTAATAATAATAATAACACTAGCCTGTAAGTGTCCCACTGATAAGCAAAAGTTTCCGAGGAAAGTTATGGGCTTAATCTTCTCGCCAGCCCACGATCTGTTCGTAATTTCAAACACTGAGAAGTTCACAGACCTTTTTTCTCCACATACTGTGATGCTAAAATAATATTGCTCAAGCGTTCGGGTTTCCTCGCGATGTTTACCTTCACCGTCAGCCCGTGGTGTTGCCAATCCAATTTATTAAATGTACGCGGATTCCGAAAAACTTGTTGTACGTCGAATCGATATTCCGCTGGTCTAAGCCAGTTAAAACTTTTCCGAATATCGCGGCTTTCAGTTATTACGAATATATTTAATGTGAATGAATTTTTAATACAGTTATATTAAACATTGCGCTAAATTATTTAAAGTTGACTTTGTGTTGTCGAATACAAATCTAAAGTAAAATTAAACAATTTAAGTTGAAGGTTAATCAAACATGTTACACAACTTGTATGACCTTTGAAACGACTTTATCGTCTCAGTACATCTCTATATTTATAATCAGTACTTGAAAATCTACGAAAATCTGCGTTTGCTTAAAAAGTATTAATTGTTACTTTTCTGAGTAACGCTCTGTAGGGCCCTTATACATCTTCACAGGACTTTGTGGCAAATGCAGAAAGTACTCAGCCGAAATGGCAACAAGCGCAACGATGCCAAAGTTAATGAAACTCAGCTTGGGCTGTTGCAGTGCATACAATTCCGCCAATTGCATCTAATTACAGTATATAAATAACTAAAAATATATGTATAACCTATACAATATGCATAATTCATCTGAAATTGTTTTTCTAAGTTTACCTGTGTACAATGTGTTTCTTGAACTAGTAAATATTCAAGTAACGTGCAATATAATCCGCACACAACTATAACCCGCCTTATAATTTACTTGAAACATTTCATAAGTATTTAATCGTTAATAAAGAATCTGTTTTTCATTCCAGGTTATGCGTAAAATCTATGGAAGTAGTAAGGTTTTGCTATGAGGTGACAGTGGTGTCAAACGAACACAATGCGGGCGACTTCGCAAGTCTCGACAAAGTAACAAACACGGCCTCATTGCACTTAACCTACTGAGTTTGAAGTAAGTATACACCTAAATCGATTCACCGTTATCTCTATAATATCATTAAAGTGAAATGATATTCTTTAGTTCATTACGTATGAGTTACCCCAAATTCAAGCTAGTATTAGATTTAATCTGTAAAATGTTTTTTTTTTTCAAACTAACTGCAACATAATTGATTAACCCTTATAAAGAAAAGACATTTAAAATAACTTATTTGACTATAATTTTATCATTACAGCCTAACTATGGAATATCGTAATGATAAATTTGTCAAGGTTTGCTTAATTTAAGCCTTTATAATTTGAAAACAAAGTTCAAATTGATTAAGCAGTTTTAAAGTGTTGCGTATTTAAATATACAAAGCCAAAAAGAAAAAAATCCGAAAATGTTTGTAGTGCTTCCTGTCACTTATATTTGTTCGCTCTGTTTTTTAAATTTACGATTTTATTATCTGTATTTATAAAGATAATAACAATAGTCAACAGTATTTAACTTCATATATTATCCTTTTGCAAAAATTGCTCATTTGGAAAAAACGCAACGCATTAATAATTAAAATGCATCACATATATCATTTTCGGTTTACAGAAATTTATTTCGTAAAAAAACATTGCTCACTTAATGAGAATTAAATAAATTTTTATTAGTTTAAAAAAAGATCTCACGACATCCAGTGAGTTAAAAAGGAGAATATAACTTCAGGCAAGTTAATAGCAAAATATTACCATCAATAACATAACTTGCAAAAAAACATACGTTAATAAAGAAATAAGAGAAAAATAATTCTATATAACTTAAAATAAATATTTTTCCTTTAAGTATTCTTTTAATCTTGCTTTAAATATATTCAATGACCCATTTCCTAGAAACAAGTCTTTCAATAAAAGCAATAATACCTAATATAGTCATCTAGGATTTTCCTAAACATTATCATCGTAAATTATGAACAAAAACTGTTTGTCCCCATTCAGTCAAGAGAAACTCCAATAAGTTAGTATGCCAAGGCCATCGAACAAATTGATATTATATCTAGTGAGAGTTTGCAATAGCGACCTGCGTTTGCAAACTAGCTGTTTGTCACGTTTTTACGCGACTTGAGCGCCCACAAATAATTATAAAGTATTTCCTTTCGAGACTGTCTCGTATTTCAAAGCTTCGTAATTATTACAAAATAATTTTAAATTAAATTATGAAGACATTTCATTGTTAATATAACTAAGTAATTGCATCTGATATATATGTAAGAAAACCTAAATCAAATATTGTTCAGAATGCTTTGAGTTGATAGGTCAATGAGCCGACATCGCCGGTCTAAAATTAGCCACAATTACTAATGTATTTCGATAAGAGCCATTCTGCTGCAATGGTGTGCAACGCGATCGTCTGTCATTCCTCCAATTAATTTAAGACGAGTCATTGCACGCAGTGCGGCGCAGACAAACTTCTATATATCACTTTATTCTGGTTACACACCTACTTATTGCTACAAATCTTCATATACGCAATTGCAAGTTATGACCTATAGAAATCGAAGTTCGCTGTCATTGTATCTCATGAATAGACACTTACTGACCTCATCTCGTGTCACATGTAAAGTCATGTCATTATTGTGAACTGTAATGTGAATCTTTAAATCGTTTGCTAACTTCCTCTCGTTACGAATTTAATTTGCTTTGCTTTTAACCTACAATTTTGTTAAGTAATAAGCGAACGTGACTACAATATAGTTATAACTAGTAACCTAAATATGTTTTATAAAATAAACTATCTGTGTATTTTTATTAATTACATGAGAAATTTCACTATTTAGTTTATTGTAAGCAAAAATATGAATATGGACAATACGAAAATCATGTCGAACGTCCATGTAGCACCAACTCCTATAAGAGACTACACTTGAAGTTGTTGATGATTATATTTACCTGGGAAAAATTATCCAGTTGAAGAGAGAAACTTGGGCCGGTACTACTTAGGTGGCATAAATTTAAGAAGATGCAATAAGACTATAATATAAACAAATAATTCATCATGAGAAAACGATTGACACAGTGAAATTATTATACGTTAAATAAATTCTTCAATTGACATATCAGATCATTTGCGTACAAATATTTTTTTTACAAAAAATATAATTCATTTAAATTAACTATAAACTTCAGGTTGATGTTATTTGCACCGAGAAATTCGTTCCCAATTGCGATCTGAAGTTATAGAAATCTTCAAAATCGTTATACCTTTGTACGTCAATATTATTACAATCGATCCTGTAGCAAGTAGTAAATCATCCATAATTTACGAATTAATAGCTTCATACGATGATAGCATCACATGTTACACTACAACGATTAATTCAGTTTCTATTATGATGATGGCCCATACGTGTGTAGAACCTGTTCTAGTAGTTTTACGTCATGGTTTATCTAATCAAAAGCGATGAAATTCAGTTTTGATACAATCATGAGCATAATCAGGTACCAACAGAGGGCAGCCGCTGCAACCCCCCCCCCCCCCCCCAGCACCCCCAGCAAGGTATTGGTAGTAAGTGCGTGACCAAAATCCTAGCTACGCTAGTTTTTTTTTCGAAAGTGTGTGTTACAATTACAGTATTATCGTATTTATTAATTAGCAATTCATCAATTATTCAAGTAGTATTTTTTTATATAACTAAGGAATAATTTTGAAAATTTATCTTCTGACTGTTAATACCACTTTTATGAGTTAACTCTTAATATTGCAATATAAAATGTAAAGAATATGTTAAAAGTTTTTTTTATAAATAATTGACAGATAGCAAATAGTAGATATCATAAACCTAAGTTGAATCGACCTTGAGTATGCGATTGTACGAACTACCGGAACTCACACACAATTCTACATCATGCTACTAACCGAACCGCCTCGTATCTGCGTCCTTACAAATGTACTATCTCATAATTCCCCGACAGATTCCATTCTATAGTTAAAATGCCAACGAGTCATGTCTAATTTTCAGATTCACTTCGATTATTAACGAAACAAAAACTAATTTAAGAGACAAACTAAATTTATTAAACAATTTCAATGCTTCAAAAATGTTCATGTATTATCAACGTTTGTGAGAAAATAAAGAAATATATATAGATTTCTCGGTGTTTGAAATTGCCAATATGTCATTGACTACCGTGGTAACATTTCCTCGGTAAAAGGTCTTTGCCCAACAGTGGGACTGGCGAGTATTATCATCTAAACTACTATTAACTTTGTTGATATATTTTTAGAAGATAATCTTTGGAATTACTAATCCGATTCCAAAATTTCCTTCGCTAAAAGAAAGCTACATGCAGGCTAATGGTTTTAGGGTGAATTTTATAGTATATAAATCTTCGCGAGGGAAGCCGCAGGCGGGTAGCTAGTTAATAATTTAACACTTCTCGATAGGTCATACAATAAATTACGAAGTGTCAAAGTCGCACTAACTCTCCTCTTAACACTATTCTCCTAATTCTCCATCCTATTCTTTATTCTCAGTTATGTCAAAATCATAATTTAAAACATTTATTTGATGTTACCGACTCGCTTGGAACTCAACAATTGGTAACGTTTCTAAATATTGCAATAATAAAAATTAACTACGCGTTTGACAATTTTTGACATTTCAAAGAAATTGCTACTGTGAAAACGTTTGTATATGGCATTCAAGTGTCAAACAACCGTATCGACCATTAGATAATGTTATTACACAATTCTAGGTATATGATATTTTAAAATGTACATTTCAATATCGTTAATACCTATTTTTTGTTTAGCGTTTGATGGAAATATATTTGCTAGTTTAAGTAGTACTAGTAATTAAAGGTCTGTAATAGTGAATCTGCGAGCTAATGGTTTTAGAAGTGTATCAAAATGTCAAGGCCTTATTCATACATTATAAAACTGATAGGAATACATACTTTGCATACTTCAAAGTTTATGAGGAGTGGTCACGCTGTGTCACCCATCATCAATTCTTACATCAAAATTTATTCCTTTAATAATAATGCAAGCATTCTAATTCAATATTAATTTTAATGTTTCAAAATTAGTAAGTTTCGAGATTAGAAAAAAGGTGTGTGTGCGATTCACACACGATAGAAGTGAAACTTCATTTTAAAAGACATTTTCTATTTTATTTAAACAGTGTGCAATATACATACACACCGACATTTGCTCTCTCGCTCTGGCTCACACAAAGAGGAGAGACCGATAATATATTGCTCTCTCGCTCTGGCTCACACAAAGAGGAGAGACCGATGTGCGTTAAACGTTTAACATTTAACGTTTAACGCTTGGAAGTCGCAGAAGAAGTTTCACTTCAAAAAATATATCGCCTGAAATAAAACTATTAGCTGACCCCGCAGATTTTGTTCTACCTTTTCCAGTTGTCCATAACTCGACTAATACTTTCCATGATAAAACTCTTAGATCTACCAACTTTCATGGTGACCGGTCGAACGGTTTTAAAGTTTATTAATCTCATATAAATCAAAATCCATTTTTAGATTTTAGAAAGTATATCAGGATAATTATAAAAAAATTGGTCATTGGAGGGCACCAGACAGATGTGAAACATCAAAACTATTTTATATAGGATGTATAAGGTGGTTACGACCCTTACGTCTCCGTTTGATTACTGCATATACACCGGGTGATCCCAAAACGGGACAAATCCAAAGAAAATCACTGTGAATGTGTTAATTTTATTACTATATATATGGTGATGGAAGCCCCAACCACTCCGCCTAAACCACTGTGCGTCGCCACGCCAACAGCTCCTTTGACCTACCGCATTAGATGCTACACATCAAAACCTTACATGAACTACAGATTTAGTTATTAATATAGAATCACTTGCACTTCTTAAGTTATATTAATCATAATTTAATTAAGAACTCTCAAAAAGCCATTCTCCTTAACCAAAGCATTTTTTTTACTTATGAATATTACAATTTTAAACTTGTACCACAATAAATATGCAAGCCGGTTAGTCAAATAATATTAACCAAATATCAGGGTCAATCTTAATTTATAATTCCGTCATAATTATATTTAACCGCTTAATTATGAATTTTTGGGGCACACGAGACTATTTACATATTTTGTACATTGGTAACCAAATAGTTGATATATATAAGAACATATACATATATAGAATATTTTGTTAGATATCCTTGAAGTTCACAGACACAGAACTGAAAATCTTAATAATCACACAAAAGTCAGTCTTGTACGGGAATCGAACCTGTGAACTCTCTGGTCAATAGTAGGGATAATTTCGACTGTGACTAGTGGAAACAGTAGAAACAAAGGAAATTTTAGTGCTTTTCTTTCTAAATTCAAGCGAATGAAAGTAAAAGTTACGTTGCCTTGCATAAGCATCTACTTTTTCGACACATGTGTAGATTTATTAGACGATATAATCGATTTAGAACGACTATATAACACGATTATCTCATAGCGCTAATGTCGATTGAAGAGATTCATTGAGAGAAATATCTTAATAATCTTGAATAAATTTCATTTTTTTAAAAAGCCTTTTATTCCATGCTAGCAAATATTACAATAATTTAACAATTTTAATAGCTTCATATACAACAATTAAATTTTCTTAGATTACAGTAATTGTCTTACTAATCAATTGATTTACATCTATTTGTAACAATAAGTGAAAAAAAGGATAATAAAAATATGTGAAAAAAATAAGACAAATATATTAACAAACTGATTTGAATGGACCCCTCTCAGGTAAAGGTAAAGGATTCTTCCAAGGATTTCCATTTTTTTCTTTTCTTTGCAATTTGTAACTAGTTCCTTCCTGTGGTTTTCTTTATATCATTCTCCCATCTCATGTAGGGTCTCCCCGCTCAACGTTAGCTTGATGGGTCCTGTCTTTCCATGTGGTTACATTTAGTAAAATTATCTAAAAATGGTAGTTCTAATCTATATATCGTCCAACCCAAACTACGGGTGATAGAAATGTAGCACTCGGCAATGGTCTTGATTTTATATTGTAGGTATCGTTAAAGAAGAGATTTATAGAAAATCAACCCGTAAGGTTAGAAATGGGGAAAACAAAACAAATCCTATAGTTTACGTGAGCTAAGCCGTGGACGGAAAGCTAGTACAAATAGATGTTGGTATATAAACAAGTATATGATTAATAAACTCCAAAACCGTATGATCAATCACCATGAAAGTTAGTAAATCTAAGTGTTTTTTCATGAAAAAGGTTTTTATGCTATCCCTCAATGTGATTGATAGCGCCGTCGTCGAGCTACTGACTACTGTAAAAGGCATAATAACAACGTCTGCTGGGCCATATAGTACTATTATAAAAAGCTATATTTTGAATTTTTGTAAGTGGTATCGCAAGAACTAGTGACCCGATTCTAAAATATCTTTCAGAGATATGTTTATAAACGGTGTGAATACTGAGGTGACAACTGATAGTACTATAACAAGAGAACATGTGGCCGACTTTATTTGGGTGTAGCTTAGCTTATATTTCAGTATTAGTTGTACCCCCCCCTTACTCGCGTGGACTACAGAATGCTGTCGGTCAAACGCACGCGTGAATTGTACTGCCCCAAAAATGCTTATTGTGGGTGATCCTTAAAAATATAAATATGCTATAGCAGACTTTTGTAGGGATTTTTAAGATCTAAAATTATATTGAATATTAATTTGATATATTTCTTATGGTTTACTAAACGTAAGCCATTTAAGCGTCTTTCTTCAGAATTCATTCACCATTATCGTCACTGCTTATTCCATATGTTACTTTATCTAACAAAAGATATCCTATAACATGGCCATACAATATAGCTATGAATTAAAAAAAAACATGTAAAGGGGATAAGTGGTTTTTGCATATTAAGAACATAAACGGACAGACAGAGAGATGTTGAGTTTAATAATATCTATAAAAAAGAATTTTACTATGTTAAGAGACAAAAACCGCCTAAAATGTATACTTACACTGTGAATACAATTTTTGATACAGTTTTACGTAATTGAAGCGATCCATGTAAACGAGCCGCGAGTAAAAGCGGTTTGTGTACGTTTAATTGCGCAACGCTGCGCCCGCGCAACCGTCACGCGTCGGCCGCCCTGTCCCAATACTAGCCACCTGTTCTCATAGAAGTCTACCTTGGCTTTTTATCCTACTTATGAAATGGATAAATTTCAGGTGGAGCTTTGTAATACATTTTAAGTTCTTAGATCACAATGACATAATATCTTTATGAAGCTCAAGACTTTGTTTGCGTACTTTGTCCAGATTTTGGTTGTCTAATATATACGCCCTTATCTCTGGAACTACCAGTCAGATTTAAAGAAATCTTGATGCATTTTATAGACTACTAGCTGTGCCCTCGCCTCCGTGCACGTGGACTACAGAATGCCGTCGGTCGAATTACTGCCACCACCGGTTTTGCACGAAAAGAACATAAACGGACAGACAGAGAGAGAGATATATAGAGATATTTTATATGTATAGATTTATTGAGTAAGATTAAGGCTATATAAATTGAGGTTGCAACCCTAAAGAGCTGAGCACTAACCATGAACGTGAAGTAATCTAGCATGCTATAAGCAAGTATGAGAAGTAACAACAAAGATAACTTATACGGGTTCGTTTGCTGCGGCTCGGATGAAACCGTGGGGCACTGGTAGTGTTATGTAGATAACTAAAATGAATCCCACATCTTATTACCTTTTGTTTTGGCGCCCATAGCAGCACATTATAGCGAGACCCCTTTTTTAAGTTTAACGTAGATAATGTCTATTTTATAATTATTGAGTTTTATGAGATTCAATAGTCAACACATGCAATACAATGATAAAGAAAGAATAGCCTTTCATTATTCATTGTATAATGCAATTATTTTACAAATGGGGTCTATTTACATACTTTATATATTAACCTAAAACCATTTTGTAAGTAATATATACATATCACATAATATAGCAAAGTTACCGGAAATGCTAAATACTAGAAAGTACCCTTCTATTGTACAAATAATCAGATTTAATATTTAACTTACAAAATTAGTATTGTAATAAGGTAAAGTAATTAAGAGTAATGTTTGAGGTCACATATTAATTATCTTTTCAAATATAATCAATATTAATAAATCTGTAGTTTTGAATGAACATGTATGCACATGTATGAAGTGTAGTTGTACAAAATTGTACTTTTGAATTGGGTATTTGTTTTTTTTTTTGTGATAAATGAAAAGATCATATATAAGTTTGGTAACAAACTATTTTTTTCCGCAATATTACAAAAGTTATATCATAATAAAAATTAATTTTGAATTCGTACCGAAAACGCGCCGATTGTTCCCGAATAAATCTGAGCGCGTGTGACGTCACAATGTTAATTTCTACTCATTGTAGCACACAGCTGATACAGTGCTTTTACACTTGAATCGATGAAATTCCTTTAACATTATGACGTCACAAACCTGACGATCAATCGTGGCGCGTTCGTAGTCATGTGATTATTTTTAAAATATTACAATTCTCAATTGTTTATTATTAATAAAAAAAATGTTTTAAGAGTTTTTTCAATTGACTATTATCATAATTATTATGATGGAGCTTCAAAATACATAAAAAAATCGATATCCTTTTTTTTCAAATACCCAATTGTATATATTTTATAAACGAATCATTAAGCCTAACAAATCTCATACAAGTAAAGATAATAATGCCTCGAAGGTTAAGATGAAGGCACGAACTACGTACATTTGTAAAACGCCCTTGACGGACAGTAATTCACAGGCGGTGCACATCATACTACGCATTTAACACCTACTACTATCATTATTTGTATCCAGTGGATGAATCATTAGAATTTCTTCATTCATAGTGTTTATCAAAAATATTTTATTTTATGTCAACCTTTTATTATAGTCAATAAATTACAAAAAAATATTTTAATATAACGCACGATGATTGTAAAATTTCGTTAGTATACATTACCAGTCAAACGATAAAAATCACAGCGTAAATTTAATAAAAGCTTACCTAATACCTACTTATGTTATAAATTATTAATTAATTTCATAAATGTATGTTCTATTAATGTTGTAAGAAAATATAAGTAGCTAACATCAGCAGTTATGTTTACGAGTAAAATATAATTTATATATTTTTAAGTTACCACAATTTACCCAACCCCATTTAATTTTAAAGATGCATTTTATAAAATCGTCGCTTTGTGTTTATATCTCTTGTGTCTTTAACTTTATGCCTAAATACTAAATTGCATATGCGTAGTTTTGAAAATCGCGATCGCACATAGTAACTTCGGTTTAAAGACATTTATTTCTCAAAAGAACATTGTTCGCTTAATGAGAATTACATACATTATTGTTAGTTTAAAAAACAAAATCTCAAGACATCCAGTGAGTTAAAAAGTACATAACATCAGACAAATTAATTAAAAAATAAAATAAAAACACATTTAACACCATAACTTGTAAGAAAAAAAAAAAGTACATACGTTAAAAAAATAAAATGAGAAAAATAAATCTGTATAATAGCTTAAAATAAATATTTATCCTTTAAGTATTCTTTTAATTTTGCTTTAAATATATACAATGATTCAGTTTCTCTCAGGTCTTTAGGCAATTTATTAAATAATTTAGCTCCCTCAAATTTTATGTTCTGAATACCATACTTTGTTGTTCTAGGTTTAGTTACTACTAATTTATTTATGTTTCTCAAACAATATTTTGATGTCTTTTCTTCAAAGCTTATATGTGAATGTAGATTTTTATTTAAGATGTTTTTTATTAAGATACATGTTTTATAGATATACATTTGTTTTACAGTCATAATATTCGTTTCACTGTATATTTTTTTACTGGACGTTAAATTATCATAATTAAATAGTGTTTTAATTGCTTTATTTTGCGCGATTTGTAGGTCTTTTAGAATAGATTTAGAAGCACATCCCCATACTTCAATTAAATAGTCTAAATGTGATTTTATAATAGCATTGTAGATTGTATATCGGGTTTGTATGGGAACGTGTTTGCAATATCCACGCAAACAACTAGTAAGAGAGCTCAGTTTACATTTTAGGTGTTCAATATGATTCTGCCAAGTTAATCTGTTATCCAATTTAAGTCCAAGGTATTTCTCGCATTGACTTCTTTTTAGAATTTCCCCATTTATCTTTAATTGAGCGTGGTTATGTATTTTTTTATTTTTTGGCGAAAATATGATATATGAGGTTTTAGATGTATTAATTGTCAAAAGATTATAATTGAACCATGTATATAGTTTATCTAAATCATTTTGTGCTTGTTGAATAATAGTGTGTATTGAGGTTCCAACATAAAATAAGCTTGTATCATCAGCGTATAGTGTTACTTGGCCCAATAGTTCCAATTCACCAATTCCATTAAGATATATTAAAAAAAGTAAAGGCCCCAAAATTGAACCTTGCGGAACGCCATATTCGTTTATTTTACAGCTACTAACGTTATTACCTATTTTAACTACTTGCTGTCGATTTTTAAGATACGAAGATAAAATATCATAAGCACTTTTTGTAATTCCAATACTCTTTAGTTTAAGTAGTAAGAGTTTGTGACTTACGGTATCGAAAGCTTTTTTTAAATCAATAAAAATTCCTAACACGATTTGTTTTTTATCTATACTATCTTTAATATAGGTGACAAGATCAACAGTAGCAGCCAATGTATTAGATTTTTGTCGAAAACCAAACTGACGTTCGTAAAGAAAGTTATTCTTATTCAGATGATTTTCTAATCTTGCATAAATTAATTTTTCATATATTTTGGAAAGTACTGGTAGAACTGATATAGGTCGATAATTATTAGGATCAGTTTTTACCCCAGATTTATAAATTGGACTAAGTTTTGCTAGTTTAAGAGAATCCGGAAAGATACCCATTGAAAAAGATTTATTTATACATTCAACTAGGTCGTCTATAATCAGTAGTTTTATGCATTTAATGCTTTTAGTTGATATGCCATCTATACCAGTACTACTATTGGAATTTAATTTATCTATAATTTTATTTACTTCTGGAGCAGTGCAATGAGCCATGTATGTTAAATTATGTTCTATTTCAGTAAGTGTTTTATTTACTGTAAATACTAAATTGTTGTGATAAACTTGTGGAATCTTGTTAGCTAAGTTTTTACCCACTGTAGAAAAAAAGACATTGAAATTCTCACAAATTTCTATAGGGTTAGTTATTTCTTTGGATTCTATAATTAATTTTGTAGGAGCTAAACTTTGTTTTTTTTTATTATTACTTAACTCATAAATTAATTTCCACATTTTTTTTGGTTTATTTTTACATGTGTTAAAGGCTCGGTAATAATAGTTTCGTTTTGCGGTTTTGATTTCCATCTGTAATTTGTTTCTTTCTTCCAAAAAAATTAATTTTAAGTCTTGGTTATTTGGTTCAATTTTTAACTTTCTCCATAGTATATTTTTGCTATTTATTTTATGTATTATATCTTTGTTTATCCAATCTTCTTGTGGCAGATTTAAAATTTTTGTCCTTGTTTGTTTGTTTCTTTCTAAATTTGTTCTAATATATTCTTCTAAGTCGGAAAAATCATTTGTGCGTAAATTATAATTTTCGTTTTTCATATTTAAGTATAATTGTTTGTAGTTGATACATGTGTACTGTACTTTTTCTTTTGGCGGAGGTATATATTTTGTTAATTCAAAGTAAATATGGTTATGGTCAGATAGTGCAGATTCAATTATAACCAATTTAAAGTTATTTTTATTAAGATTAGTGCAAACATGATCAAGGATAGTTCTTGTTGTAGACGTATTTCGTGTACTATATTTTTCATGCATTTTGTTTAATATGGTAACTTCTATCCTCTTTCCCCGAATAAGGGTTTGATTTTAAATGAAACTTAGCTATATATTCATTAAATTTCAAATAAACGTTATAAATGTATCTGCCTCTAACCAAATAACTAGGTGGATGCCTACGTGACTCAAATATCGAAAGAATCCAACAAAATTCAAAATCCTAAACCCCAGTAACTTGATCTATATGCGGATTACATACATACAGCCATAAGTACTACTTTATATATTCTTATTTATATTGCATACATATTGTTAGCATATTAAATGAAACAATTATATAATTGCATTTCTTGTATAAATAAATGTAATATGATATTTTTAATATATAATACATCTTTGAAGTTATTGTTAAAAATATTTATACTAGTTTTTAAGTGACCTATTAGTAAGTTACGATTACAATCTCAGCGGTTTTAAATAATAAGTCAAGAAGCTGACAAATCGAAACCGCGAAATTACTGTAGAGAAAACGAATTAATCATGTGTCAACAAAGACATTAAGTTCGAAATTTATATTGTACACAAAAAAAAATACAACACATTTCCACAAAATAAGGCATTTATTAAAAAAAAAACAACTGAGACTTCACTTTAATAACTTCATCTTCGGCGCGAATCTCACAGTTCCCTACTCTACGGCCAGTTGTAATGCGACATGCGATAGATGAATGTTAAATTTTCGGGCGATAGAATAAAAGTTTCACTTTAATAAACTAATATAACAAAAATATATATCGTTATTTCAGAGAAGCGAAGTATATAAAATTTTAAACGTTCCATATTTATACATTTCCTATGTATTACGGTTTTATTTTACTAGAACTGATTTACGTTTTGACCGGAAGTCTGCTTGACTAATGTTCAAGTCTGACATTTCGTTCTGTCTATTCTCGCGGAAACTGATCATGTTGATAATTAAGAATAGGTTAAATGCTTTATGTGAACTTGGATTTAAAACTTTTAAAAAAGTGACTGGAGGAACGTCTACGTGTCATAACCTGAAGACTATTGAAACTGAGCGAGCGTCCACTACTAAATTTGTAAGTTTTAAATTGTGTTGATTAAATTATTTGTTATAAAACTGAACCTTAAGTAGAGAATCAAATTCACATTCAGTCACAAATTATATGTTAATAATTAAAATTGATTCTCAGTTTTGAAGTTATTTTTGTGTATGCGTTTTTTTTAAATGTCGTTCATAATATATATTAAGAATATCTATGATTTTAATTATAAAATTATTTAATGTATTATGCATGCACGTTACTTTGTATCCATAATAATGTAATCTGACTATTAAATTATAACCTGGCACCCCAAAAACCGCAATCACTCTCAGTTTACGTAAAGAGTAATAAATATGTATATGTACCACATAGTTTTAAATTGGATTGTTCTTGTTTTCTTCAAAGTATAAGTTATAATAATTTTATTATGTTCAATGTTCTATATCATAGTATTCAAAATTAATCTGAATTTACTTATTAAGAAAAAAATCTGCATTTTATTTAAAATTTTATTCATCCGCTACAAGCTACAATGGTATAAATGCATATTTTGCACTAATAAAGACGCTTTTACTCGACGTTAGCTCGATCGATGTTTTGGTATAAATGCATATTTTGCACTAATGCAGACGCTTTTACTCGACGTTAGCTCGATCGATGTTTTGGTATAAATGCATATTTTGCACTAATGAAGACGCTTTTACTCGACATTAGCTTGATCGATGTTTTGGTATAAATACATATTTTGCACTAATGCATACGCTTTTACTCGACATTAGCTCGATCGATGTTTTGGTATAAATGCATATTTTTCACTAATGCAGACGCTTATACTCGACGTCAGCTCGATCGATGATTTTGGAAACCCACAATGTGCTTGAGTTTCGGTAAATTAAAACAGCAATGAAACAAATTGTGGTAGATAGGGCATTTTCTCGTGCTCGCCTGACTAATAACTAATTAGATTTTATAACTAATAAATTGTATATAGAATTTAGAAATGCAACAAGCATAAAAAGAGTATATAAAATAAATAAAAAGGTCTTGCCAAGCAAAACCTAAATTTCTTGTTGTGTGCATTGTATCACAAAATATTTTCTCTTAAATGAATATAAAATAATTTATTAATTTTAATAATTTCAAATTAAATAGATAATGTCTTTTGTGTAAAATCAGAAGAGTGGATAAACCGTAAATTATAAGCATTAGCGTATGACCACGAAATTAAAAGGTCATGGGAACGGCGCGATGTTTGTAATGTTACGCATATCGCGATGCACACGGAATGACAAAATAACATAATAATGCTGTATTCAATATCCAAAAAACAATTTTTCATGTAAACGTGACTCGTGAAAGTATTATAATCGTAAATATTATAAGTTTAGTAGCCGACCTCAAAGTATTCGATAATTCTGATTTAGTTGTAGTATAATAATTTCATGATTACATTAAAATAATATTTATAAATACCTACCATAATTTCCAGCATAAAAGAATTGAAATTATATTAATTCTTAAAGAATTCGAGTTAAACGAAAATTAGTTCAAAGTTAAAATTAAACAATAGAGTTCTACACATTACAAATCTAATACTATAATTAAGTTACCATTTCTCGGGAACGGCTGTAATAATATTAATGAAATTTTATATAATGATAATGATTTCCTCTGTAAGTTTATTCTTGATTGAATTGAATTATAAATTGTATTGTATTTCTTGACCAAGTTTAACTCTTTGTCTAAATATTTATATTGAAATTAACACAATTGACATAATTACTGGTACAAAATATGTTTAAAAAAATATTTACGAGCTTTTGTTCCTACACTGTTTTGTCAATCCCTTCAATATTATGTATCAATATCATAAATATTTTGTCTGTTATAATATTTTGATACTTATTTATATTATTAAATTAAATATCATGTAGCTAGTAATACAATACACACAAAATGTTATATATCGTACACAAATTTAGAAAATCTACATTTAATATTGATGTAGGAAAACCGTACTAACAGTTAAGTTGAAATAAATATATGTTTTACAGTAGCCTTCGAGTTAATGCTCATTCAAGTTGTCTTAGCAAGAACTACATCTCTAGATGGTGACCGAAGTCTAGCGATATAGCCAGAATCTCTGTATCCAGACTTCTGCTATCATTTTTCTTCTATTATCGTAATTCTTCAAGTATTTTATCGAATCTTGCTTTTATTCTTTCTTCGTGGTCATTCTTTATTTTAGTTCGTCTCTGTACAAATGTTTTGTTTTAAAATGTTGGAATCCACAATCTGTCTCACAAAACTTTCTAAATTTCACTCTGAATCCAGGGAGTGATCGCTCTAAACTGATTGGGAAAAAATCATGCAATAACGATGTTCTAGAAGAAATGAAAACAGTGACAAATATTACTCAAACGTAAATATAGCCAGCCATAAAGAAATAAAATTGCCCATGCGAATATATATTTTTGTTTTTTTTCGAAACACGGCATAGTGACTACATTATACCTAATCGTGAGCACAGTGCAATCCAATAACATCGGCGACTACCGAGGCACATTACATAACGTAAACATTCTAACGGCTGTCAAGTTAGTTAATCTGATTGTTAATAGATGGCGCCCCGTACATATTAAACCCCGTACATCTGTTTTGTCAATAGCGGGAAACTTTTAAAAAGAAATTATTTACTTTTTAGTTTGGTAATATAAATAAAAGCTTGCTTGTTAAACTTTTTTTTTATAAATTAAATTGGTTTTCTAATTATACAGACAAATGAGCAGCAAAATAACATTCATACAGTCTTAAATTCACATAATTTAACCCCATTACTACTTCTCTAAGCATATTATTATAATAACTTGATAGAAACGTTCCAGTTAACACGTCCATAAAATGAAGAGTTAATTTAGGACCACCCATAGAACTAGTTTGGTATTGCCAGTGGGGTCAAATGTCTACAGGTGACGCGGTCGCGGTCGTCCTCAAAATTGTTGTATAATAGTCTGCTAACGCATGGGAACATTTCTGACGAAATTGCCACCAGTATTTAAATGTCAGCTTTAGAACCTGATGTCTATATTATTAGTAGGGTTTTACATTATTCATAATAAAATATTAGTAGTAAGGTTCATAATTAGTGTTTTTTAATTACTGAAATTAATACATTATTGAAATTGAAAGGAATCAATCTAAGGATAATTAAATTTAGGCCAAAAAAAATTGAAGCAAAGTTTTAATAGTTATCATCATTATGGAACTTTTCCATAAGGGGCTGTTCATAAAATACATTAAGCAAAATGTTACCTTTTTAAACCCACTATGTCACATTTTCTGCGACCTGTACGCGTTGCGCCTCGCTGAGTAATGCATGAGGAAATGATTATAACACCATGGAAAAACTCATCATAGTGATTCGCTTACAAGCATTTCGTTTCGGTCTCAGCCGGTGCATTTCCAGTTTCTATCTAAGCAGGCCCACATAACAACGGGGACTGGCGATGGATTGTTGGTCGGCACAGTTTTTGATGGCCTACTTTGCTATGGTACTACATAAACAAAAAAAATGTACCTAGGTATTTAGTCGCAAATCCTACTTTGAAATCTTTGAAAGTTGTATACGCAAACGTCTGTGTTCAAAACGTTGGTGTCGCCAAAATAGTAATAAAATAAGCGCTTTAATCCCAAACAGTAGTTCGAAACAACAAACAGAAAAATCTACACAATATTATTAAACATCGTAATTATTTTATAAAATTTTCATTCGTCACACTAAATTGGCGACTAAGCAATAAAAAAAAGTTATCAATGACAGAGGAAGTGTCTCGGAATGCGACGGAGGCGGTACAGCTGTCTGCGACTGACACATCATGGTTAAGTCATGAGCGAACATTCTAAAACGGCCTAATAAATGTCAAAGTGCTTATTAATTATTTTTCATAAATTCCTATACATATAATTAATAGTATACTAAAAAATATCAATGTAATGTAATATATTATTTAAATTTTAATCTTCTACTTGCCATTTATGTAGGGTCGGCACCACGTGTTTTCTTCTTCCACTCTACTCTATCAACTGTCATGTCAGTATTAACACGTTTTGTATGCATTAAATCATATCATTATTAAATTTAATATAAATTTAACCCGTTAATGGCATATATGTCCATTATCACAGCATTTTTTAAGGTAATCGACGGAACCTATAACTGCTTCTATTCACATAAATTTATAATATAAATCCACAACCAACTGATCATTATTTTCATAGAATTTATATATGATACTAATCTATACTCGTAATATAAAGAGATAAATTTTGTATGTTTGTAAGAGGTAATTTCTGGAGTTACTAATCCGATTAAAAACAATGTATCACTAATAGGATGCTACTTTAGCCCTGAGCACGTTATGCTTTATTTTGTTATTAAATTTTGTAGTGTAATTAAAGCAAACGAAATCACAGACTGTTGCTAGTATATATATATATATATATATATATATATAAGTAATTCTAAATCTAAACCAACCAAGCAAGCGAATGTGAAAATAATAATTTTTACAAATCGTTTATTCCGCTTTGGTTTGTAAATTGGATCAAGCAAGTTTGTTCTTGAACAGTAAACAGATGGCTCACAGCTCATTGCTGAGTATGTTTGTTCGACCTCAGTCCCGTTTTCCGTCGTAGACAGCCAGGATACGTACTATTTGTTACTTTGTTTGTTAGAGGTCGTTACCCTTTCAACTAGATGTAATTGTAACTAAAAACTTAGGATGTTATTAGGTACACAATACCAAGTTTAATTTAAAAAAATATGAGTGAAAATTTCAAATAGAAGCTTATTTTATAATTATCAATTAATAATTAAAACTTTATCCATTCAAATTTAATCTTCCATGACAAGGCAGTGTTAACGAATTGAGCACATAAGACTTTCTTTTTATCCAATTTAAAACTGTTAATACTTCGGAAACTTTGAATTGAATATAGAAAAAATTTACCTAGCCTTGTCCATATTCGTGATTTGTTTAACCATTACATGTTAATTATTTATTAAATCCATTGTAATGGCTGTAATAAAAGAATCAGTAAAAAACATTTATTAATAATAATTTAAACCCAACGTAACTAATAGCGCAATTGATTCGTTCTCACTGCGCAACACTATATAGGTCAAGTACGGATTTCAAATTTTGAATGAATTCATCTTCAAATATGTGGTAAATCCTGAATGAAAAGTCCATTTTTTTGTGTAAATCTATAAGCCCTTATAAATAAAACTTCCAAATGGAAGTGCTTATTTTAATCCGGTTGTTACTCAATCCTAAAATGTAAAAAAATAGGGGTGACTAATAAGAACTAATCAGCTCCTTAATCAAGACTAATATTAGGTACCAGTAGTAAAAAGTTCCTAATAAGGTACTATATTCGCCACGCATGTCGACATAGGTCATAATATTAACTTAATTGTCTTAAATGAGTAGGTGACCCATTGTTCGTGGTTTCATTACGTGTATCTCATAATATATATGCGACCCAGCTTAATATTATGTATATCCATATTCGGATGGTCTATTTCATAATTATGCGAAGTAAATGTATTATATAAAGGTCTTAAACCGTTTTGACATATTTAATAAGTTCAAAACATATCGACAATCGGTGATCGACAATTTATTGTGATGTAATGATTTTTTTGTAAATTATTTCTATCGGCACGATTTTTTTCGGAACAGGTTTATTATAAAGCGGCAACAATGACATTTTGATAATAGGTACCCTAGTGATATGTAACGATCGGTGCCTTGAAAGCAAAGTGATATTATCCTTAAATATGATATAACATGTACTAATTTATTAGGTTTATTACATGTAATTCGACTCAAAACGTTTTAACTAAGCCGATATTATGCCCTGCTCGTAACCTATCTTTCTTTCATAACATTTTTACTCAAAGTTATTATTCTTTAGAAGATCCTACATTTCTTTAATGAAATACGTGAAAATATACCTACTTTCTGATATTTATTACAAGCTTTACTTCCTACGTTTATTCAGTATGTCCATCACGCATGTCGCACCTATGTGTCCATACTCCATGAGCTCAGCATTGTACAGGGGTCTATCAGCCGTAGACTGATTACAACTACAACTATTATCTCATAATACATTGCTGATCGATTATAACATTCTAGACACCATGTGAAGAGTTTACAAAATAACTAAACGACGCGGCGCGGCGTCTCACTTCACAAGGATTCAACGGTTCATTCTTACAATCATTACATAACGGATATTTGCAACAAGCATGATTATGTAGCCGATTGAAACATTCTTTGTACAGTTTTAACTGTATGTACGTCCTTGTTAAACGACCTCTAATATTATTATTTTATGGTAAAAGCTTTTCTCTTTTAAAATTAATACAGGGGTAACTTGATTTCGTAAATATAGGCAAATGTTTTTATTTACTTAAAAGGCACACCCGATTTCTTTACATCATTTGTGAGTCATTCCTGCACACGAATTATTATTTACCCATATTAAATAAAATTAATTTATAATTTATACTAGCTGGTTGATGTATTTTTTAAAGCGTTATAAAAATTAGTCTATGCATATATATTACATATAGATTAATCGTAATTATTTATCTAAAATAAAGGTAACCTACTTTATTCTTTATAAGATAAGCTATCTGCCAGTGAAAATACCGTCAAAATCGGTTCAACCGTTTTGGAGAGTACCCGGAACAAATAGACAGACAAAAATTATTATAGATATCGTGTATACTTTCATATGCATTTAGTAAAAACCTGTTATTTTGACATTACAAACATACACTTATATGTATAGATTATTTTTTTACACATATATCTGTTTTTATACAAATACATAAATATATATTTATATATATATAAATAAGAAGGATTCCGGAATAGAAGAGGTTCATAAGTCTGCTGCTTTTTAGAGTTGCTAATCGAATTAAAATTATTAGGTAAAGGTATTCATATACCACATCGTATATGAGGTATAAGAGAACATTTTGTTAGCGGAATACTATTAGGTGTGTTATATAATTGTAATAAAAATTATTTTAAAAAATAACCAATTGGATCCAATGGACATTTGCTTGCGTAGCACAGTGACCGCCATATGGAATCGGCACCGATAATTCATGACTAGGGCTATCTCAATCTGAATATCGTCTATTAAATATCAAGCATTTGCAAAGCAAATATTTTTTACTTTACTTTTTATTTTTTTACTTGATGTCAGACTTTTATATTAAAGTGTGCTAAAAAAAATATTTTTTACCTAAAAAAATAATATATAATTTATATATAACATATATTAACTAAATAAATAATATAACATTTATATATATCATATATTGGGGAATGAAGAAATCTGATAAAATGTATCCTTCTAATGTTTATATTAAGTATTAAATATATCATCGCAATTTTTTACTCACCATACAAATAATCTGAGAGTATTTTTGGTAAACTCTACATTTATTATTGTTTAACGGTTCAGCGAATTGGAGTGATGAAAACTTATACTTGTAGAAAATTGAACGATGAAGAAAAAAGGAAAAAAATGTTTTTTTTAATAAATCTACTTGTTTGAAAGTTATACAATTACCAAATTGTATTAACCATCACTAATATAACAAAATTATTGTTTTCAAATAAAAGTAGGTAAACGTTATTAACTCTTGATACTCTCTTAAATAAAATATAAAAATTTGTCTTTAAATTCTCTGTTAATTAATAGAAATTATGTTAGTTTGTTTGTTTCTCAGTGACTTCATAATTTTTATTTCTTATAATTTCTTCACAAAATAATCAAGCAATAACAAGAAGTCTGGCATTTTAAAATTAGAAAACTGGTAACCCTATTTGCGACACACTTGATGATATAACGGTCTTCTGTAGGTATGGTGCGGTTGAGAGTCAACACGGTCCGTTATATTGCACCATTCATGCGTAGCATTTTCTTGCATTATACGTCGTTACATACACTGATATTACAATATCTTTGGATTAATAATTAAATATCACACAAGTGTGGAATTTGTGAAGTTTTTAAATTACGTATATAGTTCACATATCTAAGGTGGATATTATTTAGTGTTTCTTATAATTATGCTAAATCTATTGTGGTACTAACGGTATCCCACGCCTTCTCATGACAGTAATTATTTTCGTCTCATGATTTTATTGCTACTCATATTAATGACAATCTTATTAACTACCAATTGAGGAATGACATATATTACCCGTGTAAATAATTTTATCAAAATCGGTTGAGAATACATATTTTTTGGTAATTTTACTTTGGCAATTTGCTATAGCATATGCTGGGCTCGGGTTCTTTTTGATATTTAATGCAACATTTGTTTCCAATCTTATAGACATTAGTAATACTATGTATTGTAATTTCGTGTTTGTAATTTGTAATAATGTTCGTGTTTTCAACATAGATTAAATGTCCTTCAAACCTGAGCTATGAAGAATAAGAGCAGGATAAAATTATAACAAATATAGTTACATAAGCGTATTCTGGTCCTCTTCTGGCTAATTTGCACCGTAAACATCTTTAGATATATTTCAGCAGCCGAACTTGAGAGCCAGTCCTCCTAGACTTAACATGTTACCATCTTGGGTCACATGACACATAAGGCAAGGTTATGGTCAAACGCTTACCCATAACTAGATAAATAAACTGAACGTGTTTACTATACTTGAGTTGTTCTTGACATGTTGCATACAATTAAAACTACTGAATGCATATTCTACTCTAATAAAATATTATTACCGTTACATCAGAACTATGTAGTAAAATTTGTTAGATATTACTCTAATTGAAAAATGTAAAAGCTTTATACAAGCATCTAAAAATAATTTCATACGATAGATAAATTTAATTTCAACACATTTGCTCAAAAAATGCAATTACGAAGCCTGAATCATTGTACGAATGTTAAAAATCACACACTATACACCGGAATGTGCGAAAAAAAAAGTACTCTCACCTAAGTACCTGTTTTACCGTAAACTCCGTTAGCCATGCGTCAATACGTTTCTTTTTTTTTTATTTCAATAAAAACATAAGAATTCCTCTACGGAGTTTCATATTAGGAGAATAAATAAGCTGATCGAACCTCCTTGGAAGCGCTTTTGATATATACATTTGTCTCACTTTAATACTAAAGAGAAAATGAGACGAAAGATGTAGTTCTAATTTTCACCACGGGCACGTGACGCCATTTTCATATTAGAAACCTCAAAGATTGTTGTGACTTTCCGATTGATATATTTTATAACATAATACGCGTGAAATTATTGTCAGTCAGAGAGTTAGGTCTAACAAAGCAGCAAATTTCACTGAATTTCAATAATTTTACTATAAATTTTTAAGAATCCGTATAATTTCTTGCTATTAAAAATAATCTAATAAAAAAGTTTGTTTCATCACCTATTTATTGTACTGTTTTCTCGCAAATGTGTTGAAAAACTTTGTATGACACGCGTGCGGAAGTTTCTTTTTACAAACTCGTGACTAAGGTAAGCCCTCGACTTGATCACATGGCTTACATTCGTCTACTCGTTTGTAAAAACCGACTTTCCACACTAGTAACTATTATGCCCACCACCATAAATAACTATTATGCCCACATTAGGAATAGCAAAACAAACAGCATTTTTCGATGACATCGAAATATAGGTATATAATTAATACTTTAAAGTTCAAGAGTTTATTTATTTGTTTGTTTAAACGCACTTATCTCTGGAACTTCTAGTCAGTTGTTTTTTTCATTTCATAGTCTTTTTATTGAGGAAAGTTATATATAGCCTATCTAACATCACGCTGCGAACCTTAGGAGTGGAGCAATTACTACATAAAGTGTAAGTCAGACAGTACGCTAAACGAGAACGAAGTATTTTTTTTTCGAACTGTCTATACTGTTAGCCTTAGGGGCCCTGGAGCCTTTGCGGCTTTACCGGGCTTGGGGGCGAGCGCTTAAGGCACTCAGCCACGAAAGCTTTGCAACAACATCCGAGGGTGCCAAAGTGGCCGAACCTCGGCTCGGACTGTTGCGCGTATGCAAATAAGTCGCGATCTGACTAAAGCCCTATCATTCGATCTAAACTAACTATACATATATACATGTTTCTGTCCCCTGGGAGGAGGGAAGGAATATGTGTATGTGTATTTAGTGGTCTGAAATTTTTTGTCTAATCTAACTAGGCAAAAAAAGAAAAAAAAAAGGTCCCTTACACAACCTATGTACCTATGTGTTGTGCATGTGTGTATAATGCAGTGGCATGTATGGCTGTGAAAGCTAGTGAATGTAGAGTCACTGTATCGCGCGAGCGGCTGCTTGACTCAAGGGCTCCATGCCGATGGATCGGATCTAGGCTTGAGTTGCCGCAGCGGAGCGTGGTCGTGGCGGGTGTGCGGGAGCGAAGTTAACCGTACGTCCCCTGCGGAGGGAACGGTGGTTTCGCGAGCGTGGGCGCGAGCAAGCATATGTTGCGGGAGCGGACGAGTAGAAATTGTTAGCTTTCTCGATGTCGTCATCGGGATCGACAAAGAGATTTCGCGGACGGCGTTTATAACGTTTGGCAACGGGGATCGAGTCACAACACCAGACATAATACAGACAATAGTCACGGAGTAAAACAAAGCAAATTGCAAAAGTATAGTTCAAACAAAGGGGCTTAAAGCTTTCAAAGCTTTAAGTACTACATAATTTGTAATCCTTGCTCTGTAATTCTGTAAACTAAAACGTATGAAAGAAATATTAATGTGATATTACATCAGAGTTAATAACTCTGTCGATAAAAAGATATTTGTAAAGAGATGTTATACTTTATTTATTGTAAGCTCGAGTAGGTAAGCCGCACGTTAAATACCTCGACATCAAACAATTAGTTATTATGTTTAAAAAGGTGTTCATTACTTTAAGTAATGATCTGTCAAAACACTGTTTCACTTGAATGGAAGAGAATGTATGAAACATTTTATCATATCTGTCAATTCTACGTTGGTATTATTGTAAAGGCTTCAATAATTTTATTTTGTACCCACCACGTATCAGCTGTTGATTTATGACGAAATTGTATCCCATTTTTTATACGTTGTGTAGATAAAAAAGCCTGTAGCTATCATTTAAAAAAAATATCTACCTATGCGTGGTAGTTTAGCGAGACAGACATAATTTTAGATTATAAAGATATAAGTATAAATTGTTATACTGCGTCTAGTGCGTTTATATAGGGTTAAATTAAGAGCTGCGCGCGCATCGTGTGATGGGAGTTTGACATGATGAAGTTAGTTAGTTAATGATAATAATGTGAATTCATTTATTGTTTTTTTTTTATTTGATTGAAATAATGTTATTTATACCTACACCGTGAAATCTTTTGATCACAATTAAAAAAAGAGTCTGTAAAATGAATTTACATTAATGTCATTGATAGCTAACTTAATAATGTTTACGCTAATAAAGTATAACTTCTTACGTGTTTTTTTTAATTACTTTTTGGGTTATCTTTGAGTGTGTTCGGCCAGATAACTCTTTGATAGGTGACTACCAAATAAAAACTCGTCTAAAAGATTTGCCAACTGTAATCTCAGTTTCTTCACAAGTAAGTTTCAACAGAATGCTTTTATAATAAGTAATAATAAACGTATTAAAATAATTTTACTGTGCGCGTCTGGACATTTCTAATTGGAACATATGTTCATTATAAATATATAAGGTATGTTTATATTTACATATTTATAAATCATCATGAGACGCGGTGTTAACGAGAAGGGAGGTGGCCTATATGAAATCGCGGCCACCTCTCTCCTCTATCTTCTTTATTGAAAGTGTCTCAGCGTAAGAACAGATAAAAAATATCGCACTATTTTAATCCTTCTGTAACCAGCCAATATATCTAAAAGCTAGTTTGCCACAAGAAAAAATTGTGATGATCGAGGGGGCACAATATATATTATAATAAATGATATACCTTTAGTACAATCCAAGACCATCAGATATAGAACAATTCCTAAAAACTATACAAATTATTCTCAAAGAAAATTATTGGGTGATAATAACAAGCTTTAAAAATCTGAACAGCTATTGACCAATATACTCAGTTAAACATTTTAAAAGTAGAACATATCATGCCGAAATTTTTAATTATTGTATCTATTATGTAATTATGAAATGTATCGGAACAGTTCGCTGTAGGCATTTAATTGTCCAATTTTGTAACACTATTGTTCCGTCGAGATGCGCGTGCGAATAAGTCAAAGAATGTGTTGTTCATTATTATTGTTTTGATTCTGTAGTTTGTCTTTATTCGGATAATGTAGATTATATCAAATCTCGACTGATTTTTAGATGGTTTTTTTTTATTTTTTTAATGTTTCATTATCTACTAGTATAGTTAATATTTGATTTAGAGTTGAATTAAAAGTGCCGCTAAAAACTTTTCCGCTTGGTTGACAGAACATTCACATTTTCTTGAATAAAGCCAAAGGTTTCGTTTTTTGTACTGTCAGTTTGCTCCGGTAGGCCCTTATGACAAACTATTTAAAAAATCTAATTCGAAATATAACAGAATTCGTACTAGACATAAGTTATTATTTCATCATTCATCATCATTTCAGCCGAAAGACGTCCATTGCTGGACATAGGTTTCTCCCAAAGATCGCCACAACGACCGGTCCTGTGCTGCCCACATCCAACGGCGTCCCGCAACCTTGACCAGGTCGTTAGACCACCTTATGGGTCTAACCACTCTGCGTCTTCCGATACGTGCCCTCCACTCTAGAACTCTTTGGCCCCATCGGCCATCCCTTCTACGAGCTACATGGGCCGCCCACTGCTACTTAAGTCTAGCTATTATTCGGGCTATGTCGATGGCTTTGGTTCTTCTGCGGATCTCCTCATTTCTGATTCGATCACGTAGAGAACCTTCGAGCATATGCCTCTCCATTGCCTTTTAAGTGACCTTGAGCTTTCTTATGAAGCCTATAGTTAGCAACCACGTCTCAGCACCAGATATAATTACTGGAACACACACTGGTCAACGACTTTCGTCTTGAGACACTGCAGTATCTTGGACAAGAAGGTGTTACGTACCTTCCAAACGCTGCCCTGACGTGTTGGATTCGACGATTGACCTCTTTATTTATTGGTTACCTTTTAATAATTAAATATCTGGGCAACCGAGCTTTATTATATACTATATATATACACACAGGTACTTGAAAAGATTAATATTTTCTTATTGCTATATGTCATTCAAATCGTTAAAGCTGCTTTCCGAGAAATTAATTACATACATATTACATTACAATTACATAGATATTACATATCTAACAACTGTGAACAATATAACATAACCGTAATTACTAGTCATGCAAAGCTACAAAAAATCTAAATTATGTAGAACAAATTAATTGTATAAATATATTTTCCGTCTTATATATATTTTCTTTAATATGTTGTTGTTTATTTACAGATGCGGCGGCAGGCTCGGATCTCAGCAGGCGGTGCGTGTATAGTGCGCTCCGCCTCAGCATTGCAAGGTTTGTACGTTGTCCCGTTTCTTTAATTCTTTACCTAACTCTATTATTAATAACAAGCTGTGCTGTGGTTTCTTCCGTGTTAAAATTCGACCATTTCTCCGCCACGCCGCTGCCAATGCACCCGTGTAACCTATCGTTGTTCTCACTACCCCTACTTGCCTACAGCTTGTCAGATTGCTTGCTGTTCATGGTTATTGCTCCGTTCCTTACGTTCGTAGCGTAAAGTTGTATATCCTATAACATCTCTCAATAAATGAGCTACAAAATGCAAAAGAACTCTTCAAATCTAAAAGCTAGTTCTAGAGATTATCGCGTTTAACAAGACAAGATTAGACAAGCAAACATTTTCTTGAGCTTTATAATTCATTATTATTAGTATAAATTATATTTTAAGAATAGTAATAATATTATGTAATAATAATTGATAATTGAATTGATAATTTGATGTATATTCGAAAAAACGTACATACATACATACATATGAAATTGGCGTTTTGTTGAACTGGCAACCTTGATTTCAAATATCTATCGTTTAGTTAGAAACTCCAAATTCAAATTTATTTCAAATTTAGGATTGTGTATTTGTATTTCGAATTCAGTCATTTATTTGTTTTCGCACCGGGATGTTTTCCGAACTGGAAGTCGTATAATAGTTCATAAGTTCATAAGTGCCTTCTTAGGGTCTAAATTGAATAAAGTATTTTTTGTATTTTGATTTTGAGTAGAACTTTATTTATTACCTCCACCACACCTATTTATGTCGCAAAACTTGCACTGCTTGAATCCAATTTCAAGGGAACAATTAGCAACATGTGTTGGCACACGAGGCGCTCTAACACTCCCAACTTAATCCTTTGGAGTAGTAGCCTTTTCAATGACTCACTTCAATTAAGGAGTGCGATCTTATTTAAGATCTGTTATTACTAGCTATAAGTTGAATTGATCACTAAACTTCGAGTGCAGTACGTACGGTATGCCATAAAAAGGTACTTCTACAAATGTATCCCTTTCGAGGCCGGAGATACATTATTGCGAAAATTTTTATCCGTCAATAAGTCAACACTTCTACAAAATACTTATTATGTAATCAAAATGATAAGCAGCGCAATTTATCGCCGTTCACATTTTATGTATTCTGCATCAAATGAAAAAATGCAGCCGATAGAAACAGTAGTTACAATATTAGAGTGTTACGACTCTCGGAATTGTTACTGACAACTAGTATTCTAGTGACCTAGGTACCGAACCGAGGAGAACAACAATTAATAGACATAATATATCAATACGATAGAATTGTTACTAAGTGGTGACCCCGTTCTACGCATAAAATAATACAAACGAACGTTTTAATCGCCTGGAACCTTGAAGTATAAATCTCCGCAAAGATTTTTTCTTATCTCCAGCAAAATGATCAAAAGTTTATTATTACCTCAATACGATAATCAAGTTACACCAGGAATAACATTTTTATCTTTACCTACATTTCACTGACAAGCCGACAGGGTTACATTCATGATTACATTGCTTGTTTCATTGATTTAAATTCTATGGATTGCGTATGGTTTATGGTGGTTATGGATCTATAATGGTCTATGCTGCGTCCTGTTAATCCTTAACAAGGTATTTATAAGTTGGTGTCTCTGCTTTTGTTTACCAAAGCCCTACCACATACTTATTTATACCTTGGAATGCTACCGTACCTTCGTCAACAAAATTAGGTACTACATTAATTATCAATTTGTTATATGTTGTGTAAACCTCACGAAGTTATTCTTCTCCGTCAGTATTCTATCAAAACGCGATATATAAAATAAGTATAGGTAACTTAGTAAAAATCATGATCTATATATATTATAAAACTCATCGTCTGTCTGTCCGTTTATATTCTTTTCACGCGAAATGCACTTATCCTATGTACATATTATGATTCATAGCTATATTATCTGGCCACGTTATAGGATATATTTAATAAAATAAAATAACATACAAAAAAGCAGTGACGATAATGGTTAATAAATTCGGAAAAAAGACGCATTTGGGGCGCTTAGATGGCTTACACTGAGTAAACCATACAAGATATATCCAATTAATGTTCTTCATATTTGTAGATCTTTGTAGACCTACAAAGACCTAGAAGACCTAAAAAGCCATGGATAGCATATAACAAATAATATTTTTGTCTTCCGTTCTCTAAGCGAGCAGCACTATTCGCGCGTACTCTCGCCGACGGCATTCTGTAGTCCAAGCGAGCGGAGTTGCGGGCACAGCTAGTCTGCATTAAATACTGTGTTGTAAATACTTTTAGCTATGGTTTCCATCTGCTGATAAAGTGTAAAAATTGTTTTGTATTTCTTTCAGTGTGGCTGTGGCTGCTAATATTCATATTTCAGAATGAATTCCGGATATCAAGGTCCATTCAACCGGGTGTAAGTATTACTTATTAGTTATTAGTAGTACTTATGTAAAAGTTCGTATCGTATTCTAAAAGGTACTATTTTTATAATGTATCAGACAATAAGGTTGCAACGATAATACAGATAATTAAATAATACAATTGGATGGTTTCTATAAATATGAGAACAACTAAAAATGCAAATTTTACAGGACAAGGGTAGAGAGATCTTTGTCTATATAATTTTGTTTATCGTAGTGTAGGCTTAACTTTGGCCCAGAATATAAACTAAAATAAAAGCTTTTAAATACATGATATCTAGCAACAAAATATCCATACCATACTTTAGCGTAGCATTATGAGTTTATTTATGAATATATTTACAAACAGTTGTGACCGCAAAAGGATTTTATGTTTAGTGCGGAACCCTAATTATTTTTCTAAAATGAATGTACACTCTTACCAATATTATTCTTATAAATTTTTCAGTATTTGGACTTCGATAACCTGCCCGAGACAAATTTCACTTGTACGGGCAAGGTGATCGGCGGTTATTACGCTGACTTGGAGACTTCCTGTCAGATGTTCCACGTCTGCACAGTGGGCCAGCAAGACGAACCCATGGACATTAAGTTCCTTTGCCTCAACGGCACTGTTTTCGATCAGGTATTGTACATAAATTTTGTATTTTGCGTTAAATTTCTGACGCTTTTATTTATGATAAAATGCTTCTTTCAATTACAAACATAATTAAAAATTGATGATGGCCGATATTTATCATCATCGAAATTATCGTGAACACTAACTGTATCCACGGTTCTACTAACATGGACAACGGAATTATTTTTTTACTTATAAAAGATTTTTACCAATGGTAATCCTTTACTTATTTTATTTCCTAACAAAAACATGTTTGATGTGAATAACTAACTCTCTTTAAATTTGCTTCCATAGTGAGAGGCAATTCTCAAAACTGATGATAACGAAATCGGAGCATACAGTTTGGCATTTCAGCTACATTATTATTGTTATATCTATTATATTATATCTATATCTATTATATTATATATCATATACCTATTATCTAAATCCAAAATTTTATAATACCACTCGATCCATAGTTAAAGGATAAAAAAATACACTCCATACACTTACAACTATGATGCTTTGCGCGCGAGGGTGGGGGATGCGCCGTCATTTTTTGATAGTTTCGCCACTTCGCGTATGTGTAAAAAAAATAATGCACTAGCGGTTATTCCTCTTTAGACATAATTTACAATTAAAAAAAGAAACAAACATTTTTTAAATACCAACTGACAGCATTTAGATATACAGTTTTATAATATTTCAAGTATCAAAAATTATTCTAAAATTATTCAATTAATTTCTGTGTTTCTTTTGTATTTCAGGAAACAAGAGTATGCGAAAGAGTAGATGAAGTAGATTGTACAAAGTCAGAAAAGTTCTATAGTTTAAATTTAGAATTATATGGAAGCACTACTCCACCAATAATACAACCAGAAGAGCCTAAACCCCAAACTCAACCAACTGAACAGACACATCAGCAAACAAAACCTAATCAAGAACAACAAGACCATTCAGTAAACGAGGCTTCCACTATAACTCAGGATAAAACAGAAGTGCACACGCAAGAGGTTGCTGATTCCACTGAAGATCCTGTTCAAGATATTAAGAAGGATGTGCCAAGAAAACCTCAAATAAACATTCCCGCTCATATCCATTTCTCATCATCTGATAATGATGAATTCACCGAAGGTAATCATTACTTTATAGAATATCTAATTTTAATTCTCTGGAAACAGGTAAAAAGCGTATGATTGAAATATAATTTAATGTAATCCTTTTTTCAACTTAGGTTAGGTTTAAAGATATTTTATTCTCAAAGAATTTACAAAATTCACTTAAAAGAGAATACATTAAATTACACTTTAGTAGGAAACGTATTGCATAACATTTTATTTATTTCATTGAGGGTAATTGAGTAAAAATATATACACAACAGCCACAACAGTCTGGGCTTTCTCTTCATATTAATAATTAACCCATCCATAATAATATAACATGGGAAACCACTGCACATCAATGGTTTACTTATCAATTTGGTCTGGTCAAACTTTATTGTAATGAAAGTCATCAGGCTAAAGCTGCAGGATAAAAATGTCCAATTTTTTTTATTGCTAAGGTAGTACTACCCTAAGATAGTACGAGTGACTTAAATACGCCTTTCTTGGTGTTTGTTTTGACTCCGCGAATAAAAAAATAAGCAACATGAGTTACCTTTGTTAATAATCGCATAACTAAAACTTTAGCCATTTCAAATTAAAAGAAATTATAGTCAACCTATTTTTATCTGTTTCAGAATATCATGAAGATGACGACTCTGAAGGAGAGTATGAAGACTATCCACATGTTCCTACTACAACTCAAACACCTGTTTCCATAAAAACTACTACTACAACAACAACAACTACAACATCAAAACCGCTACCATCAACAACTATCATTATCACTTCAACGTCATCACGATATCAAACATCTTCTCCATCTCCTGTACTTTCTTCCTTGTCACCTCCTCTACCTTCTCCGCTTCGGCCATCAACACCTACCCCAGCATCGGGGCTGTATGCACCTACACTAAATCCGACACTTCTCTCTCCCCAAGAATTTGTCTTCCGCCATCGACCTCCTGTATCTGAAGCCATACCCTACCAAACGTTCCGTCCTGCTGACGGAGTATATATAACTCACGCGCCGCCAGACCAGTTTGACCACTTCCACTATGAGTCGTCAAGAACTGAACCACGGCCAACAATTTCCCGACCCTTCGCTCAACGACCTCAACCATCACCATTTCGACCGACAACAAACGATCCACGCAACCAAATCTTGAGGCCCGGTCCTACTTCACAACCGTCTGAAAGACACGAAACATCTGTAAAGCACAGACAACAAAATTATCCATCCGCACTACCAGAGCAAAGACCTTTGCCATTCAATCCCTACTACTACGATCGAAAAAGAAGCGAAGATTCAGTGTCAGAAAATGAATCCTCTTTATCAGCTAGATCTGTCGCCCCTCCATCAGTTACTGAACGTCCTCCTATCAAGCTTAAAAGTCCTCCGAGAGTTATTGTAACCGCCAGCGCATCGGTCAGCGACAGCACTGGAAAAAGACTGAATTATACAGTTGGTAATGTAGTTAGTGCTGTAAAACCAATTGTACCTATAAATTACGATGATTACAAAGAATCTGATTTAATATTCGACCCATTCTTTCTTGATGTACCAAAACTCCAAAAACGACGAAAGACTAGATCCAACAACAATAACAGAGTATTCACTATCCCTGTGTCAGCAAGTATTTCCTCTGATTTAATATCGGAACCCACCACAATCGCCTCGCCCCCAGGAACATCAAGAGCAACTACAACTGAAAATTCATTGACTACGGTTTCCACAACAACTACTACAGCTACGTGGAATGTTAATGACTATGTTGATGATAACTATGAGCCTCAAGCATACGTTCCACCGATACCACCTCTAGCACTGCTTGTGCCTCAAAACTCAAACAGCCATAATAAAAAAGAAAGACACTCGATTAATGACCTAGTAGAAAGTAAGAAACACAGGAATAAGGCAAAGACTAGTCTCATTGAAAATTCCAAGCCGACATCGACGTCTTCAGTACAGACAAACTCTAGTCAAGGAATAAGCGTGGGAGCTGAACAGCCCGTCGCTTCGCCGCCGCCACCGCCACCCGTCGAGGTGTCCGCTTGCGCCAACTCGCGCTCTACTGACTGTCGGACTCGTGCCTAATGTTAATGTTTATTAAAGTAAGTGAATAAATCCATATTTAATTAGTTAATTTTGTGGTCAGCGATGAAACTAGTTTAGTCTAAAACTAGTATCGTTTTTATTTGTTTTGATCAAATGTTAGCTAGATGTGAATCGAATGAGAAGCGCGGGAAATATTAAAGCTCTTCTCAAACTTCGTCTGTACTCAGAGTTATATTAATATTTTTTAGAAAAAGTAATGTGTGTTTATTCTTTCACGCTACATTATGTGAATATTTATTATTTCACTGTAATATTTGCTTGGCAGGAATCTATGTAATCTATGGAAAATTTAAAGAATAATATACAATTATGAAAAATAATTATAAAATATAATTAACCTGAAAATGTTATATTTATGATAGAAAAAATTATTACAAAAAGCTAAGACCGCCTTAGTCACAGTCATATGATTATGTGGCTTCGTTTTATAATGTAACTAGGTACCAGAAAATATTAGTTTGAGGAGAGCTTTTACGTTGTTTAAATGTGACTTAAAAACTTATTTTCTTAAAATTACGAATATTGTAAATACAGGTTCCGTTTTTATTTTTCTACTATAATATTTTATTCAACACTTTTATTCTGTATGTATAACAATAATATAAAATTATGATATTTATAGAGGAAATCTTGTAAATATCTTTAGAATAATTTATACGTGTCAATAAATGTGCTACTTATTTTCTTTAATTTTTTTCTTTCCTCGTCCTCTCTTCACCTATTTCATATCTAAAACAGTTAATTTTATTAAAACACTAATTTAGCAACATGGTCTAATTTCTACTCGTTTTTAATTGTTTAAACGTTCTTTAAAATATTCTTTATATTTATCATGATAATATGGTTTCCTCACAATGTTTTCCTTCATCGAAAGCTCAGGCTCATTGCAGGGCTTCGAACTCACGTCAATCGACGCGAAGTCGTACTCGCTACCACTGAGCCATCATTGCTTCAAAATTACTGCATGATGGTAGAGCTTTTTCTAAAGCCCGCCTGGATGATAGCTACTACCCTCAAGTTGAAAATCTGTCGCCGAGCACCAATAGGTGTGTTCCGGTAGCTGCACTTGAGATTCAATCTTCCACTAGGCTTAGCTCGTTACCATCTTGGGCCACATCGTCACTTAAGATCAGGTGAGATTGTGGCCACAACGCTAAACCAATAACAATAAAAAAAATGATGTAATTTTACACTATGGCTGCAGTGTAATATTATTGATAGACTTATATGTAATTATTATGACTGGCTAGTATTTATAAACGTTTACTTATCATAAATTAAACCATCAATATTAAAATATTCTTTTTGACTCAATGTCAGCAAGCCACCTAGTTTGTGATGACATTTTTTGTTAATCATAATAACGTTTATCAAGAAAAGTTGTGATTTCAAGCATGACCGATTCTAATTCAAGTATTATGAGTGTTGGAGAAATGATAGACTGTGCATTTGGAGAACATAATGTAAGTATAATCGAAATAAATACTTACTAAACAGGACAAACCTAGAAATGCGTCTATTACTAACATTCTTGATAAAATCAAAATTAATTGTATAAAATAATAGCTATTGATGAGAAAACCACAAATATCAGTAACTTGAACCCGTTTCTACATAAAATTGCAAAATTCACACAACTTCCAACTACTTTATTACTCAAAACATATAAAATGTTAAAGAATGCTTCATGTTACACCGGAGAGTGACGCGGTGGCTTAATTGAGAAATACAGAATATACTATATTTTACACCAATCTAGAACTCAAATTTCTTTATTAATGTACAAATATAAGTTGTTTTTTCTGTAAATTGTAGGTAAATATTGTCAACCACAAACTGCTTCAGACAATATTATACCTTCTAGCAAGACAACTTAGATTACTAGAGAGACGTGTAGAAGTACAACTTGATCCAACTATGCGTCTATCTCCTGGCACAACTATCTCAGTAACAGAAGTTAAAATTCACACTATGATGAAAAAGAAGAAACATTTGGGAAAATCCCAACCTCAAGATAAAGAAATGTTGAGTATTGCAGCAGGACAAGGAACATCACGAAAAGCTGCATTGGCGACTCCTGGAATTGGAGCTACGGCTTTCACTGCTACTTCAGACAAACAATCTGATTTAACCAAATCTACTGAAAAATCTACTCCGGACAAGAGTTCTACTGAAAAGTCGATTTCGGAAAAGAAACCTAATGGTAAATCTACCTCAGACAAGACTCCAACTGAAAAGTCAAAACCAGAAAAAGGTGGTACTGAAGCTCAAAAGAGGGCTGGGAAAACGGTACAGCTTTTTTTCATTATTTTATTTAGTGATTGAAGTATTTCGTCCACTAATACTCTAAATCCATTCTTGTGTTTTAATATTATCACCTTATTAAATATTCAATATTTCATATTGTATTCAACAGTCTAAAGATAATCAAAAACTTCTGGAAATGATAGAGGAGCAGAGAGAAAAAGAACTGCGGATTATTCACCAGGTGCAAGTTATGGCAATATTTTTGTTTTAGCAATTTTTTTAGCGTTCTGCGTGCTTCACTTGTCGCCGGTTTCTTTTTTATTTTATTTATTATAATTTTTATATCGTAAGTAGACTATATTAATAATATTTATTAAAATGTTTTCTGCTTTAAACTTTTTAATCATTCATATTGTCATAATGTTCTCATAACTTAAAAACCTTATTTCTTGACGCTAAACTGATATGAATGAAAAAAGTGCAATTCCTTTTTTATGTATGGTATGATATCAAATAACATCTTAGCTAACCTTACCTGCGGTACACTATATTGAACAACATAAGGAAGTAACGAGAGCAAAGTGGTAATTAAATCGCTCGTACCTGAGCGATTATTATGCATGATGAAAAACAGTCGCTCGTGAGGTTTTGTTTCGGGATTACCAATCCGCTCTTATAAGTTCATATGCTGGTATGTCGTTGGTGATAGTCGATAGATCCTCATCTCTTGGTGATCACCGTTGTTCTGTAACTATACTTTACATACTAACAGGTCAAGTACATTAATTTTACCGATTATCGAGAAATTGACCTTGAGTCACTCATAATAAGTTTTTCCATGGAATTCTAAGTTAGAGACCACATATATGTAAAGATATGGTCGCTTCGATCAAAATATGATCTGTGCAAGTGAAATAAAGATCAGGTCCACAGTAGAGACCTATGTTTAGCAATGAACTGATACAGTTAGAATATCAACGATAATAATAAGCGATTGTGTTTTTTTTAGAGAGCCAATTCTAAAGAAGAACAAGACAATTTACCTACTCCGATAATGTCGCTAGATTCTGTAGGTGAGTGAGCATTAATAAATGCAATCAAATTAGCGTTTAATAATGTCAGTTTTGTAATTAAATCAACATGTTATTTTACAGAAGCACAATACGAAAAATTACTTATAGGTGAGATCAATTTCTTATATATAAAATATTTAATACAATGGTAGTGATAGATAACAAAATGTTTTATTGTTTGCAACTTTGTGATTATTATTACAGTTAGTTGGGATTATAATAATTTAATACGAAGCTTTTAAGTCACCAAAGAACCTTACCAACATGATTTTGTTAAAAAATATCTTCAAATTAAAATAAAATATGCGAATTCAAAAAAAAAACATATGACTATATCGAGGCTCAAACCAACGGACATTATCATATTCTGCCAATCATATATATTTGAAGACCATGAATTTTTATTATCATCCACAGTTACGTTATTATTTATAGATGTTTTTGTACAAAACGCAAATTAAATGGGTCTAGGAAATAAATTTATGTATTTTTGCCGCAGTTGAAAGAGTCCCTTCGGATGAAGCCAGGCGTGCGCTCGGTCAGTAAAAAATATATCAACTTGAATTAAATACATAATAAATTACACAAAATTCATAATAAAAGCTTACAAACAATGACACTACAATTATTTTAGGACTTCGGCACGATGTTCCAACTCCTAGGTTATCTTTAGTCACTCAAGAACAATTTGCTGCATTATCAGCAACAGTCAAAGCACTGCAGACAAAATTTACTTCAGTGGGTAAACCAGGATTTCCAGAAAACCAAGAACTTATGCAGGAGCTACGTAAAGGCGCTTCCCTTACCGATGCCATGGCCGCTCTCCAACTTTCTGCGAGATTGGAAGCCACAGAAAAAACACTAGAACGAATGTTATCATTAATCACCGAACTTGCCAAGGCAACACCAGGAGTGGATTTATCTGCCGTTGGCAAAATGGTAATTGTTCTAATTTTTTTCATCACTTTTTATATCACTCTGAGAAGAATGTATGCGGCACACGGCCAGGCTGCATATATGGATAATCTATTTACCATAGTATTCGAAAGATCATTATGTCTTGATTATAAACCAATACCAAATACAAATTTAGTTAGTTTTAGCGGGAATCAAACCTAAGTTGTTTTATCAAAATTTCATAAAATATTGTGGCAATATAACAAAATGGTAATTAAATAATTTTTTACAATAATATTATTACTTTTAAAACTGGGTGTAAAAAATCCTTTTACTTTTTCATTCTTTGAAGATAATTTGATAAACGATTAAGTGTTACATGTTTTACTTTTCGGGGAACTAGATAATAACGCATGGTGTTCAGTAATATTACTGATAATGATCCAATTATGTTCACATAGATTAACACTGAAGTTTTATATGAAGGAAAAACCGGAGCTTCTAAAACTTCTACAAAGGATACAAAAAAAACAAAAGCTAAAAAATCAACAATTCTTACTTCACAAAAAGAATTTATGACAGAGCTCTCATCCTCTGAAGCATCAATGGAAGTTGCTTTAACAGAACCATTGCCACAACTTGAGCAGCCTATTCAAGAAACTTCCTTAGAGGAAGTAATAGAGAAAACAGATTGCGTTACATTCGATGAATTGGAGTAAGCGCTAAATGTACTTTTCTGCGATACCTTTCTAAGACCAAAAGATGATCTGAAATTTGTTTTATTATTTTATTTTAGTTCAGCTATGCAAGAGCTATATGATGACATTTTAAATATTGTGAACGGTATTACAACTCGCAGTACCGTAAACGCGGATAATGCCCTAAAGATTGCTACTAGATTGGGTAATGTTAAAATGCTGTTCAACAAAAGTAGTTTTTACAATGATTATTATAATATTCTTCATTACTTATACTTTATTCTACATTATTTTATAATATTTTACAGAACGAGTATTCGATACGTCTTTGAACTTAGGCACAAGAATGGACGACTTAGAGGTTTCTGTAGCCGAGTATGCTGATCAAATTAATGCTTTAGATACCGGACTCTCATCACAGGTTATTAATTTGTATGTTGTAATAAAAATTTACATAAAACTTTTACACAATCCTTATGTTTAGATGACGAATTATCAAGAACAATTGACACAAATGCAACATGACTTAGAATCTGGATTGGAAAATATGGCTGAAGTACTTGCTACTGCGGGTGGAGATACAACGGGTAATATTAAATTGTATTAATTTTGATAGGAATCAAAAGGAAAAATATGCTAATTATCAATTTTCTGTATTTACAGCGGTAGCAGAATTGAATGGACAATTTACCAGTTTACAACTAGACTTCGACAATATGGCTTTAAGACAAAAAGATCTGAAAGACTTACTCGATACTTTATCTTTAGACCTAGAAGTACTGTTTTTTTTTTCAAAATGGCTCTTATTATATTACTTTTTTGTAATTATTTGTAATAAATGTATTTCCTCAACAGGCCTTATTAAAACAAATAGAGCTACTACGAGACACTAAATCTGATCGCGATGAAGTAGCAGATGCTCTTCGGGATAAAGCAGGAATTGAAGCTCTAAATGGAATAGTATCATTACAGGAATTTGATGCAGTCCGTGGAGACTTTGAAAAACGTGTAGTTTCTGCTTACGATAAATTTAATAACCAAGAAATGGTATGGCAAGTAAGTTATCGAAACAAAATAAGTAATATGGTTTAGCCGGAATACTATTTAAAACATTTGTTCCATTAATTGGCCTCAAACTTAAAAAAGCTGGTTAATGGTTGATAGTCAATTAAAGACCTCAGAATTATTTTTCAGAAAGCAATAGACGAACTTCTAAGAGAATTAAATGAAAAAGCTGATTATGTACAAGTTGTATCTTTACGCGATGAAATCAACAAATATTTAGAATTACTCAATGGAAGAATTCGTGCAATGTTTGAAATCGTTGGGGAACCTAATGCTGCAGCAGTTACGAAAAAAATATTCCGTGATACGACATGCCTGTCTTGTGCTACACCTGCGCAAATGAATTTAGAAGTGCCTGGTATTGTTCCAGCCTTGCCTGCTTTACGTGGGTCAAGACCACCAGTTTATGGTGCTGAAGCTTCAAAACACATAGAAGGAGAAGGAGATCAAGTACTCTGTTTTCCCGGTCAACCGATTCCTCATCCACAAGACTTTAGGCTAGATTTTTTTCTGAAGTACTTTTTGTAGGCCCTCTGAAGAATATTACAACAGTCATAAAAAGAGCCACACACAAATAATATGAAGAGCAAAAGGGCTATCTATGTATTTTATGACCCTGTCGCTTCACATTTCTCAACTTTTTTGTCGCAGTGTTTTTAAACGACGATAAAGTTAATTAACATAATATTGTACACCTGACATTCAACAGTGTTTTACAATGGTTAGAAAATTGTCAAAAATGATGTCACTGTCGCTATCTCACGCCTAGTTACACGATCAGTCTGTCAAGTTTCTTGTCTGTCTACGATACCGTGTAAGCAATTATTACTATTTTCCTAAAGCTACTTGTTGTGCATCAAGCAGTCAACAACAGATAATAGCATAATTTACAATTTTTCAGTATTTATTTAAATATATTTGTTGCAAAGGGTTTTAGAAGCGAAAATTGACATCTATATAAAAACTTTTTACTATATTTATTTTTCTGAAAGGTACTTCAATGAGAATCGACTTTTTAATTTTCACCTCTCGTATTTATAAATTAATATTTCATAATAGTTATGAATTAAATTCTACATTAGGGCGCACGTATGTCAAAGATATTGCGGTGGTTCACACACAGCGATCAACAGCAATGTGAGCCGAGTACCACCAGGTATGATCATAAATCCCGTAATGCGACAAGTGAAAACTGGTCTTGGTGCCGATGGAAGAGTAAGTTTTTACATCACTTTTTCGCTTCGATAATATTGTAAGTAATAATAAATTTCGTATGCATTTTAGCCATACAGAATGGATGAAACTGAAGTTGTCGAGAAGAAACCTTGTCGGCCATGCAATATTCCGAAACCGTCAATTCCTCAACCTTCAGAGACTAACCAAGGTGAAAACTATTTATATTAAGAAGTTGTATAATTTACCTACTTAGGTCGAGTCGAACTTCATAGATTATTGTTATTACGAGTACATCTACCTAAATCGTTAGGTATATAAAGTAATTTATTTACACCATAGAACTATAGTGTAGCAATTATTGATGTCTTTTTGAAAACTTGTGAAATATATTTATTTTAGTTTTTCGTTTAGTAAAAGGTGAATGTGACGAAACTGCGACATGATTAAGTTAGCCATTGATAATAATGAAATGTGTAAAATAAACTCTATTTTATTGATTCAAATAATGTGTATTTATACAATGTTAAATTATTTGTACACAATAGAAAAAACAGTACGATGAATTTACATTAATAGCATGAATGGCTAACTTCATCATGTTCTACTTTTTTTTTATTTTGCGCCGCATAAAGCACTTACCAATGTGTCAATATGTTTGACTTCTTAGTATTTTTAAACATTCAAAAGTTGGTCTAACAAGATGTTGGCTCCCTTGTTAGAACTATCTAGGGCGTTTTTATGACATCTCAAAATGTATGTTTTCAGTTTATATTTATAATCCACTTCACGAATACACAATAACCAAACAATATCACGCGAAATGTTACCAACATTACATAATATAGAGTCAAAGAACCTAAGTTAATGAATCAAAATAAAAACGACAACATGATAGTTCAAGATCCCGCCGAAAACTCAAACTTCATCATGTTGTCGGTAAACGGTTTTTTTTCTTTTGTTGTTTTTAGTGTGCAAACCTCTATTACTTTGCACTTTTTCAATAAAGATTTATCAAAATTAAAAATCCAAAAAAAAATGCCGTGACATTTTTGTAGAACCGGATTAACGTTAACTGTACTTTGCAGCTCCTGAGCCGCGTGACGTAATCTCCGACATAACTCCATCAGATTACAATCCAATTGGAGGTTATTTAACTTCACAGCAAGATGATGTCAACGTTACCCCACCGCTACATTTCGATGAAGACTAAACCAAAAAAACTAATCTTTAATCTCTGTATCAACTTTATGTATAGAAAATTGTAATAATATTTATCATTTTACATCAAATAAAGAACTAGTTATGCAGTCTGTACATTTCCTTATTAAGACGTATTAATCGGTACATACATATGGTACATATATACGATACATACATAAGGTACATACATATGATACATATATACTGTACATATATACGATACATATATACTTTACATATATACTATACATACATACATATGGTACATAGATACATAGAAAATGCTGACGTTACATATTTATTCTTATGTTATGACTACGATTGGTGATACCACCTGTTGTTTAGACTCTTCGATCAATAGTGTATTATTGATCGAAGTTTAGACTAGACGAATTGCGACATGTTTTACCTTCTCTTATTACGTCGTTTTAATTGGTACATAAGTAAAAATGCTGATCTTCGTATATTTACTCAGGATGTTTAGACTACACTTTGAGATAAGCACCTGATATTTTGTCTAGATATATTGCGACATATTTTTGTCATTCAATTATAAACAACACCTGGAGTTTACAGTTTAAGACATTATATATAAGACCATTGTTAAATAATGTATTCATTCTGTAGTAAGATTCTGTAATAAAGTCTCTTAAGAATCACTTGTACATAATTTTAAAAAACCCTCGACGCCGACCACGACACTTAACTAACTAGAAAATAAAGCAATATTTATTTCAAATAACATTCATATTATTTGACCATACCTATATGTATTATATTAGTGGCCTTTTGCGTAATAATACTTGGTTATTGTGCACAAATGAAGAGGATTAGAAATATCTACCAAATAAGTAATAACCATAGATTTAGTACTTTCTTCTTCTTTTTCTTCCTAACTTGGGAAACGATCCTCGTTATTAAAAACCATGACAGCCTTTATCGAGTGAATATAGTTTCCAGTGTTATGACGATTTTAGGATCCTAACAAGATGGTGACTCCTTTATTAGAACTTTCTAGGGAGTTTTTGTGGCATCTCAGAATTCATGATTAATGTTATTATTTCCAATCCACTTCACTTGTGCACAATAACCAAGCTTTATTGTGCAAAATGCCACTTGTATTACTATATGTTAACATACACGCATTATTAATATTACAATATATATGTATTGTAAACTATGATTGATGGTGATGATGATACTCTTGTTAAGAATAAATAGTGTTGCTGACCATGGCCAGTCTGATATAAATGACAGTCGAGATGGTGAAAGTCGAGAGTGACTGTCGAAATAGTGACCGTCGAGATGTGACTGTTAAGATGTAACCGTTGAGATGTGACCGTTAAGATGTAACCGTTGTGATGTACTGTGAAGATGTAACTTCAATATACCTATAACCATCGGATGGTGTCTGTTGAGATGTGACCGTCAAGGTGTAACTGTTGAGATGGTGACCGTTGAGATGTGACCGTTAAGATGTAACCGTTGAGATGTGACCGTTAAGATGTAACCGTTGAGATGTGACCGTGAAGATGTAACCTTCAATACATAACCATGGGGATGGTGTCTGTTGACATGTTACCGTCGAGATGATGATTCAAGATGTAATAAAACAAGAGAGCCACTAACTTGTTGGACAAATTTTGAAAAATACTACGAAGACCTAAACACAATGACACTGGCAAGTAATTTTTGCGGCGCCAAATAAAGAGTTTTTAATTAGTAATTATCATCTATACTTATTAATATAATAAAGCTGAAGAGATTTTTGTTTGTTTATTTATTTATTGATTTAAAGACGCTAATATCTGAAATTACTAGTCGGATTCGAAAAATATTTGTTTATATGATAGCCAGATTCACGAAAATTAGTATAGGCTATAGTGGTATATATAGGTATAGTGTAGTATTAGGCTACACCTCTCTGCTATCCTTAAATATTAATTGTTATTAAGTCTAAAGAAATAGCGCACCCCAACTGCTTTACCCGCGTACGCTGGCATGTTGGTTAGTGATACGTAAATCTAATGTTCTAAAAAAATATTGCTCCTTAGTACATCTAAAAAAAATCCGCGATACAATATGCCTATCTTTTATACATAAGCCACCACCATAAGGTATATTGTGATTTTTTAATAAAAATTGAAAGGTGATATACGAGTAATTCTTATGGACAAAAGTTACTTTGTCCTCTATAGTAAGTTATTTGGACGAATAGTTTGGGAGATAATGTAAAATTAAAATAATTCAACACTCGGCTCGGGTCTATGACTATAGCTATAGTGGCGCGAACGAGCCGTGTGAGTTATGACACATAACCCTTACCGCCCGATAAAAATATTGTCTATACTAAGGAATATAAATTATCAATTAGCGATTTCTTTTAAAATCTTCGCGGGTGAAACCGCGGAGAACAGATAGTGTATTTATAAAGCTATGAAAAAAAATATTCACATAAATAAAACATTATAAGTACTGAAAATAACGCCTAAGAGCGCATGATGTCGTACGTGTGTAACAATATGAAGTCAAGGTACAATAAAAAGGTGTGTGTGCGATTCACACACGATAGAAGTGAAACTTCATTTTAAAAGACATTTTCTATTTTATTTAAACAGTGTGCAATATACATATACACCGACATTTACTCTCTTGCTCTGGCTCACACAAAGAAGAGAGACCGGTAATATACTGCTCTCTCGCTCTGGCTCACACAATGAGCAGAGACCGATAATGTGCGTTAAACGTTTAACATTTAACGTTTAACGCTTGGAAGTTGCATAAGAAGTGTCACTTCAAAAGGTGTGTGTGCGATTCACACACGATAGAAGTGAAACTTCATTATAAAAGGCATTTTCTATTTTATTTAAACAGTGTGCAATATATATACACACCAACATTCACTTGTGAAACTATTAATGTTGATTATCTTCTATACATATAAAACTAACGTCTCTCTGTCTATCTGTTTATGTTCTTTTCACCCGAAAACCATTAATTCCATTAAAATAAATAATTGATAATATCTTATCTGCACTCCAACAGCGGGGACCAATCATTTGTCTAAGAATAACATATAATGATAATTTATTGCCACATTATTGCTAGTTAACTGGAAGAAAATGCCTTATAGCATTTAGCTCGGTAGTTTACTTTTTTTGAGGTTAAGGTTAAATGATCACAGCAGCTTAGCAATAGCTTAGCTAACATCCAACCTCAAAAAAGACCGCAAACCTAAGACCAGTCATAATTGATTTTGGCACGCCTCATGTGCGCTTATCAATTGACAAATTACACGTATTATGATGAAATACATTTAATAATTTGCAATTGACGAATGACATACCTACTTATTTTCGTGAACATAATACAACGTGATATTATCTTTCCGTGAACCAAATTTCATAAAAATTGGTGAAGCCATTTTTCAATCAAGTCCAGACAGACAAACAAAAAAATCCATACGTTATACAATTGTCCAACTTATGATGGTAATCAGGCCAGGAGTACCGTCTCCCTTTTGATTAATATTTAAAATCAATTACGTGATCGATTACATGCCCTACAATCGATTACATATGATTATTAAAAATATTTGATTAATTGAACATCGATAATCATAGACTATTGATAGTCGATTTCAACATCACTAAAAAATATTGTGATTTGAGAATACAAAATACAAATTAAATATTTTAATATTACATGTTATTACGTAAGATACGTAGTATCTTCTTAATAGTCTGTGTAAGTAAGTAAACATTACCTTAACGCATAAACCATTCTAAATTTGTAATTAAATAAAAATTCTTTTAGGTTAACCTGGTTGATGTAAAATGCACAAAATATTAGAATTTCAAGCTGTTGTGCTGGCAGCGGGTAGAGGCTCCCGTATGCCTGATGTTGGTGGATCAGTTTCAAAATGCCTCTTACCTGTTGGACCGTATCCTGTGCTGTGGTATTCTCTCAATATGTTAGAAAAAATCGGATTACAAGGTAATTATAACTAGGATAGATACACGTTTAATTGTAGAAAAATAACATTCCGGACAGTTAATCTTTACCTATACTTATAATAAAATTATAGACCCCATTAAATGTTATCATATTATAAGCCTTTTTGAAGCCTTATTGGCATAAATACTGATATGGATTGTAAAGAACTACTGTGCAGAAGTGAGTTTAGAATCTTATCAATATTTATTTGTTATAACACAATATATTACAGACCATATGAGAACCTCTGGTAATGATTTGTTTTGTACTTTCCGTTGACAGACCTACTGGTACACTATACCTATACACTAATTCAAAATTTGATATTGTTTTATAGATGCTATAGTGGTTATTATAGATGAAGACAAATCTAATATACAAAATGCACTGGAAAAGTGCCCTTTAAAAATAAAGTATGAACTCATAGTCATACCATCAGAAGAAGACTGGGGTACAGCAAATTCATTGAAATTTATCAGCCAGAAAGTTACAGCAGATTTGTTGGTTGTGTCAGGAGATTTGATAACAAATATCAATCTAAATGATGTACTTAACCTCCACAGAAAGTATGATGCAACTCTTACTTCTTTGTTTTTCAACAATGGCCCAGAAGAATGGATTGAGCTTCCAGGCCCTAAAACTAAATCGAAACCAGATAGAGACTTAGTTTGTATTGACAAGGAAACTCAACGACTTGTTTTTCTTGCCAGTGCCAGTGACTATGAAGAGAATGTCACTTTACCAAGACTTCTTATTAAAAGATTTGATTCAATAAGCATGTTTAGCAGGTTATTGGATGCACATGTATATGTTATGAAGAATTGGGTTGTTAACTATTTAGTTGATTCAGAAAAGTTTATCTCAATAAAAGGTGAACTTGTCCCTTTTATTATTAAAAAACAATTATCAAAGCAAAAAAATTCAGCTGAAAAGAAAGGAACTTCAGAGAAGAATATAGAGATGAGTAAGGATATATTTGATTATGCTAAAGAGAGTGGTTACGAGAGTAAAATAAGGCAGATGTCCATATACAATGACCATAAGCTTGGCCGTAAAGGTGTATACTTTAATGATATTTTGAGATGCTATGCACATATTCCTAATAAAGACACATTTGGTATCAGAATTAACACATTATCTTCATTTTATTTAGCTAACAATAAGGTAAGTTGTATAAAATTAGTTATATAAAATAAAAGTGACTGTTAAATTGGCAATTAAAAAAAAACTAATAAATTTCAATTGTATCCATGGAGAATATTTTACTGTTAGCTTCATCCAAAGCTAATAATCAAATATTCGCCATAAATGTCTAGAGAACCATTTTTTGTTTAATTGCCATTTATCATTCAGACCTACTTTGCCACTTTTGATTTTATATGACTCAAATATATTATTGTATTTTGTTTCAATAACTTAACAATCATTATTTCAAAAGGTAAATTTTATTATTATTAACTTAATATGTTATAAATTAATATTAAATAAAAATTGTAGCTTAAGTAATATGTTACATATGGAAATGTTAAAATTCTCGGTAAATAAAAATAACAATGTATTGTTATAACTTCTATACTTCTTTGTTATTCTCTGTCCATAGATATTATCCAAATGGGAACAGTTAACTGGGTTACCGCTAACTGAGAGGTTTCAACCATGCAGTGAAGTGAGAACAAAACAAATAGACGAAACAAGTACTGTGGGTGATAAAAGTATAATTAGTGAAAAGACTTCTATAAAGAATTCCTTTATAGGAGCAAATTGTACCATTGAAAACAAAGTTAGATTAACAAACTGTATATTGATGAACAATGTCACAATCAAAGAAGGGTAAGCAAATTTTTTGTTCTTTTATTTCATTTTATTTAATAACCTTAAATCTGATAATTATGTACATCATTTTTCAATCATACAGTTGATAATTTCTCGGCTTTTAAAATTGCCAGTATATTATGGCTTGGTGATTAATCCTACTGGGAATATGATGCAATAATAAATAAATTTTACCTCCAAATTTGGCATATATGCCGAATAAGATCGCGAACGGGTTAAGCCCATGGCTTCTCTTGAGGAAAGACGCCTGTAATTTGTTATTTACAGATTAGTATTATTACAACATTAACATATTTAATTAATTTCAAAGTCACAGTCTTTGTTTCTCAATGACTTGACAAATACAATGAAGAAAGTTCATATATTTCTGGAGCTAGATATACTGAAACTATTGGTTTTTTCAGTTGTGCTCTCCAAGATTGCGTTATCTACACAGGTGCCACAGTGGAGACCGGATGCTCCTTGCAGTACTGCCTGGTTGGACCACACCATGTAGTACCTAGTTCGACTTCAAGCAATCACCAGCTCCATGCTGAAACCACTGACAATATGATTACCCTTGGATAATTTATGGCATTACAAAGACTAATAAATTTATAATGTAATGTCATATGTGTAATAAATTTTAAAATGTATAATATATTTAATTGTTTGTTTTACTCATATGACAATTCAAATATAGTCTATCAATTGGGGAATGACATTTACTTTCCGTGTACAAAGTTTCATGAAAATCAGTCGAGAATTAATATAATTCTTTTTTTACGATTTCTAAAAATATTGATTTTTTTTATAACCTTTACCCATACATAGCTCAATTCATAAATCGGTCATGCCGCTTTTCAGTTAAATCCAGACAGACAAAAAATTTTTCAAGGACATATTTGGTTTCAAATTTTTACATAGGACGTCTAGCGGGAGATTTGGAAAAATATTATATGTACAGGCAAAACAAGAAAACATCTATAGATATTAATAAATCCGTAGGTATGTCTCTACGTGTAATCTTTTTTACAATTTTTTTTATAGACATCGTGTTTTTTGGGAGCGGACAGACATGTCTTTATATAGTGTAAGCTTATGTCTCAGGGACATATTGCTTAACGAGCATAGTAAGGTACGCAAACGGCTCAGGACCATGGGGGCCCTGTTCTGAACTCCACGGACATGCGCATTGAAGTTAAAGCTATTGTCGAGAATGACAACCAGATATTTAGTCTGGGTGGCCCAGGGGATTTGGATACCAAAAAAGATTGAGCGGTTCGAGTGTCTTTCGTAGTTGTCCTGGATTAAAGAGAATCGCGTACTTTTATCGGGGTTTAAAGCTATGCGCCATTTACGAAACCATCTGCCGAGTGCCATGTTGGGTGACGGCGCGTTGGACGCACGACCTGAGGTGACTTCTGTGCCAGAATGAACTGTAAAACCTACCTCGATCCAGGAGAGCCGTGGGAGGTCGCTGATGTACAAATAAAAAGACAAGGCGCCAGAATGGAACCTTAAGAGACACCTGAACGTAATGTGTGGGGTAGAGAGAGTTCACCTTCCACTCGGTAGCGGAAGGTGCGTTCGGTGAGATAATCGCGAATGATATGTACATATATATCTGGGATTTCTAGCTGGTGTAGTTTGTAAACTAGTCCGGCGTGCCAGACCTTACCGAAGGCTTTAGCGACGTCCAAGAAGACCGCGAGAGTACGGCGTGCTTTGTCGAGTTTGCTGACGTTAAGCGTGATGTGCTCCGTGAGGCGGTGCACTTGGTGTGTACATGAGTTTTGGGCGACGGCGTAAATAAATGAGGCCCCAAGTAGTGCCAAATTTTTTTGGTGCTACCTCTACTTGCTGGCTATGGAAAAGCAAAGTTATCTGAGGGACTTTCCAGACTATCGATAAATACTGTTTGCTAACATATAAACCTAAATCAATATTTTAATAAATGCGAAACACATTATTACATGAAAAATATTTCAATAAAATCATTTCAATTGGTGAACGGTAAGGTGTGTTTTATTACAATTTTAAACTTAAACATATTTTATTTGGTTGTGTACTGATACGTATATAATACTGTTTTTTTTTCTTATACTAGCAACCCGCCCCGGCTTCGCACAGGTAGCAGAGCAATAACTCTATTGGTTTACGCGGCGCGCGCCTGTAAAGCTCGCAGTCGGCATGATTTTTTCCGACGGTTTCAACAATCATAATCATATTTCAGCCAATTTATACAACAAAATCGTAATAAATATAATTTACACCTAAACCTTCCTCATGAATCACTCCGTCCATTGATTAAACCCATATGAAAATCCGTTTGGTAGTTTTTGAGTTTATCGCGTTCAGACAGACAGACGAGGCGGAAGACTTTATTTTATAAAATGTTTAGATATAGAAATCTTTTGTGTGTCTGTTAATGATCGTTTAACTTCTGAAAAACTTGACTGATTGAGCTTATATTCACATAATATAATTGTTTTATTGAGACGATGGTTCATGGCTATTTTAGGACACGATAGGTGGCACTTAAGACTTTATTACCTAAAATGATTTGTATCCACAATATATATTAGTTTAGTGCCATACAAAAAATCACAAAATCTGAACCTAATATATGGCGCTGTGATCGAGCTATTAACCCCGGGAAAGGGCAGAACGTTTGCCGGACCAACTTATAAATTACAAATATAAAAATCAGTTTTAGAATCGGATCTAAGTCAGAATTTCACATTCAATTATTTATGCAGTAACTCAATAAGTATAAAGAATACGTGGATTTAGCCTTTGTTTAATGTAATCTGTGGTTGTACCTATAAATTAATTTATGCTTTTTCTGACGTTGTGATTAAATTTAAATTACCAATTAAAATTGTAATTTCAAACTAGAATATTCAAATATTATTAAAAAGGTAACTGATTCAATTATTATATACAAACTAATAAGAACATCTGTTTACTATTTCAAATAGCAAATGATTTTTAGTAACTTATAGTAGATATTAAAAGTGGCGTAATCGTAACTGCTATTCGTTTTTATTCGCCATTACATAATGATTGTAAATAGAATAATTAAAATAAGCTACTAGATATTGCCTTCTTTAGAATCAACGACCTACAAATATGAAAGTGTGTGTGTACTTAAAGCTTCTATGTTGAACGAATGAACGATGAAATGGCAATACCGAGGTGGGTAAAATAGTAGAGGAGTAAACAACACCTATTTGAAGCCTTGGGTTGGGTGGGCTGCCAGCTATGTGGGCATTCGTCCCATATGGCTTGTGCTGGTGTTGATGACGACGATGCCGAGGAAATACACCTTGGCTTGTATTGTTAAGTTAAACAGATTATTCGCCACATACCCATAATACGTAAACTAACAAAAATAAATACAAAACTTCTGTGATTTTAGGAAGATTAAAGTTGCATTGGAGATTTCTCTCTACTTAGGCCAGTCCGACTGGTGGAATACCTCTACTCTACAGAAGATCCCTGTCAAATGACCTAGTGTTGTGTACATACGGTGAGGAGAGTTTCCAGAGCTCCTTGGAGAAGGGTGGGTTCAAAGAGAGGTAGGGCACGGAGAAATTTCTTTGAAGATTTCTCTCTACTTGGGGCAGCCTGACTGGTGGAATACCTTCACCCTACAAAAGGTCGCAGCCAAATAACTTTGTGTTGCGTTCCTGTGATGACTAGAGTTTCCAGAGATCCTTGGGATGAAGGGGGTTCAAGGTCGGCATCGCGCTAGTATACCATAGACATCACTATATCTATGGTATTACAAGCATCCATAGGCTACAGTAGCCACTTATCATTAAGCGGGCCGTATGCTTGTTTGCAACCTTCGTGGTAAAAAAAATATATATTTAAAAAATCAGAAGCTATCTAAAGTACAAGACACTCGATAAAATTGAACTTAAATTGAATTGAACTACCCATGAATTTTGGGCAGGGGGACCAACAAGGGAAAACTAATTTTAATTTCCTATTTTGATTCCAAAATTATTTACTCTTAGCGTTTACCAACACCTTGCTCTATAAGGATGCTGGCCGTACCTCTGGCTACATCATTGCTTGTACTTATCTCCATATTATTTACAATAAAGGACATAGCGTTTGATCCACACGCGGATAAAACAGGCAAGCCAAAGATCGGTATCCACACGTTTGCGAGTGTGCTAATGTGTTTTGTATAAGTAAGCATGACGGACGTCAAAATTGGGATTAACCTATTATTTGTAAAATGAAGAAAAATAAACGAGGAAAAATAATAGGATACGGAAATTTCAGCAACGAAAATAGTTAAACGTTCACAGAAACCGTACCAGGTTTTTTTCGGTTATTTATCGATTATTTATTTCGCGCAAGCGATACTATCTATACACAAACGTGTAAACGCATCGCAAACGCTTGTCGCAAGCTTCTTTGGTTTGTGCATCAAATACCGAATTAGCTCCGTTAGCAAGCTAAGCCAAACGCCCTATCCACACAATTGAATTTGTTAATGTTTACCGAGGTTTGGCAAGCGTGTGGATCGGGCATAAAGAGTTCCAAAAACGAAAACGCCATAATATAAAACAAATTATCAGTTACGCTGTGACCGCTTCGTATAAAACTACTGCACCTTCTATCTAATACCATCTGATACGAGTAAACGTGATTAGAGAGATTAACTCTTTACTGGAAATGTGAGAATAAACTTTGTCGCGTGGACAATTAAATAGATATAGGGGAGAAACGGGTAATGGGGGTCAGCGGGCAATGGTAGTCAGTACAATAATAAGAAAACTAAAAGACGTTGACAAGTGAATATCGAGCGAAATGATCGGGCATACTACACCCGGTACCCAGATCTAATCACCGTTTTAATTGTAACGTGACGTTTGGACAAAAAGGTATATTATTGTCCGCCGCGATTTCATTATAATTTTTCCTGTGTATAACATAAGAGATGAGATATTTATTTAAATATTTTTTTAATTATAACTTTTCTTTTTATTTTAGTAAATTACTAAATAATCTTTTTGTGAGACATTTTAATGAAATATTTAACGATTTATTTTCATTTAGATTTTTTTAATTTCATTTCTATTTTGGGGTAATGGGAGTCAGTTGACCCCCACCCCCAATAGAAAAAACGCAGCAAAGCAAAAAACCTTTAGGCAAGGCCAAGGGACGTGTTCTTCAAGATAAACACTCCTCCTGAGAGTTAGATACAAGTTTCTGTAATATATGTGATGTCTATAAAAATGACGATCCAAAGTAGGTCCTTGATTTGTGATGAGTTTAGTTGCAAGAATGAGTTATGGTAACGCGCTGGTACACTTCGTGTGGTTTATGGGCACACGCTAACTGCTTCCGATAGATTCAGCAAAAGGTTATGCGTACGACAAGTGCTGAAGATGTGTTGACTCTCATTGTCTAATATGATGACTACCATTACCCGCATGTCAGGGCAATGGTGATCAAAATCGTTATTTTTATAAAGTGTAATTATAAGTATATTACTATCCAAAAATTTAAAAAAACTGCTTTAATTTGATAAATTATTAGTTATAGTAATAAAATATGTTTTTTTAATTAACCCGAAACAAATAACTTCAGATTTATATCGATTTTTGCTTAAGTGACTCCCATTACCCCATTTTCCCCTACTATAGGTTGCGAAAAATGTATATTAAAAGTTATGAAATGAAATTCAAGACAGATTTAAATGTGTATACCGAAGGCATTTGACATTAAAGTAAGATATAAAAATACACAGTACCTACCTTTCTTTTATAGTCTAATACGAGTAATTAAGCTTGACCTTCACTAGTAGAAATAGTCTACGTTTATGCATCATCTGAACCAACGCTGCTAGTAAAAATCCATCTTGAGATGCTTGTGTGTAGGTATGAATTTGGCAAACAAGTCGTTCTAATTTTTGATTTCAAAAGGTTCTTCCAGCCATTGAATACAATCTTTGTATACGGCCTTCTTAAATAATATATATTGCAACGCAAAAGAAGTTTGTCTAACAATATCTTAATATAATAAATGACCTATAAGATGCCTTCGGAAAGCAACCGAAAACACAATAAATGAAGTAATGAGGAAAGAACTAGGGTGAAATTGATATATATAATTAAAAGATAAAAGTGATTGATAAACAATCATTACAACTTTCACAAAAATAAAGTGATTTAAATCTGCACAATTTTATTAATGTGTTTTTGCGCAAGGTACAAATAAAACGCAAACAAAATCCGATTGTAAATATATGTACTGATATTTTGCAACATATGTAGTTACGTTAGATATGCATGTGCAACAATGTACCTACTGTTATTACACTATTAACGTAAGTATTATTGGTGCGTCGCTCTTGGGAATAGGTGAACACCGAAAATGTTGTCATACATTTTGTAATAGCACGGCACAGACTAGCGCCATTGCCAAAATTGCATTAAACAGATTATTGAATGTTGCGTGTGTTAAGTGACCTGTCTAGCTGGTAACAATTGAGAAAACATTTGTAGGCGATATTACATAACACGTAAACGTTACCTGCCTATTACTGGAATAACGTAGGTACCTATATTTAACCCTTTTTCAAACAAGCAAACAGTTTCTAATTTAGTGCCGCAATCGTATTTTATTTTTATTTGAGAGAGATTGTAACAGCCGATGAATTCATGGTTTATCTTCTTCTTCTTCTTGTTATGGCGCCGCAAAAAGCACTTGCCAGTGTTAATGTGTTTGTCTAAATGCATGTTTTCAGTTAAATTTTATAATTCACTTTACGAACGCACAATAACCAGAGCTGGGCAAAATACATACTTTGGTTTAATTAAAATACAAATTACAAAATACTATCTCGCATGTATTTAAAATACGAAATACAAAATATTTTGAAGTCGTGTATTTGAAATATAAAATACAAAATACTGTATTCTATTTTTATTTAAAATACAAATTAGAAAATACATTCCGTTATTAGGTTATGTCTACATGTCGTTATTATTACCGCTATTAATCACTGTGAAATACTTTCCTCCAATTAAAATTAGCGGATACGTCACAGCATTCACTTGATTTACTCCATCGCCGCCGTCTTCCGGCATCGTACACGTACATGTGGAGTGAATTAGATCTCCTTCCGATCCTAACATATAGTTACGTAGTATAGGGGCGCAAGTCCCTTACATAGGTTTTGTAAAGAAGCTTTTTTTCTTTTTTGGCTAGTTAGTTTAGACAAAAATTACCAAATTACTAAATACGTCAGATCGCGAATTTTTCGCATGATCGGCAACACCGCAAGCCGAGGTTCGGCCACTTTGGCACCCTTGGAGCTTGTTGCCTAGCTTTCGCGCCCGAGTGCCTTTCGCGCTCGCCCCCAAGCCCGGTGAAGCTGTCAAATTTAATGGTTCCAGGACCCTTAAGGATAACAATATAAACATTTCGAAATGAATTTGATCATCTATCGTGACGTTCGTACTATTTCTTCTTCTGGATATGGCGCCGCAAAAAGCACTTGCTAGTGTCAATGTGTTTAAATCTTTGTAGTATTTTACAAATATTCAAAGCCGGTTCAAGAAGATGGTGGCTCCCTTGTTAGAACTATTTAGGGAGTTTTTGTACTTTTTAAAATCCATGTTTTCAGTTTATATTTATAATCCACTTTACGAATGCACAATAACCAAACTATATCATGCAAAATGCCACCAATATTACATAGTATAGGGTCAAAAAACCTAAACTTAATGAATTAAAAATAAAAACCACAACATGACAATTAAGATCCCACCCACCACACACCCAACATTCGTACTAACAAACTTAATTAATACATAGCAGTTTCGTGAAAATAACCGTTTAAGAAAGAAAATCACTATTGAAAAGAAATTTGACGTACAGTACAAGCGCAGTGTTGATAACTTTAAAGATTGACATATTTAGCGGTCGCCATTTTGCTTACGAAAGCTATCGCAAACTATTTTCTGCAGGACGCACCTATTAAATTATTATTAATTAAATTAGAATAAGATCGCTAAATGTATTTATGTTAAAATATATTTTCAAGCGATAAGTATTTGAAATACTAACTACAAAATACCTCTGCGTCAGGTATTTGGAATACCAATTACAAATTACATTTTTAAGAAGTAATTAAAATACAAATACAAAATATGTATTTGTATTTCAATTACGTATTTAAATTACTTGTAATTCAAATACTGCCCAACCCTGACAATAACTAAACTATATAAAGCAAAATGCCAGCAATATTATATAATATAGGGTCAAAGAACCTAAGTTAATGAATTCGAAATAAAAACCACAACATGGCAGCTCAAGATCCCGCCAAAACCTCTGCATGGTTTATCATTATTCTACGTTTTCTGCCAACCAGGGATGGTTGACGTACCAGTTTCCTTGTACACGTACCACGTTTCAGGGTCTTGTAAGCGTACCCGGTAAAAATTATGCTGGTGCTGGTACGCCATAATACCAACTTTCAATGTCGATTAAGGTTTTTTTGTCACTGACAAAGCAAAAAATGGTCGTCCGGAGCGGTACCGATGAGTTGAAGAGTTTTTTTTTTCTAACCAGGATCATTGCGCCATTGTCTACTATCCCTGCTGCCAACGATGTGAATGATTCGATTGTAAACGAATGCCAGTGTTCTTATGTGAAATGAGTGAATAAGTATAACAAATATTGCCAAGCCATATCTATTAAACTATTCTTCATAAATAATGAAATCCAACACTCTGTAAACAGATGTTTACTTTATTGAAAAAAATATATATTAATGAAACTACTTTTATAACCATCATTGTTTAATATTAACCTGCCCTTTTAACATAACGTAAGCTCTAGTTATACTTAGATACTTACATCTAAATAACATAACAAGTTCAATGAATATTGCATTATCTTATTAGAAACCTTCAATATTCTAATCAGAATTCTAAATCATGCAATGCTGCAAAATAAACAGCGAATTGGTATCATTTTGAGTTGTCTTAGGGTCAAGCCCGTACTAAGCATCACAAATTAATTTGAGTTGACTGTTTACCCTGCGATATTTTTTTCTTGTATAACATATCTAACTTTTATCATTATAATTATGAACATCATTACATATTATAAAACAAAATCCCCCGCCGCTTCTGTCTGTCTGTCTGAACGTGATAACCTCAAAAACTACCGAACTCAGTTTCATACGGCTTTCATCAATAGGGAGTATGCATGGATTATTTTTATATTTTCAATCAATTATTTACGTTGGTATATAGCCGTAAAAAATTAAACACTGATAAAAATATTAAAATTAACCATCAAAATAAATATATTTAAACTGCAATGAGATTAGGGCGATTAAACGCCTCCATTTTGACGTGCTATCACTATACTTCACTGTACTAAATTTTACTGCTGTCACAAAATTTTAGCTATAAAATTAATTAAAGATTTTGTGTAAATTAGCTGAAATATTACGATGATTGTTGAAGACGTCGGATAAAAACATGCCGACTGTCGTGCACCGCGTAATCAAATAGAGTTTATTTAATATTTCTCTAGGAAATAAAGGACGCATATATGAGCTGCTACCCGTGTGAAGACGGGGTGGGTTGCTAATAATTTTGTAATAATTAGATTAATAGAATTCTTAATAAAGTCTAAATTCAAATTGCTCTACTTTTTAACCACAAACTAGTAATTAGTATTCCAAATCTAAGGTATACTATGTTATCCTAAGTAAGTAAATTTTAATAGTATTCTTTACCGACCAACTTATTTTAGTTCTAGTTCTGTTAGTAAGCTAGTGAAATGATCAAAATCATATCTATAAAATATTGTTTATCTAATACTATCACAATAGATACCATGATCTCGCTTCATTCAGGGTCGTAGCTAGTATGGATGTTACCCGAGGCCTCAAATCGCGCTCCTGCTGGGTAGATTAGAAAAGGTAAAAAATGTATTGCCTTCCAGATCAACGATTTTTTGTGGTTACTCAATATCAACTCACGTCTTCTCACTATCTCTTAGGTCCAGGAGAGATGATGATTTTATCATTTTAATTGGATATAATGTTCAGCCGCCAATGGTAGATACCTTAGCTGTGACGTCGAGTCGCTTATGGTTCAAGCAAATATTAAAATATCTATGAAGTACACATAAATCCTAGAGAGCAGTTCGGTTATACTCCGAACAGTTAGCATACACAAAAATACCAGGACCTGCTAGATTTGCAAACATTTGCTACATTTGAAAAACATTATGGTGGTATGTGTACCTATGTTTTAATTTTTTTCACAATCGAGTGACACCACTAATCATGAACCACCAGTAGCAGGCCGAATCTAACTACATCACTAGCTGCATTCCTAACGTTCACTACTTTTTTCTACAAATAGCATTTTAAAAAGGGAGATTATTAAATATTATATATTTTCTTATGGTCTCAGTTTGAATTTAAAATACACTTGTAAAGTGACACAAATTAAAGTCAACGGTTAAATGTCAGTTAATAAGGAAAAGTTATTAAATATAACTGCGTGAGTGATGCTCACGTATCTAATAGATTCTCTAAGTTCGATCGGGTGATTGCAAACCAGCACCACAATGAAAGTGGTGCGGTGTCTACAGCCGGTCTGGCGATGGTCGATGTCGATTGTCGAGTACACCAAGAGCTACAGACAACAAGACAGTGCACAACGTACTTTCCCGTGTCGCGCACGTGCGAAACTACCTGCTGTTACGTCATTGAAAAACGTTCCGAATTACGTGATTCCATTTAAAGCTATTTCAATTCATTGTACATATAGACACATAAATTGGATCCGATATAAAACTTTGAATAATAGGCCTTAAGGTTTAGTAACGGGCGGTGTTTGTTTGTGAACCAGCATACAGGTTGTATTTTCAGAGTGATAACTGAAGAAAGCGGAAGCTATCAACGGACTTGTAGGAAAAATAACTCATTACGGCTACGCGGGTAAGATACAGTTTTTGTACACATTGCTTAAATAACAAAATATTGAATGATTTTTGAAAAATGTGTTAATATAAACATCAACTATGAATTTGTTTTAAGTTATTCCTAAAATTACAACAATAATTCATACATAATAGGTAGCAAAGTTTTGACCGCGACCTTACACAATATTTTCATAAAAGGCGCGCAACATTTACCACAGGCTTGTAATCTTATAAAAATATTTATTATGTATACGTTATTTTATATGTACATTAAAGGTGCTTATTATTTTGTTTTTGGAATCCAACGAATACAGCTAATAGATTAAAAACGTTGCACAAAATATCATTCAAATTAATGGAGTTTTTACTAAAATCGGATAAACTCACTGGACATTGTTATTACTTAAAAATATTAACGCACAACAAAACATTTTTTAAGGTTTTTTATAGTATAAATTGAGTAGTTAATTTTTCTTATAAACATATTTTGTTATTCATTTATTTTGTAATTGGCTCTTGTATGCTAAAACTATGTCATAATTTTGCTACGAAATAGTGCACTGATTTGTTCGACACGGCTAGTTTTGTAACAATGTTTTAACATATAATTTGTATGTTTATGAAATTAAAAACACAGCTTATTGTAACCAGCTTCACTTAATTCACTTCATAACAACAACAGTCTCGTTGGAATGAAAATATGCATGGTGGTAGGGCTTTTTCTGTACCACCCTCAAGTTGAAAATCTGTCGCCAAGCACCAATAGGTGTGTTCCGGCAGCTGCACTTGAGAGCCAGTCTTCCACTAGGTTTAGCGTTTACCATCTTGGGCCACATCGTCACTTAACATCAGGTGAGATTGTGGCCATTAAGCCAAACCTATAACGATAAAAAAAAATGAACAGCAAAAATTGTTTGAATTGCATACACGTAAATCGACATTGCGATAGCCATACGGATACTTTACCGGAATACTCTACATATATTAAGTAATTATTAAAATAGCTACGCCAACTTATAACTACTTAATTATTATCGGAGTTTTTTGGGGGGGATTATGATCTGTCGTGTGGTGATTTTTATTTTTATTCGTAAACGTATGTTATTTGGCTTTCTATAACATAATTTTGACGGCATTTTACGTGATGGAGCTTCGTTATTTTTGAATTGTAGATGAACAGTTGCCAGTAATTCTCATGGATTTCAGTATTATATTACTTTTCTTGTTTTTCAAGTCAAACTCATCCATCATAACCTTTTTATACTTCACTTGTTCTATTTTCTGAAATATCCACACTTACGCTACACGCATTCACAAGAGAAGCCTTAATTTATTACATAATATATGTTCTAATAATTTCACGTCTAAACATATCTATGCCATTAAGTTAGATTTCAATTCGATTATTAATTAATTAAAAAGTAGTTAACCTTCCGTAAATATTACTCAATAATTATTTATAAATTCATGCTCTTCATTCAGCCTTGTAACAAGGTTGCCTATGCCCATGTTCAATATTTGACAGCCATGTTTGGGTATAGTATTTAAATATGGATCAAGGATAATTTAAAAACTATGTTTTTAAAACCGTTTCAACTACGTATATTAATTTTATTTGGTTAAAACCCATGAGACGTAATTTTAAATTACTTTACTGGTTAAAGGACTTCTTTTTAATTTGGTTATATCAATGGCAGAATAAGTAAAACAAAGTAAATACCTAAATTTCAATATTTTTCTTAACTATAAATTATTTATTAATGTACAATTATTTGGTACTAGCTGTGCCCGCAGTTTCGCTCTTGTGGACGACAGAAGAAATCGTAATTTATTTAAATCTTTAATAACTTTAAGTGAATGTGGTAATCGTGTTTTTTATTACAACCCTATAACTAAGGTTTAAAAAAAAACATGTAAAACTATCCAGTATTTTTCGCGTGATGATAGATTGATAATAAATTCGAGGTGGTTTAGGTATTACTTAACGTTGGTGCTTTCTTTAATTATTCTGTCACTGGAGAAACATATTATGATTTTAATAACGTTAAAATATTATCACACCGTATTACAGTATTACTGGTTACCGTTTATCGGTGTGTGAAAACTGCAGAATTTTAGTATTAGTTATAAATACTCGTACATATCAGGGCATAACTTAAGCCTTATACCTTAAACCAGATGTCCGATCATACCTGGCATATACGATAAGCTAGAAATGAGAATGATATAATTAGTTGTTATACAAACACACAATAAATATAAACATAGAGAAATAAACCGAGAAACTGAGCCATCTCGATCAGCAGTGGACAAACAATAAGCAACAGTTACCCAATGTGAACAGCCCGTAGAGCCTTGGGATCGCGCGTTGCGGCGTCGTCCACTAAAAACTCTTTGCACGTGCGATGCATTAAGTAAGTCCGCACTCTGCCGAGCCGCGACAGTTCCCATCTGAGCGACTCCGCACTACTTGCAAAGCTTATCGCTTTCTAATGGAATATCCGAAAATAAACAAATATTAACGAACCACTGTAAACCTATCATACCATTAAAGCAATGGTGACTCAATGGTAGCATGTACGGACACCGCGTCGATCAATATGGGATCGAATCCCCACAATGAGTCTGAACTTTCGGTGGTGATAGGGCTTTTTCTAATGCTGGTTTCAAGCAGAGTTTTCTGATTAGCTTGAACACAAGGCACCACCCAACACGCTTCGTATAGCGGTGATTAGAACCATTTCTACTGCGATGCATATACAGGCATCTATTTTATGTGAATGAGTGAATAAATGTTTTTTGGGATGATTGTTTGTCTCTTATGTGCTCCTATAAAATTCATGCGATTGCGATGAATCCTTCGTGAATGGTCGAGTGCACTCCTGTAAAGGTTTCTGAAAAAGTATAACCATTTTACAATAGATGGCGCGGGTGTTGTTTAAAATATTATAAAATAAAAACGTAAATATTTACAGGTGTGTTTGTTTGCCTCTACAAGTTTGTATATTGTAATAAACGATTGCCAAAAACGTTGTACTAAACCCGTTACAATTAATCGGTCATCAGTTTCATTGCCTATTGTATCCCTAATAAACCAACAACATTGATTTATTTATAAACAGATATCTAAAGTTACAACACAAAATACTACCAATACTTAAGCAAACGTTACGACAATCTCATTAATATCATAATTTTACAAACATAAGTTTATTATTATTGTAGAAATAAGTGTATACTTTTGTGTTTGCTTTTTTTTTTGTAGGTACTACCTACTTTTCCATATTTTTTTTTTCCATAACACCGTTATTTATCTGGAAGTAATTGCCCCGTGGCATTAAGCTCGCCACTGTACAAACAAAAATTGCAATAGAGTATGCATTCATTCAAGTTCTATATATCGTATATTTGATTAGTTTATAGGAGAGAAGAGAGGTAGGGCACAAAGAAATTTCTTTGGAGATTTCATTCTACTTATGGCAGCCCTACTGGTGGAATACCTCCACCTTACAGAAGATCACAGTCAAATGAGCTAGTGTTGTGTTCCTGCGGTGAGTAGGGTTTCCAGAACTCTTTGGGGAAGGGTGGGTTCAAAGAGAAGTAGGGCACAGAGAAATTTCTTAGGAGATTTCTCTCTACTTGAGGCAGCCCGAATGGTGGATACTTCCATCCTACAGAAGATCGTAGCTAAATAGCCTTGTGTTGTATTTCTGCGGTGAGTAGGGTTTACAGGACCCCTTGGGTAGGAGGTTCAAGGTCAACAACACACAAGTAATACCTATGATATTACAAAGCGTCCATAGGCTACGCTAGTCGCTTAAAATCAAGCGCGCCGTATGCTTGTTTGCCTCCTTTGTAGTATAAAAAAGGATGATTTAAATCATGATTTCATTATCAAAAATAAGCTTTTTAGCCAAATAGCCAGAAATTAATTGTTTTATATAACCATAAAAAAATGTGAAACTGATAATTACAATGTTTAACAAAATATCAGTCACCAGTTTGACCAAACAAATGGTTAAAACGTGCCATATCTTCGACATTATTTTTAATATGTCGGTAAAATACAAAAGCGGCGTTATTCAAAAGGAACAAATTTTACAATACAATGCATTTAATGTTTTTATTTTAATAAAATCCATTTTTCTTTTTAAGTTTTATATAAATACACGCAAGTGTTATACATCATTTTAAAGGATTTAATGTAGATAAAGTAATTTGATTCATTTAAAAAGGAGGAATTGCTAGCAATAAGTGTCGTAGTGTTTCAAATAATAAATAAAAAACAAGTTATGGAATGGATTTTCTAAAACACAATAATGAGAAATATTTGTTATTAAGTAAATTGTTTTATAAAATGTGATATTTAGGAATGGTAAATCAACTTAATTTTTTATGAAATCATATCAAGTTTATTGTGTCTGCCGTGCTTTCTTCTTTTATCGTCGTTATATAACCTCTAACTATTGAATTTTGCTTTAAAATTATTATTCTTATGGGTCTGTCGGATATACCCAAGCATTTAAAAAAAAGTCTTACAAACCCGAATTATTTCTGTGTCTACTTCAAAATTAAACGAATGGTTAAATTTTTTCTTGTACTTCTTTGGCGAATATAAATCTATGCTTTGGTTTTATTGCAGTTAAATGTTTATTGATAAATCTCCTGATAATCTCCCGACAAAAACTCATTTCTAGATGTATACTTCTGGATAACATACGGTACAACAAGAAACATGGGAATGACGGACCGTTACCTGAAGTTGTAGAATATTCTCGTTCTCGTTACAACAGGTTAAAAACTCTTGTCACATCTGTAAAAGATAATTGTGAAAGTGGCGGTCTCGATCTGAATGCAAATAAATAAAACAAAGACTATAGAATTTTAGCGAACTAATGAGCGAACGACATTGTGATAAAATGGTGAATGCTTAGTACAAGTGAATCAAATTTTATATCTTGGATATTTACGAGGGATGGTAAGTGCGATTTGAACGCAGAAATATGAATTACAGCCTTTAATAAATAGTGCGTTGGGTGGCATTATCAAAAACAAATGTATATCGAAAGAAGTGCGCTTAACAATGCATAAGGCAGTACATGTAATTCGAATGTGTTTATTGCGTAAAAAGAACATAAACGGACAGACAGACAGACAGATAGAGCCGTTCAGTTTTATAATATGTATAGATGTTTATCAGTAAATTTGAATAAAATATTACATGTACATATTAGATTGATTTTTAGAATCTGATTCAATAATAAACTGCGTATAATTGCAATCGAAACAATATCACATTAGGCTTCACTTACAATCAGAATCGTCTACTGTCTTTTATTTGTATATAGCGGAACACTACTCGTAAGTGTTCATAATATATCTTCTATTTATATAAATAAATTATTAAAGTTTGCCATTGTGCGCGCATCACGCAAAAACTACTGAATAGATTTTGATAATTTTTTATTTATGTACTCTCTAGGTACTTGGTCCTTATAAAAAATATCACTACATCTTCATTCAATAAAAAGTTATCAAAGTTTTAAGAAACTACGATTTTCATAAGCATTATGCGTTCAGCGATTTGTAAACGTCACGTGACGTATAATAAGCACCTCAGACGAAGTCGTAGGTAACATCTAGTATTTCATAAATTCATGTCATTATTCTACACATATTACTTAAATTATACGTGCTAATATATTGTTTGTTGTAGACGTTTGTGATTAAATTTAGTGTGTTAGAAATTAAAGGTTGTACATTTTTGTTATCTATATATTAATACGTGAAGCAACTGTACCTTACCTTGTACCCCTTTTTACGAAAATTGTGCGGTCGGAGGAGAATGAAATTTCCCACACTTATAGTTTATATAGAGAAGGAGTGCAGAATGCTAATATTTTGTTGTAATTATTCATAAAAATACATAAAATCAATAAAAAAAACATTACACACACTACCATGTATTTGATACACACACACGCATATACACTTTTGTTTATTGTTAAAGTCTATGGTCAAATTGAGAATAGATTAACATTATTTGTCTATTGTCTTACTGAATGTCAAACATAATCATAACATATATGTCAGAAAATCGTGTCTATGTCACTATTTAAAAAAGAAATCATTATTTATAGCAACGAGATAACAGATCATGACAGGAATTCAAAATACGGCGTATATAAAATAAATGGAAAAAAGTAGAGATGCCGCGCGCTAGAAACAGGTGTGCCCTGTGTACATGGGTACACATATACTTACACAGGTACTTATATGGATGAGCAGCGAACGACGGGCTTGAAGGATGGTTCTAGCTCGAGCCCTCGCATTGTGAAGATCTCCGTTAATATGGATCCTAAGATTGTTCAAGGCTACCTACTAAGTCGGAACTCGAAGAGAAGATCATTCTAGCTGGAGCTTATCGGATCGTGAGGACGTTCAAGATCAATTACTAGGTCGCCTACGGGCAGCGATAACATCAGACATGCGAGGCATGGGGTGGCTATATAGAGGAGGTTGGAGGCTACTAGGGGCAACCCCAAATAAACAGACATCATGCTCACTTGGATTGTCAGACCCTGTACATCACTACAATGCCTGCGCACCTAACCCAGATTACGCCCACAAGATCTATGATTCCATAATTAAGATATAAAGGAAAATCCTGGTGTCTTCGACAGTCTATTCTGATCTCTTTCTTTGACATATGTATATATATATAAATTACTTTAAAATTATTAAAAAAGGTATTCTTTAATTTAATCATTTTTTTATATTTCATGTAATTTGTTCGAAAAAAATAGGCAAATTAACAGTGTAGCCTTGGCGAAATCTGTGCTTATAAAAGTATATAGTCTTTGACAATAGAATCTTAATAATGTTCAAACTTATAATTTTAATGAATTATGGTCGAATTTCGACCTCTGGGCGACCACTAGTATACCTAAATATGTTATTGACAAGTTACATTCTAACTGACGCCGTAAATTTTACTCACTGATCATATCACTTATTCTTTTAACATACACCACTAACACAATAATAATAATAATCGTATCAAGAAGCTTTTGCAGTTGTATTTATAGGCCATAATAAAACCGCGAGCTTTCGATGGTTATTCTTCTTTGGACGATCATCGTTTTTAGAAGCTTTCATCTAACTTGCTTATAACTAATCTACTATCTAATCTATTATCTAACTTGCAAATATTGCAGCTGAATTTTAAATGATTACACCCTATATATTACTTTACATATGTAATAAACAAATAATACTTTCAACATTTCATCGCAACACTCAATAACAACTTCTATATGATATAATAATCCATCACGACATTGTTTTGTTTTGCAGACCTCAAAAATGGACTTAATGACTAACGATTTACTACACGCCCTCAATATAACACTTTACATAGGTATGTACCTATATGACATAACAACACTCATAAATGTTATTACGTCGTAGTTCTACTCCGATGCTCTCAAACCGCTGTCTCATAACATCGGTACGGGTATTGCATTCGTGGTTTCCGTAGTGTTGCATCAAAACACAATTTTCTGATGATAACCTACATGATGTTAATTTGTCTTTTACGTTAAACGTTTTGCTTTTAGAATGTATTATTCAGGTCGTTGAATGTATTGTGCAGATAACAAAAATTTATTACAGAACCGTAGAATAACCCGATTACACATTTCGCAAGATCAAAGCGATAGCAGCAATTAAATTTGCGATTTTGAAGCAGATGTTTAGCGATTTCTGCTATCGCTTTGATCTTGCGAAATACGTAATTAGGAGGCGGGATTGCATGATAAATTGCAAGCCGTATTTAAATACTTTCATTTATCGATGCCGGATCAAACCTGTGCTATCAGATTCGAGATTTTTATTTGAATAAATTCGTTTAGTTTATTTTTATTCTAGATAGTTTCATTCTATAAATATTCAATTTTATTGGTCACAATTATTCTTTTTTATTACTCATTTCACTAATAAGTGTATATTTTATTTTTCGTAAATAACCTTTTAATACGCATTGCTTATGATGTTCAGTTGCAAATATTTTAATTTATCATTTTATCAACAATCTTTATTTATATCAGATACTACCCTAAACCTACCTCAACTTTCACTACGCTATGTATCGCCTTCATTACTTTTCAAAAGCACGTACATACAATCATAAAATTATGTTACTAACAAAGATTTCCCAAAAAAAACAACTTTATCAAATATCTTCAAAATGCGAACACGTCAGTTCTTTTCATTTTCACAATATAGATAGGTAATAATCTACAAAACCTATTAGAACGTATTAGATTTTTTTATTAGATATTTTGGAATGATTACATTATTACCCGTATAATCTATCTACAGTTGTGTTACTTTTTGTGATGAATAATAATATATATTTATTAATACTATTCACGATTCGAACTGTGAATATGCGTAATTCTTATTTTGTTTTGTTCGTTTATAGTTCTGGAAGAGTTTTTAGGACCTGTAATAAGAAAAAAGTCGGGATAGGGGGCGCTGTGGTCGAGTTATTGACTACCTATTGGAAAGGACAGAACAATGTCTGTGGGGCCAGCACTAGCTAATAAAATGAATATAAAACTGTTCATACGTTATTAATAAAAAAAAATTAGAGGATAATATGATACAAAGAAATAATATATCATTGATGATAAGATCGTGATAAGTATAGCAATGAACGGAATGATCGGAGTTTCAGATTGAATGCTCTTAGCATGGCAATCGTTTCGCTACCTGGAGCCAGCATGTTTACACAATACACATTGTTTCAATATTTTTTCGTCTAACAATACTCGGTGACATCATAGTCCACGTCGTATGTGAGTATTACAACATTTCGGGTCAAAAAACAGAGGTTTCCTATTGCTATTGTTTTTAGCGAATACAAGCATAATTTTGTTTTTACCGTGAGAAACCGTTTTTACCGTTGTGAAGGAAATATATTGATGCGTATTGATGATATTATTAATATAACTATAAAAAAACGATAAAAATAAAACTATTAATCATATGTTTTTAATTCATATAATTAGACGATGTTATATTAGTTTCTAAAGAATTAGCGTATTCACAGAATATACACCGTCAAGGGACAAAAAAAAAATTAAAAGCAAATGAAAATAAATAATGTTATTATTTGAAAACATTATCAGACGATGCTATTATTTATTTCATGTGTACCGTGCGTATGAATTTCCATATGAGTTGGATGTAAAGTATCGCAATAAAAATGACGTACGCTACTTGTGTACAGAGAGACACTGCGAGTCACCTATCATTAGCATTCGATACATACGTGCAACGCTTCAAGAGGGGGGAAGTTTTCTATAATATCAATATTATGAATTATTACTCCATACATCGCCTTTCAAAAAATATGATTAATTAAAAAAGTCGCTCTCACAATGTTGTAAAATGCGAAAATGAGTGTGAGTTTAGAGAACTAAAATTTCCAACAGAAAGTCAGGACTAACCATAAAATAATTCTAACTATAGGTAATAATTATACCCAATGCATCTTAGTACAGTGATAATTTAAAATAACTACTTTATAGTCTTTTATTTAGGTGTAATTAAATTCATGATTCATTCATTTCTATTTGACTACGAATCATAGCTAAAATCATATGTTTTCTTAGGTTCGTAATACACCTCATTTAACAAGCTTCTTGTTATTACAGGTCAAGGATGAGCAAAGAACCTCGTTAGGTACTTGAAATCTACTGAGAGAGTTATCCAAAGATAACACAATAAATAAATGTACCTACTTAAACTTTACGTTTCGTGCATTTATTTGTACATGACAACATAAGTAGTTTTAAGTTTTATGTTGTTTTTCAGACGACAAACTTAATACATTTCGACATAATAATTTGTATGTAAATAACCGTGCAGTAAGTAATGATATAACATGCACAGAATCCAGTTACAAATATCCTATTAAACACATTGAAATAATTAAAACATTGTGTGAAATAGCCATTTCAAACAAGATTTCATACAAAGAACGGTGGAACGAAGTGAACGTTTCAGCGGGGGAATAATATCATTTTATGCAATTTTACATGATTGCGACGACTGGTGTTGAATTGTGATATCACGGTGGTCAGCATTCTTTCTAGATATTACTGTGGTCACCATTAAGCTTACTTTGCCGTACTTAGGTCATATCGTATATTCTGCTTAGCTAATAGCTGATCACTTCATTCAAAGGCCAAAGATAAAAATATATTATACTAGCACTTTCCCGCGGCTTCGCTCGCGTCATAGTTGATTTTTACTAATGATAATATATATATATATATATATATATATATATATATATATATATATATATATATATATATTATAGATATATATTGAATTAGATAGATCATCTTCAAAAATTACAGATTTTCATACAAACTTTCATCCCTCTTTTCACCATCTTAGGGGTTGAATTTCCAAAAATCCTTAATTAGTGCTCACCTGCGGTGTAAAAGGAACCAGCATGCAAATTTTCACGGTACCAACCTCAGTAGTTTGGGCTATGTGTTTATATGTCAGTCAGTCATTTTATATATAGGTAATAAACATAAGTGTATTATATAGTTTATAACGCAGGAGAACCAAAGTCACCAACACAGCCCGAAAAATAGCTACACTTAAGTGGCAGTGGGCGGGCCACGTGGCTCGTAGAACGGATGGCCGATGGGGTCAAAGAGTTCTCGAGTGGCGGCCACGTACCGGAAGACGCAGCGTGGGCAGACCCGCCACAAGGTGGTCCGACGACCTGGTAAAGGTTGCGGGAAGTCGCTGGATGAGGGCAGTACAGGACCGGACGTTGTGGCGATCTTTGGGGGAGGCCTATATCCAGCAGTGGACGTCTTTCGGCTGAAATGATGATGGTGATGATGAAACATAAGTTTTCTTTCACGTTTAATTAATGAAAAATTAAATGTCAGATATTTTGCTCCTAATGTATTTATTTGCTACGCGCTATATTCTTTGTTGTTTTTCAACATTTGCTATCTAAGTGCATTAGGAATAATACGATTGGAAAACTAAATATTCTGTTTAATTTGTATTGAAATTCGAATATAGCGCTGTGAGTGTTGCACTCGGTGCACAGGTAGACGTTCATTAATAAAACTTACAGCGAATCTAATATTCGCGTCTCACCTGATAGTTAGAACCAATCAATTTTCTAATAACTTTCATCAACCAGTGGAAAAAGAAATTCTGTACGGTTTATATAGACAGACAAAACCAGACCGACTCTCAAGAGAAAACAAATACTTTCGCCGACTGTAAACCAATGACCCAGTCTTATATGTATATATGTATTTTGTTTAATTCGTTTAACATCAGAACAAAATCGACCATGTCTGTGATAAAAAATAGAGCCTAAGGTTTAGTTATAGCCATAACAATAGATTATGCAATGTGGCTAGATAATCTTAAGAACTTCATATTTATTACTAGCTGTACCTACGACTCCGTCCGCGTGGACTTTCGTGTATGAAAAATAGCGATAAAAAGTTATGGGTACTGAAATTCGTCATCGTAGATTTAACCGTGTTTTGTACTTTGTGTGTCTCAGATTTATAAAACGCAGCGTGATACTCACGGTCAGCAATCAACCTTATCTCACGTTCTTCACTACTTTCGATCGATCGATATTCTGCTATACGTCTACGCTGCTATTTTAACCTAATACTTCGTCTCCTACAGGCTTCTGGGGCGTGTGAACCTTTTCTTAGTATCCTGTTCAGCAGCAAGTCTCACTTGACGGTATACCCAAGTTTTCTGTGAACGAACGGATTTCACTCTTTTTAGAGGAATGCAATACTTAAAAAATCCCGTCCACTTTTTACCAGGCATTTTACCCAAATACAATAAGTACAATCTGAAAGTAGTTCAATTGCAAAATTTAATTTAAATCCATATCGTAACTCCATGATTCAAAAGTCCTTTGAGAATACCCAAGTAAAATAATATTAGATATTAACTGATATTATACAGAAGCCATAAGAGCTAAGTAGTTAAATATAAAAATTTAAGCTTTTACTTATTATTTATTTATTAACTTTAAATTTATTATCGCTAACATTCCAAAGAATAATAGTGCATTATATGTGTATTAAAATCTTAATAACGCAAAAACTCCAAACAACCACATCTATCGGAACAGAATAGAAAAATCAACGGAAGCAGATCTAACACAAACCACGTCAAGGTTGCCGGCAGGTTTCGGTGTGAATGATAAAACAATTTTAACTCACTTGAAACAAATTGGAAAAGTGAAAAAGCTCGAGAAATGGGTACCGCATGAATTGACTGCAGCACACCAACAAACACGCATTGAGTGCTGCGTTACATTACTCAACCGTTACAACAATCGGAAACGCTCATCACAGTGGTTGAACCCAGGAGAACTGGCCAAATCCTGTCCCAAGCGAAAGTTGACTCAGAAAAAGGTACTGATGAGTGTTTGGTGGACCAGTGCTGGTATTATATACTATAGCTTCCTAAGATCTGGCCAGACGATAACGGCAGATCTGTATTATCAACAATTGTAAATAATGATGGAAAAGATAGCCGTTAAACAACCGAGACTGGTCAATCTTTCTAGTCCACAGCTGCTTCAGGATAACGCAAGACTCCATACTTCACGACAGACGGTCGATAAATTAGACGAACTGCGGTTAGAATGTCTCCGACTCCTACCATACTCCCCGGACCTTGCTCCAACAGATTAATTACCACTTTTTCGGAATTTGGACAATTTCTAAAGGGAAAAAATTAAATTCCGATGAGGATGTCCAAACCGCCTTCAAAGATTTTATTGATTATCGCTCCCATAATTTTTTCAGAATTGGATCAATGAACTACCTATGAAATAACAAAAGTGCATAGATAATAATGGTACATTATTCGATTGATTAAATTTATAATTTCATAATATACCTGTACTTGCATATTTTATAATCATTGTAAAGATCCAAAACAATCTAAAGTATCTTCAGATGCATCCATAACGGAAAACAAGTTGACCTCTTACTCTCTAACCGACGACGACCAGTATGAAGCCATCACAAGGACGTTGCACTATTTGCTTTCAACTGGCACACGGCACTGGCCCGCCGTCTCTGACACACATTCACAAGTTGCTTAATCACTATACCTCTTCAGATTACTTTGGTGTATTTTACTTACTTACAAGGAATGCAATCTAAAGTAAACGATGCAGAAATTTCACTATCGAGCACTCGCATAATGCTTAAATTATGCCCATACTCAACCTTAAATAAATACTGAATTGGGTTTATAGATGTATAAACACTCATTTAATCATTTAAAAGTAACTGGTCCATTAGCTTCCTATTAGAAGGCGATAGTAGGTGATAATTTTACAATCAGTCAATTAAAAGTGTCCGAACTTAGCGAAAGTTCTTCTAGCAGCAACACCGCGTCGTGGTTACCAATATACAATTAAGATAAATAGCGTGGCGCGGATTATAATCACGAATGCTTTATTGTACGAGCACGCGATCGGAGCATATTACCGTAAAGTCACAACTACCTGCTGCGGTGATTGCTGTATAGAATTCTATAATGGACACTTTATATTCACGACCGCGCACCCCCCACGATGAGGAAGTAATTTAAATTTGTACGAACCTTTTTCTCTTCATTTCGGATATGAATGACTCAAATATTTACGACAAAATCAATTAATTTTTGTGTGATATGATATATTATGGAAATAACAGAAAGTATATATTGTGATTTCTTTCTATTTTCTTATTTAATTATACAGTTGCATTATCTATATTAAAAATATATACATATTGCTATTATTTTCTGACATTACAGGCCATAACATTTCAATTTTTTTTGTCTGCTGTAATAAATACAGTTTGGACGAAGGGGACACTGAACATTTTAATCATTTAAAATTGCCTAAATATTAAGTCAAACTTTTATGGGTAGGTGCCTATTACATAATCCTGTTTAATATAACATTACTAGAAAAGACCGATTCATTTTTATTATAAAAATCTCTCGGTGGTAATTTATTGACAATAACTTGTTCATGGTGATATTATATTAAATTATAATTCTCTGATGATACTATACTTTGATTCATTATAACTAAAAAAAATAGTAATTCTTTTGCACGTAGAATAAGTTAATGGTGGTTTAACATGTAACACAGTTTCTGGTATTATAAAGTTCATCTCAATCTACTTTATGATTATTTGAGATATAATAAAGTATTGATAGCTGTAGAAAATTAAATTAAAGGCTATAAGAAATCCGAAACAGGATTTCTTTTGTTTTAATAATCACTTATATTTTTGTAGAATTCTTGGAAAAATTTACAAGTAATATAAAACTTACACAAAGTCACTTTAGATAATAATGTATGGTTTCATTAAAGAATGTAAAACTTTTAAAGTACGAAATATATTTGATTTGAATTTTGTTATTGTATCTTAAATCCTGATAAAATTATCATTAACCAAGATGTAACAGCAGCATGAAATTATTTTTTCATTTAAATATGTATATAAGTTGTAATAGAACGTTGTAAAACTTGTCGCATTCGTTGTTATTTTAATGAATAAGTGCACTTTTAATAATCTGTTAATAACACAGAAATAAATGTATAAGTAATATATTTTATTTTAGTTTTATTTTAGTAAGACATTTTGGTAGTCTATTATATTACGACTCCGTAAAGATTCTTAAGGTAAGCGTTGAGTAAGTAATTTATGTAATTATTTACCCTTAATTAACGATATTGATTCGCTTGTGTAAAAATCTGCAACATTACAGAAATAATCATATGCGTATTTATTATTTCGTAAAAGTGTAAAATTGCGATAATTTTACATAGTAGTCCTTATTCTCGGACCAACAAAGTAAATTAAATATGAACTTGACATAAAATTTCAAACGCAATTACTTTTTACGATACTTGTAATGGAGAACTTTCTCCTCCACGAGTCACTTTAATCTTAAACGTGTCTTTTGATCAACTACTATACAGGTTTTACCCCTTAAGGCTCACTGGGCGATCTACATCCCGTATCGACTTTCTATTTTGTAGAACATAATTTATATAATTTCATCCTTGATTCAGAGATAAGTAACATAGAAAATTATATATATGAGAAGTATGTATATCCTAATCATACTATATCAACCAAAGAATCTCTACTCCTATTATAAAAGTTGTATGTAACATAGACGATAATCTCTGTAAAATCCTCTGTAAAATCCTATTTTTATATTGTAATTGAAGCGAACGAAGTTGCGGGCTGTTACTAGTAAGTTGTATACTAAAAATATGTGATTTCAAGAACACTCATTTTTTCCATCAAGCACTTTATCTCCATATAGTGAATATATGAATTTAGAAAAAAAAACATTTACGACAAATAAATAGTCAAAATGTTAGTCCTATTTTCTCATCTGTATTCTGCATCTTAAGTGAATGTGTGAGTGCGTTTGTGTGCGTGTGATTGTGTGCATGAGCGGGATCGTGTGCGTATTGTTTGTGGGTGTGTATTTAATTGGAAATTATTCCTTTCTAACAAAGTTACAATTGATTTATATACAACATTGATTTATTAGCAAATGATTTATTTACAAACTTCATGGTATGTATCAACCATGTCGATCTGTCATGGGTTACAGTCTTCGTATCGGCATAGAAAACCTCTACCATAACCTTTACACCTTCACAGTAACATCATCATCGGCTTGAATTGATGATTAATGATTCGATTGAAGCGATTCTCATGAGACCAGACTTTAAAAAGCTTAATCATAAACAATGTCAATTTCATAACAAATATAAATTTGAGTATGGAAGTTTATTTATGACATAATTAGATCGATTAAATTACTTTAAACATCTAATAGAAAATATTTATTTATTAGTAGGACAGTAGTAGTATATAGTAGGACAATCCTATTCAAAATTAATTACTTAGAATCACACAAGCGTAGTAAATATTTAGTTCAACTTATGCCACGCAAAGATCATATTTCCATTATGTTTCATCTCATTCTCACGCTTTTTTTGTCGCATTGAAATCTATACTTGCATTTGCCTATCCTCAATACAGTTAAAGCATTATCGTTTTTGTAACATAAGAAATTGTTTCAAATTATTAAAGTTAATTAGATAGCAAAAATACTATTTTTTTTGTTGAAGCAAAAAGTTTATTAATATTCCAACCTTTATTGTACATGCAATAAATAATGCAAATAATTTAATAACATTTTAATTTGGTTTTAATTATGTAATAAACGTAATTGTAAGATTTTTACGTCACAAAATATACCTTAGATATGTATACTACTAAATTATAAATTATTTTAAAAATCCATAGTTCCATTCAAGAATATCTACGATTTTATGAAGTATACGGACTCGTACATGATTACAATACCTCAGTTAATTTAAATTAATAATTGTACAAACAGTAGATAAATTATTATCATAAATATTCAAATGTCAAATAACATCTTGTTTAGAATATTTCTATCGAATAACTATTAAGAACTGTCACTTTTAATGGTACTTTCACTGTCAACTAAGAATTAAGGCTAAGAGACGTGATATGTATCGTTAAATGGTTACGTAAGTCGACCGAGGGGTTACAACTACGAATAAGTAAAACTGCAATCAACTTTCAAGTTTTCTGATGCAGCCACTTTAAATATTTTAATTTTAAATTATTTATGACTTTATATTAGCGCTCTTGCGCAATTACAAAATCAGTTCAAGGTGTGTATAAAGACTCTTTAAATATTTTTTTTCAACCTAGAGTTGGTCGGCATATAACACACTAACAGTGCACTACAGTTAAACTTGCCTTTTAATTTTAAAATTTTAAATTTATGTTCGTAAACTTATAGTACTTTAAAGTTCGGCCCTACTCGGTTCTCGTCGGGCGACCAATCCATCCTTAGCCGTCGATAGCCTGCGCCGTGTTCCTTCTCATTTAATGTACCTGAACTATGTTTAGTACTTGCTACGCTCCTAAGGGTCATTGCATGAGTTGGATTGCTTTATAATAAATAGGCTATAAAATAACTTTTGAAATCTTGACTAGGAGTTTCAGAAATTATCACGTCAAATGAATTAATTCTTGAGCTGTATAGTATTAATATAGATCAACCTTTTCAGTATATACCTGCACATAATAAAAAAAGATTGTAATAATAAAAGGCAAAAGAAGAGAATTAAATATTATTAGTACATTTTTTTCATCGTTATAAGTTTGTCATAGTAGCCACAATCTCCCCTGATGTTAAGTGATGTTGTGGCCCAAGATAATAACACGCTAAAACTAGTGGAAGACTGGCTCTCAATTGCAGCTGCCGGAACACACCTATTGGTATTTGGCGACAGATTTTCAACTTGAGGGTGGTAGCTAGACAGGCGTGCATTATAAAATGCCCTACCACTATGCGATGGTTTCCTCACAATGTTTCCGACAGCTCAGACTCATTGCAGGGATTCGAACTCACGTTAATCGATGCGAAGTCGTACACGCTACCACTGAGTCATCATTGCTTCTTTTTTTTATTCGGGTTTTCTAACATAAATGCATCTGATAGCAAGTGCATTGCAATCTAAGAATAAAGGCAATTGACGATAATAGATTATCTATAAATATGACATCCTAATTACGCCGAACAACAAACACCTCGGCTAAAGTATCTAAGTAATTGAATCACATTAGTTGATCCACCACCGCTATTACAACATTTTGACGTGTATGGTCATGTGACTGCGATCCAGTTCCGCACTAGTGCTTTACAAACCTACTTATTATCCTAAAGTAGATTATATGTTATATTAAGATATCAACACACCTGGAACGGTCACAAGCACAATATATCATAACCAAAGATCAATTTCGTCACTTACTATTTTGTCTGCGTCTACAACTAATCTAAAGAGCTTGTACATATGACCAAATAAGAAACAAAATGATACAGAGTACTTCTAATAGTTCAATGGAAATGTAAAATCAATACATTAAAACGATGATATAAAAATTTGCCAACTGCATGTCGGGTCACGCGCAGTGTAGGTGTCCGTAGTTGCACGTCAGAATATGCAGATTTAAGGATCATTGATGTTAATCCAGGCCGGAGTCGAGCCGAGCGCCGGCCGGGATATGGCCAAACATTTATATGAAGTAATTGCCGTGTCCGAAAGGCGCATTTGACGCTTCTGGTGTTGCAAGCGTCCATAGGCTGCGGCGACCGCTTACCATGATACTTTTGTATGAAGTAATGAATCTGGCCCGAACCCGGTCAGGTGTAACATAAAACATCCTTTAAAGAGAGACCTTTAATTAAATTTTCAATGGTATTTGAACGAAATTACTTCTCCAAATACATTTTAAAGTTGATTGACTATTACTTGTTAACTTGTAAAGCCTACTTTTACCTCTAATAGTTTTCCTTTTAACTTCATTATATATACTACTACTTACCATGAATTTTTTGACATATCAAAAACCAACCTTAGTAGGAAGGAGAGACACTTGACTCTTAACTAAAACTAGCACTTTAAAGCTTAATATTTCGCAAACAAATCCCTGATTCGAAAACTTTTTTTACAGACCCACAATACTTTTAACCACCTATCCATCGACAACCCACGCGTTGGAATAGACACGAGGAAAAAATCATTCCCACTTTATGTGTAGGGGAGGCTTTTTTTCAAGTTTTTATTTTACCACTTTGTGGTCGTTTTAATATGTATACCTACCTATACCAAAGTACAGCCTTCTAGTACTAAGAATCTCTGAGCTAAGCCGCGGACAGACATACGGACATAGGGAAACTATAAGGGTTCCTTTTGACTTCGGAACTCTAAAAAAGTTAAATGCGATTGAAATATATGGAAGGGGTCAAAGAGGTATCGATGAAGACAATTCAGATTCGATTCAAGGTCGTCTTACAAACCCTTAACATTTTAAATTCTTAATCCATCAGTTCTAAATACAGTAACATATTTATTGTTTATGGAACATTAACTTTATATTGACATTGACATACCATAACACATCAATGTTTGGTGTCATTAAAAAAAATATCTAATGAATGTTGTTATTTTGGAAAAATATAATGCAGATGCATATTTACTCATAATTGTAAATCGTTATAGATGTTTAATTTTTAGTATTTGAAAAAACGACCCTTACTACAGGTGCATAGCTCGCTAATCAAAGATCTTTAAAAGACCTCATTATACATTTTTCCGTCATCCATTTTACATTTACAATTTGTTGCTAAGCAAACCGAACATAATGTGCTATATATTAGCCATGCAATTTAGTTCTCGCTGCGTAAATATCTTAAGAGATGTAAAAAAAAAACTATTTTTATTACACAACCAATCCTAATGAAAAAATCAACCATAAATATTCTAGGAAACAACCGGTAATATGTGTACGTACCATGAGTACGTGTAACCTGTAAAGTGGGCACGCAATGGTGATCGGCTCGCGTTGATGTCTTTTATTAGCGCAATTTATTACGATAATCGTTAGATTAGATTATAGACCAAAAATAAAACGAATATATTAATAAAACATAATTAACACTAGTAAAATATTATTTGATATACCTAGAATATTCAGAAAACTGTATTTAATAAAATATGTTTTTGACAATATTGATGAATAACTTAAATATTTGCTCTACGTTAAAATAAATAGAGTGAAGAATATTCTATGTATAGCATAAATGTAATAAGTAAACTACAACCAAATAGTAAGAACTTTTAGTCTCATACGCAATTTACTGATGTAAACACAAAATTATATTCTAGTGAGTATACTAAATAAAGTACCGTTTAAATCATTGGCCAGTTTGTAATTCCTTGCACGCTATTTCCTGTATACATGTAAACAACTCGCCCGATGCCGGAATGTTACAACTACTTCTTGTAAAGGTTTAAATTGATATAATCTGAAATATACAAAGTTCAATTTATAAGAAAACTGTACATCCATATATCCGTATCCGTATCCATATCATATACACATAATAGTATTAGTTGATTACAAATCTTTACTTTTCCACACCACTCTCAATTGTATTTTTTTTAATCTAACAAATACGTGGTTATTTTGCTTATATTAAATACTAGTAATATTTACTATGTCATGTTCGCCATTACAAACGTAAAATAAACATAACTAAAATAATAGTTGCGCAAGTGGTATGACAAATATATGACAAAAATATACATATTGAGGGTCATGTCGTAAAAGGTATCTTACACAATTTGATTCCCTCTCTGGACACATACAAATATTGTACGTCATACATCTCTGTTTGGTAAAAAATAATCTATCTATAAAATTAAAATGTTTGAGGTTTTCCGTTGTGCGCGCGTCACAAAAACTACTAAATAGATTTTGGATTTAGGTTTATTTGTTTTTCTACTTTGATACTTGGTCCATATAAAAAACTATCAGGATATCTTCATCTTCAATAAAGAGTTATTGAAATTTTAAGAAACTATGATTTTTATAAGCATTACGGTTTCTTCTGTTCTCCATGCAGGCGGAGCGGCGGGCACAGCCAGTTTATAATAACTTGGTTTATATTTTATTTATTTATTTCAAGGATTCTCAACAAGGAATACAGAATAATAAATAAGATTTTTTGAGTTTATTTCAAAAAATATATGAAACAGCGTGCAAAAAATAAATATAACAACTAAGATAACTTCTTAGTTATCATCTTCATTATCTTCTATACTATTATAAAACTCAACGCCTCTCTGTATGTCTGTCCGTTTATGTTCTTTTCACGCGAAAGCCACTTATTACATGTTTTCCCCCTTTTTTATAGGTATTTTATCTGGCCAAGTTATAGGACTTTTACACAAAGTTACGATTTGGGCAGACTAAATGCCTTACGCTGAGTAAACCATAAGAGATGTATCAAACTAATATACTACATAATTGTACATCTTAAAGAGAGCTACAAGAAAGTCACCAACAGTATATGTGTCTATTTTGTAGGAATCACCCACAATAAGCATTTTTGAGGTGAAACAATTCGCGCTTGCGCTCGACCGACAGCATTCTGTAGTACACGCTAGCGGAGCCGCGGACAAAGCTATTTAATGATAATATTTAAAATTACAAATTAGTACAAGTTTGATATTGTTTTCTTTTACTCTCCGTTTAACGAAGGAAACTATTTATAATATAACAAATCAATTTCGCTATATAGTTTACACTGCATTAGTACAATGTTCTCCGTTTTCTGTAATCAAGGCAAGCAAGACGCAACGAGCAAGGCGGTTTGACACGCTTTAATGAATCGTACGACCAAACTGTTGGACTTTTGTCCCAGATAATCAGTGACTGTTGTAATTGAATAAACAAATAATACACTGAATTAACATGAAGGCGAACTACTAAAATCGAATATTGAATAAGAAATGTAAAAATAATAATATCATGATCTAAAATTGTGAAGGTCAAAAACGTAACATTTTTATTAACGCTTTCAAATGTGTTTTGGGTTATGTCAGATTATAAACAAGGTCACTTATTATATCCATATTTTTAACCAATGAACCTTCACGGCTATTTATCTTGATTGCAAATATAGCAGGACAATTGTTGAAAATTTTGAACGAATTTGATCAATCCAGGTCAGATTGTATCTTATGTTTGTAATGTACGAAATTACGTTACAAAGTCGCCGAGCCCCAGTAACAAAAGAAGGTCACACGATATTCGTATATTAAATGTCAATAATAAAAATATTATATAATCAAAACACCGAGGCATCGCAACGTTCGTCAATAAACTCGACATTTATTAAAAAATCGTACACCATGGAAGTGTTTGATATTATAAAAATCAATATGCGAATTGCATTTTCTACGCACGAAACATACTTTTAAGCGAATATATCTAATCAAAGTAATATTATTTATTGTAAAATATACTAAAAAAAAAACCAAAAAAAAACAGAAAATTTTACCCACATAAACACAGGTGTTGTTATATAAGGAAGTTAAATCTCTTTGAACTTTTTAAGTTTTATTCAGGAGTTCAAATTAATTTATAAAAAAAACAGTAAGCGAATAAAATGAGTACAAAAATGTTCAAAGTAGATCGAATTCGCAATATTGGTTATGTAAAGGCCGTTCAAACAATTCTGAAGTTTCATCAGAACACAATTTGCATTACGTCGGTTGGACAGACACAGCACTGATATATATTATATACAGATATTAATTTTATTTGTACTTTCAGATGATATTCTTCTGTTTCTTCTTAAGCCAAATAATCAAGTAATAAGTAAATAAATAAGAAGTTTATACTACATTACAATTGCCCGAGTTATCGATCGTAACAGGTTCCATACTATTGAGTTTCATAATTTACACTTCCGCTAGATAATACACTACTTAGTGAAGCGAAATTTTATATAACACATTCGATTAGAAAGGAGTATCTTCCTCTTAACACTTATAACTGTTATAACTTGTTAATGTCATAACATAGTTTAAAGTTAGTACATAGGATCCCTTCACATGACATGATGGCGTTAGTCGGTGAACATTCGGTTTCTCCTTCGCATTTATCCAAATAAACTAAGTTAATAAATTTAAATTTAAACAAACTACATGACAAATTAATCCCGACAATTACTTCCCTTTTACGCATGACTGTCTTTCATGTTATAACCATGGTTATCAATAATGGCCACACTAACTTAAGCAGAGTTGCTATATATTATCAGCTAATTCTATACAGTCCGCCCGCACCTACTCACTGGGTACTGTTAGGTAAATGCCTCCTCACAACATCAACGTAATTATCATAAATCAATTACCTAATCTAATCTTAATCTATATGCAAGAGAAAGTCAATATCGGCCTATGAATTGCTGATTTGTTTTGGTAACTAACGTCTTTGTTATTTAACCACAATTTGTTGCTGGTAACAATCTGTTACTTTGTTTATTAATATACAAATCAAACAATTTAAATAACAATAATTTCAGTTCGATCAGACTATACTGTTAGCCTTAAAGGCCCTCAAGCCTCAGAAGGCTTTTACAGCTTCACCGGGCTTATGTAATTTCAGTCTGTAAATTAACAAATATGGAATAAAATATAAATTATATTTGAGTATCGAAAAGTTTTTATTACATACTTTAGGTGTCAGCGGCTTTGCTTAAATGCAAATATTATTGCTGAGATCAAATTGTAACTTATCATTATCTATTTATTCTAGTAGCCTAAGTTAATATTTTTCACTCCTTAAATATTGTATTTCCAAAATCATTAAAACACATATATCCGCGAGAACCTTGTTTTAACACATACAATAAAAAAACACCGACTGTTTCACTCTGAAACAGGTTTATTAACAATTTATACGTTATTTATCTTACTTTATAACATAATAAATATCTGTAACTTTTTATCTAAATAGATTTACTCACTTGCATACACAATAACTTCAGATCACCTTGACTGTTCTACGTATAGCATATAAAAAGGTTATGTCAGTTTTTTTTAATTTGTTGATATAATGTTAATTAACAACTAAAAACTTTCCTGCATTTATATATTTTAATTAAAGTTATTATCTTTATACATCGGTCTAATTTTATTAATCTGTATACAGTTAATAAAATTGAAGTGTCTGTTTGTAATTTCAAAATAACAGCTTTTTAGTAAATGCATATGAAAGTATATACCGTAAACTATAGTAATAATTATATATATATATATATATATATATATATATATATATATATATATATATTAATCTCTGTGTTTGTTTGTTCCGACCAATCTTCGAAACGGTTGTTCCGATTTTGACGGAGCTTTCACTGGCAGATGGCTAATGTTATAAGGAGTAATTTAGGCTTTTATTTCGTTTCGTAGATTCCGTAATACGCGCGAGCGGAGCCGCGGGCATAGCTAGTTTGTTATAAATTGTGAAACGTTTTTTATAATTAATAGCATTTTTTTTCTAAGTAAACATAACAGCGCTTTATTACCCACTCATTGTATAAAAAATGCAAGCAGATATAAGTTCCGCAAAGTCGTTTACAAGCGCGTATATTTGAAAATGGATACAGGAAAATGAACTAATCAAATGGTTTGTTTTATTTATCTAACTTACAAAATACAAACTAGGTAAATTAGCAAACAACTCATTACCTGTCTTTATTAGGCAAATATTTTAACTACTTTACTATAATGATAATTGATACCAAGCTATAAGTGTCCCATTTGATGTTACAGAGGATGGGGTACAATGGGACTGATATATTCGGTAGAATAAGTCCCAAAAAACAACAAAAAAGTGTCCCATTGCAAGCGCCACATATTGGCGATTTGAAACGCTGAAAAATCCACTTTTATATATTTTACCAAATGTAATAGTTGTACAAGAACATTACTCAAGTTGTTTCCTCGCGATGTTTTTTTCACCGTCATCCGATAGGGTAACCAGTTACAAATTAGTAAATTTACTGCGAAGTCTGAAGAAATCATTAGTACATGCCGGGGCTTGAACCTAAAGGCATCGAATCGATATTCCACCAGTCTAAACCATTCAACTACCATATTCAATTTTAAACATTTATAAAATTTCTTTACAGGTTAAAAATATGTTGAGACTTCACCTGGTAGACAGGCACCTCCGAGTAATGCTTTGGTGCATCCTACTCGGCCTTCAGCCAGCCTTTGCCGGTATCCTGGACCCGTTCAATTGGGCACGATCAGATCGTATTGAAGTCAATATACCATGGCTACCATGTTTGTATACCGTTTTATCTAAAGATCATCATAAAAATTATCGTTGAAATTGTGATACTACCCCAAAAATCGTCTGGTGTTTATCGTTAAATTAACTTATTTTTCTTATTTATAGTCATCATAATACATATAAAATAAATAAAACATTATATATATATATATATAGATATTAAAAAATATTAAAAATCTAAATTACTGTGGAAAAATAATATCATTCATAAGGTGACTTTAATTTGTGACATATCAGTCTGTTTTTAAAAATAAAATTGGCAAACTATTCCATGAGCATAATTTTAAATTCTTTAAACCAACCGTATATTCTTACGAAATATTTAATTGAAAATTGCTTATATGACGATTTCCCAAGAACGTAACAAGAAATGTAACATTCATTTTTAAATAATATTCCAAAATTCTCTTTACAGATTAATTCTCTAGTTGATATTCACGAGATTAGTTTTTTATCTACATAACGCCAATACAGCTTTAGACAAGATCCACAATTACTATTGGTAATGTTTGACCATCAGATTAGATTATTGACGTTAGTCTATAAGTGCCTTCTCAGAGTGTAAATTGAATATAGTACTTATTTTTGATTTTAATTTTGACCCAATTTGCTACTACTCTCTTCCACTTGACTGAATCTTATGTTAATAGTTTAATTACTTTGGTGATAATTTAACAACAGTTGAAAACGAAACGAGATGCTATGACGAGCTTGGTTGTTTGAACATCACCAGGAGTTGGTACCACCTCATACATCGACCCTTCAATGTTTTTCCACTGCCCAGGGTCGTCATTAACACAAGGTACCTACTGAATTTGTATATTTTAAATGTATTCAATGGAGTTTTTGCCGGGATCTTCATCTGTCATGTGGTGATTTTTATTTTTATTAATTAAAGCTATGTTATTTGGCACTATATTATGTAATTTTAGCGCCTTATTACTTGATGTTGTTTAGTTATTGTGCACAAGTGAAATGGATTACGAAAAATAACTATGACAAAGGTTATTTAGTTCCCATACAAATACACTAGATAGTTTTCTTGTTTTAGCTATGTTTGAGGAAATTACAAAAATATTTAAAATAATATTCTATTCACGTGACGTTGTCAGAACTGTGAATGGACATATAATAATAATAAAGCCTTTATTACTGTTCTTAATTATACAAGTAAGAATTATAATATTTAGATATGCCTTAAACTTTTAAATATGTTTATATACGTGTGGAATAGTAAAATATCGGCTAACGGTCGTTAATCTTCTACAACTTGTCTTCCGACGAAGGCCTCCTCTAAAGATTTCTATTCAGTCCTGTCTTTTGCTTTGCGAGTCAATGTTGGACCAGCTACTTTTTTAATGTCATCCTCCCATATCATAGTCTGTCTACCTCTGTTTCATTTACTATCTAGGGGGTACCATTCCTTTACTAGTCTTCTTCATTTTTCTTTCTTTTCTCTCGTCATATATCCTGTCCATCTCCACTTTAGCTATTTACATGATGTGCCTGCATCCTTGAATTTTTTTAACTTATTATGTTTATGAATTTTTCTCTCTTCTTTTCTTAACTCCTACTGTGCTTCTCTCTATTCCGTTATGACAAATGTTTATCCTATTTGATTTGATGAGATTTGACACCCATTTTAGCAAGCATGGTAGAATGCACACAAGATCATAATTGTCATTAAATAAAAAGACGAAGAATGTGTTCAATGTGTTCAATGTGTTCAATATATTAATAACCATTTTACGCTCTTTAATTGCGAAAGCGTCACCGCCTCACATGTTTGTACCACAAAGCAGCAATGCTCACGCTGCTGTGTTCCAGTTCACAGCGTGTGGTTGGTAATATGCCGCGGCATAAAAGGCGTTAAAACATAGTCCTTATGAGTAGCGACCTATTATTAAGTGGCCCCAGTTAGAAGTGACTTCCTATTTAGGTATTTTGGTAATATAAATAATACTTTTAACAGGTTCATATTATATACAAAGAAGAATCCAACTGAAGGCCAGCTGTTGAACGTGAATGTAAACAAAACCATAGTAAAGTCTAACTTTAGCCCCATGAGGCTCACAAAAATGATAATACACGGTTTCATCGACACGCCTCTTTCTAACTGGGTTTGTACATTTTTTATTTAAGTCCCATGTTCAAATAAATTTCTTATAATTATTACGATGTCTTATTATTATCGTATATTTAATCAACTGTTAGATAGAGTCTTTGATGATTATGTAATTACAATCACTTTTGGACTTATAAAGTTTTTTTAACCGTAGTACGGCGCAGTGTCGACACCGCGCTTGATGGTATCACAGTACAATCCAAGACAAACGGTAACCTCAAAGATCGACCATTTATCACCGGTGATAGCGACCTGTAAGCTTCTCAGAAACTGGATACATACTGGTTGATCACAAAAAGCGACAAAAAAGAGAGCAACTGTTACTGGTTTATCACTATATTCTGGTGGTATTAACTCAGTCGAGTACAGATCCCTACCACCCTGTTTAATTACTGTATATACACCAAATTATCCCGAAACGCGACACGCCTAAGCGGCACCCAGCAAACTACTATTGAAACAAAGTAAAAATACGAATTCATAATGTTAAAAATTAATATCCCACATATACCCACATTCCCATTCCCACATTAAATATAATATGTTTAAACTTTAAGAACTAAAAAGTGTATTAACATAAAAGAGTTATTGAAAAAGAAACTGAGTTCAATGTACTTAAAAAAAGTTAAAATATGTACAGGTAAGTGAAATGAAAGAGGAACTCATCCGAGCAGGTGATTTTAATGTAATTATTGTGGACTGGGCCGGCGGCAGTCTACCTCTCTACACGCAAGCCACAGCTAACACAAGACTCGTGGGACTTGAAGTGGCTCATTTCGTCAATACCCTAGAGGTGAATTTAAATAAACACTTTCCTGCTAAGCTTAGACTGCACATTCGATTTATTACAGCATCGTTATATATAATAGCATTTTCTATACAAACTATTTCCCCTTTCTACTCTTAAGGATTGAAATTTAAGATATACCGATATAATGTTTAATTAATTATGTCGAAAAGTAGGTATTAATACCAAGTTTGACATAAATACGAGATGAAAAATATTATTTTTCCCATACAAACTTTGGCACCCTTTAGGGGTTCTATAAATCCCTTCTTAAACGTCGTCTATAATATAAAATCTACACCATACACAAATTTCACATTTCTATCCGTAACAGTTTGGCTGAGTGATGATGAGTTAAGAATAAAACCTTTTATACATATTGAAGATTTTACTACACTTCAGTTGATTCTCTCAATTTTCTTACTAAATAATGATATCGTACATGCAAAAAGCATTTGATGTTATGGAATTCCTTGTATTATTACTTCGGTTTTAAAAAGTTTTATATTTTAGGCATTTTGCTTTTGTTGACATACAAGGGAGTTTATTATAGACACTATTTTTCCTCAAAAACTAGCAAATAATAAAGACTGGTCTCCTAAATAAAACAGTAAATAAGTATTCTAAATTAATATAAGTATGATTACTTGTCTTTGTTTACTATAATAAATCTTATAACTATAAAAACTACTTCGTCTAAGTGTTTATTATAATTATTAACACCATAGCAAGAAAATACATCGCTGAACGCGTAGTACTTATGAAATTCTGAGTTACATAAAACTTTAATAACTGTTTATTGAATGAAGATATTGTGATTTTTTCTTTTTTTTCTTTTCATAAGTAGTATCTAAGGAGTAATAAATAAAACAAATTGATCAAATTTATCCATTAGATTTTGCGCGATGCGTGCACAACTACAAACCTCAATCATTGTAATATTTATATAGATTATAGATAGATGTAGTCTTATTTTACGCAATTCAAATATTAATTTTTATTTCATTTAACAGAAAGAACACGGCTTAAATCCACAAGATGTTCATATTATTGGGCATTCTTTAGGAGCACATACAGCGGGATATGCCGGCGAAAGAATACAAGTGAGTATAGGGAATGTATTAACTTATTAATATAAAACTTGTACTTATTAAACAATTTTATTTGTCATATTATCTTTGAATTAGCTTCTCATTCTCTAGGGTTTAGGCAGAATCACTGGACTCGACCCGGCCGAACCATACTTTCAAGGAATGCCCACACATGTGAGGCTAGATCCAACGGACGCACAATTAGTTGATGTTATACATACAGACGGAAAGAGCATTTTCCTATTAGGTAATGCCACGATCGTGACTATATTAATCCAATCATTACATCATTGCACGTTTGCTTATTATAATCTAAATTGGATACATTTCATATTAATTACATTAATTTTTAAATATTATATTTCGCTTCGTTGCTTTATTCTTCTATTTTTATGTATTTTTTTATATATATTATATGCTACTTTGCTCTGTGTCTTTAGGGGCGTTGAATATTACGTTAATTGTTTTATTGTTAAAGCCACCCTTCGCCTTTGGTTACGATAAATGTACTTTGGCACCAAACTTTTTTATCAACGGTATAAGCCACAAAGACTCTTAAATATTCATGTGGTACTGGGTCCTCGAAGAAGGAAAGAAGAGATTTTTCGAAGACTGCCGATTAAATATGTGTTACCGACGGACTTCATTTGTTGTGGACTGTACCGTACTCACCATGAGATGAGTACAGTCAGTTTGGCGAATATAAACGTAGTTTAGGATTTTTGGAAACATTTCTTTGAATGTTAAACCATGTTTCCAATCAATTATTGCCTATCTTTAATCCATAGGTCAGTTATTTAATTTTCATTGTTGAATTAACTATCGTTAACTGTTCCCAAGCACACATTCCAAAATAATAAGCATCCCATAACTGTTTATTAATTCTAACGTAATATTCTGTGCCTCTATGCATATATATGATATAATTATATAATATTTATATTGCATTTATCACATAATTAATCGGCGTGTTTATTTCACACGTGCGACAGATTTTGTATTTATGGCAGGATACGGAATGTCACAGCCAGTGGGACACTTGGACTTTTATCCGAACAATGGAAAGGAACAACCTGGTTGCGATCTTACGGAAGGGCCTTTAGTGCCGCTGACTTTAGTCAAACAGGGCCTCGAGGAAGCTTCAAGAGTTTTGGTCGCCTGCAATCACGTTAGAGCGATTAAGCTTTTCACAGAGTCAATTAACGGAAAATGCTCTTATATTGGTGAGTAATTAGTATCAAAAAAACTATATCCGTGGTGGAAATACTAATTGACTTATGTGTAAAATTTGCTAAATGCACATTAATCAGTTAGCTTTTCCGCCGTCGATATAATAATATCAAATCTTACTACATCTATTACAAAACAAGAATGAATACAATACTGACTGCTATTGTTCTTAGATCTCAATTCTGTGTTGTATCTAATTTAAGTATCAAGTATCAAAACAATTTTTAGTTAAACTGTTATTCCAAATTTTTATTAGTTGGTATGTCAATTTACTTGAGATAATTTGGAAGAAATATTCTCACCACTAACCTTATAGCAACTTTAAATAAGTTATGTACTTTGTCAATACCATTACCATTAAGTTCACTAAGTAGTTCAAAAATAACAAGACTTGTTCTAACATAAAAAATATACTTGTAATAAAATATTTCAGGACACCAGTGTCCGTCATACCAGCATTTTTTGGCCGGGAAATGTTTCCACTGCGGCCACGGATGCGCAATAATGGGGTTTGTATTCCAATATCATAATTGAATAATTTATTTATTAAAATTCTGAAGATTAGTTATAAGGTTTACAGTCCAATAAAAAATCGTGATGCATCTTGAACAGTTGAAGCAATGATGACTCAGTGGTAGCGTGTAAGGACATCGCATAGATGACGTAAGTTCGAATCCCTACAATGAGCCTCAGCTTTCGGTGAAGGAAAAAATCGTGATGAAACCATAGCATGTTGGTAGGGCTTTTTCTAATGCCCGCCTTGCTAGGTGGAAAATCAAGTTGAAAATCTGTCGCTAAGCACCAATAGGTGTGTTCCGGCAGCTGCACTAAAGAGCCAGTCCTCTCACTAGACTTAACGTTTTACCATCTTGGGCCACATCGTCACTTAAGATCAGATGAGAGTGTGGCCACAACTTTAAACCTACAATAATAAAAAAGTCTAAATATCTTCTCGTACATGAAGTGGACAGACACATAATTATATGGTTCTAAATTAGTTACAACATCAAGAAATATTGTGCTGATGATTGTAGCCGTATCTTCCACGTATGTAATGCGTGGCCAATTTAATATGTTGACAAAGCAATTATAATAATGTATATCGTTTTTTTTTTTTATTATGAATTGAATTTCAGCTTTCATGCCGACAGTACGCCAGGACTGATAACAAATAAAAATAATCAGTCAGAGAACGAGGTATACACCTCTGAAGATCAGGAGACTATAGGAGCTAAATTCTACCTTAGTACTGCCAAGGAACAACCATTCTGTCGTATGTGTCTTATTTATTAAGAAATTTATATATAAACATATTTTAAAACATTAGATATATAATAGGTACTTATCGTTTACATCTCTCGTCATCTATAGTCTACTAAAACAATACAAAGAAGAGGACATTCTAAATTGCTCTTTGAGACTAAGAAGTTCTAATATATATTAGAACTTCATTATACAATCATTTATATTTAATTTGGTTCACGTTAATTTTGCGAAATTTAATTTTGTAAAGGCAAGATCGTACTAGCGTAACAACTTTAGTTTATTTATTTTACAAACCGCAAAAATACACAGTATGTTCCATTTCCGTTTTGTTTCCTTTTATAATTTATAATTCTGTTAAAATTAAACTGAATAAAGACTTTCGTTAAAGTTCATTTCCCTTTTTCTTTCACTTACAGAGCGCCATTACAGGGTCTCTATACAATTAGCAAATCCGAAAGGCGCCGAATCTTGGGTTCAGGTATTTAATTTTTTAACGTTATTATTTTACTTTAAATTAATAATATTTCTCTATATCTGTAATCAAAAAAAGCAAAAAAGCTCTGTAAGCAAAAAAAATGTTTCACTGAAGATAAGAACATGTGTTTACACATTTTATTTTGTTTTTGTTTAAATCAAACAACAATGGCATAAATATTGTGTCCTGGAGCCATTTGTCGTACCATTTATATTCATTCCTATGCACATTTCCCATATATTTATCCCAAGTCTGTTTTTATAACAACATTTCATTAAATTATAGCAGTAATAATTATAAACTTAGGTTAAAAAGTAGTGATATTATGTAGTACCTACTTACCTTCATATAAAAACGTTAACCCAATAACGTTATTGGCTTGTATTTATAAATTCTTTAATTCCCTAGGGATTTTTGAAAGTTACTCTTTCATCTGATCGTGGGATTATAAGAGGAATGGACTTGACCCCAAATAATTACGTCAAGTAAGTAAACCCTATATTAAAAAAAAAATTATTATACAAAACCTCTTCAATATTTTGTTACGTTGTCTTTTCAGATTAGAGCACGGTACATCTTATACCATTGTAGTTACCAATCCGATGGATTTAGGCGGCAAAGTTAAGAAGGTAAAATATTTTACTTATTACTAAAATACATCAACATAAATTCATTTGAGTAAATTTTAATTGTAAAAAAATGAGAAAAATCACTGCATATTTCTAAATCGGAACTATAAGATAGTCTGGATAGTAAACTTAAATGTTATATGTTAAATTATATGTTTGTACCTATATATTTTACACGAATTATAGGAGTATCATGTTTTTTACTAGCATTTTGTGTACTTTTGTACTATGGACGTATGTATAAAAAGGGTGGACGGAATTCCGCTAAGATAAAAGTGAAGCACAGCAATGGCGGACACATAAGTGTGTGAGAGTTTTTAGAATATTGCCATGAGAAGAATATGTTACCATTTTTTTAAAATAATTACACAAATATTTTTGAACTCTCGGAGACCTAGAGAGAGAGAGAACTGGAAGAATTGGAAGTTATTTTTATTTGACAGGATTTGGCCGGTTCTCCTTAAACGATTATCTTTTAAAAGCTGTCTAGGTATCATCTCGCAAATGCAACATAATATTTTGAAACTGTAAATATGAAGTATTGATAAATATTTTAGAAACAATTTATTTGTTCCATAATGATAAATTGTGTTCGAACGAATTACTATCAATCTACCACACTTCCGAGGTAATTTGTATGTTTAATTATTGACAACACTAGCCGGTATTGTGTAATAATTACATCGCAACAATTTTACGTAAAAAACAAGAAATCAATTGAGTAAATTACAAGTATACCTACTTGTGAAAGTGATCCCCTGATTTTTTTAATTAAACTATTATGGTTCCAGTACCTCCTTACTACACATAACGGCATTTTTAAATATTTTACTAAACACGTCAATACTGTCACCTGGGCGAGATCTGGAGCGATAATGGTGGGCGACTGACTTACCATGGTGTGAATGCATGTGTGCGTGCTCTTATTTATAAGCGAATAGACACTATGAGTGATTCAACCTTATCTTAGTGAACATTCCGTACGCCTTTTTTTATACATACATTTTTGGTAATAGATTATAATTAAGTATAAGTAATTATTAATGGTATCTGTCAATGCGTAGCATGTATGAAGAGTGGATCTATTAAACATGACTCATAGATGCTGCGTATTGTCTTATTATCTTTAGGTAAAGCTTACATGATAGCACTATTTATCTGTTGGGTTTCCAAATAAATAAATATTGCTAAAATGCAAGCTTTGTCTACATAAAGGAAAACTTTCATTATTCAGGAGACTTAATGGAAACATAACAGACTCTCATAATTCAACAAACAGAAATATACTAAGCCGCAATTTGAATATAAATATAAATGTAATTATATTAATTTTATTGTTTTAATTTAAATATCAGGTGGAGTTATCGTGGGAGTACGATATGAATGTATTGGAACCCCGATCATTGTGCATCCTGTGGTGTAACGATCGCTTATACGTCAAATCAGTTATAGTCGATCAAATGGAACTGCCTAGTAGAGGGTAAAATATTATTTTTAATAATCACTACATCACTTCAATACTTGATATACGTTAAACGTGATAATTGATTGATTTATTTATTATGGTTCAACAACATTTATTTATATAACACACAGCCTTTACATTAATATGTTTAAATATAATATACACAAAAAGGCCTACAGTATTATAAACGTAAAATTACATTCATTTAAAATAAAACTATATGAATTTAGAATTCGGTAAGCAAAACATTAAAAGCAAAAATTTATGACTTCGTGAAGTCTTACCCACAATGATTAAGAAAAATAAAACATTAATCAATTAAATTTTTATTATAATATCAAATCACACACTTTATTTTCTAAGATGATAATTTGATTAAAATTATATAAATCTGTTTTACTGATAACAAGAAACGTTCTTGTTTTTGAGTTTGTGATTTTCAACGTTGAAAGAAGGAGTTTTTGAAATAATTTGTCCGACAAAAAGGAATATAAAATGTGTCCTTTGATCGTGCGTTAGATCGCGGAATTTTAAAAATAATTTGTTCCAGAAGCGAAGAGGTATCAATATAGTAATTAATTATTTTATGCAAGAACATTGCAACAAGACAGATCTACCTTTGTTTTAAAGAACGTATATTGTGTGTCTCGAAGAACTTGTTTTATAGTCAGTAAAGTTGCTACCAGTTCTAAAATCGAGCTACTTTAAAAATCTATCATAACAAAGTATTATACATTTTTCACAAAAACTATTCTTATATTAAAATTCCGTTATATTTAGAGGTGCATGCTTGCACAAACAGGAAACAAAAACTATATAGAGGTACCTTACATTTAACGTTATGGCATGGTAATGATATAAAAGGTTTTTTGTTGTACGCTATATCAGGATAAACTTCATCAAGACGTTTTAGATACAGGTCGTTATATTAAGTAGGCCACTTTTACTATTCAGTGTGAATACCTAGATTCAGTATGTAAATTAATACTTCGAAATATATAAGTATATATAAAATTATCTACAGAAATAGTTTCGCAGTATAAGTAACATGATTAATTTTTATATTATATACATTTTATAAAACTTGTTTTCTACCTGTATAATTATTTTTTGACGTTTATACTTTGTAATATCTAGATGTAATATGTATTACGGATAGTATTTCAACTATAAAAACGTAGACGCTGGAGATCCATAATCCTTTGATTGAGACTATTGTAACACGATAGATAATTGCTTTGTTTTTTTTATTCTGTAAAGTTTAACGTTATGTCCACAATCTCACCTGATGTAAGTGACGATGTGGCCTAAGATGTGTGACACGCTAAACCGAGGTTCTCAAGTGCAGCTGCCGAACACACCTATATGTTATGAAAATTTTCCAACTTGAGAGTTGTAGATAAACAGGAGGGCAATAAAAAATACCCTACCACCATGCTATGATCTCATCACGATGTTTTCCTTTTACTGATAGCTCAGGCTCATTGTAGAGATTAGAACTCATGTTGATCGACACGGTAGCCGTACACGCTACCGCTTGGCCATCATTGCATGAAATGTTAAAGACGTTCTAAAAATAATTTATTCAAACCAATTGCCATTTAGACAGATGTCTTTGTCTATCAGTATCTTATAGACCCAAGTATTCGTGGTGTTAATTTATAAAACATATTACATATCGTATAATTACAAAAATTAAAAATTATTTCAGAAAACGTAACATCGACTTCAGCAGTAAACTCTGCACACCGAAAAGGGAGTTTGCCGAAATCCCCAACCGGGGCTCTGCAAGTTTCTATGACAGTTGTGGCAGATAGCCATAACACAACCTTTATTTAGGGTGAACAAATAATTGAATTCAGACCAAAAATATGCGTCTAGAGCATGGGATTTCATTATACTATAGTATGCCTACTTATATATAATATGTGTTCTTCGTATCACGAAATGATCATGATCATGGGCATAATATTTTTATTTAAACTACGGTCCATATCAGATAGACTAATAATCTACATTTATCAGAACACTGAGAACAGACTTGTCTTTGTTTATAGGTTTCATTAAACTAAGATGGGAATGAAAAGAGACTACCAACCATTTTAATTAATTATACACAATCTATAAATTCACTATTTTTATATTAAAATGTACAAACATGTTAATGTGTAAAGACGTTTTTAAAGAGGAAATAAATCAAAATAATTTTGTGTACAATCTTAAATAAATTATGTGATTAATTTTATTAGTTCAAACATATATTTATTAGGCCTATATCGCCATATGAAAAAACGGCTACTTGAGACGTCTTCTTGATTTGTTGTATATATTTATTTTAGGTACAGAATGTTCAGATTAACAAAATTAGATTAGTATTTTGCTTACAAATTGTTATTCCAAATCATAAACGTAAGTTTAAAAAATTATAGATCTGCATGCATTTTGACATACGCACAATAATAAGTCAAATTTTCATATATTTTTATATTAAGTAATTAAGTACAGCTGACAAAGTTTTTTTAAGCTGATAAAATGTACACAATAGGTACAATGTACTTAACTTTGAATTTGGACTAATAAAAACTTGTTAACTTATAAATGCATTTTGCTCTTGATTTTGTTTAATCGCAATATTTTATATCGACTGAACTTGTTAAATCGTCGCATCGTTTACTTAGTATATTATTTTTTATTTATAAGAAAGACATAAGAAATAGATGTATATATTATTTTCTACATATCTTTTTATATATAATTGTGCATAGTATTAAAAACTAAATACTCATTTCAAATACTTGTAGGAACGGTTTCGTTATTATATTATGTATATATAGATAGATATAGAAAAATTACAATTGTATAGGTTAAATTTATAAATACTAGGCAGTATTTAGAATAAAATGGAAAATAATTGATTATGTACATATGTCATTTTGCTTAGAGGAGAGAAAGAATTTAAACCCCACCTAAAATTATTCTAACCGGCTTCACTTTTTTAAATAAACACTAAATGTTTATATCTCTTATCAAGCTAGGTGTAATATAAATAATTCAGTAATGTACCAGTCAAATTTATTTATGCCTTTTTATTTAGGTAATATACATAACGACGAAGCTATAAATAATATTGAATCGGGTACAAGATATGTAACTAAAACCCTGGGTATTTCTTTAAAATACATGTTCTTCTCTTTATATAAAAAAAATGCTTGTTTTTATGTATATTCCCTATTGACTTCAACACGGCTGAGGGATTTTGATGAAATTTTCAGCCAATCTTCATATTAGCCCAGCGTATGATTCTGTAAAGTTTGGTAGAGATCGGAACAAATAAATTTTTTTTCTGTCCCACAGCAAATTGTGGCCAGGTTTGCTAGTAGATAATAATATTTCAAATAGATATTAATAATATAATAGATAATAGGTACTATCATTGTTACAAAACCACTTATAGATGTTATAGATAATACGAGTATGCTCCGCAAAAAATGTTTTAATATGTAGTATATATATGTACTTTTCGTTAATTTTTGCACCGACTTTATGGTTGATTTTATTAAATAAATTATTGAAATTATTTATATTGTGTATATAAATGTATAAAATGTGTGTATCAAATTTTTATATACCACCCTCTGGACCAGTTAGAATCGAAAAAAAACTATTTCCATATGATAGCCAGATCCATAAGAAGTAGTATAGGCCATATAACTTAACGCTATGGCCCTCAGAAGCGGAGCAGTAAGTTAGAATCGAAAATTTATAATCGTGCTCTCTAGTGGGCGGATTGGACACTAATAATTATTAGTTCCAAAACAATGGCAATAGATGGAGCGTTACTTGAAAATAATTTCCATTAGAGTATAATAAGCATTATTTTTACAATAAAAAAATATAAAAAAGCCCATATGAATAATACAATACTAAAACAACGTATTTAATAATTACAATGAGTATAAAATAATACAATGTTTAAATATCTGGCAGCGAATAATTATATGTTTGAATACCTGTCAATTTTCTTTTTTATTAAACAAAAAGAATGTAAATGAAAGACCTGTGAGAAAAAGATTACACAATCAAGATGCAAAAGAGATGGTAAGATGTGAAAATAGAATTCTTAATAAGTACCTAATTATAATAACTATTACTTTCCCGAATCCATTTTATAGCTTAGAAAGATTCAATAAGTGGATTTCGGTATTAGACTCAAAAAACATCGATATTTTTTTCGATTCAATGTATGTTATAGTCGCATCGATGTTATATTGTTAAATACATCGATGTTTTCCAGTCATCGATAGTTTTTCAGCATTTATTTTTGAAGTGAAAACTTCTTTAGCCGCGTTGAGCACTTTCCGACAGGGTTCGAAAATTCGACAGGGTTAAAAAATATTATGGGTTTACGTCACCGATATGCTATTGTTTTTTAAGCATTTATTTTTAAAGTGAAAACTTCTATTTTTGAAGTGAAAACTTCTTTAGCCTCGTTGAGCACTTTTTGATAGGGACGCAAAAATAACTGTTTCAGATCTATTAGCTAAGGTCGAAGAACGAAATAGCAGTAATAAATAAATTAATAGATACATTATACGATTTTACGAATTTATTTATCAAGTACAAGTTAATAAATAGAAGTAAATAAACAACAGAAAAAGACCACGGAGGCAGCCGGAACGGCAGCCAAAGCCGCAGCCGGTCCAGTCGCCACGCAGCCAGAGCTGGAGCCGGAGCCGGAGCAGAAACCACAGCTGTAGCCACAGCCGCAGTCGGGCCAGTCGCCACGGTTGACAGGCAGCCGGGCCAGTCAACCATCTGCTAACAGAAAACAAACGTGCTTTTTTTAAGATGCTCGACCACTCCTGACAAATAGTACAATGATGAAAACGTGATGGAACCTTAAAAATAACGTGCATAACATGCATTAAAAATAATGTTCAAAACGTGCATTAAAAAGCATCACGCAAAAAGTCTATATACAACGAAAATCTTTTACTTTTTCGTTTCTTCGTTATTACCGTGATAATCAAGGTATGCTTTCGGTCTAAAGAGTCCGGGAAATAAGCAAAATATATTTAACGTATAACAACGAGGCAGGCAGCCGAAGCCAGAGCCGCAGCCGGGCAGTAGCCACGGTAGATAGGCAGCCAGAGCGGTAGCGGCAGCCACAGCCGCAGCCGCAGCCGGGCCGGACCAGTCGCTACGGTAGGCAGGCAGCCGGGCCAGTCGACCATCTGCTATCAGAAAACAAACAAAGCAGCAGCTCACGTGCTTTTTTTAATGTGCTCGAACACTCCTGACAAAGTCGTGATGATAACGTGATGGAACTGCACTTTTTCGTTTCTTCGTTATTATACGTTAAATATTAATTGCTTATTTCCTCGACTCCTTAGACCGATAGCATACCTTGATTATCACGGTAGGCAAGCAGCCGAAGCCGCATCCGGGCCATAGCCACAGCAGCCCACGGTAGACAGGCAGCTGGAGCGGCAGCCACAGCCACATTCGGGCCGGGCTAGTCTACATGGTAGGCAGGCAGCCGGGCCAGTCGACCATCTGCTAACAGGAAACAAAGCAGCAGTTCACGTGTTTTTTTTTTAAGGTGCACGACCACTCCTGACAAATGAAGTCGTGATGGAACCTTAAAAACAACGTGTATAACGTGCATTAAAAATAACGTGCATAAAAAGTAACGTGCATAACGTGCATTAAAAGTAACTTGCAGAACGTACATTAAACTGGTTCTAATAAAAATCCTTATACCATATATGCAAGCTTCAGTAAATCTCACTGTTTCGTTTCTTCGTTATTATCCGTTAAAAATGTTTTGCTTATTTCCCGGACTACTTAGACCGATAGCATACCTTGATTATCACGGTAGGCAGGCAAGCGAAGCCAGAGTCTCAGCCGGGCCAGCTACCATCTGCTAACAGAAAACAATCAAAGCAGCAGCTCCGTGCTTTTTTTAAGGTTCTCGACCACTCCTAACAAAAGTCGTGATGGAAACTTGATGGAACCTTAAAAATAACGTGCATTAAAATGCATCAAGTAATAAGAATAAATGAATAACAAACGCGATCAAACTATTTGATTACGTCCCCTTTCATACTGTTTTCATGCGCATAAGCCTCAAATCCACGAAAATAAAATATTCGTATACAGATCTTTTTTGTAGAAACATCGACTGTTATGTTACACCTATAATATAAATGCTCATAAACGCCAGCCATAACACTAAAAAAATCATTGTAGAAACACGGTAGTTTTAGTCACGAGCACAGAACATTTAAAAATCACATAATTTCATACGAATGTCTCAAATCTACGAAAAAAAATATTCGTATACAGAAAGATGCTTTGTAACATCGACTGTTATGTTACACCTATTATTAAATGCTCATATATGCTAGCCATAACACAAGAATTATTGTAGAAACACGGTAGTTTTAAACATGAGCATAGAAAACTGCTTCACGTATAAATTAACATTTAAAAATTACGTCAGTTAAATATAGATCTCACCAAATTCCGCAGGAAACCTGTAATCAGCTTGATTCTACCTCGCATCTCTCCACCTCTAATTTTCATTATCTCACATATGATGTTAGAAGAACTATGTCTTCACAGTTCTGGTCTTAGATGTTCTGACTACTACGAATATAATTCATAGACTACAAGTATAATTCACACGCTATGACGTGTGACTACGTGACTACGTGACTAGACGATGCGACCGTTCAAGCGAGAATAATCCCCCACCTTGTGCGATACGAAATTTACATACCAAATTTAATCAAATTCGGTCCAGTAGTTTATGTATGATTGGCGTATAAATTAACACACATAAAGACATACGTACAAAAATTAAAAAAACTATGGAAATGGTTTCTGTTCATATATTTATTTATAATAAGCAAAAATCTTACTCGAAATGCTATACCAACTATAAATATTGGTAAGTAAACCTTGTCATATTTGTTTATTGGAAATGAAGTTAAAACAATAGTGATGATGCGCATACATAGTCTTTTCCCAGAGGGGTACGGTAGGCACGGTAGATAGCGACTGGATAGTCAATTATCTTAAACAACCACTACTGAGATATACATTATCACAATAATGGTTGTTTTAAGTATGTATTAGTATATGAATTATATGTTAAGAAATATCAGGCAAAAATAATCTTAATGACTATTTTTAATTATTTTTTTATAGTTTTGGCTAAAAGTACTTTTTTATAACAATATGTTGTATAATAAACATGTTGATTTTATAAGTTTTAAATGTGTACGTTAAAGAGTCTGTGATTCTTTTCCATTACCTAGAAGTAACATTTTATCACCATGAAATTTGACAAATTATTTGATGATAGAACAATAATTATAATAATACTATCAACCTACTCTAAGGATTACATTATTAATTAGATAATGTATTGTTGATAAAGAAATTAAATTTTAGCTTATTACTCTAGTTGCCACCAATATATTATAAATATTTGCTAAAACATTTAATAATTAGTAATTTACGCCATTTATAAATAATACTTTTAATTTTATTAATGCTATGTTTTATTAATGATAAATAATCTGTATGTCAAAATTTATAAAAATGTTTCTAAGTTTTGCTACGAGGTACCATAAATATTAAAGTTTGACATTACATCATTAATTCAATGAGTGTCTTACAACTGTTGATACACATGTAACGCAGTACAAAACTGTTACCCGAGTGCTCCAAGGTTAAGCACCTATGTTCACAGTTGAAATGTGGTCTCAGGTGATAAGTCTCTGAATTTCAAAATATTACACAGAAATGCTGAACATTCTTATACGTATATTTATATTATTATTTGAAACATAAAAAATAAAAATTCCGTTTTCTTCTAAAATCTGGCTAAAATATTTTATAATAAAGCAACGAAAATTAAAAATTAAAATCTGCTGATATTGATTCAGAATCAATTCATTAGTTACTTTTATATCAGCGACCAAACAACATTTTGACAGATTATATTTATCCTTATGAGTACATTATTAGGCTAATCTTTAAATTTTATGTTCACCAGAAAAAAACAGTAGCAATTTTAGAAAATGAATTAATTGACAATTCTCAATTTATCCCAATGAAAAATATACCAAAAAGTGTTGAAATTCCAACCTCATCTATGAAGCTATATACACGCTAGATTGTCATATTTGAAAATTATAGGAATAAACAAATTGTAATTATTAGCTTTTATTTATTTTATATCTCCCATACTAATTATAGACCAATATATAATAAATCAATAAAGGATTGCTGCGCTAAATAATTCATGTAGTACCATCTCTGGGAGAGCTCAGTTGAATAGTTTTACTGTCTCCCAATAAAAACTGAGAGTTGCTTATCTATATCTCATATTAATATATTATCTATGGAGTACACTCTTTACAAATGTTGATGGCCACTAAAGATAGTGGTTACTCAATTTCGAATTTGAAATTTTTGCTAAAAATATGTTGTACATAGCTAACAATATAAAGATTATATAAAAGTATGTCGTCAGCAACATCAAAGTTGATTTTAGGGTTATCATGTTCCGTAACAATTGGTATTGTTTCATACGTTCACATAAAACAGCAATATGACAGGTTAGTTTTTAAAATACTTATCAGGATAAAACTTATCTTTAAAAAATATAACGTAAGACGCAAACCTTTTATACAACCTACACAGGGTACGTAATATCCAACTCAACAATACCCTTCAGGTTGTAGCTATTTTTTAGTTTTTGTAGTCAAATACTTCTATGTTGCACATTCAACACTTTAGGAAAACATATTTTGTCCTTTTTGGAATACATGAATGAAAACGAAATATTATGTTTTATATCAAACACCTTATAACACTCTTTTATTTAAAATAACTTACCAATAATAGTATTTTTTAAAATTAACAAGATTGTACACATACTAAGAACATTAAAATGATATATCTAATCCTAGATAATTGTTTTCAATCTTTTAAAGCATGCCCGCATTTGTCACAGCATCCATTTTATAGTATTGAAATAAAGAAAATAAAGTTGGTCAAAAACCAAGTTTCAATTGTACAATTGTGTACAGGGAAAAATATTATATATTAACCTAGTAGCAACCATCCTAAAAGCAAAATAGGGATTTTTCACGGGATCGAGTCTCATGGGTACTGAGTAAAAATTATTATCATCATAGTAAAGAAGATTACAATTAATCTGTCTGGGATGGTGACAAAATAAACAATTAATTTTGCCTCCAAATTCGGCATATATGCTGAATGAGATCACGGAGAGGTTAAGAAGAAAGGTGTACTAAACAAAAAAAAAATACAACAAAAAGTCTAATCCACCACTATATGACCCATAAAAAAAGTTTACACTACTCTTTGGGCTTCCTTGGCTACTACAGTGTAACTCAGAATACTACTATTTTTATTACAATTACTATATCTTGTACATAAAAGTCTAGTGTCTGTTAGTGATTGTGAACTTCTGAATAACTTGACCGATTGAGCTCATATTCACAGGTTTGTTTTACCAAAACAAATCTTCATAACTATGTTAGGATCTGATAGGTGGGGCTGCAGTTGTCAGTTGAGCAGTCTGGCAGGCCAGCTAGTAGAATTATATATATATATATATATTATAAGAAACCAATAAGACAATTTATTAACAATAATTAAAATGCTTTCTAAACAATGTGGATTAATTAAGTACCTTTTAACATCACAGAGACTATGCATTGCCTATTTTGTCAACTGTTTTAAAGATGGAAGACTAATAAGATTTATATGATTGTTAATTATAAAAATAGTTTTCTCTATTTTCAGAGAGAAAATGCATGAAGGTGTTATAAGAGATATGGAATATCAACAAAAACGAAAAATTGAAAATATATATATATTAGAGAAACAAAATGAATTGACTAAGCAACTGAAAAAAGAATTAGGAAACCAATAACATATAAACAATAAAATCCACATATTATCTTAGATAGTATTTATTTATGAACTAAGCTAATTATAAAGTAATATAAATTATTAATGGTCTTTCTTTTCTTTTAACCAGGCTTCTAGCATAACATCTTTTAGATTTAAGTTCACTCCTGTAGCATAATTTTTATCAGAATTATCTGTGAAGCCATCTAATTCCAGTTTTTGTTTAGCAATTGCGGCTAAACACTCAAATGTACGAGGTTCCCAACATGCTAAATCCGACAGAGATTTTCGATCAAGCAATATGTTCGCTCGATCCAAGCCTTCTTTCAATGTGAACTGCGTGATATTGTGTTGCTCACAGGCAGCTGTGATTCTAGTATTCCATAAAACTTTCATGTCTTCCTTTTTTAGTTTCCTTGCTTTCGTTGCGTAAACCAAAGCACGATGTACGTTTCTTACCGCTACCGAGTAACAATTTCGTCGCCGACCAATATAATGAGCAGCTAACCTGAAAATCTTTCTTTTTCTCCAAAACTCATCGGGTCCACGACATCGTACCCAATTCGCTACCGTTAAAAATACCATTATAGATCAAAATAAGTTAAACTAAATTGAAATAGATAAGTAAATTATAACCTTATTAAACACGATATCTGTCAACTGTCAAAAAATTCTGACACTAGTTGACATTAGAAAAAATCGAACAGACAAAAAATAATATATTCCTTTTGTTTGGGAAATAAAGTCAGCCATGACATTTATTTATAACCCACTAAACACTAAAAATTATTAATCCTTTAATATTCCATTATGGAATATGTGGACATAATTTTTAACGTTTTTATCTCCGTTCGCTGACTCATGCATTTATTTTTAGGGAGTGTTGGAAAGCATGAACTTTTTATCTATTATTTACATTGGTACATAACCATAAAAAAATAAAATATTAATACAAATATTAAAATTGTTAAATAAATATTTTAAAACTGCAATGAGATTACAGTGATTTAAACGCCTCCATTTTAACGCGCTGTAACAGAGTTTCAGTGACGTCAATGCCCGTGACAAAATAAATATCTAGTATACTGTAAGGTAAAACCACCAGTAATTGACACTGCACCAATAGTTGACACTTTGACGAAGAAAATTAAATATTAAGAAAAAAAAGGAAGCCAAAAATCATGATGGCCAAAATCACTGATTACTGATATATTTGTAAGGTTATAAATACATATAGGTACAGTCAGTTACAAAAGTCGGTTAACAAACTGAAGACTTCAAATCAATTTAGTATTAAAAGAAGTCTTGATACAAAACGCTGATAAAAAACCCTGTACTTATTCCAGTGATTTGTGTATCTACTTTCATTACATTCCTTTTTTGTGTGATTCTTAATATGAGCATACCTATGTAAAACCTACTGAAAATAAAAAGTGTCAACTACTAAATATATTTGTTTTCACTAGGTGTCAACTACTAGCATAGTACCTTTATTTTATTAAAAAATAACATAAAAATACACATTAAGTAGTTCTATTGCTACAATTCTTGTCACATTCTGGAAGGGGAATAATTTGTGCAACTATTACCATTTAGAAGTTCCCTCGTAAGATGATTTCATACCAAACTATGTCAATAAATCATTAAGGCGTCATCTACTGGGTATTTTACCTTACAGTGCTTTATTAGTTCTATCTTAATATTTTTATGTTTTACAATTATCACGATATTGATGGAAGTGGAAAACCATTTTATAAGTACTTTATTGTACCTGTGTGTACAAAGACAATATGAACTGCAACTTGATAAAGTATATTTCCATGTAATGCGACATGCAATTTTGACTTTAGAAATATTGGGCGGTTGGAAAAAGACTAAAAATTATTGTAACGTATTTTAATCATTCATAGATGTTCTAAAATCTTATATATATTAAATTCTCGTATCACGATCTAAGATACGGATAAACTCCGAAACTACTAAACCGATTTTGATCAAATTTCTTTATACGACAATAGTGTATTTTTTGGTTAGTTTCCATGAATTCCTAATAGATGTCGGCGTAAGTTAATTCGTCGTTAAAACTCTAACATCGTTTGACATCTAGGTTGCGTTAATATCCAGTAGATGGCGCTGTGTTTCGATTACGTTATCGCAGCACTTGAGCTGGACCGATTTGTCTATTTTGTATTTCAAAGTGTTCGTAATAGTCCGAATTAGGTTTTTATGGGAAGAATATTAGAAAATTTAACTGAAAGTTTTTAAATTCCCGAAAAACTGAACGTCCTTTATTCTATCGGATTTTTGTATGACTGCAAGACTGCATAACTCACGATTCAAAGGATGGATATGAGTAATTCTTATCTTGTTTTGTAAGTTATTATTCTTGAAGTGAAAGAAATCGCGATAGGTAGCGCTGTGGTCGAGTTATTAACTATTTGAATTCAGATAATTAACATCATGTGAATAATAGTGATCCGTATATTCATATTAGTCTATGATAGTGATGTCTGGAAGTGATTCATTCTCTTTACACCCACTAAATTATAAGTATTATTATTGACTGTAAATATTATTTATACAGTTGGGAAAAAAATAATTAAAAAAGATAAGCCCCATTGAGTTTCTTACCGGTTCTTCTCGATGACTGGGATGTTTTCCGAACCGATAGTAGTGTTTGACGATCAAAAATTACTTCTTAAGGTCTAAATTGAATAAAGTAATTTTTTATTTTGATTTTGATTGCAAAGGGCAGAACAACGTCTGCCGGGCCAGCAAGTATACCTACATATGACATTACGGAGAAGATTCTTAGAAACGTTCAGACGTGCATTTTAACAAGTTTATTACCTATTTAATATTTAGATAATATATAGATTTTTAAAAACTAATGTAGTAGGCTTTCAATTTTCATTTTCAATGCTTATTAGCCGGTGAGCTTTAACGTTCTATTATGAGTAAAATCTTTACTCGCGGTCACGGCTTTTAATAATCACAGCTAAATATTTTTTCATAAGTTAAAAAAAAAATGATTAGCATTCGAAGAGCGAGACCTCTTGGACCGCGAGACTGTAGGCAGTGGTCCAAGTCGTTCATACCTTCCACTGATTCTGAAATTATTGATAGAAACTATTTGTTTGATCTATTTTATTTTTAGAAATACGAGACTTTACGAACACTATTGATTTCTGCGTAGTAAAAAAGATTTCGCAATGAAATATAAAAATCCTTTTTATTCTGTAAAAGTACTTTTATTCATTAGACTATGTTAGCATTTTATAGTATTAATGACATTATATGATAAATTTCCATAATTAATCTTCCATATCTTCACTATCGTTTGGATTTAACTGATAAGAGTCGCTAGAAATTTCAAAATTATCCTTTACTGGCATAATGTGTCTCACGTGCATTGTATTCCTCCATGACTTCGAACACCTGTCTGTGTTCTTTCCCATAATGCATTTCAAGCTTATAAGCTATTTTACAAACAAAAATATTATCCTTATTACTACCTATATCCTTGTCTATTTTATAAAAGTAAGGTGGTAAAATTAGGGCCGGCCTGATGGTAGGTGGCTTATAACACCTTAGATATCACAGGTACAACTAGCGCCTTGCGAAACTTGAACCCCCTTCCCCAAGGAACTCTGGAAACCCTACTCACAGGAACAAAACACAAAGGTTATTTAGTTGCGAACTTCTGAAGGGTGGAAATATTTCACCAGTCGGGCTACCCCAATAGAGTGAAAACTTCAAAGAGATTGTCTATAAATAAAATGACTTGCTAAATCTATAGATATAAATAAAATTATTGAGGTTTGCCGTTGTGCACCAAAACGCAAAAACTATAGATATTTGGTTCTTCTTACCAAAGAAAATTTATCACGATATCTTCATAAACGCGGGCACAGCTGGTATAAAATAAAAATATTTCATATTTTTTTAATTTTCTAAAGCAAAGAACGTACTTCGAACTTTGATTTTTATCTCAGTTTAGCTAATCTTTCATATGACCTATATTATTCATTACCGCGAAACTATAAACTTAAAAAAAACGGCCTTCATAATTAAATAATGTTAATTATTGAAAGTTTTCATATTATAATATAAATGTAATCTTTAGTATTATGAATCTATAATTTAATAAACCCCCGCACAAGTAATCTATTCATTAAGATCTATCCAATGAGCCTAAACATGATATCTCTGCTGGAAATTGATAAGGAGTTGGGATCCTGCAGATTCCAAATTATGCTGCAGCATTAGGTTAAATTGCCATGATCTTCTCATATAAGTGAAGTAACAGAATACCAAATTTCAACTTCATCAGATCTGTCGATGATGCTCATATCTATTTATCGATTAGCAAAAAGTTGATAATCTTCAAATGGCTGAACAGTTTTTTTAATCATAGCTAAGAAAACTCGCTCAAGCCAAAGATCAAAATCGGTTCTGCCGTTTGCGAGCTATGTTGCCACAGACAGACACACGTTAAACTTATAACACCTTTCTGTTTTCATCGGGGATTAAAAACATATCTCACCTCCATAGATATAATGAAAATAAACATAACAAGATGAGCAACCATAGACGTCATTATTATACGATACATCAAGTTACCGCAACCGTTTGTATTAATAGTGTTTGTTCCCAATTCCAACAAATAATTGGATATGCATGTTCCATCTTTACAGCAGCTAAAAATCAAATTATTATTTTATTTGAGGATTTCGTGCTCTATTTTTTACTACTTATTACTATTACTTTAAAAGTAATTGTATTTCTCATTCGTTAGGTATACATTTAAGAATTGGTTAAGAATTTCCTGATTTAGATCAGAGGACTGCGAGCCCAACATGCGCCTTCTTATGCTGTTTTAATAGTAGCACGAGAAAATAAGGAGACTGTTCGTGCAAAAACAACAACGAACACCGAGAGTATGGCGATCTAATGCCGGTCACCGCTGTCATGACGTCCTGTAAGCTTCTCGCCAACTGGATATATACTGGTTGATCCCGAAACGCGACAAACCAAAAGAGTCACTGTAACGGGTTTATCACGATGTGCATGGTGGTTGCAATCCAGTCTGAACCAGATCCCTATCATCTCGCTTGATTACTACCCACAGAGAAAGAGTATTGAGAATGAACAATTTGTTTATGGTTCCAAATTCTTTTTTTTTTTGTTGTTAGATTGGCACAACTGTTTTTCATTTTGGCGCGGAGTTTTAGTTGCATCCGTCATTTACATTAAATACAGTGCTGTTTTTAGTTAGACTTCCTGACACCCGTTTTCATTCGGTAGAAAACATAAAGCAAAATTCACGACGATAACTAAACTCAATTCCGGAAAAAGCGTTTAAAAAATGTTTTGATGATTGATGATTATTATTATGATGATGATGATTATTATTCGTTGGCGTAATTGTATCGTTTCTGAAGGAGCATATATTGAAGGCGATAAAATAAATTTGGATGAATAACTCACATTTTGTGTATTATTCATCTTTACTCAGTACTTTTTTACAGACACCGGCTGATTGTCATGCTCTACCTCAAACCTACCTACCTATATATTAAGAAAGTAGCTGTGCCCGCAGCTCCGCTCGCGTGGACTACTAAAAAGGCTTTTCTTTTTTGCGTGGAACATAATTATTTTTCTAAAACAATAGTCTTACTTTCTAACTGCCAGTGAAAGTCCCATCAAAATAGGTTTAACCGTTTCGTATATTAGCTGGAACAGACAGACATATAGACAAAAATAAAAAATAAATGTTTTTGTTTTTTGTTACAGGTACCGTGTATTCTTTCATATGCATTTAGTAAAAATGTGTTATTGTGACATTACCGACACTTCAATTTTATTTATTTGTATAGATTAATAAACCAAGTCTAAATCAAATCAGAACAACTAAAATATGTTGGCATTGATAGGATCGAACTTTTTTATGTACAAGCTCGAAATTACTGTACATTATTTGATGGTAAGTACGGTACAATCTGCAAACAATGGTGACCATTGGTGAAAGTTTAATCGACAATCGTCCATGCCATGCCGGCCTACTTCAGTACCTCTTCCCGCCTCGTTTGAAGGACCTAATATCATAGGAAGAAGCGAACACGTTGGCTAGGAGACCATTACACATCCACACGCTACGACAAAGATAAAAGTTGTAATTAAATTAATGAAATTATGGTCACTTTAATTCATTGTAGTCCGAAACCTTGACCGCTGAACCACGGTGGCTATCATTCAATTCAAAATTAATTTGATTAGATTTACTGTAAGTAATCATAATTAAATGTTAATATAATATTTTAACCTAGGTACCTATATCTAATCTAATACTATTAAGTTAATAATAGTTGTATAAATATATGCACTCGGAGTCGGTCGTCTACATATCATCTTCTTATGTATCCAATTTGCATGATGTACTAAAAAAACCCGCGGCGGATTAACGTAAGAATGGCCGCAGATTTGAATTTTAACGAAATTAGTCTATGGTTAAAACAGCTTTAAAAACAATAGTATATGTTAAACAAGAAAACCATTTCCTCTGTATATGGCACCTGTAAAGTAGATTGATATCCACAGATAACTGATGAACTCTGTACTCGAATTTTTATAATATTCCTAACGAAAATAAATAACAGTAAATTTTTAATAACAGTTAAAAATACATGTAAATACCTTAATGGAACACTGTCAGTTACAGTGATATCTGGAATATTATGCTTTTTATTCCTTATATTTATAGTAGGATTCCTTTCGTATTCGCGTATTCTATCATACCAGTCTTGAGTGAACCAATCTTTGTAAGAATGTAACTAAAACCAATGTAGTCCAAAATAAATAAATGTGAACGTGTGTTTTTGCCACTGTCAAATCATAGAACAATGCCATATTATACTTATTAACTTTCTCAACTTTTACTGGCATTATCTAAAAAGACGAAATTCTAATATAAGGTCCTTACATATGAAATTGGCGTAAACCATGATGGAAAAGCTAGCCGTTAAACAACTGAGACTGGATCTCTCTAGCTTCAGGACAACGCTAGACCCCAAACTTCACGACAGACGGTTGCTAAATTAGAGGAACTGCGGTTAGAATGTTTCCGACTCCCACGATACTTCCCGGACCTTGCTCTAAAAGATTACTATTTTTTTTTGCTTCAAAGATTTTATTGAATATCGCTCCCACAATTTTTTCAGCAATTAAATTAATGAACTTCCTATAAAATGACGAAAGTGCATAGATAATATTGGTACATACTTCGATTGATTAAATGTATAATTTCATGATATTTTTCGTTTTACTTTTTCCTTACAAAACGCTCACTTCATATGTAAGGACCTATTATAATACTATGTATTTATGTATATGTAATTTACCCCACAACATCCTAGAGACCATTGTAGATTATCTATAAAGTGTTTGTACTTCGGATAATTTCTGTAATTTCTAATTCCGATCAAAATATCATTATTCGTAGTTAGTTGACACTGACGTATCCGTAAACCGCAAAGAACGCCGCCAACAATACAAATAATAATTATCCATAACATACACAGCCATAAAGGGCAGCAAACAACTTTTGCTTTGTGGCTATTAAAAAAAAGTAGATTAGTTTTCATATTCTAACAACACTATAAAAATTATAACGTCTCGTCTTGGAGAATGTGAGCATTCCATGATGTTTGGATTCACAGGGCATGCTCCAGCGCATGGCAGATGTCAGCAGAAATCACTGTCATTGGGTACAATGGACGATAAAGACCACTGTCACAAATAGCATCATGGAATTCATAGATTATTTCTTATATAATTATTGGTTAAAATTCATGAAAAGGAAAAATATAAAGCATGATACATCGATACTAATCCAATCGTCTTGGTCAAGAGAGATAGAACCTATCCAGGATTCGAATGCGAAAGCAATAAATGTCTTCCGCCAAATGCCAATGCTCACGCTGCTGTGTCCGTGTTACGTTCCAAGCCCTCAAGAATAGCAACCTATTATTTACTGGCATCAGCATTACGTACATTTTTGAGGTTGGTTAATAAGCTACAGTGATAACTGTAGCATCAGGTGAAATGCAAAACAAAGATGTTGGTATTTATGACATTGATAAACTCCAAGGCCATTTAACTTATCACCATAAAAGTTGATAGATATAAGTATTTTATCATGGAGAAGATTTGTATGCTATCCATGAACACGATAGGTGCCGCAATGGTCGAGTTATTGACTTCTAGAAAGACCAGAACAACGTATATTCATAAAAAATCTACTAGAATAAGTTTGTTGATATAATCGGGTTGAAGAAAGATACATAGCGTAAAAAATATTACTATTTTTAAACGACATCGTTGATTTTTTCAAAGACTAATTAATTAGATGCTATCAATTTTATAATATATAATGAATTTAAAAAAAAAAATACTCGATTTTCTTCCCGCTCCCGATGGAGTGTAACATATACACATTGGTGGGTAACATTATTATTCCTGAGAGCAATACAATAGAATTCACTAAGTCTGTTCCAGTCAACGTTAGTATATCGCCGACACCTGTAATTAAAAAAAGTTGTCCAACAAACAAGTTGAACTGTAAAAGGTAGAATGGAACGCAAAACTTTAAATCAGTCACCACTGCTGAAAAAGTGTGTATAGACAGCGCATTGTAGGTACTGCTTAGCTGTCCACATTGGTAATAAATAAGCTAATTTCTTCACGGAAATTTACAGTATATCGTCAACAAATTGTCAGTCGTTCTGAGCAACTCTTGGTACGATTGTAAAACAGAATTGAATAAACCTATCCTCTAAGTCATTGTTATCTACTTATATTTTGCACAGTCAAATTTATTGCCAAATATAGTGGAAGGTCTTCCCAAGCAAGGTGAGGGTAAGTCGAACGCTGGCTGACTTGACTTGCACGCAACGCAAATACTACAGCATTATGTGTAATACTCTGACTGGAAAAATTTAAGTGTTGCCATTTTTAAAGACATTGTCAATGGAGTTTAATACCTTTCTAAAGAAGGCAATGCTGTGCGAAGCATGCATAGGTAATATTAAGTTGCCCTTGGCTACCTTCCCCCCTAAGAAGAAAACCCTGGCTTTATCATTGACAGCTCGTAAACAAAAGTTAGTATTTAAAACAAATCACCGCAGGCGAGTTCCAACTGACGTGCTATCTACTATCTAACGTTACTATCTAATCTATTCTATAACATTATCAGAATTATGTAGATTCGATAAACGAAGATAATTTATAAAAAGGCGTACCTATACTTACAAAAGAATAACAATAGTGACCACGTTATCGAGAAAATTGATGTTAACCACAAGAAGAAGGAAGCCCATACGACAAACGGGTGATTTGTACCTGATGACTTCATTTATTATAATTAAGTTTTATACGTTATTGGTATATGAATAATAATTTTGCCTACACAAAGTACAAAGATATTTGCATGTACGTACTCTGTGAACATAGGTTTGTAGACATTGAAAGCTGGTTGTCAATCAAATAACTAAATCAGAGACAACAGTAATTGTTATGTAATTCTGGAGTAAAGAGATTGGTAATTTAGTCTCGAGATAGATACTACAGATAGATTAGGCAAACCCCTGACTAGATATGGCGATAATCTAAGAATAACTTCCAGAATTTAGGATGACTTGAGCCTAGTGCCCCGTCTGGCAGACCTAAACAAAGATGATAAAATTCTGAAATAGCAGCTCTGGATTTTGAATTTCATCAGAATAAGAGCAAATACTTAATATTGGCGCCCCTCCCCTCCAGCATTTGAGGTATTAAACAACTTTTCAAATCAGGCGCCACTGAAGTTTCAGCTTGGGACATGTAAATATTCCCCGGTCCTCCTACATCCGGAACTGCAGTGATGTGTTTAGACATCGGTCAATTTAAAGTTTTGATTTATTTTGTGACTGTACGAACACAAGTCTATAAAGTATTTAGAATAATTCTTTTTTTTTTCTTTATGTAATTTAGGGTCTTGGGGCTAACAAGAACATATCAGTCCCATCGTATTCTAAATTTAGCACTTACATAGCTAATTTAAGGGTTCGCATAACAAATTTCTATAAAATCTTGGATTTCTCACATGTCAAAGGAGGCATATGGCTCCATATCAGAATAGGGCACAACTTAAACTAAATCCGCCACAGAGATGGAGACTGGATAATGGAGAGAAAAACCAATAAAAATTATTCAAAAATACTTTATTTTCCTTAAAGTAGATATAAAAACAATTTAATAATATTATTTTAAAGATTCGTTACAAGGCAAGTTATGCTTAAATATTTGTTTTTATGTCTTTTCTATTATAGTAAATAATATATAATAAACATATTTTTTTATTCTTAATGTAGACAAAAACAATAGAAAACATCGTCCTCAGTGAGATAAGACTAGATAAATACAACCAAAGACCATAATATTTAGATATACACAGGTACGTAGGTACACTTATATATAGTTACCATTTATTAACGCCATAAAATAATGAAATCAGTCAAAATAACAGAATATGATTAGTATATAATATTACCGTAAAATTACCGAAAATTCGGTTATAACGTATCCACACGATATGCAGTATTTTATAAATTCTATTCAATGTTTGTTTCATGTTTAGTGACGTCACCCATGATTTTGATTTTCGGTGCAACATTGAACTCACAGCCTGTACTAACGACGACGTCTTCTACGTTCACTCCTTCAGCTAATTCAGTTAATGTGAGCCCTTTCTCCGAATCCACTTCAAATACACACTGAAATCAAACACCCATATAAAAATTACACTACAGAAAACTTAGCAGCACCCGACGAGGGATTACCTAATAATCGCCATCGTCATGAGACGCCGTCCTATAAATCAGAGGTCTTTTGGAACTCCGTAACTATAACCGAAACTATCGGATATTGGAGATAAAAAATATCCGAAGCCGAATCGATTTCCCATATAAATCCTTCCAATATCGTAGAAGTCGAATGAGACACTTGCCTAATATCATAAACTACTTAATATTAAAAAACTATACTAAAACTAAATAAAAAAAATAACTAAAGTTAATATTATTCACCTACAAATGTTCTAGTAAATACCTAGCTTCACTCTAAATACAATCCATAATGAATATCATCCGAAACTATCGGATATCTGAAATAATTTCATATCCGTATCCATAACCAAAACCCATTAAATACTCTTAAGATATCTATATCCAGGTCCAAAATTTCATATCCTTAACATCCCTACTTTTAATAACATGACGAAAGTCACACTCTATAAACAAAATAAATAAATAGTGGAACACACATGTGCCTTCTCTCCTCCTAGAGGTAAGACATAGTATAGATCGAATTACGGATAAGAAAGTATTTAGTTCGCGACTTATTTGCAATCGCGGCTACTGTCCACGCCGAGGTTCGACCACTTTGGCACCCTTGGCACTTGTTGCCTTGCTTTCACGGCTTTCGCGTCGGACAACTCTGCAATAGGCACTTAGTGATACGTACTGTCTGCTAAAATCTTAGCCTAAGAGAGAAATTTAAATTACTAAATAGAGTATAAAAATCTATATGATAACACTTAATTCACACACTTCTTTATTATATTTAAGTCATATAAACAACAAGTAATGCAAAATTATTACCTTTTCCGTTATGATCATGTCGACGCATTTCTTCCCAGTAAGCGGTAACGAGCATTCGGGAAGTATTTTATGTGCTCCGTTCTTAGCGGTATGCTCCATTGTGACAACGACTTTCGTCCGAGGCGCTGATACCAAATCCATTGCTCCGCCCATGCCTTTAACCATTTTTCCCTGTAATAATATTATCATGAGTCCGCCCGATCCCAAAATATAGCTGCACTGCATTCGCACATATCTCCAAGTATAACCATAGTCAGCTCCAAAGAGTCCAAAAGAGATTTTACGTAAGCTTGTCGATGCCTCATGGCTCGTTCGGAACGTAGACCTCCATGGAGATATGGAACTTCCTTCCATCGAATCATATGTTAAATTCCTCGTTAGACCATATTTCGACACAGCGTCGAATCACCCGAACCCGATAGTGGTACCCACCGCAAATTACACCCCAGTCCCAAGCGCCCCGAAGGCAAAACGTCGACTGCGGAATATCTTTACCGAGCCCTATGACAAGATCGAGAATTCCAGCGCGTACTACACGTCCGTCCTTGTAAACCAAGCGTACTCGCACCCATGTCCGCTAAGCCGTACAAGAGAGGTAGGGCACAGAGAAATTTATTTGGACAATTCTTTCTACTTGGGGCAGCCCGACTGGTGTTCGACTTCCTTCCTCCCAGAGGAAAGAAACAGTTATATATGTATCGTTGGTTCAGATCGAATTACGAATAAGCATAAATTAGCAAAAAAGCATAAATTATAAAACACCAACAACAATTATAAAAACAAAATTTATTTTTATTACAGATTTACGTAATATTTTACACAATTACTTACTTTAGTTAAAATATAATGTTACGATCTGAGTAAAAATAGAAAAAAATCACTATTGTCGTAATATCTGGAAACATAGAATGTGCTCGAAACATCGAGTTCGAGGAAGCATTACATTTACTCACACATACAAAATTTATCGCTCTGATTGCGACAACAAACAATGGTTTAAAAATAGAATACTCCCCATTCTTTTAAACACGGTGATACATATTGTTAAGTTCAAGCACCTTCTAGTAATTTCGTAAAAGTTTTATTTGAGTATAATATAAGCGAGCCATATTCCGAGCCAGGACAGTTCTATTTTGGGAAGCGAAGTGCATACAAAAAGCTATAATAAGGAAGAAATCTGCAAGAGGGCCATAGAGGGAGATAATGTAAGTACGTCCACAGTATAGCGAAGAACAGTATTGTGAGTTTGATTGAATTTTGCGTTTTTGGGTACGAATAAATTGTTATATAAAATCAAACGGCATTTTACTACCCACGAGTATAACAATAATTTAAATGCAATATACTAGGTATTGTATGCAAATATGAATATAAAACTTACAGGGATCATCCAATTAGCCAAATCACCGAACCGCGATACCTGCATAGCACCGAGGATAGTCAAATCAATGTGCCCTCCACGAATCATGGCAAAACTGTCATCTGACGAAAAGAATGAAGCACCTGCAAACAAAAATATAAACAGCTGGTATAGTTGAAGTGTGTCAATATCACATGTAAAAAAACTTAAATACACCAAAGACATTAAACTTCTAGCAAATATTGTGTTTTATATAATCATTTGGTTTAAATTTGGAGTAAGTAATTTGATGGTTTAATAAGTAAAGTCAGTATGACAACTTGTTATATCTACTTGACATATCAAGACAACATCTATCATAGTTTATTGATTGAATAACTTTTTGAACAAAAATTTTAGTTTCATTAGGTATAAAAAAAAATGATAATCTTAAGGCAACTTTTGTAATCAGCGATAGACTTATTTTATCATCAAATTATTTTGTGCCCTCATTATTTTAGATGCTTTAAAACTTGTGACCTTCAACTTATGTAAGAACTGTTTCTTTTAGTTAAACTTCAATCGATGCAAGATATAGAATTTACATTTTTTGAAATGTGAACTCATTTAAAGATAAAAAATATCCAAAAAATTTAATCAAATTTTTGCTAGATGTTAACTCATACCAGAAGTGACACAGATTACATATACACAAACAATAGCAAAATTTGAATAAAAAAGGTAAAGTCAAGGTCAAGTTTGAAATACCTAGTTGAAACTGTACCTTTTTTTTTTTTTTTTTTTAACGTGGAGGAACCCTTCATGGGTACACACCCGCCCGGAGGACGAGTGGTTATATGAGACTCCTACTCACTAAACCTCCACGGTGTACCATCCGCCGCCTTAACGGGGCAACGCGGGCTTCGCACTTGGCATTCGTTGCCGCGTCGCCCCAGCGGCAGGCCCAGCAGCTTGCTGAGCCCCCGGCATCAATGGGAGACAGTTCAGTACACCCAAACTGTCTCGCAAAGCGCCTCCTTCGGCCGCCTGTTCTTCTTTGGCGGACAGGGCCGCTCAGAGGATCCACCTCGCGAGCCCTCTCCGCCGTCTCCTTCTGCGAGATGACCTCCTCGCAGAAGGAGACCACCGCTGACCATGACCCCTCGCTGTCGAGCATGTGATTTACCACACTCGGCAGCGAGAGGTCCCCTCCTACCACCGCGGCCAGAGCGCGGCGCTGCTCCACCCACGCAGCACACTCAGAGAGAATTCGGGAGGAGCCGTCCGAGAGCCGCCGCCGCTCCGACTATGCGCGGTCCAAGTCCCCGAAAGTGGGACTCGAACCGCCATCTTCCATCCAGGACGAGGCCCAGATACTTCATCTGGGCCCCAACCTGGACCCTGTGCCCCTGCACCATGAGGTGTGCCCCAGGGGGCGGTCCACACCGAGGCCCATGAAACAAAAGAGCCTCGGTTTTTTCGACCGCCACCCTGAGGCCCAGCAACTCTATTCGCCTGACCACAAGGGCAGTGCCCTCTGTGGCCAGGCGGCTGACCTCCTGCCAGCTTCCCCCCCGGGCTACGACTAGGGTGTCGTCCGCGTAGCAGATTACCCGCACCCCATCAGGGAGCGCTACGCGGAGCACCCAGTCATAGCCTATGTTCCACAGGAGTGGCCCAACACCGACCCCTGTGGAACACCACACCCAACATGGCGCCGGGCCACCACACCCCGGCTGTCCGCAAAGACGACCTCCCTGTCTTGGAGGTAGTCCTCCAACAGCCGCCGCAGGTACGAGGGCACTCCGAAATATCGGAGCGCTTCCCGAATAACAACATGCGGCAGACTGTTGAAGGCGTTGGCGATGTCGAGTGACACCGCCAACAACCTACCTCCCCCTTCGGTCGCCTCAGCGGACCGAGCCTTAAGGGTGGAGAGGGCGTCCAATGTAGAGCGCCCCCTCCGGAAGCCGAACTGCCAGTCCGACATTCCCGGCCCCACTTCCTCCAGATGCCGGATGACACGGGAAGCTATTATCCTCTCTAGCAACTTTCCCGTGTCATCCAACAACACCAGTGGCCGGTACGAGGACGGGCAGTCCGGAGGGCGGCCCTCCTTCGCAAGAAGGCAGAGCCGCCCCAGCTTCCAGAGCCTCGGGAACCGTCCAACCGACAAACAACGGTCAAACAGCTCCCGAAGCCCTCCCCCAAGGTGGCCCAGCGCCACTCCGAGGACTTGGCCCGGAACTCCATCCGGGCCAGGCGCCCTCCGCTTGTTGCGGAGGCGCTCTGTCACCAGCCCCATCTCCGTATATGAGATGGGGCAGGACCAGCTCCTCCACAACAAGGCCCCCATTTGACATGGGAGGTGGGAGGAGCTCTGGAGGGTCGGGGAGCAATGTGGCCACGACCCTCCCCAGGAACCCTGGATCGAGGGATTCCGTTAGAGGGGGCGCCTGCCCCCGAAACCTCTTCCGGACCATTCGGTACGGGCGCCCCCATGGATCCCCATCCAGGGTCCCAAGGAGCTCCTCCCATCCTTCCTCCTTAGCCCGGCTGATGGCAACTTGCAGAGACTTTTTGCAGTCCCTATATGCACCATGCAGCCGGGCCTCCTCACCGGGTTGGCGAGTCCTCCGCCGGCGGCAGCGCTGTAACTGCCGGCGCGCAGTTGAAACTGCACCTGCATGAACTTTACATATAACATTTGCAACATGAGCTAACCTGCTATTAAAAGCTACTTTATCAATATACCTGGTAAGATAGTAACAGTTTCTTTCCCAGCATTTATAAGATCCGCATCGACTTCCTCTTCTGTTGGAAATGGACCAAGTCCAAGTATTCCATTTTCAGATTGCAACAACACCTTTACATTTTCTGGTATGTAGTTACTGGCCAACATAGGCATTCCTAGAATATTAAATGTTTTGTATGAAAAATCAAATTGTTGTCATATGTACCTAAATATTCAAAAAGCAACTTACCAATTCCAAGATTAGCGTGCATTCCATCTTTAAATTCAAGAGCTGCTCTTCTAATAATTCTTTCTCTCATCAAATCAGACTTCTTTTCTTTAGTAATCTCTTTTCTTATTGTTTTTCTTTCAATTCTCTTCTCAAATTTTTCACCTTTGATCACTCTGTGCACAAATATTGATGGCACATGAACATTATCTGGATCTATCTCATCAACAATTTCTTCAACTTCAGCTATAGTTATTCTTGCAGCTTTACACATTGCAGGATTAAAGTTTCGTGCACTCTTCCTGAATATTAAATTTCCATGTTTATCAGCTTTCCATGCTTTTATAAGGGCATAATCACCAGTAATAGCTTCTTCCATGATGTAATCTTTGCCATTAAACTGTTTTACACTGCGAGCTGCACTAGGGATGTCTATCTAAGAGAAGTCATTAAATATAAATTAATTTATAATTAATTTCCTTATATTTGTAATATTTACATAACGATGAGTTCTGCCAGGGTAAGGATATACAATTTATATACTACACAAGTACTCTTAATATTATGCATAGGTATTCTGGTTACCTATCAGTATGTTAAAAGTTTATCAGAACGTTTTTTTGTACTAATCTATTATAATGTGATAAATTTTGTCTTCAATTAAGCAAAATATTTATGGTTATAACATGGATTATTAGGTAGATGGTTATTAGGATTTAAGATAACGATTTTAATTATATACCTTTCCATCACTAGTGTATTTGATTGGTGACCCTCCCTCATGAATGAGGGTACCAAAGCCAGTCGGTGTGAAAAAAGCAGGTATTCCAGCACCACCGGCACGGATCCTTTCAGCCAAAGTGCCTTGCGGTGTGAGTTCGACCTATAGCAAATTACATCTGTTTCTATATTAACAACAACACAACTTGCTTTGAATAATTAATAACATTTATAAATTGCTATAAAAAGAGGAATTATCAAAACACTTGATGTAAGAAATTTGGTAGAAATAATATTTTTACCTCTAATTCTCCACTCAGGAATTGTCTCTCAAATTCTGCATTTTCTCCTACATATGATGATATCATTCTCTTGATTTGTTTACTTTTTAGTAAAATGCCCAGGCCAAAATCTTCGACTCCTAATTAAAATAAGAAAACAGGATTGCCAACGTTATACCAATGTAAGTCAATATTTATTGTAATAAGGTTAGTACTTGTACTAAATACAATGCAAAACAGTTTTTATTTTAAAATATATTTTACCTGCATTATTAGAGACTACTGTAAGACCAGAAACTTGTTTACTATTTAGAGCTTGAATCAGATTTTCTGGTATACCGCAAAGACCAAATCCTCCAACCAGAAGTTTTGATCCATCTTTTATATCGTTTACAGCTTCTTTAGCATCCTGATATATTTTATGACTCCGTAAACTAGTACTGTAGCTTGATGATGATAGTATCTATAAAATATGAACAATATTTTAAATGAACTTAATTTATTTTCATTGTACTTTATTATGCAAATATAGTAGGTGTGTATCTGGTAAATACGTACCTAAGATTATAATAGAAATATGTATGTACGTACAATAATACCTAATAAAGATACTTACATTTCTAAATATATAACAATGTTTTGCGTTGGTATATGCTCGTAGTTTCACTACAAAGACTCTTCCCAATGTTAGAGGAGTCATGATAGTACAATTATTTTATATATTATAACTATCAACAATGATTTTTTACAGCTACAAATCCACTGTTACCATTCAGCACTTGCACAGCATCCAAGCAATATTTTTTTTATTGTTTTGAACAATTAACAAACTTCAAAAATAAAAACAGCTGAGTGTCAAAATAATTAACAGGCCAACTTGAACTTTATCACCACTATTTGTTATAAGGTGTAGTAAGTTTTTAACTTTTTCTTAAAGTGCAATTAAATAAAAAAGATCAATACAATGTTACTGAAATAATGATCGAGCAACAACAACGCCGTTGTTACCTAACCGCGATAACTTATATGATAAGAAACGAAGAATCAGTTGTTTGTGCCACGCATTCGAGGTCAACAGGGACTAGTGGTAGATCAAGATATTTGCATATTTTAATAAGTATCTAGTAACTAACTTGATTTTTTATTAGATATAGGTATTTAATTATATTGCATACCTATACTTCATCAAGTTTTTTTCTCATAACTCAGATAAACTAAGAAGTAAATTCACACGTCTTGTACGTTAGTAATTAAGTAGGTATATACCTAGGTATACCTACTCATAGATAATACACTATTTAGGAAGGTTTTTATTATTAGAATTCATAAGTCAAGATATCCATCCAGTTTTTGCCGGTACCTAAAAATACCTAAAATTAAATACTTTTTGTGATCATGTAGACGGATTTTGAATATTTCATTAATTTACACCCAAGTCTCTACTTACAAACTTTAATTTTCAACTATGAAGTCAGTACTATAATAAAGAATATAGGATAGGTAAATTAATTTTTCATGAAAGAAAATATACCTTTAACCCTAGGTGCTATTCTCCACGCGCTTTTCTTTATAAATTTCGGCTAAGTATTCATAGAGCAAAATATCACCAATCTTTACTTATACTATTTGATCGATTCATGGTGTCACAGCGGTGGGCAACTTACAACTTCTAACAAATAAAGACATAACTTTAAGCTATCGTGAAACTACAATGTCATATTACCTATACTTGAATTATCTGAAATATTTTACCCAAGCGTATGAATATATCAACGTTATTTAGAAATGTATGAAGTAGATAGGTACATTTTATGTAGCCAAATGCAACGAAACTGAAGATCTGAGTTCACTAAAAACTCAAACTAAAAACCTGGTTAAGAATCACCATGGGGGACAATCTCTGTGGGGACAATCACCTAAATGGTCTGACTATGATAAGTGTGCACAGAAAAGTTATTAATTAAAACTTAAAAGATTTTCATAAAATAGTGGTCGAGAAGTTTACAAAAATTTCCCGAAGGTTGTGTTTTAATTAACTTAATCAAAAAAGAGTCGCGCTTAACCACTTTATTATTAAAATCTTGTAATTTTCAATGGACCACTTGATTGCCTTCAAATTCTTTTTTATTCCATACTAGCTGTGCTTACCACTTCGTCCGCGTGGAATTTCTATAATGAAAAACTGGAAATAAAAAAGTAGGTCAATACAAACTCAACATCGCCGATTTAACCGTGTTTCGTGCTTTATTAATGTCTTGGATTCCTGAGATGCAATGTACCTATTTCCCACGGTTAGCAGTCAGCCTTGCTGTAAATTCAGTACTTTAAATCGAACGATATTCTGCCATACGTCTATGCCTTGAATTTAACTTAATACGTCGTTCCCTACAGGTTTCTGGGGCGCGTAAACTTTTTCTTAGTATCTCGTTCAGTAGAAAATCTCACTTGAAGGTATTTTGAAACCAATAGATTACTGACAAAATCCCGTCCACTTTCCATGAGGCATTTAAATTTTATTTTTATACAAATAGTAACAAAAGTAATCAAACGCCCTTTGAGAATACCCTAGTAAAATCATATTAGACATTAACTGATATTTTACAGAAAACAAAATAAGAGCTGAATATTTGAATATAAAAAAAAACAGGTTTTGCAATTATTATAATTTTATATTTATTAACCGATAATATCCAATGAATAATGGCGTATGCCTCTATGAAAATAATTTAAAAAAATGTTGATAGCGCAAAATACTCCATACAACGACATCTATCGTAGCTATTATAGAAAAAGTTCTAAAGATAACAAAACAAAAATAAAGCTAAATTCGTGATAATTTTAATTCAGGATAAACCTAACACAAAATTATTTCGTAATAATGTACACAGTGTTATTATTAACAACATTCTTCCTTGTAAAATGTCTCAGAGCATTTAAAACTACTAAAGGCCATCTATGAATCCTAATGAAAAACATGTTTTCTGTTTGTGATCCTAAACCTCCCGTAGTACTTTTTCTCAAATGTTGTTAATGTACAGAATTCGACTTTTTACTGTTTTATTATTAAGTATAAATTTTGTCCCAATTTCTTTTTTTCGAATTCGAGCGCACGCGCGAACATGTTGTCCTCGCTCAAGACGGAAAAAAAAAATCTTATTGCAGGTGAACCGTAGAAGATAGATACTACTCTGTCAAAAAAGTACCGGGAAAGATCAATAATATACAAAATGTTAGGTATTCATCCAAATTTATTTTATCGCCTTCAAAGTATACTCCTTCAGAAACGATACACTTACGCCAACAAAAAATCCAATCATCAAAACTATTTTTAACGTTTTTTCCGGAATTGAGTTTATTTCTCGTTGCAAATATTCCTTTTCGTCTTTTACCGAATGAAAACGGGTGTCACGAAGTGGTAATTTAAGTTTAGGAAAAACAAAGAAATCGGCTGGAGCCATATCTGGTGAACAAGGTGGTTGCTCAATGATATTTGTTGAGTTTTTAGTCAAAAATTCGTTGACAATGATGGCTTTAATGATGGAATGAATGACGCCTTTAGGCGCATTATCGTGGTGCAAAATCCTAAAATTTTCTTTCCACAAAACTGGCAGTTTTCGTGGAATTTGCTCTCTTAAACGCCGCATAAAGCTCAAATAATATACTTTATTTACCGTTTTATCATTATATAAGAATTCCGAGTGCACAACACCGCGATAGTAAATACAAAAAATCAACATAACTTTGAATTTTGATCGACTTTATCTTGGTTTTTTTGTTTTCGGTTTAGTTGGAAGGCGCTACTCCGAAGCTTGTTGACTAGTTTTCATGTCAAACTCGTAAACCCACGTCTCGTCACCAGTAACAATGCGTTTCATGAATTTTGGGTCGGAATTGACTCGTTTTAGCATGTCCTCAGCGACTCTTATGAGATTGAGTTTTTGGAGAAATCTCAGGTCTTTTGAGACTAACTGAGCGGCAATACGTTTCATGCCCAAGTAATTATTTAAAATGATACGGATCGACTCGTGAGCAGCAAGTTCAGCGGCTATCTCTCTCTGAATGAGGATTTTCAATCACTATTTTCTTCACTTTTGCGATGATAAGTTCAGTTGAAGACGTTGATGGCCTATCAGGGTACAGCAAATCTTCTAGCATATCTCGACCGCATTTGAACACTTTGTACCACTCATAAGTACGTGGTTTTGATAAAGTCTCTTCACCGTAAGCCTTATGTAACATTTTCAGTGTCTCCGAACACGAAATTCCATTGGCGATGCAAAATATCAGACAAACTCTTTGTACGATGTTTTTGTCCATTATGAAATTCGCAATACACACAAGCTAACTAAAAACAAGCGCTGTATTTAATCTAAATGTCAGTTGCAACTCAAACTCCGCGCCAAGATGAAAAACAGTTGTGCCAATCTAACAACAAAAAAATAATAATTTCGAAACATAAACAAATCATCCATTCCCGACACTTTTTTGATTCAATGTATGTACATATGTAATGTTATTTTCAATTAAAATATAGATGTAGAACAAATGAGGCTATAATACTCTGTCTCGATCACTCACATGAGTAACAATATGCGCTATCCAACGAATGATGAGCGTTGTAACTTTGTCTCTGGTTGTAACCACATTGTATATAGGAGTCATAGATAATATACTAATATAAAATAATAGGAGTTATAACTTCCGTTCATGACGTTTCAGATTTTTTCGCTTCAAAAATATACTTATAGAAACATCACAAGAATAAATAAAACCAACTTCATAATAAAAGTAAATACTTTATTCTTTAAATTGTTAATATCTTTTGTATGTCCGAATAATTATCATATTTGTACTTAATTACAAACACGCGAGACTATGATAATAGTTATTGCTGTATAAATTTTGCACTCATAATGTAAAGAAAATTATATTAAAATAGGTATTTATCTACATTATATATTTATACACTATGTGACTTGAACTGTACTTAAAAATGATAAAAACATAATTAAGAAAAATAATACTAATTTATTGTGGCACATTCTTTCCACAAAAGGTTCGATCGTGTATGAACCTTCATATAAATAAGAGGAATATTAAAATCTACTGCTCAAAATGACACCATAAAAAAATTGTGATGCTATCCATTAAACGGTTAAATATTCATCTGTACTAAAACTGGTGTTACAAATAAGGTACAACTATTTAAATAAACACTAATATTTAATAAACACGACTTTGTTTCTAAAAATTCATGGGTGGATGACGAATTAAAATTAATGGTACCTGCGATCTATAGGTACAAGTGAACTATAATGTAGGTTAAAGAATGATTTAATGGTACACGGTACATACTACGCCAGCGCTGCCGCCGCGCCGGCAAGTGGCAACTGGCCACAGAACCAACTGGCCCAAACGAAATGATGCGCAGCAAAAACCCGCCAGCTATACTGCCGGCACAGCTATAACTACAGCATTTAGGTTTGTCCTGGGAGATTCGGTTAACTCACAATAAAGCTGGCTTTGATTTAGTTTTAGGCACGCATTAATAAGATTTTTTGTCAATATTTGGCAATATGACTTTAAATCGCCTGATGGTAAGCACAGTCCAAGAGCAGTGATGACCACAGAAATATAAGAATCCATTTACAGCCGATGTCGTCATGCCGAATGTCATCCATACACAGTGCCTAATCTGATTCCGACGCGCCGTATCGAAAGGAGTCATTGTAAACGTGATCCAGTACCCGACAAATGATATATTAATTTATTAGAAATTAAATATTTAAATACAGTAGGTTGGTAGTAGGTTTATTATCTATATAAAAATGAATGTTTTTTGTTTGCTCGTACCCTATGCGTTTCTAAACTATTCATCCGATTGCAATAAAACTTTGGTGAGTTATTGTGCACACACTCACAAAGGTTTCTTTGTTAGTACAATCAATGTACAATAGATAGCGCGCGATTCGTTTGATTTATAAAAAATAACGGGAACGAAGTCGCGGCTAAAAGCTAGAAATTGATAAACTTGTTGTTCAAATAATATTTTTTATGTAACAGGTAAAGCTTTACACAGGCGGCTCTACTTATTATCGGTAACAATTTGTTTTTCGCCTAATGTATATTGTTAAAAAGGAATAGAGCTAAAGATAAGCATTGCTGATATTTAATCAACGTTTATCGAGTAATGCAAGAACTCTTTATACCTACTAATATATACTAAATAATGAATTATTTAGTAATTTTAACCACGACTCATTAATCATAAGCATCAAGGATAATTACCCGATCTACTCCTTACTATTACGATTGTAGGTATGTTCTTTCATGACAGTTAAATTAAAAATTATATGTAAATCGTCAGGAAGTACGTACATTGTACAAATATACATGAATATCGATGAGTTTTATAGAATCAACAAAGATACCGTGTTTATTGTCTACCAGCATATAGTTTCAAAATAACAAAAACTTTTCTATTTTAGAAATAAAACAAATTTAATACATGAATCGATTACTAAGTTTATGCATAATTATAACGTTGCATATGTATGTATGCGCTTTTGATCGAATTAGTACTGATATAGAACATAGTAGGAATTATAAGTAATAGATAGTCGCATTGTTGAATAAACTAAAGTCAAACCTACGACAACCTAAGTAATAATAATAACAATATACGTACAAAATACTCTTTCTGAGAATAGACAATGTAAGAAAAAAAGGAAATATTTGAAGGAAATAAGTGTTTTTTTAGTTACAATATCTATTTACATAAAATAATAATAATATAAATAATTATAAAATAAAGCCAAATGTTTATTCACACCTACATAATTAATTCTACAGATATTCAGATACAAATAATAATTCATAAATAAATTCTACACGCAGGATTTTAAAATTTTTGTACGTACTAATATTATGTTGAACAGGCATTTATAGGCTAAGACGGATAATTTAATTATCATGACTATAACGTAGTTCATAATAATATTCGGCCAAAAACATGCTGAATAATCACCTTGGAATAATTATTATATATATTATCGCATCATACATACATGTTATAATTATAACATAATATTATGTACGCTACTTGTATTCTAAAAACTATATTTATCTATCACAAAATATCTAAAACATGTGAAACAATTTAACAGTGTTTACATATTCACAAAATGCACTAAATGTCTCTATCTATCCACAGTTACACGTACTTACATTTCGTAATGAAATGTGTCTTGATAACATGGTGCGATTAATATTCTTCTGTAATATGGATCTATAAAAGGTTAAGACAGTCTACCAGATCTCGCGTCAGTTATAACTCCCCAGAGTTCAATGATAAACTCATCGGTAAATCCGAATTCTTGCAAATCACTGTTGTCTATTGCTTCTGCAAGTTCCATTGAATTATTCTTGCCCTCGGAAAGATCCCACATTTGCGTAGCTAATTCACTGTCGTTGATACCCATGAATGATTCCAATAAACCGTTGATTTTCTCAATACCAGCTTTGGACTTATCATCGTGCTGAAAAAGGAATTTACAAAATCATTACAATTATTGTTTTATTATCGATCATTACATCATATCGAGTCTTCACTTTGAGTAAACAGAATGAGTGCTATTTATGTCGTTGCATATACCTATCTCATTCGCTTCCTCGACATTCGTAGAATTATCAGATTTCCTACGTTCAACTTTTTCTAATTCAGAAACAAGTGTTTTTATATATTAAAGTTACCGCTAAGTTACAATTCTCCTGGTAGATCTAAAACTGTCACTCAAATGCAGCTGACGGAACACACTTATAAGTGCTTAGAAACAAATTTTCAACTTGAAATATTAGCGAATTGGGTGAGCACTAAAAATGTATTATCATCTACTATGAATACAATGTTTCCCTTAGCCGAAATATGATTATACCCACTCTTTACGGAGCTGCGTCCGAATATGCTAACACAGCTATTACCGCTACAAAATTCTTGGTCGTTCTCGTTCATGTTAAAGTTTCTATGGTTGAGCATATTTATTTTATTGCATAATATCATGACTGTAAATAGTTAAAAAAAATTTAAAACGTTGAAAGAATATTACCTCATTTTCTATTGTAGCTTGACCATTCGCTTTAAATCTTAATGTCTCTTTGCCTGAACCAAAGGCTTGTTTCTTTCCAGATCTGGCACTACCAGTCTTAGGACCAATACTCCCAAAACCGCTTTTTAACGGTTCTACGAGTCGCATGATAAAAGTCGTTCCTTTTGGTATATCTTTTAATATTTTAGCTACTTCGTAATGTCGCTTCCCGATCATATTTTCTCCATTCAATTTCTCAATGTGATCTCCAACCTGAATTGGAACGAACAAGTTAACACTATAATGGTTTATTTCCTGTTAATTATTAAACAGGCGAATGACCTCCTCCAGACGCAACGGACGCACAGTGTACTGGGTACCATCAAAGACAAGCAATTTTAATTTTAACTGTAACCGGTTACTTGTATTTTAAAGTTAACTATAAATAGATACAAGAGGCTAGTTTCAAATTATTTGGTATGTAAGAATATTATACTAGCTGATTTATGATTTTTTTGTTCTAATAACAAATACCTACCAAGAGAAAGACCTGTAAATAACTAGATAGATATTAACTAATTGCCTACGCGGGAATGAGTTACTTGGTTCGTTTTGCATAATGTGTATTGTCGTCGCGATGCTGGTTCGAACCCCACCATCGCGATTTATTGTGTATTATCACCTCGCTATCACTTATTCCCTATACTGGTATTCATTCTATAATATTCTCTTGTTGGTTTAGATTTTGCAGAATGTACAAATACCATGTGCAAAGGTTCGTTTGTCAGAGATTTTAACACTTATAACACAAATACCTTGGCAAAAAGTTTTCAACTCGAGAATGGTACCTATCCAGCCGAGCGCTAAAATATGTCCTATAACCGTATGTATTATGATTAGGTATTATTGTTGTATCGTATTTGCCTATAGCGAGAGCTCACGTGCCTTGGTGGGGTTCAAATCACGTCATTCGACACGATTTCATAGCACGCTACCATTTTTGTGTATATTATTGCAGTCAATACAAAGTTTTTAAATGGTCTTTCTGATGTAATATCAGCTGATTTGGAATAATCCTTTACAAAATTACTATGATCATATCTGTTTTCACTTAGCTACCTCATATATAATATGCGATTACTGCAACATTTGCAATACAATATTTTTTGTCGATCAGCATAAATATTAACAAATTTTTTTTAAAGACATTTACTAGATGACAAAAATACAGCTTATAACAGTCACTAGAGATCTTTACAAACTCTATTTTTGCTTGGTGTTCTTGTTGAAATATAATACACTAGTACACGTCCCGGCTTCGCACGGGTAGCACAGCATATATAACTCTATTGGTTTAAACGGCGTACGCCAGTACAACTCCCAGTTGGCGTGATGTTTTCAGCCAATTTACACAAACCTTAATGAATTATCCACCTAAACTTTCCTCATGAATTACTCCGTTCATCTATGAAAATACGTTCGGTACCCTAGTTTTTGAGGTTTTATAATATGTAATGATTATTATGATGGAACAATAGTTGTCGCTTTCCTATTGATAACAGTTTTATCCTTGGCCCTTATTGTATCTAGAACGTCTGATACCGAAAACACTTTATACCTCGATATGTGGTATTTTTGAAACAATCGATCCTTCTTTTATCCTTTTTATAAACGCATATCCAGCACCGTTGTCTGTTATCGTCAATCCTAATGCGTCTTCTGTTTTAACAATTTCGATTTCTTTCGGTCGTCCTTTTCTATGTGCAAAAATGAAATCTTCTAATCCTATTTGGCCACCCAAAAGCTTTTTCATGTCCACCTTATGTGTGTTTAATGTGCAGAAGAGAATCTGAAATCAAAAATTAAATATTGTTACTTTGTATAAGTGACATACAGAAAATAATACTACCTAAGGATAGCGTATAAAACAATATCAATTCATTCATTACTAGCCGTTTACCCCCGGCAACAAGGTTTCAACCGTGTTCAATTTATTTATTTATTTGACGAACTCTCTCTCTATGTCAAACAGTCACAACCGCTAGAAGTGGCGTACGTGAATCGAACGCATACGAGCGCGGTGCGGCGCAAGGCGAGACGTAGCGAGAGTGCAGTGGTCAATAGGTTTGATATTTTAAAGTTAAAGTATGTTAAAGTAATTGAAACTACAAGGATACGAGTTTTCAATCAAAAATCTTATCTACCCGTCCATAATCAAAGTAAGTACGGCGAGCGGGCGGGGGTGGTCTCAGAAAAACGCGCCGCGCTCTGCATGCCGCGCGTAGGGAAACGTGGCCGCATTGCCCCGCTTGACGTTTAATGTTCAATCCATCTATATTATAAAACTCAACGTTTCTCTGTCTGTCTGTTCGCTTATGGTATTTCACACGAAAACCACTTATACAATTTTTTTTAATTCATAGCTATATTATCTGACCAAGTTATAGGATATATTTTGTAAGATAAAGTAACATACGAAATAAGTAGTGACGATAATGGTGAATCAAATCGGAAGAAAGACGCTTTTGAGGAGCTTAAATGGTTTACGCTAAGTAAACTGTAAGAGTTATATTAAATTAATATACTACATAATATTAGATCTGAATAATACATACACAATAGTCAGCGATATGTCTGTCTTATTAGGATTACCCACAATAAGTTTTTTGTTTTTTAAATAACCGGCGAGCGACTGCCGTGGGTTGGAGCGTGGACAGTAAGATTCGCGAATGCGCTAGACTGACAGAATTCTGTAGTCCACGCGAGCGGAGCGGAGTTGGCTTATATAGGTTCAATCTCTCGACTTTCGCGTCGACAAGCCCGGGTGAAGTTGTAAAAGACGTTTAAGGCCTCAGGGCGCTTATAACTAACAGTATAATCAGTACCTAAAAAAAAAAATCGCGTCTCGTTCGCGTTGAGTTCGCTCACGTAGGACGATGCGTAAGCTATCATTGTTCTAACTTCCCGCACTTACCTAAAACTTGCCAGATTACTTAATGTTCATGGTTACTGCTCCGCTCGTTAGAGTAGTAACGTGAAATTATAAAGTGCAAAAATATTTTTCAACATCTAACGAGTAGTTCCAGAGTTTAGCGCGTTCAAACAATTAATTAAAATACCAAAGAATCTCTTGAGTTTTGTAATATTAGTAGGTGTAGATAATATATTATAGTATAGATTAGGTAGGTATGCTTAAAATGTAATATCTACCAAAATAAAAAGTAGATACCGATAACGCAGTTATTGGTAAAACATTAATCTAATGAACCACACCTGACTTTCTGTGCATGACTGAAGCATATAATTTTCTATTTCACGATAGTTATCCATCCATCTCAGTTACCGTATCTTGGTGATAATGACTCATTATTTAACTACATCTGTTCTACTATAGTTCTACTTACATAGATCAAAGAGCTTTTTTAAGCGTTTTAGATTTATATAGGTGGATAAATATGGGAATAGTGGGTAACAGAAAAAAGTAATTAAATTCGAAAAGCATAATTAATAATTATTAACCATATTATACAAAATTAAACAACGCATTAATTAATTACGTCCTAAATCGGAGTAAAGTAATGAAAATTCATTTTGCTATTACTAGTCATTAGAAGAATAGTGCCTACATTTATTTTAATGAATCATAACGTATTATATAATGGAACACGTTCAACTTTTATAAATGATAATCATATACAAGTAATTTAATTACATTTTCATAATTATATTAGTTGTATGTGATTAGCTTAATATTTACCGATGGGTGATGACATTTTTTTTATACTACAAAGGTGGCAAACAGGCATACGGCCCGCCAGATGGTAAGCGGCTACCGTAGCCTATGAACGCCTGCAATATCATAGGTATCACAAGCGCGTTGCCGACCTTGAACCCCCCTAACCCAAGGAGCTCTGGAAACCCTACTCACCGCAGAAACACAACACTAGGTCATTTGGCTGCGGTCTTCTGTAGGATGGAGGTATTCCACCAGTCGGGCTGCCCCAAGTAAAGAGAAATCTCCAAATAAATTTCTCTGTGCCCTACCTCTCTTTGAACCCACTCTTCCACAAGGAGCTCTGGAAACCCTACTCACCGCAGGAACACAACACTAGTTCATTTGGCTGACATGTTGATAATTTTTAAACCAATTTATAAAATATTATGAAATATTATTCTCAAAATGGCGTTTTACTTATTATGCACAAAAAATGTATACATGAGCTACTCTATGGTTAATATTATAATTAGGTATGTAATAATCAAGTATTTAAGATGACCATAATCTCTTATCAATGTTCAGCCGGCAGTTTCATTTTATATATATAAAAGGACATCCCTGGTTGTAAGTTTCACTCGTTTTAAATTGAAAACACGCAAACAAGTGTTATATTACGAGTTGACACGGTTTGCCGATTAGTAGGTATATAATTATGCATGTGCCTACGAATAGAATTGCTTTAAAATGTAATGTTGGTTTTCGAATGAATTTCGTATACAATAGAATTGCGGTTTCTAATCTATGCGAAATACCATTCATCACGAGATATCCGAAACTATAGGTCCGATTAACTTGATTAACATAGTTAATCCTTTCGCGATGTAGACGCCTACTAAAAAATATATTAATCCTTATCAGATTTTGATGAATTTTGATTGTACACGGGAAGTATAAAATATTTCATAATTGATAGGTTAAAAGAATTTTCAATAAAATAAAAAATAAAAATTGTTTTTTTATACTCATCCGATTTTTATGAAAAATGAAATGTTTATAATAATACATTTAGAAATCAAATTAATTTTCAACCGATATTGAAGAAAATTGTACACTATATGTACGTATATACATGACAATCCCCAATTGATAGGCGATATGAATTGCCAATAACATGCGTTAAAAAATACGGGTGACAAAATTACTGCGTAACAAACGCGTAACAATTACTTTAATCAATCTATCCTTGTTTCAATATTAGTTTAATGCATTTATGATAAGTTCTTACGTAAATTAATTTCTTACATTGAATTTAAATACAAATATAAAAATCAAACCGAAAATAACTCCAAAATCAATAATTGTCTAGACTAGAATTCTAAACGGAGTTGAACTGAAGTGAATTCTAAAAGCAGAAATCATTAAGAAGCCAGATTTCGAGTTTTTTTAATGCACATATACCAAGTGATATGATATCGTAACTTCTGGTCTTTCGTATAACATACTAGCTGTGACCGCGGCTCCGCTCGCGTGAACTACAGAATGCTGTTGGAATACGCGCGAATTATGCTGCCTCAAAAATGCTTATTGTGGGTCAGTCTTAGAAGATAGACATATGCTATTGCTGACTTTTTTGTAGGTATTTTTAAGATCTACAATTATGGGCCGACAGGCTTTAGGGCAAAACCATTGCGCTCAACCCACGCCTATTATTTTAAAGGACTATTTGACCGCTAATTCAGTAGCTACCTACCGTACCGATAAGCAATAATATTTAAATATATTTAAAAAATATATTTGTACGTTTTTATAAATAAGTACCTTTTACATAAATTTTCTGATTAAACAACTGCTATGCTTAAAATTTATTATGATATAGCAACTTCTATACATATTATAAAACTCAACGTCTCTCTGTCTGTTTGTCCGTTTATGTTCTTTTCACGCGGAAACCGCTTATCCGATTTACATGGTTATCCCTTTAATTTATAGCTATATTATCTGACCAGGTTATAGGATATATTTTGTAAGATAAAGTAATATGTGAAATAAGCAGTGACAATATTGGTGAATCAACTCGGAAAAAAGACGCATTTGTGGCGCCTAAATGGCTTACGCTGAAAAAACTATACGAGATATATCAAATTAATCTACTACATAACAGTAATTTCTAAAAAGACCTACAAAAAAAATGTCCTATCTTCGAAGGATCACACACAATAAGCACTTTTGTCTTCTGTCTATTGAGCGGGGGCAGCACGATTCTTGTGTGCACTTGATCGACTGCATTCTGTAGTCCACGCGAGCGGAGCCGCGGGCACAGCTAGTTTATTATAAACCATAGAAACAAAAATATTTTTGTGTATCACGTAATCTGTACCTTCATTTTTCATTTAATGTTAGTAAATAATGAGTGAGTTAATCATCAGCACAAATAATATAATTAGAGTAATTACTATCGTTATTTTAGCACATTATCAAACGCAACGAGAATTTAATTACTGATAAATGGTATCTATTTTGTGATGCTAATTAAATGACTCATGTATTCTTAAATTTTAAAAGCGTATGATTTTTAAATATTGCTTAGATACATACTTTAAATTAGTCTAAAGTAGAGTTTTGGTTATTCGTAACAGTTCGATTGCGAAAAAAACTGATTAAGACGTTTATGAAATTAATATCACTACCTACTGTTATGAACCATGGAAAAGCATATAGATGAAAATCGAACGATAAATATGAAAAAATTATCAGTGCATTTGTTGTACAAGTAAGTGGTAGACAGCTAACTCAGGTCAAAACTTAGTTAGGTAAATGGTTATTTCTGTATGCCGCACCCACATGCCCATCACCTTGAAATCCAATTAAAGATAATGGTACCCATTTCTTGATACTACTTTCACTCGGAACTTATAGGTAAATGGCAGCCAGTCAGTGGTCTATCTTATTTGTATTTCTACAAGTCTGTCATTGGGGTTTTCTCTGCGAATTATTCGAATTTATTTCTATTATCCACACATGTATAAACATATACTATAATATTAGACTAGCATATACTAGCGGCTATGCTTACTTATAATTACCATACAAATATTGACTTATAATAGATCCTGACATATGAAACTGGCGTTTTATATGGAAAAAGTAAAACGAAAAAAATATTATGAAATTATAAATTTAACCAATCGAAGTATGTATCATTATTATCTATGCACTTTCGCCATTTCATCGGTAGTTCATTGATTCCATTGCTGAAAAAATTGTGGGAACGATAATCAACAAAATCTTTGAAGGCGGTTTGGAGAGCCTCATCGGAATTTCAATTTTTTCCTTGCAAGGAATTATCCAAATTCCGAAAAAAATTGTGATATTTTGGTGCAAGGTCCAGTGAGTATGGTGGGTGTCGTAGACATTCTAACCGCAGTTCCTTAATTTAGCGACCATCTCTCGTTAAGTATGGGGTCTAGCGTTATCCTGAAGCAGCAATGGGCTAGAGAGATTGATCAGTCTCGGTTGTTTAACGGCTTCTTTTTCCATCATAGTTTGCAATTGTTAACAATACAGATCTGCCGTTATCGTCTGGCCAGATTTTAGGAAGCTGTAGTGCCCACCAATCACTCACCAGTACTTATTTCTAGGTCAACTTTCGCTTGGGACAGGATTTAGTCGGTACTCCTGGGTTCAGCCACTGTGATGAGCGTTTCCGATTGTCCTAAAGGATCCATTTTTCGTCACAAGTAACAATACGATTCAAAATTCCCTCGTTATTGTAACGGTTGTGTAATGTAACGCAGCACTCAATGCGTGTTTGTTGGTATACTTCATTCAATTCATGCGGTACCCATTTGTCGAGCTTTTCCACTATTCAAATTTGTTTCAAGTGAATTAAAATTGTTTTATCACTCACACCGAAGGCTGCCGCTAACTCTGACGTGGTTTGCGATGGATCCGCTTCCACGATCACCTTTAATTCTTCATTATCAACTAATAGGGTTAGCCGTCTACGGGTTTGTTTCGTAGGTCAAAATTTCCAGAAAGAAAACGTTGGAACCAAAAATGTACCGTGCTTTCGTTTACAGTAGCTTCCCCATAAACATAATTAATCTATAGAGTTGTTTCTGCAGCGCTGATGCCACGGTGGAACTCATTTTCTTTAATAACGCCATATTTTAAGTTTTCCATTTTGAACGATTTCAAAGAAAAAGTAAATGGTGCGAAAACAAATGAACCACTAAATTCGAAACACAAATACACAAGCCTAAATTTGAAATAAATAAGCACTCAACCGCAAAAGCGAAGTGACAAGCTCCAAGGGTGCCAAAGTGGCAGAACCTCGGCTTGGACTGTTGCCATAGTTGCAAATAAGCCGCGAACTGAATAAGTCCCGAATAAGTAGTCCCTATCCGTAATTCGATCTAAACTAACTAAACATATATATATACATGTGTTTTTCCTCTGGGAGGAGGGATAATTTAGATTTATATACTACACAATCTATAGAAATTCCTAAGGTATACCTAAATCAAGAATATGACTTTTTTATGAAATGTGGCGTGCACACGGACTGACAGATATACGGACAACAGCGTGATCCTATAAGTGCTTCTTTTTTTATTATAAGGTATGGAACCCTAAAAATTCTAAAAAAGGATTTCTATGTCGTTTTCGATAATAAATCTAGCTAGCTTTCACTTCAATACAACAGACGTATTAAAATATCAAACTTTACAAATGCTTTTTTACCTATAGCAGTTTCCCCTCGAGAATATTTTATCTCGTATATTCCAAATTCATTAGTTTTGTGAATCATTTCGGTGATTTATAATGCAAAAAAAGAAAACTCTATTTAACGTTTGCTTCAGTTTAGGTATTTATTTTGCCAACAGGAGAAATATATATGTAATAAACAGATTCATCATTATGACCGAATGTTTAAAAGTATTATTATATAGGTATAGTGGAATATCGATCCGATGTCGTCCGTAAGTTTAAGGCTGGGTCGGAATTGCCGTCGAATTTTATGGATTTCACGGAGGATTGTGAGGAAATCTCAACGTTTGACAAATGTTTTCGTAGTATCACAAATTCACAATACAAGTAGATATACTTCAGAACCATCGAATAAGATTTCTCTTTGTTTGAAATCGGTAATATGTAGACTGGCGTAGTGATTAATACCGTACCTTCCCTCTTGAAGAGGCAGCCCAATGTTAACCCATAAGAGACCGATCACGACCGCCGGCGGGAACGGACGTGTTTACGACCGCTCTCTGCCGCCTTTGTGAAGTTTTACGACCGACCGGCTTTGCCGCACACCTGCATCGCACCTGCGCCGCACCTGCGTATCGCCGTCTCGCTCGCACCCATTGTGTCGCGTACTTTTAGTACGCTACACAAACATAAACTGCTCTTTTAAGAGCAATTTGTTTCTATTCGACGAAATCCACACTTTAGTGGTCACTTGCCTGATACCTGACGGTGCCAACGAAAGCAAGTGGGTGCGTGACCCAAGCGCCCCTCGGCTACCTCCTTCAGAGGCAAACGATAGTACTTGGTCGGGCTCAGGAATCTTGGCCCTTGATAGAGTCATAGTCAAGCCCTGAGTGTCTCCTTCCCACCCTTCCGATCCTGCTACACATCCATCCCCGAGTGTCTGTTTGGGCGTAGCTAGGTATTTATACCGGCTGCGTTCTCTGCCTCGGGCTTGATAGGGACCTCCACGTAGGGCCCGGTAGGTTCTTTTCCTGCGAGTCATTACACCGTGACCCGCAGGTCCCTTTGCACGGCTCGGGATAGCCGTTTAAATTCACTCGGCGCACCCCCCTGCCTCTCCGGCAGGGAGGTTTAACTTCACCCCCGCCCGCCCAACCGCCACCGCCGGAATGGCACACGTTACTGATTTGGAACGCTTCAAAGCGTTCGCAACGACTTTGCATCCGTCGCTCTGGACGGAGTACAATAGGGCCATCGCGGCCGAGCAACCCGCCGTCGTCATCGCTCAGGGCACCGAGCCCACCAGCGACCCCGCCGCGCCACACGCGATAAACAAGAAGCCCGTCCCGCGCTCCCGCTCGACGGCACCCCGCGCTCACCGTCAGACGCCGTACAAACGGCCATCGTCGCGCTCACGTTCCCCGGGCATTCAAGCCCCGACCCCAGCACCCTCTGCGCTACCAAGCAACAATTCATTTGCGTCGCTAGTTCCCGAAGCGGACACGCCGACGCTAGTAGCTACAAACGTTAGCTACTCACCCGCCAGTCCGGATCCCGAACCCGAGTCCGACGAAATGGACACGGCGATAGTCAATGATAACGAGGGCTTCACCCTCGTTCAAAAAAACAAGCCCGCCAAACGTGCATCGCGTTCGCGTCCCGAGTCTCCGGAGACTCAGTCCCGCCCTCAAAAGGCACAAAAGACAGGGCTAAATAGCCACGCCCCCCGCTCCGCAGCGCCCTCAGCGCCTGCCGGTACCTTTGCCGGCAGAAAGGCGCGTCGCCCGCCCCCCGTCACGGTCCAGAACAAATCGGTCTGGACAAAACTCTCAGAGAAACTGAGAGAACTCCGTATCCACTACACCCAGGCCAGTAACACGGCCAACGGTATCCGCGTCCAAGTTTCCACCTCGGACGAACACCGTCAATTTACCAGGTTGCTCCGAGACAGCAACCTCGAATATTTCACGTACTCCCTGGAGGAAGAACGTCAACTCCGGGTTGTAATCCGCCGCATCCCGGTGGAAATCACACCCGAGGAGGTCAAAACTGACCTCTTAGCCAAGGCCTTCCCTGTCCGCGAAGTGCACAGAATGCACGGCGGACAATCCAAAAACAGACCTCTCGACATGGTCTTAGTCATTCTGGAACTGACCCCCGAGGGCAGAGCCATTTTTAACGTTAGGAAAGTGTGTGAGCTCTCCGGAATAGCCGTAGAGCCCCCACACAAGAACCGCAGTCCTCCGCAGTGTCACAACTGCCAGCTGTACGGTCATTCGGCACGCAACTGCCATCTCCGTCCCAGGTGCGTTAAGTGCCTCGGCTACCCCTCCGAGCTGCGTGCTATGCGGCAACGAAGGTCACCCCGCGAACTATCGCGGCTGTCCCCGTGCCCCGCGCCCCACGCGCCCTACGCGACCCATGCGCCCTACGCAACACACCCCTCCTCAGAGGACACGTCCCGCCGTAGGACAACCAAAGCCCCTGCTCACGCCAGAGGCAGCCGCCCCCGCGCCCCGCGCACCCCATCCGGCCATGCGAGCCCTTCAAGCAGCATGGGTCTCCACTCCCCGCCCTCAGCCTCCTAAGGCTCAGGCCCTCCCGCCCGTCAACACGCGCCGCGGCGTTGACTACATGCGAGCATGACCCTCAGGAAGTACTGGCGTACGAACAGTGCGTCGCTGAGTACGGCCCCGGCGAATCCATCAGGCGTTTCCCCCTAATGACAGCGACGCTAATGCGCCTGGCCCGTGCCGGGAAATAGATATCGGTTATCAATGGCACGCATTAAGCCAAGAAGCCTCAACATATCTTTTTTTAACGCGCGAAACCTCTTTCCACAACGGGACTTAGTATCCACCTTTCTTAGGGAACGGGAGATAGACGTGTTTCTAGTACAAGAAACACTTCTAAAACCCAGTAGGCGCGACCCTAAGATAGCGAATTATAACATAGTTAGAAATGACCGTGCCACCCGAGGCGGCGGCACGCTCATCTACTACAAGCGTTCCCTCTATTGCATGCCAATAGACCCTCCCGCACTTACCAATATGGAAGTGTCCGTCTGTAGAATAGGCATGACTGGCCATCCGTCAATCACGCTTGTCTCTGCATATCTCTCCCCGAATAAAAGACTCCTTCAGTCCGATCTGGAGGCGCTTTTTTCACTCGATCAATCAGTCATAATAGCAGGCGACCTCAATAGCGGTCACACCCTTTTCAACAACCCGCGCAACACCCGTAACGGGGTTATACTAGAACTACTATGCGACGTGCTCGGCTTTGACGTCATAGCACCGCTAGAGCCCACGCACTTTCAAGACAACTGTCAACCGACAGTACTTGACATAGCCCTCCTCAAAGGTGTCTCACTTCGGTTACGACTTATAGAAGTCGGTTATCTTACAACTCGGGCAACCGTTCGACCCCAGCCCGCCAAAAGTCAAAATAGTTGACTACGCGATCTTAAATCGCTACTTATCCGACAACGCGACCCCGTCCAGCCTAGCTAGGATCCCCGACGTATTGGAGTCAACTGCAGACGCCGATTTAGCCATCGATTCCCTGGTCGACTACCTCCAAACCGGTGTAAGGGAGGCCTCGAGAGAGGTGCAAGCGGCGAACGAACGCCGTTTTATACTCCCCCCCGGCTTACGAGCGTTAATCACGGAAAAGAACGCCGCGACACGTGCACATGACTCTTATCCGACGAGGGATAACACCCGTAGGTTACGACAACTTCAGAGAGAGGTTAGAACTCGCATCGGAGAGTACAGAGGTCACCGGTGGGATAACCTCTTAGAGGGTCTCAAGCCGTCCCATCTGGCTTACTGGAACATCGCCCGCTCTCTGAAGTTAGAAGCTACCGCCCTGATGCCGCCCCTCGAAAGAGGCCCCGATCTCCCACCCGCGTTCGATAGCGACGATAAGGCAGAATGCCTTGCCGCAAGCTTGGAGAGCCAGTGCTCCCCAAACTGCGACAACGTAGACACTGCCCACATCGAAACTATCGAGACCGCCGTTCAGGAACTTACGTCGATTCCCCCCGCGGAAACGTTAACCCCGGTCACGCATGACGAGATTTGTACTGTTATTAAAGGCCTTAAGCCTAGAAAGTCCCCCGGCCCCGACGGTATCAGGAATGAAGTACTTAAACTTCTTCCCGATCACCTCATAGCTCTTTTGGTCTGCATCTTCAATGCAGCCATAGCCCACTGCTATTTTCCAGCCGTCTGGAAAAAAGCTATAGTTATAGGTATTCGCAAGCCCGGCAAAAAAGCTTCGCTTCCCGATAGCTATCGCCCGATCAGTCTCCTAAACACTCTAGGGAAACTCTATGAGCGGATCCTTCTGAACCGTCTCAAGGTCGTTATAGACGACAAGAATTTATACCCGCCCGAACAATTCGGTTTTCGCGCCCGTCACTCGTGTACACATCAAGTGCACCGCCTCACGGAGCACATCACGAGTAACTTCGCCAAGAGCAATATCGCTCCCGTCCGCACGCTTGCGGTCTTTTTCGACGTAGCCAAGGCCTTCGATAAGGTCTGGCACGCCGGACTGGTCCACAAGCTTCACCATTTAGAAGTCCCGGATAGGTTAGTTCACCTAGTTCATGATTTTCTACGCGACCGCACCTTTCACTACCGAGTGGAAGGAGTACTATCTTCCGCCCACCCTATACGCTCAGGCGTCCCGCAAGGTTCCATTCTGGCGCCTTGCCTTTTCAATCTGTACGTCAGCGACCTCCCGAAGGCCCCCGGGGTCGAGGTAGGGCTCTACGCTGACGACACAGTCATATACGCGTCAAACAGACACAGAAAAAATCTCGCCTGCGCAGTCCAACGTGCCGTAACCACTCTCGGGCAGTGGTTTCGAACGTGGCGAATAGCTATTAATCCGGTAAAGAGCGCCGCGATTATGTTCGAACCGCATACATGTAAACTACCACGCACGGTAGGACCTCTAACATTATTCGGTAGAAATATCCCTTGGGCCACCAAGACAAAATACCTGGGTGTCACCCTCGACTCGAAGCTTAACTTCAACGCACACGTTACTATAGTCCGGAATAGGGCCGTCTGGATCCTTTCCCGCTTGCGACCCCTGCTCAGTTCGGTAAGCAAAATGTCCTTAAGACATAAGCTTACACTATACAAGATGTGCGTCCGTCCGATCTTGACATATAGCTGCGCAGCGTTCGCACATATGTCCAAACATAACTTTGTCCGCATGCAAAGAGTCCAAAATCGGTTTCTCCGTCGCCTGCTTGACCCTCCAGCCTTCGTTAGGAACATGGACCTCCACAGGGACATGAGGCTTCCCTCGATAGAAGCCTATGTGAAATATCTCACCAGGAGATACTTCGATAGCGCTTCGAATCACCCCAACCCGCTCGTAAAATCCACCGTGAACTACGTCCCAGACAACTCGATCCCCGTTGCCAAACGTTATAAACGCCGTCCGCGAAATCTCTTTGTCGATCCCGACGACGACATCGAGAAAGCTAATAATTACTACGCGTCCGCTCCCGCAACATATGCGTGCTCGCGCCCACGCCCGCGAAACCACCGTTCCCTCCGCAGGGGACGTACGGTTAACTTCGCTCCCGCACACCCGCCACGACCGCCCTCCTCTGCGGCAACTCAAGCCTAGGTCCGATCCATCGGCATGGAGCCCTTGAGCCAAGCAGCCGCTCGCGCGATACAAGTGACTGCACAATCACTAGCTTTCACAGCCATACATGACACTGCATTATACACACATGCACAACACACATAGGTTCTGTAAGGGACCTTTTTTTTTTCTTTTTTTGCCTAGTTAGAATAGACAAAAAATTTCAGACCACTAAATACACATACACATGTTCCTTCCCTCCTCCCAGGGGGCAGAAACATGTATATATGTATAGTTAGTTTAGATCGAATTATGGATAGGGAATTAGTCAGATCGCGACTTAATTGCATACGCGCAACAGTCCGAGCCGAGGTCCGGCCACTTTGGCACCCTCGGATGTTGTTGCTTAGCTTTCGTGGCTGAGTGCCCTAAGCGCTCGCCCCCAAGCCCGGTAAAGCTGTAAAAGCCGTAAAGGCTCCAGGGCCCCTCAGGCTAACAGTGTAGTCAGTTCGAAAAAAAAAAAAAAAAAAAAAAAAAAAAAAAAAAAAAAAAAAAAAAAAAGTTAACCCATAACCCATATAATGGCTGGTATTATTTGTGTAGCAGACAGACACTTCAATTTTATTTATTTAGTAGCTGGGCCAACAAACGTTTTTTTCCCTTAGTTAATGGCTCGACCACAGCGCCATCTATCGGATCCTAACATATCTATAAACCACTGTCTCGATAAAACAAATATATTATTGTGCAAATATGAACTCAATCGGTGGAATCATTATGAAGTAACTAAGAGACGCACACAAGATTTTTATACATAACACTGTATAGATAAATACGAATATTGATAAACATGGGCTTTGGTTATTGTCGTTGTCAATGTAGAGCAAGAGCCACGACGGCCAGACCTTCGTCATTTTATAAAAGCTGAAAGTTTTTCTGTGCATTCCCCTATACAGGTTAGAACGATCAGCGACTATAGCGTTTGAGTTGTGGTTAGGTACTTGGGCGTATAAAATAATATCAAAAAATCGTTAAAGTATAAAGCTCAATTTTTTTATACTATTTTCGGGATAACTCTAGAAATATATGCATACCTATAATATTTATAAACAATAATTATTTACTATCATACAACGTGGCGACATATGTCATGGTGAGACGTCGCCACGCCAACAGTCTGTCTGACCCGCCGCATTAAATGTTTCACATCAAAAAACCTATGTCTGGACATTTTATACATACGATTCAATCCTAGAGGAGAATGTAGATAAGAAACCAATATTTTATATAAATTTCTTTGTATTCTTTTTAAGGTAATTTTATAATTAATTACTTAAATATTTTAAACACGATATTATAACACGTATATCATATTCTAAACTGTATACATAAGATTACAAAATCAATAGACTTTACTTTCGAAACTGTTTGTCATACATTCGTGTCGGTTTATCGGTAGGTAGGTGTTTGTGTATGAGAAGTGGGGTTTCACTGTGCTAGTGAATACGGGTATGACCAGGTACACAAGTACGGCTGTTCGCTAGGTCCTTGACCCACGACCAGTAGGTCATCGTACATCGTTCAGCATATGTATATCGGCGGAGCGTATCTGCAGTCATTCCACAACTTGCCGCGTTTATATCACACGAGAGACTGCGCCCCTGGGCTGAACCATTTCCTGGCTGCGCAGCCGTGCATGATTCCGCTTACAGTCATACTTTCAATTTTACAACAATTAAAATTATCAAAATTCTGCTATCAAAAATATATAATGCTATAAAGATACCGTTAGAAAATTATCTTTTATCAGATAACAATATAATAGATTACAAGATCCGATGACTATATCAAATTTTCATTATCAGTGGTAATTAATTATTATTCTTCGTATAAATTCACCCAGTAATTTTAAATTTGAAACTTCCTTTTGACATAGTTGTTGCCCAATTTTTTATTTCTTTTACGATATTTTAGTATTTATACAGTGACTAGCGAGATAAAAGAAATACTTGCTTCATACATTTTAGTAACTAACTAGTCATTGTTTAGTGTATTTTACAAATCTTTAAAATATGTCTGTGGTAATCTATTTTAAAGATTGCGACTTGGTTTCCTATATTTTCCCAGAAACGTCTAACTACTTATTGTTACCAAAACTCTGTCGTGTGAAGTATTTATATACAATCTTAAACTTACTTTAAGGCCTTGGCAACTCGTAAAATTGTCGCAGAACATTCAACCATTTCACAAAGCATGAAATATCAGGAAATTAGTCCGCGTACCATTTTCGCCGCTGACCTTTACGGCAGAATGACGACGCGACACGACGCGATACGCCACGTCAAGTATAATACTTGTCGATTTGTCGTCCATTTTCATGATTGTATTGTTTAATAATAATTAATCACATCCATTAATGTAGATGATACAAAACACGTTGCTATAAAATCGTTGGAAAAGTCAAAACGCGTTTTAACGAATGAGACTTGATGATTACCTACAAGAATCATTAGTACCTACTACGCTATTACTAAATTATCTGATAGGTAGTAGAAAAAAGTCAGGTTATTAATAAATATTGTTTGATTTTTGCAAATTTTACAAGAGTAACACACAAAACTAGCATGTTGTACAAGAACTATTTGTCTGATTCACTTTATTGAATGAACACAGATAAATTTAAGCTAAGTCAGTATGATAAATAAGACAATGATAAATAATGCTCTACATTTACAATTAGGTACTTACTTTATCCCCAAAGGTATTCACAAAATTACGTATTGGTGACAGTGAAGGTGTCGATCTCGATGTCACGACATACAATTTGAACGAATCTATTATTGTAAACTTTCTAAAGAATCATGAAAGAATGGCATGTAATTTTGTTGACCTACAAAACATAATTTTTGGTATTTAGATGAATATACTGCCAAATACACTGTACTCATTTTATTCTTTACTTGTAGTTTGCCTACTGAGTTTTTCTCTGGAAGCAATTGATTATGTATACTTTCTATATATGTACCTAATATATTATATGTTGGAAAACGAGATAAAAGGGTTATCAATTAAAATGTCAAATATAGGTAATATCATCAAAGATAGTGGAATACTTTGTACGTTGTAAAGAGTGCGTTCCTGCATATACCTACCTAATTTTATGCCTAGAACATTTAGTTCGTAATTTTTACAGAAGATGGTTATTTTTGTTGTTTGACAATGATCTGCAAACACTGAGAGGGATAGAGAAATAGTTACAAAGTGAATATTATAGAGAAACTTAGACATTTTACGAGTTCCAGTCAAAAGTATTAAATCCAAAATGGCCACTATCAATTTCAATTGCTTATGACATCGGAAAAATTATAGGGCGAATCAAGAAATACTCATTTATAATGAAAGATACTCGATGGCGACTACAATAGATCCGGGTGAAATGTGGAATGTTAAGGTCATTGGGATCCTTAATTTTAAATATAGTTTTTCGATGACCGATGATGGTTCAACGACTACGCTTATGGAGTGCTAAATCTATTAATTAATAAAAACAGTGGAACTTATTTTCATTATCTTGTCAGCCGTACTCGCACGGTCGTACATATTATAACGTGTTGTTATCTGGTTGTCAAGCACACGTAGCTAAATGCAGGCCCCACAACTATTGTTCTGATTTCTCCATCAGACTTTGACTTTAATTTGTGGTATTATCTTGAATATTCTGGTTCATAATTATTTTCAGTTAGTAACAAAATATATTTAAACAAGGCAAAATACTGTATTTCTTGTAAGTAACTTTTGCCATACAATTTTTGTAAGCTAATATTAACAATGTAAACTTGTCATTTCTTGTTAAAGATATTTTAATAATAAATTGTTATCACTTAAAATAATTTGCGCGTCAGATGTTATCTATACAGTGAAAAATGATTAAAATCATGTCAAAAGGAATATAGAAAAATATCGGTTTATTTCAATAATAAATGTATTTCTAAAGCTAAACGACTCCAAAAATGCTTTTAGTTGTTCGACTTGTATTGGAACACATTTATATTAAAGTCTAAGTAAAAATATAAGTTACAAACAATATAGCATTTCATTTGAAAGATTATATAGGTAGCAAAGATAAATAAGTATGGACAATAAAAAAAAACAATTGTTAGCTTCAGGACCGAATAATAACATAAACTATATAGTACTATTTATATGTCAATGAGTATACATCATTATTTATTTTGTGAGAGCTAAATAGTAACTACAAAAATATGCCCAGTGTGCTGCAAAGACAAACTATATATCGAATTTAAAATTAGCTGCAATTTAAGGTAAATCATGATAATCGGTATTTGTTACATTGCAAGTTTTTACTATTTTTGGACTTATTATATTGAGCTAATTATTCCTAGGCTTTCGTCATTAATTCATTTAACCTACATCTGCTATCCGTAATTCGTTCTAACTAGGTAACTATACATATATACATGTCTCTTCTCTCAGGGAGGAGGGAAGATACATGCGTATATGTATTCAGTAGTCTGTCAATTATGGTCTACACTAACTAGCCAAAAAATGAAAAAAAAGTCCCTTACAGAACCTATGTACCTGTGTGGTGTGCACGTATGAGTGATGAAGTATAATAATGTCTGTTGGTAACTAGTGAATGCAGTGTCACTGTATCGCACGAACGGCTCTCTCTATGCGGAAGGAACGGACTTAGGCTTGAATTGCCGCAGGAGAGGGTGGACGTAGCTAATTTACGAAAGCGAAGTTAACCGCCCGTCCCCTGCGGATCGAACAGCGGTTTCGCTGCCATGGGTGCGAGCACACTTAATTTCTGGAAACACTTGTGTAGTACGTGTTGGAAGCTTCGATTTCGTCATCAAGATCGGTAATAATGTTTCGCGGTCGGCGTTTTGTCTTTGGGGTGTCTAGGACTACGGTGCAATTTGCGGCGGTTACCACTGATAGGTTCAGGTGATTCAACGTTGTGTCAAAATAGATTTTCGCGAGGGATTTAATGTATGATTCGATCGAAGGAAGTTCTATATCTCTGTGGAAATCTATATTCCGAACGAACTATGGGGCATCGACTAATTGACGTAAGAATCTGTTTTGAACTCTTTGCAATAGGGTAAAATTGTATTTAGACATATGTGCGAATGTGGTGTAGCTATATATGTTAGGATCGGGCATCGGGAAATGTAGTGTAAAATTATATCTCAGGGACATTTTACTTGCCGAGCATAGCAAACGGGACAGGATAATGGCGGCCCTGTTCCGGACTATCCAGACATGTGCATTGAAATCTATTGTCGAGGGTGACACCCAGATATTTAGTCTGGGTGGCCCAGGGGACTGCGATACCGAAAAGGTGGAGTGGTTCAAGTGTTTTTCTTAAACTGGTAATGTAATAATAATGTAATTGTATTAATAATATCTGGTAATGTAAACTGGTAATAACTTCGCTAATGGTAAATAATGCTCTTAATGGTTAATTTGTCAAACATATTATAATTATTACATTAGCCATGGGGTTTATATAAAAAATGGCTGTATACATATACTACTTTGTTAAAAAAGTTGAAACACGTTAATAATAGTAGTTAATTATAGATACGTAAATAATATCATTTCTAATAGAGATGATATAAATGATATTTTCGGTTTCCATATTATAAAGTCATTTTATTAAATATATAATTAATAAAAATCTTTATTTGTTACAAAAGTCAGTCTACTAAATCCAGTGCAAAATTGAATTATTCAAAACCTAGCCTTATTACATTACCTACATAGATATATTCAGCGCACTACTTTGACTTTAAAGACTGCAGTCCAAATTTTTCCTGTCGCTAAAACTTAGACATTGTTGATAGTCTTGTTATATTGGTTATCGAAAGGAAAAGTGATATTGCTTAGTGTGTAACACTTCACCTTTCACAAACTTCATCTGATACGGTTTAGTTGTTTTTAGACATTTATTACTAATCATTTTCTAGCTGACCGAGTTACTTATGCAATGACACACCATTTAGAACATAATAGATTTCTTATTGCTATTTTCTTTGCAAATATTCATGAAATTTATACAGAATGAAGGTATGACTAAGATACCTTTATTTGAATGTAAGAAAGGGATATAAAAAAAAATGCTACCACATAGGTACATTGAACGTAAAGATTATAGGAATGCTCGTAATTTCAAGTGTGAACAAAATAAATGATAATTAAAAAATGGTTATATAGGTACACAAGTTAGGTAGATAATTACGTTTTTGGTTTTATTAAATAAGCCGTAAACTTTTCCTTAAGTTATAATTTGCAAACAAGGAAAAATGTATAAATGTAGTATCCATACTAACTGTCTTTAAAATCCCGGAAGGGTAGGTAATATTTACATTTTACATTGAACATTTTATGTGCCTATAGTTATGTAAAACAAAGCACATTAGCAGTTTTAGTATGGGACACTAAATCTATATCTATCCTAATATAATAAAGCGGAACAGTTTTTGTGTGTTTGTTTAAACACGCTAATTCCTGAAACTACCCGTCTGATTTGAAAAAATATTTTTGTATATGATAGCTTGATTCACGAGGAACAGTATAGGCTATCTAGCATTATTAGGCTACACGTCTCAGCTAGCCTTAAATATTTATTTTTGTTAAGTCGGAATAAATATCGTATCCTAACAGCTATATCCGCGTACGCTGGCGTAATGGTTAGTGATACGTAAATACAATATACCTCTTATACATAAACCACAATGAGGTATTTTGTGACAAAGTTTTATTGAAAATTTAAAAGTGATTTATGAGCATTTTTATTAAGCATGGCATATTAATCCTTACTTACCAAAGACAACTTTATGTAGATAAGCTTTGCCCTTTATAGCATGTTATTTGGACGATTAGTATGTGGGATAATGTAAAATTAAAATAATTGAATAATCGGCTGGGGTCTGTGACTATAGGTTTAGTGGCGCAACGAGCCGTGTGAGTTGCGACGCATAACCCTGATCGCCCGATAAAAATATTGTCTATACTGAAGTATTATAAATCATCAATTTCTTTTAAATTATAGGCGGTCGAAACCGCGGGGCACAGCTAGATTTTTCGAAATAATAATTTGTTATGAATGTAATTTCTTAAATCCCAGGATAAAAACGATATTATTATTATTACCTACATTATTTACATCTCTCCTCGGATTTTAGGTGAATATAATCTATGACATACCTACAGTAAGTTATAATTTATTGGTCTTGATTTTCTCTGTCATCTCTTTTTTATTACCAATTAGCACTAATACCTGCGGGCCTTCCAGCATGAAAGGTATCCGTACCTACTACGTACCAAGCTACAGGTAACTAAGTGAGTAATATACATACAGCGCCTATTTTATTAATCAACCCTATCCCAAAAACAATTCGTAAATGATGTGTAAAAGATAGAAAATTAGTCTGCTGTGAATCCCGAAAGCCACGCCAGTTCAGTAATTAAACAGGTACTTTCTGTAAAATATACCCCAATACATTTAAAGTCGTCGCATTTATGAAAGGACTTTATACTGTGTAGTCTAGAAATCTATTTATAGCATACTTTATAAATAAAGTAAAATCGACTAATTAACACAATGTGAATAATGAATCTATTGGACTTTTATGCTGATACATCAAAAATAATTACTAATGAGAAGTAAATTTCAATACATGAGTAATGGTCAATGGTGATAGCCTAATATGATAAGCAAAGCTTAAACTCGGTAATCGGTATATGCCGGCTGGTCTCAATGCAACACCGCACCGCAGCGTAGGTATGCAGTTTGCATAATGGACATTAGTGTTCGTGAATTGTGACCCAGACGGCCACAAGTACTTTACCTCTATGAAAATCATATTAACCATTGTTGTAACAATTGCTATTGAAGATATATTTTATTAAACACAGTTACAATTTTTAGATAGTAAATAATTTATTCTTATATGACAAACAAGGAAGTTAGCACACCACGTTCCATTAAATAGATTTATCTTTTTTTATCACTAGGCCAGTTCGTCGATTACTCGATAGCTGCATTGTATCGTTCAACTATTTAAAATAGGTATAGCCGTATAGGTTCTAATCACTATAACCTTGTCGTAGATAATTCAAATTTAAAAAGTAAAAATCTTTTTAGAGGTAGGTACAGACAAATTTCTAAGCTCTAATCACAGCCCTAATATGAATTTTATTATGTACCTATAGATTGTGTTTTTACTAAGCATACGATATCGTATTCTTTGCTAATTAAGTTAATGACGTATGAATAAAATGCTTAGATGACATAACAACCAACATTAGTCACCGAACACTGCACATTGCATTATAATTCAATTCAGCGAATATAATATAAATTCATTATACTAAAATTAATCAGAAATGACGACTTATAAAATGTTCATTATAATTACAGAATAGAACCGCAATTACCGGTTCATAACCATATAATAAAAACTTGTTAACTTAAATTGAAACTTACATCTTCAGGTGGAAAGTCGTAACATTCCGCTATCTTCTGATAAAGCTCCTTAACATTGGAAAATCCAGAGATGAGGCCAAGTGGACTTCCGTGGGCCTGCTGGCAGTGGAACACGAGTTGTGATTTTTGTGATCCATTATTATTGTCAACTCCGTTTGACTGTTGATGGGTCTCCTCTGTTGGCGTCGATGGCACTGGAGGTGGCGTATACTTTGGCGCCTTCTTCTTGAATAACGACATAGTATAATATCACTGTATAGAACGGTAATAACTTTTATTTATGCAACAACGTCAGTGCCAACACATTCTCCACCCGAAAACCATACAATTTTAATCACTACACGGTCGCTTATCTTCTGAGAACTTTAAAATATATCGTCGCGTCATAGCAAATGATAAGCTATCGCCCAATGGCGATATCGAGTGAAATTATTGCGATATTTAGTCGAAAGCACTCATATCAGTTAATGAACGTAGCGGCTGAACGGCGACCAAATGTCGACTACTGACTAATGCATGTTTGCGGGCTCAACCACTCAGCGCCATCGGGCTACGAGTTAGCGCACGACTGCACGATACAGATTACACGATTACAGTGAGCCAGTCCAGCTCTCGACCACAAGCTCGCGCTGTGTGTCATAGTAGGCACTTTACTATGCACGTCACCATCATCACCAATGAGTGTAATTACAAATTCCAGAAGAATATTAAGTATTTCATTTTTTTAACCTGTATTGCGGACATCGTTTACGATTTTTTATACTAGCTCAACAAGCTCTTGCTCGCGATATCGGTCATGTTATCTTTAATGACACGAACTGCTGCTAAACTATATGAAATACACCCATTTGTTAAAACGACGCCACGCCACCTGTTGTAAACGGACGGTGATACGTCAGAAACTTTTGCGCAACAATGCGCGAACACATAATAGACAAACATTAATTTTACATACCAACCCACCAAATTTCTTTTTCAATTCTTTATTTGTTACGTACGTGTATTTGTTACGTTGTTGTGTACGACCACACCTCACCTGATGTTAAGTGACAAAGTGTCCAAAGATGGTATAACAAGCTAGCCTAGAAATAGGACCGACTCTTCAATGAGTGCAAGTTATCCGAACACACTAATAGAGGTTTGTCGACAAATTTTCAGTTTGAAGGTGGTACGATTAGCTAGATGAGTATTAACATACAACCTAACATCATGCTTACATGCTATGAATTCATCACGGTTTTCCTTTTTTTTATACAAAAAGTTAGCAAACAAGCATTCGGCTTGCCTTATGATAAGTGGCTACCGTAGCTTATGGGTGCTTATAGTACCATGGGTATCACTAGCGCGTTGCCGACCTTGAACCCCCTGCCCCAGTGAACTCTGGAAACTCTACTCACCGCAAGAACACAACACTAAGTTATTTGGCTGCGATCTTCTGTAGGGTGGAGGTATTCCACCAGTCGGGCTGCCTCAAGTAGAGAGAAATCTCCAAAGAAATTTCTCTCTGATCCACCTCTCTTTGAACCCACCCTTCCCCAAGAAGCTCTGGAAACTCTACTCACCTCAGGAACACAACAATTGTTGGTTATTTGGCTGTGATCTTCTGTAGGGTGGAGGTATTCCACCAGTCGGGCTGCCCCAAGTAGAGAGAAATCTCCAATAAAATTTATTTGTACCCTACCGCTCTTTGAAAGTTCATGTGCAAGAACCGAACCCAAATCGTTCGACGCGGTATGCGAGTTATCACCGAGCCACCATCGCTTCATGTCTCTCTACTAAGCAAAAGCCTCTTTGACACGGTGTTTCGCGTTAGGACTAATAAAAAACAATATTTTTCGCAACATTTTCATTTATACTTTGTCAATAGCATTTTGTTAGTAACAAAATTCAAAATATTGACTGTACGCATATTCCGAAAAATTCGTTAGCACAATATCCGATTAGCGAACTAGATGTCCAGAAGTCTAAGCTGCGTTGCTGCACTAGTTGCAACTTGCAAGCTTTACTTCAACAGCAGGTAAACAACTTCACACAGTTCTTTATTTTAGTCAATCACCAACTAATACTTCTAATGAAAGCTTAAATATTTTGTTCATATAAACACCATTCGACTGATTTTTCATTTATTGTTTTATTCGCTAACATTTGACTATATGTTATGCGTCACATATCATCAAATGTGACTGACTATTCAAAGTATTACTTCTAACGCGCGTACACAAATACGCGTATCCATATAACTTCATCTAAATAACAAAAGTAATCTTGTTTGAGAACTATTCAAATAGTAACCCTATGTTGACAATATAAGGTATGGCTAAAGTGGGAACACTGCAATATTCGGTCGAAATTAATATTTTAGCACGATATTTAGACATTATCTTGGTTCATCAATTAGAGCATTGGTGGAGAACAGTAAAATCATTGTATAAAAAAAAACAAGTGATGTCTTATTTTTTATTAACTTAGCAAATAGTAAGTTTACGACGAAGCGACGGCCTTTTTAGGTGTAAGTTTTCCTTCCTTGAAGCCATTGCGGAAACGCCTTCGGACAATTTTCAAGTGACGCATGCGGCCAGTTCCAGTAGTCTTCCTGCGCTTAGCTTTAACCGACCAATGGTCTGAAACAGAAATAAATGTAGTTATTTATGATTTATTAGTATGTTTATTGAATCATCTTAGAGGGAACTTCTAATTGGTAATAGTTGCGCAAATTATTCCCCTTCCAGAATGTGACAAGAATTGTAGCAATAAAACTAATGTGTATTTTTATGTTATTTTTTAATAAAATAGTAGTTGACACCTAGTGAAAATAAATATATTTAGTAGTTGATACTTTTTATTTTCAGTAGTTGACATAGGTATGCTTATATTAAGAATTACACAAAAAAGGAATGTAATGAAAGTAGATACACAAATCACTGGAATAAGTACAGCGAAGAGTACTTCACCACTCTTCCCTGTACCTAATCCAGCGTTTTGTATCAAGACTTCTTTTAATACTAAATTGATTTGAAGTCTTGAGTTTGTTAACCGACTTTTGTAACTGACTGTACCTATATGTATTTATAACCTTAAAAATATATCAGTAATCAGTGATTTTGGCCATCTCGATCTTTGGCTTCCTTTTTTTTCTTAATATTTAATTTTCTTCGTCAAAGTGTCAACTATTGGTGCAGTGTCAATTACTGGTGGTTTTACCTTATTTCTATTTTACAAACAGCAAAATTCTGATTTTACTTCCGAATTTTATACCATGGGAAAATGTAGTAAAAGCATATATATATAATAAAAAATCTGTAATTCTGTCTGAATATGTATTTTTCCAAGTTTTCTGATAGATGTCTATTATTTGTAAATAATACTTATTGTAGAGGTCATCACATAAAATAGACTAGTTATTTTTGGTATGGATTATAGCCATAGCATTGTAATAAAATGGACAACCTCATCAATGGATACCAATAAAAAAATTAAAACAATCACAACAAAAGAATTTTTAACAAAAATTAAACCCTACTTCAATAATTTTGAGGAGGTCCCTAGTGTATTTTCGAAGTCGAAGGTACAATGCCAATGAAATTAAAATGAGACCACCCTTGAGGTATCATCTCCTTTCCAACGAAAGAAGAATCATCTCAATTGCTTCATAAACAAAGTTATAGACGAACATCCATAAAAAAAAATGTTTAAATTGAGAAACTCCTCCTTTTTTGAAGTTTGTTAAAATACTGTATGAAAAATTATATCTAAACTCATAAAAAACTAATATGAATTATTATTATGATATTTCAATTATTATACCTACATTTTACAAGGAGATACTCAAGAAAGTGAATATCTCCTCAATCAGTGTAGGATCAAAGTATAATAATACTTCTTCATTCCTTTCTTACTCTCAATGTTTTATGACATGAAACAGATAATATAATAAACTAATAGGTATAAATTTAAATTCTGTTGGTTTTACATAACTTAAAATATTTTTTTTATTGAATTGTAGCCACTCAAAACATACTTTGAATTAGTTATTTAAAATAGTTTATTATTTAAATTGTTTCTATACTTAAAGAATTGTAGTCATGTAATATTATTACAGCTTTCAGTGACAGGATAGCTAAATAATCATATATAAAAATATATATTTCTTGTACCAATTTTTTTTAAATGACCTTAAATGTATACATTTACTTAAATATTTATCTGTCCGTGATGATGACACAATAAAATATTAAGTTCGCCTTCAAATTCGGCATATATGCCGAAGGAGATTCTGGGCAGATTAAATAACAAAAATGTAGGTTGCATAAAGAGTTCAACTAAGTCATTAACAATTTCATTAAACTTCAAAGGATATGAATTGTTGAGTGAATATTCTTAAAAACTGCTACTCCTACACTTCTTAACTATCTAGCATTTTTATTACATATAAAAAAAAATACTTTTAAGATTGTTTTAAAAATGTGATATATTAAAAATAAACTTTTAATTCAATTATAACTACTTTCGGCTTTTGCAAGGGATTTTAGACATGTGACAAGTTCATTTAAAATCATTTGTATAATTTGTAATGAACAAACCAATAGAAAGAAGAAAGCAAACACATGTTACATTGTTTTTGAATTCTGAACTATATTTAAAGGTTTAAATCTTTATTATTGTACATTTAGAGTAATTGTATAAGTTAATGAAATATAAACTTCATTATTAACTTCAATTTCAACATACTTACTTCCTGTTAGCAGGTTATAAAGTAAAATAATATAGACACATTGAAGTTCAATCAATGTGTGTACTTTATCGGACCGGTCTTTAAATTGAATTTATGATATCTATTTTGTATTGAATTTACCCATTTACTTTCATTCACACAATGCTATAAATACAATACAACACTCATTATACAGGTATGCTGGTTATTAGGATGGCACAGAAAGTATCGTTTTTCTTACTTACATGATCTCAATTTGGCTGCAGGATAACCACATTGGGCACATTTCGATTTCTGAATGTGATAAGATGATCTACCACATCTTCTGCATAGTGTGTGGGTCTTATTTCGACGTTTACCAAAGCTTGAGGTACCCTTCGTCTGAAATTTGTTATGATCATGGTTATGGTATAAATTATGAAGGTTATAGTAAGTATTAGCAAAGAACACTTATTTCACTAATAAATAATTTCTCGATATGTTTTAAAGTTTAACATAATATTTCTAAAAACATTATTATATTACATTACATAAAACTCGTGATTAATATAGATTTTATTTTAAAAATACAGTACCATCTTGTCATAAATTGACAACCGAAAAAGAGAGGTTTTTACACTGTTGCCAGGTCACTAAGACACTATCTACAAAAGTGGTCAACTTCTAAAAAAAAAGTTCTAAATTGTATGTATTAGACACATATAGCAGAAGTGTTACAAAACTTTCTAGATGTAGCTTAACTATACAAATTATATTTTTTACCATTGAAACTAATATAAAATTTATAAATGTAATCAAATAATCCAATTCATGTAAATATCCCACAAATCTATTCGATACATATATTCAAATAATAAAATTGAAGTGTCTGCTTGTAATGTCATAATAACAGCTTTTTACTAAATACATATGAAAGTATATACGGTAAAACCATTTTTTATTATTATCTGTCTGTTTTTTCCGTCTAATCTCCGAAATGGTTGGACCGATTTTGACGGGACTTTCACTGGAGATTGATGATGTTATAAGGAGTAACTTAGGCTACTTTTTATTTAAGAAAAAGAATTAGGGTTAAACTCACCTGGACGAAATCCAGCTAGTTTAAAATATATTATCTCTCTTTAATTCACATATTTTTATTCTTTATAGGAAATTAATGTTTTCAGAATTACAATATTTTGTAGTGCTGGCAACAATTTTAATTATTCCGTTGAGGAAACAACTTAAAGAATTTGAGATATTTCTTACTCTTTCACTGGGAACTGAAAGAGAAACATACAAAAATTATTAGACTATTAAGAGAAAGGAATATGGAATTTTTGTCTTCATCGCTGCAACCGCTTTTGAAGTGATAACTTCTTATGGGAGGGTAAACCGCTTCGTAACGTAACGCATTACGGCGCCAGTCTGTCTGGCTTCCCTTTCTCTTCCGCATACGGCAGCGGTAGGCAGGCTCTTCTTCTCTCACTCTAATCCACAGCGCTAGCCGTATCGGACAGACGCTTTACCCTCTCTCAACTCAGTGTTTAGTGAGCGATAGACATATACTGTTGACATGAAACAGGCAGAGGATCATCCTCGGAACATTACAGAATCTCCTAACGAAAGGTAAGTTTAATAATATAATACGATTATGTTGTAAACAATATACATTCAAAACTGCATTAAATCTTTAAATTTCCTTTCAAAACAAAAACACGCAACGGCTCTATAGACGCGCGTATAAATATAGTGTTTATGATTATTATCAAAAACTAACCAGCAAGCACCATTCTCTCTCTCTCTCTCTCTTACGTAAACGTTCAATATTTATTTAGAAATCATTATTTTAGGGCTATTCAAATGGAAGTCATTGCAGATATTTATTAGCATCATCAAATTAAATAGTTCAACTTAGATTAGTTTAAGTTATTACGTCTGTCGCGCGTCTCGAGGCATACACGTTTTTTTCTTTTTTTAATGTTAAAAGCGCCACAGTTGTCAAAATAGTCGAGTTTGAATGTTTTCATATGGTTTTAAACGATAATAAAGTAAATTAAATTTTTATTACATACATAACATAATATCTGACACTTTAGTGTTTTAGGCGTGCATACGTTGGTAAATTTTAAGGATACTGAAAAAAAAATTATAACACTATCGCTATTTGTGTGTCTAATATCTTCTATGTCTACGACTCAAATTCAACCTTTTCTTTAAATGACGTCTCGTAGTGTCAAAATTTAACCAACCATGATGGCAGTTTTTTTGGCGGGATCTCAAACTGTCATGTAGAGGTATTTATTTTTTGTTCATAAAGTTGTGTTATTTGACATTTTGACCCTATATTGTGTAATACAGGTGGCGTATTGCATAATAAAATTTGGTTATTGTGCACAAGTGAAATGAATAGGAATAATAATATGGATCATGAATTCTGAGATGACAAATACTCCGTAGAAAGTTCTAACAAGGGAGCCACCATCTTGTTAAGATACACAACTCGTCATAACACTGGAAACTTTATACACTTGATAATGGTAGTAATGGTCTTCAATAAAGAAAACTGGTTGCCAAGTTGGGAAAAAGAAGAAGAAAACTATGATGACAGTTATGACACTGATGACTGATCGCCATGCTATTATCAGGCGTCAGTCTTGTCATTCGTGCAAAATATTAAAAAAATAACAAGTTTGTTTACTCGTACCGAAAAAACGAGCCGAAGGAGAAAGCGCAATTTACGATTGCATCCCACTCTACTGCAGTGATCACACTTTTGGAACTTCGCGGAAAAATCTTGCTAATCAAGTACTCGTATATATACTGCAGTACCTAATAAAATGTATTTTTATTGATTGACAGAGTACATAAATTAGTTCAGTGTGAACAATCCGAATTCGATTATGAACATACTAAATACGAACGTTACCATCGTTTTTGTAACAAATTAGACTGAGAAATTTACAATATAGTCAATATTGGATGGGCATTCCTCGCTTATTCCCAAGATTTATAAATAAAATTAATTTATTTCTAGTTTTTCGCTTGCAACTTCTCACATATTTCACAACGTGAAGTTCTCTCCTTACATACCTACTGATGGTTACATAATGCTTACTTCTTCACACATTGAGATAACACTGGCCGACTACTTTTATTGTCAACAATAATAACAACAACAACGGATAATCGACAGCAGAATAATTATGTCTTCAATAATTGATTAATTGATGCATAGGAATAATGCTTTAGATTATTAACTGTTGTAATAATGCCCATCTTTACATAACTAATTAGAAACCCAATTTTTTTTAATATTTCTTTTATCCGCCGAGGCTAATGATACCGAGCACACAACCAATACAGCCATCTCGCGAGTTTTTGAGTAATTTAAGTGAAAAACTATATTTTCTTTACATTTATTTGGATACATTTAACTTATTGTAAATAAATTATGGTTCTTATCAAACAGAAAAAAATTGAATTTCTATTTTCTAGGTTGAATAATCGCTTCAGTGTTTACCTATGTTTCGCTAACTATGAGCCTCTTCAGAAAGCTCAAAGTCACTCAAAGGGCAATGGAGAGGGCTATGCTCAGAGTTTCTCTGCGTGATCGAATCAGTAATGAGAAGACCGACATAGCCCGAAGAATAGCTACACTTAAGTGGCAGTGGGTGACCCACGTAGCACGTAGAACGGATGGCCGATGAGGTTAAAGAGTTCTCGAGTGGCGTCCACGTACCGGAAGACGTACACGTGGGCAGACCCGCCACAAGGTGGTCCGACGACCTGGTAAAGAATGCGGGAAGCCGCTGGATGCGGGCAGCACAGGACCGGTCGTTGTGTCGATCTTTAGGGAAGGCCTATGTCCAGCTGTGGTCGTCTTTCGGCTGAAATGATGATGATGATGATTTATGTTTCGATTTAAAAAAAACTCTCTTTAAAGTCTTTTAACTCTTGGATTAATCGATTTCAGACTTGCATTTCAGATTCGGAACGCATGCATGAGCCATCCCTAAATCAGCGTTATCGTTTTTGCATTTTGCAAAGCCTGTGGGTTTTTCTATTTTGAGTACATTAGCATCTATTAAAGAATACTTATTAAGCATGTATGTGACATTAGTTATTAATATTACTGTAAATTATATAAAAAAGACTTTATGCTGTTTTATTCCACAGAAACCTATATTTGACCACTTTAGTTTGTTTTTTGGAAATTTTAGTCTGTGATTTTCTTCTTCTTTTTCATAACTTGGCAACCAGTCTTCTTTATTGAAAACCATTACTGCCGTTATCGAGTGTATATAGTTTCCAGTGTTCTGACAATTTGTGTATCCTAACAAGATGGTGGCTTCCTTGTTAGAACTTTCTAGGGAGTTTTTGTGACATCACAGAATTCATGATCCATGTTATTATTTCCTATTCATTTCACTTGTGCACAAAATAACCAAACTTTATTATGCACAAAGCCAGGTGGCATTACACAATATGGGGTCAATAACACAAATTTATGAATAAAAAATAAAAAAACCACCACATGACAGTTTGAGATCCCGCCAAAAACTCCGTCTGTGAAGTTAGTAGATCGCTAGATTGGTAAGAATGGTAAATGGTGGTAACACTGCCCTAAATCAAATTATAAATTATCAAAAATTTGTGACAGTTTGTGCAGACGTCGAGTTTGTGTGTGCCTATCTACCTATAAACTTCCCAATTTCAGTATAATATAAAATACTCTGTGACTCCGAAGGTGGGTACGTTTTATTATTTAGAGAATACTATTTTTTCTTTGTATAATTTAAATTTCATTTACAAGTGTTGATGGATTAGTTTTAACACGTTGATTCTTCATTGACTTTAAGCTATTGGTGACAATAACAAGGTATTTTTTAGTGCTCACAATGTATACCGCCTCTTTAAGTTTCCTTCTGGTCAGCATATTTTAAACACATCCTTACTTAATTAAAATCGTATAAGACATAGGTACTATTCCAATTCTACAATAGTATTGTAAAGTTTTGGTTACTGTCTTCATTATATTTTTTTATGGAGTTGGATTTAGAATCGTTTGGAACAAATTGGGGTGAAGTTGATCTCTAATCCCTGACTGTAGTGCTACCATTCTCATTAAAAGAATTCCACAAAAACAATGCTAACCTTAAAACCCAAATAATTTTAATTACCAAAACAAAAACTAAAATGAAATACAAAATCTGATTCCATTATGACATAACATTTATGTTTGTTAAAATTTGGAATAGTTTAGCACTGGGTGATCAGGGAAGGGGTTGACACCACTGCTTCTGAAACAACTCCCATTACTAGAGTATTGGTCGTGAAACTTTTAAAGTCCACTTAGACAGAGATGGTGAGGAAGCAGTTCCCTGCCCTCTGATACCATTCCTGTAGAAAGGTAATGCTCCTGACTGGAGTTAAAATCATATTTCAAATTTTGACGAATTTGAACTTTAAGTGATGAAGTAATAATAGTCTGAACCACAAATAATTATTTGTACCAAATGTATAATGTCAAAAATTAAAAGCAAGGCCTTCTTCATCTGAAGCCATTTAGCCTTAAAGTTTTATGGCACTAGTGGCAACAAATGTTTCACATGCTTACTGAGCCTATGAAGCAGAAGATGATATGTGTATATAAACAAAATTTGTTTTGTGTAGTGTGTATGGCAATACATGTGTTGGGAAACAGGCTTTAACTTGATTATTGATGTGATTTAAATAGACTACTTTCGGTCTTTCATTTTCAAAACATTTTTTATAAAATAAGTTTACACAAACATAAAATGTCCATCTCACTTATGTTACAATTAGTAATACATTAGTGCTCTACAATTCTACACTAAAGTGTCAGGGCTTCCTCCATATTAATCAAGTCAAGGTTTTCAAAATTGTAACACTGAAGTTTCTAATTTTTTAGATTCTTGGATTAGATAATACTAGGTACTAACTAGCAAAAAAGTCACATCCATAGTATGAAAATTATTTTTATATACAGTAACCACCTACCTATTGATTATATGCAATTAACATTTTAAACATATTTGAAGCGATGATGGCGCAGTGGTAGCGTGTACGACTTCGCGTCGATTGACGTGAGTTCGAATCCCTACAATGAGCCTGAGCTTTCGGTGAAGGAAAACATCGTGAGGAAACCATAGCATGGTGGTAGGGCATTTTCTAATGCCCGCCTGGCTAGCTACCACCCTCAAGTTGAAAATCTGCCCCCAAGCACCAATAGGTGTGTTCCGGCAGCTGCACTTGAGAGTCAGTCTTCCACTAGGTTTAGCGTGTTACCACCTTGGGCCGCATCGTCACTTAACATCAGGTGAGATTGTGGCCACTACGCCAAACCTACAACGATAAAAAAAAAACCATAACATGGTGGTGCCCTCAAGTTGAAAATCTGTCGCCAAGCACCAATAGGTGTGTTCCGGCAACTGCACTTGAGTGTCAGTCTACCACTAGGCATAGTGTGCTTCCATCTTGGGCCACATCGTTACTTAGTATCAGGTGAGATTGTGGAAATAGTGCTAAACCTATCAACGATAAAAAAAATACATAAAAGTAATTGATTTCAAAGGTAGATTATTTTTGATCTAATTTATGATAATTGTATGAAAGCAGTGAAATTAAAAATGCTCCATGTAAATATAAAATATAAAACAGGTGTGTATCACTTTTTAATATGTAAGCAACATTACTAACCCCAAAAGTTTGCTATTGATTGTTAGATAAGTAGATACTTTAAAACAGAAAGCATATAAATATAATTAAGTATTTTTTTACAAATGGATGTACTTAAGTAGTTTGTTTACCAAATGAAACTACATTAAACTTTTACCAATGATAGTATCCACATCTAGAAGGTTAGCAATTTTTCAAATCAGTAAATGACTTTGGATTTCAAATTCACAATTCCTTTTTTAGATTTTAAATTTGAAGATGGAACTTCTAGATGTTATGAAAAACTTAACAATTAAACATCCACAGAGTGAAAGTGAACAACAATTATTTAAATCTATAGCAGCAGATATAGATGATGTACAAACTGAGATAATTTTTGCTGAATATACAGATAAAATTTTGTTAATTGTATCACAGTATCAGAAAATTGGCAGTATGTTAACTGTACAGAAGGACCAGGTCCATAGTCATCTAGGCACTGATGACATTTATACAACAAAAGTTATTTTTGGTGCTACAGGGGAGGAGCAGCAGGTGGCAGCAAGATACCTAGCAGAGGAACTAAAAATAACGAAGCCACTTTACATATTCATTAACCTAAAATCATATGATATTGAAACTGTAAAAGCGTGTAAAGATATCATTCTGGATTTGAAAAGTGAAAATCATGACATCAGTAAATCAGTTTAAAACTGTTCAGAGATATTATGGTCAACTTGTTATTGGCCCCCCTGGAGCTGGCAAGACAACATATTGCACAAAAATGTCTGAATTATTATGTAAATTAGGAAGAAGAGTGATTATTGTTAATTTGGATCCTGCTAACGAGAAAATGAGTTACAAACCTGACATTGATATAAGACAATTAATTGTCCTTGAAGATGTTATGGATCAATACAAACTTGGCCCTAATGGAGCACTGCTTTACTGTATGGAATATTTAGAAAAAAATATTGACTGGCTTTTAGACCAAATAAAAGGTGAAAATTCAACAAACTTTTTATTTGATCTTCCTGGCCAGGTAGAACTTTATTGTCACCATAAAAGTTTAAGCAATATATTTGATCAAATAACAAATAAAGGGAACATACAATTGTGTGTTGTTCACTTGGTAGATTCACATCACTGCTCTGATGCTGGCAAATACATTGCCGCATTGATGTTATCTCTAAGTGCCATGTTGAATATTGGTTTACCACATATCAATTTAATAACTAAGGTGGACTTGTTAGTCAAACACATGGATAAGCTTCAATTTGGAATTGATTTTTATACTGAAGTATTAGATTTAAATTATTTATTAGATTGCTTAGACACTGACAATTTTACAAGTAAATATAAAAAATTAAATAGTGCTTTTGTTTCCATTATAGAAGACTATAGTTTAGTAACATTTCAACTTGTAAATATGTTAAAAGAAGAGAGTTTAATTGATGTCAAAAATCTTATAGACAAGGCTAATGGATATGTATTTAAAGCTGAAGAAGGTCGGCATATCAATAGTATGTTAGCATGTGCAATGGGTGTTAACGAATCAAGTAAAATGGACTTTGAATAAAATTGGTTTCTCGATTTTGTTTGTTTTTCTTGTTCATGCTCCTGTCCAATTAAACCCCCCAAGGTTTTCTTATTAGCAATGTCCCTTATCTATATTGCAGATGAGCAGGGATAAACGAGAATTATACAACAAGCTTATAAAAACAGAAATGAAGCTCGATGAGTTATTAAGTGACAAAAACCATATTCAGGTCCAACTTTTACATCAATACAACGATATCAAAGATGCTGCGCAGATTGTTCTCAATCATCTAGCAAATATACAAAGCACTTCTGTTACTGAAATTCATAAAAAGTTTGATTTAACTGGTGAATGAAATAAAACCACATTTAATAATGGAACGTTTTATTTGAAGACAGATACAACTCTTTACAATTTAATTCTTCCAATACTTTGTGTTCATAAACTTACATATTAATGAACTTTATATTTTAGTATAGCGGGGTTTATGTAGGTATAAGTTATAAGTGTTTTCAAAAAAGCCACAGTTCCACGTTTGCTACTTCAGTTAAGAAAATGTTATGTTTTATTACATGACAAGTTATTCTAATATATTTTGATTACAATATTTTTATAATAGTAAAAGACCATAATGTCGGCAAACAAGTTGATAAAATGTAGTAAATGTAGCATACTGTTGCATATCTAAACCTATAGCGAATAATGGATTTAAAATAGAAAAACCTACTACTTCGAATCAAGCTACTTTAAAATATGAGATAACAATGTGTACAGAATGATGTATTACAATCGACAAGTTCCACCAACACCGAATATTCCCGTTAAAAACAAACTAACTTAATTTCAAATAATAAAAACACCCGAGTGGAACATGTATGCACTTTACACACCACATCAACGGTGATCAATTTTCCCATGCTTTTGTAACTGATACACATAATTATTAAACAAATCAAAATATATAGAAGTTAAAATTCTAAACGCTAAATTGTGTTTATATAATAAGCAAGCAATAATATATAAATGTTTAAATGTATAATATAAAGTGCATATCGCGCATAGCGATAGCTTTGCGAATAGTTAGCAATTGGAGCGTTTGTATGCAGACAAACACTCGCATTAGAGGACTTGCGTCCTTTGCCACTCGCAGTGGTCATTTTACAAAGATAAGATACTTTATTTTGCAACATTAGTCATTGGAACAGCATCGTGGCTGCTGTATTCTGCTTGACACTCTAAACTCTCTGATCATGGTTTTCACATTAAAAATGAATTTATATGTTATTGTAGCAACATATTACTTTGTTTCTATTCCAGCCAGGGTATATAAGCTTTAGAATTATTGTAGTCTTCATTATGTTCCATTCTTGCTTGACGTCAACTGTTCAAATATCATCGATGGTTCATGTAACCAATATGGAATGTAACTTTATGTTGACAGTTGCGCCACCTTACAAAGAATCTTAGCAAGACTGTCTCAAATTTCTTGTTAGTCATTCCAGCTAAATTTAAGTATAACAATATAACAAATTTACAAAAATACATATCAAGGTACGGAACATTCGCATTGTTGAATGTTCTAAAAATGCATATACCTAAATATATTATTACTAATAAATCTAAGATTTCCTATTGAAATAATACCCTACCAGTGTAGAAAATTCAAAATGCAAATGTTCATTACAATTCATTAAACATGTCTTGTTAGACTTAAATCTATTATATTTCAGACTCGTTTCAGGCAGCCCTATAGATTTTAAAGCACCAACAATATATGAATAAACACATATTCTATACTAATACTATCATTCTTCTTATCACAATGATATTAAGGTTTCACTTTATACATACATACATTTAATGATGTAATGATGATGACTTAATGATATTTATTATCTTATGATGTTATATTATCATTATTTCAGTGTGCCCTGTAGAATACCGTTGATTTTTGTACAATCATAATTTTATCGAATAGCAAAAACAATATTTAGAGAAGTACCAAAAACAAGTCTGAAATCTTTTTGGTTTAGCCTATGCAATCAAAATAACCGATCCGGGATATAAATGAATCATTTAATTTAAATGTTACAGCAGTGTAATCGATTATGGACTATGAATTTCATATACATGAATATATCTAATAATATTATTCAGAATATATGAACTACATATACATAGATAAAACACCGTATAAAGGAATAAATAAAAGGTGTACACATAATATTATGCAAGAATTTTTATACTTATCTAAGGATGAATGTAAAACGATTACACAGACCAAACCATCTTAAAAATAAAAAATAAAATGATTTGGTAAATTGTAAATATACTATCTGTAAATAAATAATGCTGACTTAGTTCTCCGTATGTTTAAAATAAAACATATTATTCACTAAGTCATCTCACTTTGCAATTAAAGAGACTTAACAATAACAGTTTAATTTAGTAATATATAATAATTATATATTTAAAATATCACTTGTCAACAGTGTTTTGTGGCTCTTATGTCGAATGTCTGTTGTCTGCCGGTTAAAACTATCAAACAACTGTTGTAAGGTTGTTGGGCTTACTGTCGTCTGTCTAGCAATTATTAACATATCAATGTCACGACTTATTCTAAGTCTTCCTACTACACTAGTGTTCTATTGCTAAACAACCTTGTTACTAGTCATATATATCTGGATAAATTTAGTTACCGGCATAAGAGTACTTTTATTTGTGCTGCCTTTGGTCACCAACCTTTCTCTTGAAATATGAGAATCAATATTTATGTCAGACACATCTGTATGGTATCACATCACAAAATGTTTACATGTCAAAGGCATTTGTCTTAATAGGGATATTAGAGGCATTAAATTTGTCTCAATAGAAAGTCGCCTTGTCTTTAATATTATTATTAATTGAACACTTATTGTTTCAATTATAGTAATACAAAATCAGTCTCAAAATAGGGAAGTCTTTTAGATCTTCAGGCACGTATACGTAATTAATAAATAGGTAGATCATAATAGTCACCTTTCAGACATTAACTACCTCAATAAGTTAGTTATTCTCCAAAGATTTGCACACAAAATAATGTTACGCAATCTTACAAGAACGTGCTACAACATTTTATTCAGATGGTAATATTAGATACAAGTTACTTATATGTACTTGTTAAGTGTCAAATTAAAACCGTCCAGTAAATGTATTAAAAAAAATTGATAATTAATTTAAAAATAATTACATTTTACAAAACAAACTAAGATGTAAAAACAAAAGAAGTATTTGTGAACGCTTACATGAATCATAAACTCAAGAATAGTTGAATTTATGATATAGTACAGTGTGTACAAGCTTACAGAGAGACTTCGTATATTTTTTTCAATGCATGTTCTGAGGAATTGTAAACTATCAATCAATATCAAAATTGTTGTCTATGAACTTGTACTTGACGACGACACAAATTTTAAACTATAAAGGTTTTTACCGAACCAACTACTATTTGCAACTATTCTTATTGAGCATAACAACATTTATGAAATAAAATATTAGTAGATCATTTTATACTAATTTTTTTTATTGATAACAAGCAAATAATTACTCTAATTATTTAGAAAAATGTAATTTTAATGTAATATGTTTTGTTCAAACTGTATGTACACACTGTACCTGTTTGAAAAGTGGTAAAAGCCTTTCCTTAATATCTATTAGTTGTCTAGTATCAATCAACTGTTTAAATTAGAAGAAGATGAAAAAAGTGCAGTGGAATAAAATTAAGAATAATAGAACTATAGTACTATAAGTTACCTTTGGGTGAAAAAAAAAAATTAGTTTGCTACTGGGGCAGCATCTCCTTGACCAATGTGTTCGTTTTCAGTATTATGGCATTGTTCCGCCACCTAAAAATTACATAAATTAAAATATTAGATTACAGTAGATTTCATTTATAACGCCCTCGGTTTTAACCGCTTTTTGGTTATAGCGACGTAACTCTAAGTCCCTTAAATTTAAAGTATTTTTAGAGGGAAAAAATTTGGCTATAGCAACTTCGTATGGAACGCCGATTTCGGCTATAGCGACTAGTTTTAATGAACTATTAGTAACAAGTTCCTAGAAATATTGTGCTGATATTACGACGACCAAGTCAACAAACAAACACACAAAGGTTCATTCTTCAATCAAAGCTTTCTTATTTTTTGTTTATATCCTCAGATGGTCAGTTGTATATATGCTTTTGTTTATAAATGTTTAGATAGGTAAAGTTAAATCTAAGAATTTAAGCTATAAATGCACATTGCACGTACATTCTCTGGCAATATATATTTTTCTATTTATATATAGCGACTTCCGGATATAGCGAAGGAATTATAGTGGTCTCTTCATCGTGTTATAACCGAAATCCACCGTTTTTCTATAACCTAAATTCTAATTGGATATATTATATCAATTGTACTCTTTGTTAACTCTCAGAATAACTATCATAATTTAGTGTATATACGTACAAAGTAAGCATATTTTGTAATTGTTATTTAAAAAATGCATTTTTTTTCTGTATGTAATATGATAATTTTTATTTATTCATATGTCACCTTATTCTTGTCAAAGGATCCATTTGTCTCCTGAGCTGCGTCTGATTTTTGATTAGAAATTTTCTTTTTCCCTTTCCCCATATTCTTCTTTATATTTTTGGCAGTCTTTGTTTTCTGTGACAATGTTCCTGTTAAAAGTACATTAAATTTATGCTACTTATTACTTTAATTTAATATTTTTATTTTTATGATTTGTCTAATTATGATCAAATTGTAATAGTTTCATTGTATAGTAAAATATATTATTCATAAAAATTATTAAATAATAACATTCATATTATTTGTCCAGGATTAGGGCTGGCGATTCATTCAAAAAAAAAAATGCGGTCATTACACCATAGACAATGCCACGATAATTAAATGAATAATTATAGTATAATAATAGAACTGAACTTTATGCCGTGCACTCAAGTATTATATTCGTAAATTGGGAACATTCATTATTCATATCGCAACTTGGATTGAAGTTCTGTCCCTTGTTCACACGTTGCGATAATACTGGCCGACTATTGTCATTGTCAACAATAATAACGAAGAACAGATAACGGACAGCAGAACAATTATATCTCCAATAATTTGTTATTTGTAGCGTAGGAATAACGCATTACATTATACTTTGTTGTAATAATGACCACCTCTAATTAGAAACGTAACCTTTTTTATTATTTCTTTTATCCCTTAAGGAGAAGCGCAAGAAATTGACTACAATGCCAATACAGCTATCTCGCGAGTTTTTCAGTAAATAAGTGATTAACTGTCATTTCTTTTCATGTATTTGGGTACATTCAACCAATTATAAATAATTTTATGGTTCTTATTAAAACATAAACAATCGAATCTCGACTTTCTAGTTGAAATATCGATTCACTGGATCGATTAATCGATCTCATATCGTCATCCGTATCCACGATGATTTGTATTTCTAATACTTAGTGTTAATTTATCTACAAAAATAAAATTATTGAAGTTTTCCGTTAAGCGCGCAACTTAGACAAGTACACTTATCAATAAGAAAAATTATCACTATATTTTCATAAACAATAACTGTGTAGTCTACGCGAGCAGAACCGCGGACACAGCTAGTAATTAATATATTCATTTTATGTCAATTATTTCTAAATAGGTTAATTTACATAGATGTAATGCTTAATAACTTATATCATTTTCTTTGTTTATAATATACTGTGGACAAAACCCACCTATTTCTATGCTTAGAAGAAATACTTTAAAATTTAGAAGTAGGCCATAAAACTGTTAATAATATAATAAATACTTACTACCAGGTTTAAAAACTAGTCATGGAAGAAAAAGTTTTCTTAAACTATTATTTTACAAATATGACGTCATGACTCAGAACGAAAAGAAATACCCGACCACGACGCGACGTGAACTTTATTTATATACAATAATCCTACCAAATGCTTCATTTGCCAAATCGAATAACTGCATAAAACAAATTCTTGAAAAAATGGTATATTTTTAATTTTTTGTGGAAGTATTAAATCCAAAAAATCAATGTAGACTGTATTAAAATTAACTCCTGAATCATGAAGAAAACTGAAGCAGATGTACTTAACGTTTTAAATATGATATCGTATATTTTTACCTACATTGAGCATAACTAATATTGATTTGTAGCTGTGTTCTTGGTGATAAATTTATAAAATTATAGGACTTTATTGTATTATTCACTCACCTTCAGCATCGGCATCCAAAGCGATATTATCCTCATTTTGGCTATTATCTTCGCCTTGAGAATTAATATCATCAGGCCTTACGGTCTTGCTGCAATAAAATATATATTAACATTTAAAAAAAATATTAGTTTCAACAAACGTAAGTAAAAAGCATTTAGCTATTCTACCAATAATATAAATGAGGTTAATAATGATATGTGTACCTTGAAAAACTAACTATTCTTAAAGAAAAAACGAGATACTCCTAGAATTATTATTCTGGTACGCCATTAAATAGCTAACTATTTAATCCATACAATAGTGTAAAAGAGTTCCAAAATTTTATTGAAATTATGAAATCTTCTCCATTTCATTCAAAATCAATCTTGATTTTTTACTGGACTTATTATCCATCAAATCGGTAATGTACTTGGGGAACCTATTTATAGAACCAGACACAAAAAAAAAAAATGTCTTAAGCTAGCCACACACGCACAGATCTACCCGACGGATCTGATAGTGTATGGCGTGATTCGGGCACAGATTTACCTGTCGACGGATGCCCGCTGCCCTTGCTCAAAACCGTTAGTTTTGGGGCACGGGGCAGACAGATCCGAGCATTCAACTGTGCGTGTGTGCGTAAGAACAGATGTGTCCGTCGGATCGCACCTGTTGCGCGATAACGCTTGAATGGTTGGTACACATGCGTTGTTCATTAAAATGGCATTTAGCGATAAAAAAAAATTATTACGACCCTTGGATACACGTCCTTTAAGCCAAACTTTGTCTATTCTGTAATCTTCAAACATAGTTCTAACAAGATGGCGGCCCCCTTTTTAATACTGTCCCAAAGTTTTTGTAGCAACTTAAAATGCATGTTCTAGTTACTATTTGAAATTCACTTCACTTGTGCATCTCATCTTAAGTTTTTACGGCCAAGCCCGGTAAAGCTGTAAAAGCCGCAAAGGCTCCAGGGCCCTTAAGGCTAACAGTATAGTCAGATCGAAAAAAAAAAAAAGTTTTTACGAACATACATTAAATTATCAAGGACGTATTGGGAGGAGAGATGTATTAAATTGTTGAAACTTTTTCTTTAGTGATTCGCTGTCTGTCCCATGTTGTAGATCGTTCTATGTAGGTAGGTAACACAAGTTGTGTTTACTACTTGTGTTACGAATGATAACTCACCCGTTGACGGCGATGGTTGCGGGTTTAGCAGGCTCGTCATCACGCCTAGGGCGCGGCGTACGAGCTCCGCCCCTTGTTGCACCCCGACCACGGGCTCCGCGAGCCCCCCTCCCGCCGCGCGCCCCGCGCCAACCGCGCCCGCCGTACGCGTTGCGCGGCGGCGGCGTGTATCCCACGTAGCTTACCTGTATCATTATTAAGCTTCAACTAAGCAAATAACATCAAGAGTATTGATTTATACAGAATACCAAGAAACTCGATAAAAAAAAATAGTGCAGGACATTTTTATTATGCCAAAACAGCAGAAAATAAGCTGTTCCATCTCATGATGGTAAATGGTTACTGTCACCAGTGGACAACTGCAACACCAGGGGTATTACTGTTTATGTTGCCGACCTTGGAGAGCGTATATCAGTTCTTTTTTGAAGAGTCCCATGTCATAGCCCACGCTGGGTAACCGACTCCACAATTCAGTTCCATATATCAATATCAGGTGCACCCACACATAAACATCTACGTAGGAGGATCTCAGATCAAGTCGGCAAATGCCAGGCGAAAGTGTCTGCACTTTGGCGATATACTTAATTATTGTTCTGATTACTTAACTATTTTATCTAAATTATTGTGTATTTTCTCGAAATTCTCGAAATCTCTGGAATCGTCTAGAATGTGCTCGAAACATTTTACAGATCTTGGTATTAGGGCAGGGTAGCGAATACCTAGTCTGAGAGTTCAATGATAATAATGTAACAAGCTTGCCTGCGGATAACGAGGCGGGCGTGTGGGATAGCTACCCCCACCCCATTGTCCCACTACAACGCCGGCGATCTCGAGTCGAGCGCCACGACCGCGTGTACGCGGCCAGTTTCCAACTGCACCGCCCAGAGCGCCGCCGACCACGCCCGTCACCAGTGGCAATGGTGGCATAGCGAACTCAACTTCCAGCCCCTCCAAGATGGCTTTGCGCATCCGTTCCACCTGAACAAAACATATTAATTAACTAATTTTTTCGCAAAGGATTGCCAAACTACAAATTTTTATATTGAACTACTCAGCCCTCATATATTTTTAATAGGTAATATCGGTTACCATTTAAACTGATTTTACTTGGATATCTTCAAAGGGCTTTTGATTCATTGTGTATTAACAGCGTAGACTTATGGCAGAATATCGATCGATCGAAAGTAATGAAGAGCGTGAAGCACGGCTGTCTCACTGTATCTCAGGAGTCAGGGACATTCATAAAGTATGACGCAAAGCTGACTGGTAACCGTGCGTGTCACGCTGCAACTTGGAAGACAGATACTATCACAGTGTGAGACAAGGCCAACTGCTAACTGAGAGTAGGAAACTGAGGCATTCACAAAGAATGAAAAACGGTAAAATTGCCGATGTTAAATTTCAGTACACCTACATATCTGTTTCCTTTTTTGGCTGTTTCTCTTAAACGAAATTTCATGCGGACGAAGTCGCAAGCACAGCTAGCATTAACAAAATTTTAATAATAAGTAACCTCTTAGGTGTCATATCAAATGTTCAGCTGAAAGTGACTGACAAAACTGACAATTCAGTTTTCAAAATAAACATTTACCCTACTACTAATGAACAAAAAAACGTAAGGCCTACAGGTTTACACGGGCTAAGTTTTCACACTCAATATTTATATGCACCTATTTTGCATGGTTTCTCTGTAAAACTTAAGACCTTTCTCCCATAGAGATATTCACAAGCTAGGCAAGCCATAGGTTGCCTACTGTTACCACAGAGGTCTTAAAAATAAGACACGATTAAAAATACATATACAATACGATACAAAAATACAATACGATAAAGATAGACATACAAGATTTGCAACATATTTCCTATAGAAGAATTAGGGTTTCATTAAAAAATATTTAATTTTTGTATTCAAGTATTTACGTTAAATTGTATGTTAGGACAATTTTTCAAGGTTTTCATTTCACTGTGAAATAAAGTTTAATAATATGTTGAATCAAGCTGAACAAAGAAGGATAAATAATATGATTTTTAAGAGTTTCACCTTGACGACGGTGTCGAGATGGTTGTCGCAGAGTTGAGCGAGGTGTTTGCAATGGCTTGCACGATGCAGATTCCGTTGCAGCAACTTGCCATCGAAGTACAGCCACGGAGCAGCTACGAGCCAGGGCACGGGCGCGCCGCAAGCGTCGTTCGCGAGCAGCGCAGCCTCCGCGCCGCCCATCACCAGTGCAGCTAGTTGTACACCGCGAGGATTTACAGCGTTCACCTGCAAAACATTCAGCAATGTTACTACTTATACCGTATTCATCGTAACAAGACTCGCATGACACATCCACAGAACGTAAACTGTTACGTCGTGTAAGTTATGACATAACCAAAACCCATGTATTTCAACTATCAATTAGGATTTAAATAAATTTTGATACTGTTAAACGTTATGAAAACATTTTGCATGATAAAATCCTAAATAACTTCCTGTATACAATGATTTTTGTGAATTTTCGTATTTTTTTTGTTACTACGTGCATCGTTACTTTCTATATGACTTAAAACTAGAGTAGACCAAAATAATAAAACCAAGGAAACGAAAATTAACAGTACGAATCGAATTGATCGAACGCCGCTGTACAATTATTTTTATTAGTTTCTTTTTTAATTTCGCATAAACAAATATATTTACGTAATTCCTCCACTTTTACTGCAGAAATAAGTAATGAAGAATATTGTCTGGAATAATTAATCTTGTTGTTTGAAGTCAGCAATTTAATAATTTAAGTGTTCCAGATTGCGATTTCATTTGTTGTTATATTTTATTTTTGTTATTTCATTTACACAGCTTACACACCCTTCATCTTATTTAAAGCATAATCGTACTATCGATTATATTTAGTTCTAAAAAAAAATCGATAATTGTAAAAACAACTTGCAATTTAAATTAGGCTACATCTCTAAAATAAACATTTGACATGTGTCGTGCAAGTCTTCTTACGATGAATGAATAATAATTAATCAAAAAAGGAAAATTTTTAGAGACTATAACACGATACACATATAAAACAACCAAGTCACTATAGTTGGGGCAATTTAATTGGTATTTTTTTGACATTTTTAATTATTCTATAGTAGCATGGCAGAGTGACTGAACTGTGTCTGATGTTTAGCATAGAATAATCCAAAAACAGTAAGACACCAAAGCCAACCTCATCTGCACGTGGTGCACCCGGCTGAATAACAAACAAGGTAAAGTAGTACGGCAAAGTCCTGTTATTGAATTGTAATGTTATTTTATATCCCCTAAACTTATCGATAAACGATGTTCGCACGTTAAATAACCAAACACATAATGCAACAAAATGACTAAGTTCCGCGTATACTAACAACAATTATTATATAAAAGCATTCATATTTTAGTAAATTTATACTAAAACAGTAATATCTCGATTTAACGACCGTACCATGCTTTTTCTATATGTTAATGCTGCTAAGATGCCATAGGGTTGGGACTAAGCATAACTATTTTGTAACAGAGTGTAATAAATTATAATTATCATATCAAATAAATTACTGCTATTTTTATTTCATGCCAGTTATAATACTACGTAATCATTGTTCTAAAAAGTTATATTCAACCCTTAAACGAGGCAACATTTTACAAAATTTTAGCTAGTTAAGCATATATTTATTAAAAAATGCTGCCAATTATTTTGTTGCCGCGTGGTATAATTATAGTGTCGTGGCCTATTAGAATGATTCCTTTTTATTTATTCTATCGTCTAAATACAATGAAACCAAAGCTTAAACTTTCAGATTTCAAACAAATTTCAAATTTGTAATAATTCTATAATACCATATGAATCGTATAAAATCAAAAGCGTAGGTCTGGCAGATATCTTGATAAAACAAATAAAACTAATAAACAATTGTATCCATAACGATTATTTTACTGTTAAAGCTAATTGACAAATATTCTATTTAAATTTCTATGGACAAAAAGAAAATGTATTACTTTTTCCTGAATTACCACGTTACGGGTCAAACCTACTGCCACTTTTGATTCTAGAGACTCATATTTCTACATTTTGTTGACGTCGAAACACTTTTTTGTCACATCCCTACGTAATGTTTTGACAGGTGTAAAATATGATCTATTAAACTGTCCCGAATAAAACAATACATTATTTGGATAAAAAAGATATCTATAAACTTACATTCATTTCTTGCAAATGTAGTGCATTCATGAGATCATTTGAAAATGCTGTAGCTAAAAACGCGTCCAGCTCCTGTCGTCTTAAAATTTGTATTTGGGATGTCATGATAAATCTAAAAGTAAAAATTCGTTGTCATTTGTAAATAAAAAGTGATCCACATATCCAAATTTAACTAATTATTATCTAGATAAATTAAAATGTAACTCACCGCAGAACTGTGGCAAGTATGAGCAGATGCTGTGGCACATAAGATGTGTTAAGCATTAGTGGTGTATCAGATCTCATACATGAAAGGAATGCCCTCATTCTGCGACATTTATCATCCTGTGCAGTTCTGTAAACAATTTGTTTTTTTTTTTTAGTATGACAAGTCTCATTACCGCTAATATATTCAAGTTATAACTTTCACCACTATACAATTCTCTCAGGTGTTAAAGTATATATAATTCTTATATATGGTATAGGCAATGTATATAATCCCGGCATTCTATAGAATGGCTGAAGCTAGCAGGCAATGTATGAAATGATTCATATTAAAACGACAAATAAGAAACAGGTAAAGTATGAAATACATTCAATAAAAGGATCGGGAATGGATGATTTGTTTATAGTTCCATAATCTTTTTTATTTATTTTTTGTTGTTAGATGGGCACAATTGTTTTTCATTTTGGCGCGAAATTTCGAGTTGCAACTGATTAAATACAGCGCTTGTTTTTAGTTAGCTAGTGTGTATTGCAAATTTCATAATGTTAAAAACTTTGTACAAAGAGTTTGTCTGAAATTTTGCATCGCCAATGGAATTTCGTGTTCGGAGACACTGAAAATGTTACAGAAGGCTTACACGGTGAATTGACTTTATCAAACACACGTGCTTATGAGTGGTACAAAGCGTTCAAAAGCGGTCGAGATATGCTGGAAGATTTGCCTCGCCCTGGCAGGCCATTAACGTCTTCAGCTGAAGTTATCATAGTAAAAGTGAAGGAAATAGTGACTGAAAATCCTCATTCAAATTTGAGAGAGATAGCCGCTGAACTTTCTGTGTCTCACAGTCGATCCGTATCATTTTAAATAATCACTTGGGTATGAAACATGTTGCCGCTCGGCTAGTCCCAAAAGACCTGAATTTTCTCAAAAAACTCAATCGCATAAGAGTCGCTGAGGACATGCTAGAAAGAGTCAATTCCGACCCAACATTCATGAAACGCATTGTTTCTGGTGACGAGACGTGGGTTTGTGAACGAATTTTTGATCAAAAACTCAACAAATACACAATACAACAAGTAAACTCAATACAGGAAAAAGCGTTTAAAAATTGTTTTGATGATTGGATTATTCGTGGACAAGTGTATCGTTTCTGAAGGAGCATACTTTGAAGGCGATAAAATAAATTGAACAACTAACATTTTGTATATTATTGATCTTTTCCCGATACTTTTTGACAGAATAGTACATCTCGGATTCGTTTCCAATATTACGTGAGAGTTTTGGCGGAACTTCAAAGTGTCATGTGATTGAGACAAATACATACATCTATAGGATTTAACCTGCGAGAGAATGAGATACAATATACATGGTTAATGCAAGTCATGATTTTCACGACTATATTCGATGTCGAATTGGCCTAGCGGTGTGACGACCAGACTTGTACGAACTATTGTATTGAAGTATGTAACGCTACCGCGGCCGGCTCGCTAATACTTGTCCGCAAGTCCAACCTAACCCAACCGAGTATCGCCGGTATTATCACATGACACTCTGGAGATCCCGCCAAAAACTCCAACGTGATATTCGAAACGAATCGAAAATGTATTTCATACTTTGCCTAAATAGCATTTGGCATTCTACAGAATGCAAAGGATGTAATAATTCTCTTCATTTCATACATTGCCGATAACACATACCATTTTATAACTGTTATTTAGGTAGGATAAATGACCCATCAGTTTAAACACATGACAAAGGATAATCAAATTAAATATGCATATTTTTTAAATACAATATGATTAGAATTGTAAATTGCCACATAAAACTCGTGAATGATTTTTTTAATAACTTAACGTTTTGAATGGTTTATTTAATATTAATGGTTTAGTTACAAATATGATTTTTACCTTTTATTATGAGCTTGTTGGATTATTCCGAGATATTTAAACAATCGAAAGAAATGTCACGACCTCAGACAATGCCACTGAGACATTTAACAGTAAACTTTTAATTTATATAACTTGCTATTGCCATTAATTCTTATTTGTTTCATGTTTTATTTTCATGATTACTTATAAAAAGAATTCATTTTGTTGACGGTTTCGAATTTTTTAGAATGTTTAAGATTTGCGTAATCAAAAACTCAGTTTTATCGGTTCAACTAACTGGAGTCAACCGGTAACTTGATTATATAATAATTCTCAAGCTGTTTTAACAAACCTAATAGGTCATGGTAAGGTGGTATCATAGGTAATTTTCGTAAAAACTTTAGCTAGCTAGATTTTGTCTAAGACCGGCACAATTTGCATACTAGAAATAGACATAAATTTAGTCATACATTGTTTTAGTCGTAGCAAGACCAAACAAAGTTTTTTTATGTAATAATGTTAGGTTCTGTAATAAAATTCATAAGCACATTACTGATATGCCGGATAGTAAGTTCAAGGGCATGTCTAGCAGATTTTACCGTCAAAAGGTTACTATAGGGTGGATCATTACATGAATGATAGTGATGTTTGGAAGTGACTCTCTCCCTGTGCATCTACTAAATTAAACTATGAACCGTGTAAAATTATTTGTAGAGGGATGTTTTCTGAAGCGGTAGTAGTTTTTTAACGTTCATAGGTGCGCTTGGGCCTAAATAGAATAAAGTATATTTTGTTTGTTACTTGAATGCTTTACAGAAGTTAACATAGAATAAGACATGTTCTACAGAACACATTTGGGCAGTCAATTTAAACACAAAAAGGATCACACTGATTTATCTGATTTTAAACCTTTTTTGTATCGTTATAGGTTTTTTAGCATTGTGGCCTTAATCTCACCTGATCTTAAGTGACGATGCGGCCGAAGATGGTGACACGCTAAGCCTAGTAGAGGAAAATGGCTTTCAAGCGCAGCTGCCAGAACACACCTAAGAGTTCCAACTTGAGGGTGGTAGCTAGCCAGGCTAGCATTAGAAAAAACCCTACCACCATGCTATGGTTTCATCACAATATTTTCCTTAACTAAAAGCTCAGGCTCATTGCAGGGATTCCAACTCACGTCTATCAACGCGATGTCCGTACACACTAACACTGAGCCATCATTGTCAGTTGAATAGATAACGTGCAGTAGCTACAATGATAAGCTCACCCAAACCAGAGCCTCTGCACTGTTGGTACAGGCCAGTCCAGCACGATTCCTGGTACCATTTCAGCGCTCTTTCCAGGGTTAACACGGGAGTAAATCCATTCTGCTATTTGAACTGTGCAAGGTCGGTCGCTGTTTGAACTCGAACTTGATGAACTTTCGTCTAAAAAAATAATTTAAAAAAATCAAATACTATCCAATATACCTGGGCAGCTAAGCTTTCAATGACATTGATTTAATCTGTCTCGTTTGGATAATTTTTACTAATGTAACACGAAAAAATCTCGTAACTCTCTCAAAGAACTCCACTAATATCATATTCAAAAAAGTATTAAATAACTAATATATAACAAGAAGATAGTGGAGTATTTAAAAACAAAAAAATATCAGCTATACAGTGAAAAAGTCACAAACTTGAAAAATGAGTTTAAAAACACAATAAAAATGTCAGAGCATGACGTAAAAATAAATAATAGTTCAAAACAACTAAATTTTTTTTCATATAAAATCCAACTAAAAAATATATATATATTTTTAAATTTGAATTAATAATAGTGTGTATAAGACAAAAACATTTTTATTATAAAAAAACGTGGGGTGCATGTTGTCAATAGTTATAAATATTTTGTTGACAGATTATTATTTTGATAATATCTTAAAAAGCACCCCACGCTTTTTTTTCAATAAAAAATATTTTTTCTTATATACACTATTCTTAATACAAATTAAAAAATATATATTTTTTAAGTTTAATTTTATGTTTTTGTTTATTTAATATTGAATTGTCATCGGTCCTTATAGTACAAGATCCCGCTGCGGGATTGGTGTACTCATCGACTTTTTGTTTAAAACCAAATTTTTATGTTTATTTATAATTAAGAGAATATATATTTACTAGGGTGCCTATCAAAATTTGGCCGCCATTATTTTTAATTAAATTATTTTTAATTGATTTTTGGTAAAAATTTTCGTTTATTTATTATTTAAATAAAATAACGTCTACATCACGGTAATTAATATGAAGATTCTAAAAAATCACGGTTGCCGTTGCGCACTTGGCCGCACTTCTTTGCAGCCAGGTGTAAACAGGTATGATTTCGATAAATTTATACGTTCATAGCCTATATTTATTAATTATAGGTCAAATTGAAGCTAATTTTTTTCTATTAATTATCATATATAGTTGCTTAATTAAATCTGGCCGCAAATAAGGGTTACTGGCTGTTAAAGATAATAAATATTTAAGGTAGAGTGAAAGAGAGTTAACGCGTAACATCATTAGTCAGACGAGGATAGCGAATGCCGGCTGTGCGACGCTTTTAAGCCACTGCGCATGCGTCGAACGTTAGTGTTCTCAACCACCGGGGAGTAATAGAGACGACTTATAATAAATACTCCAAAAATGTGTAATTTTTTCAAAATGACAAATTTAAAAATTGCAACAAAAAATTAATATTGATTTGATATATCGACGGTCTAATTAGCAATTTGTCTAACTCCTTATTTTTCAGAGGGTGATTTTTTTAACATTTTGATGAAGCAATAATCCAATTACAAATTATTTGAATGATTCAAACTTAAATATTATATCTCTATTAGATATTAATGATATTAAATGGTTTTTTAAAATGATAATAAATTTTGAAATAATTGTTTTTTTCGTACAAATAAAAGATTCTCTAAAATGGAGTTAAACAATTTGCTAATTAGAACGTCGATATTTAATATTGATTTAAAAAATAAAAAAATAAAACCAAGGTGACTTAAGTAAAAGAAAATTTTATTGCGAAAGTATTATTTGAAAATTTTATTAGATTTTATTCAAGTATTTCATTGTCTGTTACATATTAATTAAACATTTAAGCAAATTAAAACAATAACATTAGCGAGCACTTTTGGAATGATACATTATTAAAGTCGAGTACATTGCTTTTTTCGTTACACAAAAAACACGACTTCATCTTTATCAATTTTATTTTACGTTAATTAATATAATAATTTTTAGATGCACAAATAAAATAACAATGTAAATATAAAACGTTGTTTATTACGAACTCCAAAACAGCGTGGTTTTTACGTTAGAATAAAAATGCTGCATCTGTTCAGTTGAGAACACTAACGTTCGACGCATGCGCAGTGGCTTAAAAGCGTCGCACAGCCGGCATTCGCTATCCTCGTCTGACTAATGATGTTACGCGCTAACTCTCTTTCACTCTACCTTAAATATTTATTATCTTTAACAGCCAGTAACCCTTATTTGCGGCCAGATTTAATTAAGCAACTATATATGATAATTAATAGAAAAAAATTAGCTTCAATTTGACCTATAATTAATAAATATAGGCTATGAACGTATAAATTTATCGAAATCATACCTGTTTACACCTGGCTGCAAAGAAGTGCGGCCAAGTGCGCAACGGCAACCGTGATTTTTTAGAATCTTCATATTAATTACCGTGATGTAGACGTTATTTTATTTAAATAATAAATAAACGAAAATTTTTACCAAAAATCAATTAAAAATAATTTAATTAAAAATAATGGCGGCCAAATTTTGATAGGCACCCGAGTAAATATATATTCTCTTAATTATAAATAAACATAAAAATTTGGTTTTAAACAAAAAGTCGATGAGTACACCAATCCTGCAGCGGGATCTTAGACTATTATTAAGTATGCCAAATTTCGAGTTAATCCGATGTTTTGAAGGGGGTCAAAATTATGTTCAAAGATTCCGTTACATACTAACCATAATAACATACATACGTCTGAAGCTAATAAAAAGCGTATAATTACCTCTAGCTTTTTGGGCCATGAAGCGGTGATGGTGCATGTTGTACACAATGGCATAAACATTCTGCCTGACTGGTCTAAAGAAGTGGTGTATTGAAGGTATCTCGCGATGGTTGTCGTCTTCCATCATCACCGGGAGAGTAATTTGTCGGTGCGATAGTATAGACAGCATGTGCGGGTGCATGAGACCGCGCGTGTGACGCTCCGCGCATGTCCGCAGTACTTCAGATGGGGCAGAAGGGCAATTGTCATCACTTTGAATGTGCTTAGCACTTTGTCGGCCCTTTAAAAGATATTATTATTGTTGTCATTATTTTTTCAAAGCCAATAACCGCAACTTATAGACATTTAATAAACTAACCAATACTATACAGGGTGTTAGGAGACCGCTCCCGAAAACGAAGACAGACGATAACACTAATGACACCTTTGATGATGACACAGAAAAAAAATCGATCCTGATTAAAAAAAAATCATATTTTTAAAACGTTTTATTAACATTATTTACACTCCATCATGTTAGTACAGCTAAATGAAACGATAGTTTCATAAAAAAGCACATTACAAACATAAATTTAAAACTTTGTAGGTATAAAATTTGCAGGTAACATAAAAGTTCACCGACGTTCACAATAAAAATTGCAAGTAATTTTAGATAGTTGTGACGTACCTACCTGTTTTCAAATTATGGTACTGGGCGGACTTTAAATAGTATTATATATTGAATATATTGAATTAAAAATAGTATTCTTATACTTTATGTTACCAGACTTTCCGTTTTTAAAGTATAAGAAACTATTTTAAATTCATTCTGATAGATTAATTAACTGTCGATCATAATTGCAATTAATTTTAACTATCAAATTATTCTGCACCATTTCATTTTTAATTTCTTGTAAAAAATCAAAGATAAAGATTAAATAGTTTTTATAGTTGTGTACGTGAGTATCTAATTAGGTTAATTTTATATTCTAATATCATTTTTGTAGTAACGAGCTTCTTGTTACGTCAGAGTACTATTGATTGTATAGTTGTATTAAATAATTAGAGTTATAACTTCTAAATTCTAAAAAAAGACCAGTCAGTAGGGATAACTAAGCTTATAAAAGTTGGGAATATCTACGCTTTATTGATATGTGGAAATGATCAAAACGCCCGCGGGTATTCGCAAAAGGAGCGGTTTGTTTTGGCGGGGTTGATTATTATGTTTAGTATTTGGGCGCCGGCGTCCCGACGAGTTTGTTGCTCGGAGCATCAGCTGTTTATGAAATTGTGTTTTTAAAGTAATGTGTTTTTTTCTTATGAAACTATCGTTTCATTTAGCTGTACTAACATGATGGAGCGTAAATAATGCTAATAAAACGTTTTAAAAATATATTTTTTTAATCAGGATCGTTTTTTTTTTCTGTGCCTTCATCAAAGGTGTCATTAGTGCTATCGTCTGCCTTCGTTTTCGGGAGCGGTCTCCTAACATCCTGTATAATATAATAAAGCGGTAGAGTATTTTGTTTGTTTGTTTAAACGCGCTAATCTCTGGAACAACCAGTTGGATGCGAAACATTAATTTTGTATATGATAGACAGATTCACGAGGAATAGTAAAGGCTATCTAGCATTAGGCTACACTTTTCAGCTAGTCTTAAATATTGATTTTTGTTAAGTAAGTCGGAACAAATAGCGCACCCTAACTACTTTATCGGCGTGTGCTGGCGTAATGGTTAGTGATACGTAAATATATTGTGTTCTATAAAAATATTGGTCCTTAGTATTACTAAAAAATGTGCGCGATATATATAGCCTATCTCTTACACAAGAAGGTATTTTGTGATTAAGTTTTATTGAAAATTGATTTGTGAGCATTATTATTGGGCATGGCATATTAATTCTTACGAACGAAAGTTACATCCAGACAATTTTATATAGATAAACTTTGCCCTTTATAGTATGTTATTTTGAATACTTTGGGAGATAATGTAAAATTAAAATAATTCAACACTCAGCTCGGGTCTATGATTATAGGTGTAGTGGCGCGAACCAACCGTGTGAGTTGTGACGCATAACTCTGGCCTCAGGATAGAAATATTGTTTATACCGAAGTATTCTAATTAACCATTCAGCAAATTTCTTTTAAATTAAACGCGGGTAAAACCGCGTGGCACATCTAGTAATAATATGTGTGGATGGCCAGATTCTAAACTGTAATGTCAAAGCCAATTTTGATTCAAAGTACAAACGCATGTACATTTTTCTAGCTTTTGAAGAAAAAAAAAACACTATTATTCCACCAACCGAGAGTGTCGCTTATAAGAACCAAATTCATAGAAGTAATACCAGTTATATTACTAGAAAGCTATGCCCGCGACTTCGCCCGCGCGGATTACTAAAAAAGCTTATTATTTTATTTGCGCGGAACCCTAATTACTTTTCTAAGTAGCCTAGTAAAAGTACCCTAAGTTACTCCTTATAACATCAGCTACCTGCCATTAAAAGTCCATTAAAAATCGATCCAACCGTTTCGGAGATTAGCCGGAACAAACAGACAAAAATAATTGAAAGTTTTGTTTTTATAGGTACTGTATATACTTCATATGCATGTAGTAAAAAGCTGTTATTTTGACATTACAAACTGACACTTCAGTTTAATTTATTTGTAATAAGCTAATAAGTTATTGTAATGTTATTCACCACTTTCTTCTACATTACTAATATTTAGATTATTGAGGAAATAACCATCTGTTAACATTTAACTTTTACCTCTAACAGGTAGCTACAAAACAAAACTTTATAATATATCAAAGTACATACTAATACAGTATTATTAAAAAAAAAAACATATTCACACCTCTTTAGCTGGAATTTGTGGTCTCTCTGCATCAGCCACTTCGAGAGACATCGTTGCTAAACCGTGATTGATGTCGTAGCCTTTCTCTTCCATACCAAAGTCCGCATTCATTGATGCGTTAGCTGTAGCCAATTTGTAATCTTCCAAGCCTTTTCGCTGTAATTTATTGAGTATTTCACCTATCTGAAGTGCTCAGTGTAAAAATAAAATCGGTGGAAAATGATCAGGAAAAGGGTATGTGGCATAAAGTTAACCATATTAAAAAAACATAAACTTAAATTATAAATTTGGAGTCACTTGGCACTTAGACAAACTTCCAAATAAATTTAGAATTGAATCATGCAAATATGATTTAGTTTTCAATATATGGCCAATGGTTTGATGATTATCTAAAAGGCGTGGATGATGACTGTAGCAATAACGTGCAATGTGTTTAAAAAAATGTAAACCTCTTGTTCCAATGACTCTGTTGCCAGCTTCGATGTGTCCAGGTCTGAGGCAATCGCTTGTGGACTGATATCAAGTTTTTGGTTCTTCTTATTATTTTTTGGACGACGTCCTGAAATATTCAAATTTTTATAACAATATTCGAAAATACACAAGTTACATTGAATTATAAATCTTACCAGATGCAGTTCTATACTTTAAAAACCCATCTTTAGTACCATTCAAATAATACTGTACAGCTTGTTTCAGTTTAGCAGCACGGAGGTCGTTTAGATCGCCGAAAATATCAATGCAAGCAGCGTCTACATCAGAAGATGGTAAATCACGAACATATTGGCTTACAGTTTTTATTATACTGTCCGGTGGCACTTGTTGCTGTAATAGTAAGAATTAAGTACATAAACATGTACAAAAAATCAATTTCCTTAAAAAATATGCAAAAATTAATTACATAGTTATTCTACCTTTTTCTGTGAGATTCCCAAACGCTTATAGAAATCTGACAGGCTTGATTCAGAAATAATCGTGCCTCCAAGCAAGGCTGCCATTAAACAAAGCCGATCCTGAGGCACATCTAGCACCCGGGGTAGCTCATGCACCATATATTCCTTTGTTTCCAAGGATGACTAAAAAATGTATAATAATCAGCATAACTTACTACATTACATAGTTAAATTATTTTATTGAAAACATGGTTTTTGCACATTTTCTTAGATATTCTAATGAAAGAGATTGAGACCTTTAGACCGAAATTATTTGTCTCCATTACACACACAAAAAATAATAAACCTCTTCTATTACAATCTTATTATGGTTCAGTGTTGACTTATAGGAACATCTTATTAGATTGAAGAAGGCATTACTTTATGGAAATCCATCGTAAATATTTTGACTGATAATAATTAATTGTTTAAAAACAGCGGTATTATTTATCTCCATAATACACAAAAAATATTAAAACCTCTTCTATTACAACCTTATTTTGGTTCAGGGTTGACTTATAGGACAACTTATTTGATTGATGAAGGCATCACTTTGTGGAAATCCATTGCAATAAGTTTAAATAATTTAAAAAACTACAACTAATTACGCAATAAAAATTATAAAACTTTTTAGTCTTATTATAACATCTCGTTACCAAGCCCAATCTATTTGACTTATCAAAACGAATCATATCAGCCTAAACTCGAGGAGTTTGTTAGTAACCACTGAAGAGTTCCACTATCCAGTTCATCACCAGACCCTCGTTACTAAGCCTCATCTATTGGATTGACAAAACAAATCATATGAGCCCAATCTCATAGCCACTGGTGTGTTCCACTATTCATATCCTGGCTCTATCATCAGATCAGCTCCAAGATATCAAATTATAGTGTTAGAACTACATATACATACAAAGTTTCATTTCAATATGAGAATTAGAACTAGGTTCAAATTAACTTATAAGATTTTATTACATTGTTTGTTAGTTAGTTACAAGTGAAGCTAATCTAAGCATGTTAAAAAATTCAACCGAGATTACTTTGCTACTACCATCTAAAGTAGTGTTATATATATATTCAACATAATATAATATAAATATCTTACCCTGTATGTAAGTTTCAATTGTGAGGAGCTAAAATATCGTGGAGGTTGAAACACTAAGTATTCTCCCGAGCATCCTACAAGTCCAGCATAGTTTTTTTCTCTACATAAACCGACTACTTCCTGACAATGATCATCAGAAGACACCATCTAAGAAAAAACAATAAAATAATGGAAATGAAGACAGTTGTTTAACAAAATAAAAGGAAATATATTTGTATAGAACATACTTACAATTGGGATATTTAGGTATCTAAGAGCAGTTCTAAGACAGGAGTGTAGTCCAGTTGGTGGAACCCACCACACCTTAGGTGGTGGGGTTCCCTTAGTCACAATGTGACGGAGCACCTTAAAGAAAAGATTTATTATTAATTTCAGTTTAACTTTTTTGTTTACACAAACAAATTTATTTGTTTGTACATGCAAACCTCTGCAAAAAACAGTCAGATTTGAAAAATTGTCTTTGCTTATTTATTAAGCGGGAAAGGGTTATAACTTCATGCTACAACAATAAGGCGCATAGTATTAACGTCAAGCAATCAGGCCAGCCTTGTACGGAAGTGAGAACAATAACACAGATGCATTGGCAGCAATGTGGTGAAGAGTTGGTCTAATACATTTAACATGAGTGCACTTCTAATATACTAATAAAATGAGCATTGGGTGTCCAGCGTGATTCATTCTGGCATATAATATAGAAATTTATGACAGTCATGAATTTAAGTCAAGTTCAAATTGACTCGCATTTTCAAGATAATCATTGGGTTCTTTATTATGAGTCTACTGACTCCCTGTAAAATAGCCTGTCTAATCGACCTCGATAAGCGACTAACGACCTATCCCAATATGATATAGAATATGTTTTTGTCGGAAATTTAAATCTTATTAAATAGGATTAGATTTGATAAGACAGAAGTTTCTTATATGTATTTCTACATTGCTCAACAAAACAACTAAATTTCTACATTGCAAAAGCAATCCAAAAATGCAATTAAGTCTTGAGATTTGGGCACTAATGAGATAATAACAAACAAAACTATCTCTTGTAATTTTGAAAAATCTTATTGTGCTTATTTTTATCTTAGTTAGGCAATTCCAGAGTTTTGCTAAATTTAAATTAAACATCTTAAAATACAATACGAAACGAATACTGTGGATTTCATTTATACTGACTTCGGTTGTGACGACTATTTGGTTATAGCAATGTAACACGAAGTCCTTGTAAAGTGGCCGAACCTCGGCTCGGACTCTTGCGCGTATGCAAATAAGTCGCGATCTGGCTAATTTCCTATCATTCGGTCTAAAATAACTATACATATATACATGTTTCTTCCCCCAGGAAGAACTAGGCAAAAAGTCTAACAGTATAGTCAGTTCGAAAAAAAAGGGGGAGAAATATTATCTTCTTTCTACCTATATATATAGCGAAGGAATTATAGTGGTCCCACCAAGCCCGGTGAAGCTGAAAAGCCGTAAAGGCTCCAGGGCACCTAAGGCTAATAGTATGGTCAATTCGAAAAAAAAAAAATTGTGGTCCCTTTACCGTCATTATAAGAAATTCACCGTAATTTATATCATTTTTACTCTATCTTATGTTTAATAATAATATATTTATTCCGGTTCCATATTATTCTCGTTTTATTTTGAAAAATCTTTTTATACATTACTAGCTTCTGCCCACGACTTCGTCTGAGTGCAATTCATAATAGGGTCTTTACCAGGATAAAAAGTATCCTATTAAACCAGGTTATAAATTATCTGTGTGTTAAATATCATCAAAAGCCGTTCAGCCATTTTTGCATAATTGAGTAACAAAAATCTGAACTTTCGCATTTATATTATTAGTAGGATCCAAACATTTTATGCCAGGGATCTGCTTAAATTGCAATTAATAATATTAAAATCAGTTTCGTACGTTACATAATTACATTTATATGTATTGTCATACATATCCAAGTCGACTGACTTGCAACAAATATCAAAATTATTCAACACGGGCTTCTGGGTTGCTTAATTTATACATATAGTGAATAAATGAGTAAGTTAATAGGCTAACTTATTATTCGTACACCGCACTTGTGATTTTTTTTAAAGGTAAACTTTAAAATGGCCTATCTGAAAACTATGGATTTTAGACTTGTGTATTAATAAAAAATATAATGCAATAAATTTTGCATCTAGCTTAAATAATATATTAAATAATAAAAGGTTTATTCAGTTTCCATTTGATTTCAATGGAAAATCTACATTAAGGAAGTGCAAGCTGTGTAATGAATTTATAGAACTCCATTTGATACCATTTTTTTTTTATATTACTTGAAACTAATTCTCATAAGAATGAGAAAAAAATGAATCCCACTAAGCCATTAACACTTGAATAGTTAATGAGTTTTATATTAAAACTATTTTTTTTAATCTTATTCATTACATTGGGATAAGTTTAAAATGATGTCATCTCGTCTTTAAAGAAAATACATAAAATCAAATGCTTAAATTTAACTAATTTTGGAATACACTTGTAAACTATATATTGTGTGCACTATGTTATGATTTTATGGGTGCGATTGCATGCATAAGATTCAACACAGTCCTAAGCAATAGCAAACTACCAAAAACTGACATCTGAACTACGATACTATTCAAGCAAAGTCATAAATTATACATGGTACAATTTTTTTTTTTGTTGTATGCTGGTGTCATATAATGAACATATAATCTAAATTTTATGTATCTGGTTTCAGTATTGTTGGCACTGCATTAATGATTATGAGATATATTTAGTAAAGAAAATATTTTATTAGACTAATAAAATTATAAGAAATTGAGATGCCTAATTTTACAATGTCAAAAACTTTACTGGTATTCATAATAAAAAAATTATAAGTAGGTACTTACAGAATTGACTCTCTGCCTATAAGTGGCTTGAGTTTGTATCCAATGCTGAGGCAATGCAGGTGGGGTGGGATGAGCGCCATTGAAACACACACACAATGCTACTTGATGTTCAGCCAAAGCTTGGGCCAGAGTTGTCAAAAACTGCACACAACGAGCCCACTGACCACCACATGCCCAATCTAAACAAACATCATTTACTTTTTTTTTAATTAATGCAATGGCATATAACTCACTTCTACAGTGATCATTAAGAACATTACTTAACACAACTAATTCTTAAGACAGTACATATTCAAAACATATACAATGGATTTATTATAAGACTATGAAGGGACAACTACAATTCTGTCACTAAATTCCAGACAATACAGCCCCGTGGGCATAATATCGCCTGAATTATTGGATTTAACTTTACTTGTCTGAACATTTATAAACAAAAGCATATTATTAGAACTGCTGGCCATCTGTGAAAGTAAACAAAAGATAAGAAAGCTTTATGATTGAAGAATGAACCTTTGAGGGATTGTTTGATGACTCTTCACAATATCTACAAGTAATTTCTATTAACTTAAATTATAGCCGAAAACGGTGTTACACCTGAATTCACTATAACCAAACTAATTTCCTCTAAAAGTAAACTTTAAATTCAAGGTGTTACGTCACTATAACGAGGTCATTATAAATGAAATCCACTGTTTGTACATACTTTGAATGAAGAAATTTTGCACCCACACCTTAGAATCATTTTTTAACAAAAACAGTGCCCTATGTTACTTGACTGTTTCAGAAATTAATACTTTTAATATAATTTGAAATTCGTATTTTTTTAATGACCTTTAGACATGTATTATTAAAGGAGAAAGCAATAAAATGAACTTTTTTTTTATCCATGTAGGTTTGGCATTGTGGCCACAATCTCACCTGATGTTAAGTAACGATGTGGCCCAAAATGATAACACACTAAACCTAGTGGTAGACTGGCTCTCAAGTGCAGCTGCCGGAACACACCTATTGGTGCATGGTGACAGATTTTCAACTTGAGGATGGTAGCTAGCCAGTTGGGCATTAGAAAATGCCCTACCACCATGCTCTGGTTTCCTCACAATGTTTTCCTTCACTGAAAGCTGAGGCTCATTGCAGTGATTCGAACTCATGTCAATCGATGCGAAGTCGTACAAGCTACCACTGAGCCATCATTGCTTCAATTTTTTTCATTTACCAATTCCTCAGAGGCATATCGACAACTCCTACGTAAAGTTTTGTAAGTGTAAAATATGTTTTCGTATGATAATTACATAGGAGGTATTGATATGCTAACAAAAACAAGTGTTACTTTTGTTTCTGGAACTAATATTTCCCAATATTATTTGAAATTGGGTGTAATCTACTAGTAATTGTTGTTGCCAAATGGTTATCGCCAATGTAATATTAATGAAATATCTGCAGGTTCAAGTTTCATCATATATACAAGAATTTTTCAGAATTTGCAATAAATTTACCGATTTAAATTATTCACTTATTTTGAAGGAATCCTAGGTGAAGAAGCCTGAATGCTTAAAAAATACTTCTATACGACTGGTTCTTCTAATCACTGGTATATCATAGGCTGGTGCGATAATTAAGCATGTGCCTTTCCTCAGAAGAGATCCTTGTTCAGAAGTGAGATTTACTATTTTAAAATAACATACATGCTTATAACCATATATCTCCATTTACTCACAACACAGCAGCAATGTACAAACTGATACTGCATCATGGTGCAGTTACCGAGTTAACTAGGTTCACATACACAGTTTGTTGTAAAATGTAGATACCGAGTTACTCAACAAATTTAGTTAAGTAATTTATGTTTTTTAAATTTTATACACTACATAATTACCTGAAAAATATCCACCATATAAACGATCTAAGCATCCTTCAGCGTCCAAAACCAAGCGAAAACCGCCAGCGTGATTTCTAGCAATTCTAAATAAATCTACCCCTACTCCTTCATTTTCTAAGACTGATTGTAATTCTTGTATACCCATGATTGGATATTAAATGTTTTTTACTATGTAGCTCAAACTCGACGGTCACTTCAAACTGAAGGTCTGAAAAATAAAATAATTGTAGGTAGACCATTGCAACGCATATCTGTTTTTAGTAACAAAATTAGGAAGTATTTAAAGGTTCCTCAAAAAGAAAATATGTTAATGTGATTACAAAAACGTGTACCTACTTAGCAGAATACGTAAAGAAATATAGATGTAGGCAGTATATAATCACAACAGATTTCCTAAAAATACCGATTCCAACCGGCATTTCGGTAAGGCCAGAAGTAAAATTCAGTACCTACTAACTACATATAATATTAAAATCAATATAAAACAAAATAAACACTGTAAAATATACTCTTATACGTACATTATAACTCCAACAAAAGAAACAAAACACGAACCTTGCTAATAAACCATGCCAACAGAATTAATTAGAAAAACCATGAAGTGAATTGAAAACGGAAGCCATTTGTAATTTTTACTTTTTTAGAGATTTCTAAGCAGTGAGCAGTTTTGCCTAAAGTTGATAAAACATCGATTAAAACAAATAATCGATTGTTGATATCCAATACATAAACGGGGTATTTTTCTGGTTAAAAGGAAGATTTGCACGAACAACCTTTTTTAGCTCAGTAAGTGATTAAAGTGACTTCGGACACACGCGATGACCTTTTTTTATATATCGCGTTGTTTTTTTTGTTCGTAAATTTCTTACGGCCGGCTAAAAACACACCACACAATGACCTTTTTCTTTTTAGTGGTGATTCTTTTTTGCTTGTCAATTATTTCTTACGGCTAAAAACAATCGTCACTAGATAAATCGATTGTATTTTAGAAAACAAATTCCTATCAATTGTGCGAAAACCCGATGTTTTACCAATACTAATGTTGCCAGAGTTGAATCTCGAATTGCCGTGTTTAGTTTCCGAAATTGCCGTTTTTGTATGGTCTCTCTCGATTAGGCATGAGACATTGAACTGAATCATACTGGTCCAGGGGCATTACTGTTGAAACTGATTCGAGTTTTATTTTAATTCTGATATGGTTTCAGTTTTGATTCGAACTCGATCCTGCAAGCGTACACTTGAACCAAACCGAATTAGAAAATCAAGATAGAGATTTGTTATCGTGTATTTTGATGTTTATTTTCGATTTAGCAACTCGATTCATAGCTGTCAGATTGCGTCAAGAGTACGCATAATTCTATCCTAACGAAAAAAATCGATCGAAGTTAGGTCCAATTCGAGCCACAGCACGACCGTGCGCTAGGTTTGATTTCAAGAGTGCCAAATTGCACCAAATCGAATCTTATTCGATTCGATTCAGAACTAGAACGTTTCAAGAGTAAGGCGGTTGGTTTTATACCCGGTGCAAGCTTACCAGTACGCGGACCGGGTGCGGATCGAAATACCCAATACATACCTTAAAGGTAATGACGTCATCCGTACGGCCTTGCTTGCTATCCAGTATGCAAACCGGGTACAGTTCGAAATACCTACGATACCCGCAAATTGAAGACCAGGTATTGCTATTTGCACTTTTATCTCGTGAGTTTGAATGGTCTGAAGAGAGTCGCATGGTGTAGATTAAAAATCTTTTCATTCGTTGAGACAAATTTAATACAGACATGTATGAATTTAAGGTACATAATTGCGTAACTATGTTATAGCATAATAATTATTTTATCGTGAGTTTTTTGTATTCCAATGTTTGTCGTACAGTTTTCCATGATAACGTGTTCTTTATGATTATAAGGATATACATATTATACAGTGTTCGAATATATTTTAAAATTTACGATGTTTTGTGTGCGTCAACAATGTTTTGAATTTCTATATCAGTTGTGATTTTGAAGCGATTACGTTAACAAGTGACCTTCACTTTTTGTCTTGTTTACCATACCTAATAGAGTTAAGTAAAGAAACATTTCACTTCAATCACTTATCTCAACAGACATACATTTTATTAAAACGAAATCCATTATATAGGTATGCACAAAACATAGATGAAGATTACCTAGCGAGACCACCATACCTAATGAGTAGTTCATTTGGAATAAGTGAGTTGACACATCCGGCACTGTGATCTGAGTTGGTGCATTTGCGCGGCGTAGCGCAGTGTTACCATGTCCACCTTTATAATTACCAGTTTATGGTTGTAATGTGTACACAGTCAATAGATTTGAATTTTAAATGGTTATGAAGTACAAATTTCTTTAGCACCGTTGTGATTTGAAACTCGATGAAATGAAAAAGCGACAATAAAAAGAGACCTATAGGATTTAGCCTACGAGAGAATGAGATAGAACTCATGGATAACACAGAACACATGGTTTATGCAAATCCTGTTTTTCATGATTGTGATTGTCGTCGAATTGGCCTAGTGGTGTGAGATCACCAGACTTCATACGCGTTATCACACGCAGTATGCACGAGTGGTCGATAGTTCGAATCCCGTTGATTTAAAATAAATAAAAAAAGTTTTTTTTTTTTAATTTTTATATTTAATTGTTCCGTACTTTGTTTACAAATTGTTCTATTTCAAATCAATTACAGGTAACACGCAGTTATTTTAAGTTACTTTAAACTAATCTTTGAAAATCAATACCAAAGACATACTAGAGATACTAGCCCATTATCTACTTTTAATTTCTGATTATACCTATTCAATAATTATTCAAGGCCAAAGTAAATGTTTTTGTAAGTCCCTATTAGGGGTCGTAGTAAATCAAAGAAAATTGTTGTCTGGGAAATTGTCTAGTCAAATTTGTCAAGAATGTTTAATACAGAATATCGTCAATTTATCGTCGTACGGAGTGGAAGACGGAATAAGATACCTGTCGTTTGTTAATTTTATACACAGAGCTAAAAAATAAAATAAAAAGGGTCCTCAAGGCAGCGGACAATAGTACTGGTTTTTGCTATTTGCTTTGTACCAGCTTTTGTCAAATACCAACTTTTAGTGACTTCTGTACCGATATTGATAGGCCACTATCTAGTATCTACAATCCTGGTTTGATATTATAGTCTTTGGTTTGAATTTGAGTACTATTACTTACATACACAAAATATTGATATTTCTCATCTTTACTTCTAACTAAACTCTCAAGTCCTAATTTATCAGTAAAATGCTTTAATCTTGTAAAATTGTGATAGTTTTAACCCCTAAGTATATAGCACCTTGAATTGATTTCTGTATATTTATTTTCAAGAACAAGTTATGCCGGAACAAAGTAATGATTACCGTGTAGTAGTTTTTGGTGCAGGTGGTGTTGGAAAAAGTTCCCTTGTGCTGCGTTTTGTAAAAGGAACATTTAGAGAATCTTACATACCCACAATAGAAGACACATACCGACAGGTAAATCATTTATATTTTTTTATGATAACCGTATCGACATTTTACTATCTACTTCGTATTTCAATATCCGATTGTGTATAATTGCTTACCTACTTTATAGTATAGAAACAAAAATACTCCTCTAAGGTTGATTCTGTGAATAATATTTTTTTTCTGGTGAAGCAAGAACCCTAAAAATATTTAGAATAATTGATTGACAGTCCTAAAATTACTAATATAGTATTTCAAGATTCATAGTAAAATATATAGATAATACTCAACATGTAATATAATATAATACAAGAATTCAGAATAAAATAGTAATTTCCAAATTAATTAGAAATTTTGCTCAGACAATAATTTATGAAAACCTAAAAAGCATTTATTATATCTTTGATTGGATTATTTGCTTTTTAAATTTGGCAGCTTTAAAAATTATTGTGAAAATAATACAATAAACAAACAATAAATAAAATGTATAGAGAAATAATGAAAATTTATGAAATAAAGATTAAAACTCTTATATGTGCAGTGCAATCAAGTTCTTGACATATCTCTAATGTCATGTTTTAAACTATTAATACTATTGCACTGTTTTTCATTTAAACAAATATAACTAATACCATTAAGTGAGCATATAAATATGACACATATACATATGTTTCTCATAAACTCCTTTAATGATTTGAATGGATGTTGCATTTAGATAATATTTTGCTTTTCTAATTGTATATAAGTTATCAAGTTTATGTAACTTTTTTGCAATGCACCAAGCAAAGAGGCTTGTCACCCAAATGTTAAATATTTACAATAAGCTATTTAAAGCTATAAAATATTGAATTATTCAATTCAAGAATTTTTTAGAAAAAATTTCTTCATTTGCAACAAAAAAAAAAAGAATCTGAAAATAAGAAATTTTTAATTAATGTCTAATTTATTAATTGAATCATTGCAGTTCATAATTAATTTTGTGTTTACACCAGGTGATCAGTAGTAATAAAACAATATGTACACTGCAAATAACTGATACAACCGGCTCACATCAATTTCCTGCTATGCAAAGACTGTCAATAAGCAAGGTAATCTTGTTGATTTTGTACTTTATATTGTTGTAAAAAAATCTATTTTATAATATATGATGAAGACTTGAGGCTTTAGCTTGTGGCATCATTTTGAGAGTTAGATAGATAATAACAGTTCTATTGAGCATTAGCACTACAATTCTTGACAATACAATGTCAATTTTTACCAACAATTTGTAAAATCAGCAAATAATAACAAATAACATTTTATATTTTATTCTGTCTTATCCTAGGTCATATTTAGGATTTTTAAATAAAATAAATAGGAAATATGAAGGTGAGAAATAATCATGAATTGTATATTAAACATATAGGTATATTTTTTAGACATTACACTGTCAAATTGGTTTCCTTTGAGGTATACACTCATAGAAAATTTGTTGACAGTATTCTATTGCAGTAGTGCCAAGTCTGGGTGAAGCTGTAAAAGCCATCTGAGACTCCAGAGCCCTTATGACTAACAGTATAGTCAGATCGAAAAAAGTTGCATTACTGGTCTGATAATATACTTCACTTCTCATACTTATGATATTTTCTTATAATTCAAATGTGCATTGGTTTGTCATTGACTATAATTCTGTTTTAAAGTTTAAAATTTGTGGTTTATTTATTGTATATTTAGGGTCTCTGCACAATCTTTTGCATCACTATGAGTTATAAATGATACTCCATTAATGATATAATTAACCAAATTAACTATGTTTAAATTAGAACACATCAATTTTAATTATTTAGTTTTCTCAGATAATTCAAGTGATGTAAAATAAAAGTAAATTTAAATCATAATACCAATTTGATTTTATTATTTTTTATTTAATTATAATTTTTCTTTTACTTTCCTACAATTTCAGGGTCATGCATTCATTCTAGTCTATTCAGTAAGCAGTCGACAATCATTAGAAGAGCTCAAACCAATATGGCAGACTATAAAAGAAATTAAAGGGTCAGAGCTACCAAATATTCCAGTTATGTTAGCTGGCAACAAATGTGATGAGAGTCCCGAAATCCGAGAGGTCTCTGCAACTGAAGGACAGACTCAGGCCCAAGCTTGGGGTGTCTCATTCATGGAAACATCTGCTAAAACAAATCACAATGTCACACAACTCTTTCAGGTATGTATTGTACACTATTATGTCTTGTTAGAAAATGTTTTTTTTTTTGTTGTTGCCTATTCTTTATAATATTATTAAAGCGGTGACTAAATATTATAGATCAAGAATGTTAAGGTTGGAGACAGTAATTCATAAAAATGACTAAGAATCTGTTCTCATACCTCAATATACAAGTTATTCAAGCAAAGTAAAGAATTAAAGATATTATATACAATAGAAAAAAAAGTATGCATTTATAGTTGAGAAGCATAAAAAATGACAATTGTTTAGATAAAAGATTGTCAAAGATAATGTTGATACATTTTTGGAGAGGATTGAGGAACTCCAGAGGTTGTATCTTGGATCTCACATTTCAGTCATTTTCAAGTGATGAAGTGAATTTTAAAGAAAGATGTCATTCTAATAATCTAACGTAATTAATTTAAATTTTATAGTTTTCATATTTAAAAAAAATCTGTAAGTAATCAATAAAAATAATTGGAAAAAATATGAATTTTATATGTAAACTGATATTCTTGGGCTATAAACCCTCAAAAGTTTGATTTGCTACTACTGAGCATAAATATTACCGAGTTATAGGACCTTTTTAAAGGATTTGAGTTTATGTTATTTGTGTAGGAAAACGTTCACCATAAAATTTTAAACTTGAATTTATGGGTGGGTCCATGTATGTTTCTTTCTTTGTTACAGGAGTTATTAAACATGGAAAAGAATCGAAATGTATCACTTCAAGTTGATGGGAAAGGTAAGAAAAAGAAGGATAAAATAGTTAAAGATGGAGGGGAAGCATCTGCTAGTGGAAGAGAGAAATGTCTCGTTATGTAAATATCTGACATTGATTTTAAACCTAAACCCACCATATAAAAATAATTCTAAGTCATTTTGATCCTAGTCATTAAACCATGACCCAGTTATATTAAGCACAGATTTAGATTAAGTATCAAATCGCATTTAAAAGCAAATGTAGTTATAGAATATTATATGCCTTTTAAATTCCAATGATATATGTATATAGAGCTTAAAAATTATCAGATACATATTTTGCTAAATAGTAAGTTATTCATAATTTAACAATGACTGATGTAACGTTAAAAAGATGAAAAATATTCCACGACAATATTGTTATTGTGAAAATACAACGAAATAAGTCTTTAGGACTTAATGTTACTCAATTGTATGTCCTGATATACAAGCAATATTATAATAATTCATTATTGTGTTGCAATCAATAAATTAACGTTTTTTTTTTTGTTAATAATTTAATATTTTGGCTTATGTGCAACAAAATTAATTAATGTAATGGAATAATATTTAATTCTGACCAAGTTGAATAAATGTGCCTACTTACACATTCCGGAAATGTGTCACAATCATGTAGACAAATGTCATAGCGGAAATAATAATAGTGCCAAACTATACAGCTATGTATGATAATGGGCAATTCATTTTGCCAAAATTTGAATTACTGAATTCAACATATTTTTAGTGATTGACATATAAAAACAGTTTAGAAATTGTGTATTTATGTTATTTATTTGGTATAGACGATTGAAGTAGACAACATTTGAAAAGTTGTTCTAAACACTTTATATATTGAAAATAATTCCCTTGAATTAATATTTATTCATTATTACATACGCGGTATTGTGTTTATGTGATCACGCGTGACTTCATCAGTCAACAAATAAAACTAGGGTTAAAGGTATTATGTGCAATCTGTGTTTCTCCACAGGTCTCATGCCCTTTGCATGAAGTAATTGATGCACTTTCTGTAATTTGCTTAATAAATATTTATATAATTATCAGCCGACATTAAATACTTATTACTGGTTTATTTGCAGCATAATCTTTCTTACACACTATACCGTATGTGTATATACTACTACTACTGTATATACTATACAGTATAGCATGACACCTGCAAGCCCGGCTGCTTACCCGGCGTGTTATACAGGTGAAAGAATCAATTCAGTCCAGACATACCTGTGATATTGTTGTGTTGTTACATTCAACTGAATTGTGCCGCTGGTATAGTGTGTAGGATGAGTAATAGTAGTACATAAAAATTCTAAAAATAAAATGTGTTCGATACGATGTTTCTGAGATGTGATCACATGAATCTTACATCAGGTAGTTAATACAGCGCTACGCAAAGTTATTCATGTTGACTTGAATGACTCACATTATATGGGAATACGTAATTTATGAGTTTCCCATTAAAACCGCTAAGCGGAGGCCAAAGCCTTTTTCTGTTTATTTTATTTATAGCAAATAATTTCAAAAACGATAAATAAAGCTGTTTATTATAATATAACGTTGCAAAATTTATTTTGTATTTACCAATGAACTGAATTGTCTAATATTGGATTGGATAGTATTTAAGGTGGGTCACTCTTGTCTCATTTACGAATACCATTATTATTTTGGTATTGATCTTACCTAATTCGCAATCTTTTACTTTTTAGTTTTACGTGAAATTACCAAATTACATTACACGTAAGAAGCTATCTTTGGTGTAACAAATAGAAAACTCTAAAATTGTTATTTCATGTTTCAACAACATGACAAAGTTATCTATTATTATTGACAGATAATAATGTGTGTTATTTTACAGCCTGCTTTTTTTAAATAGTGTTACTAGTTAGTTTGTTTAAAATAATATTTATTTAAACGCCGTTTAATTATTTTTAGACAATTAAAAAAAAGTTATTAAAATGAGTTTAGGTATCTATGTTGTTATCATTGATGGCTAACTTCGTCATGGAGCACTTCCGTGTATTAAACTCGCAAAAAGAAGTATAATTTAAAAAAGGAACAAATATCACTGGTCAGGTGGATTAAACTCGCAAAAAAAAGTATAATTTAAAAAAGGAACAAATATCACTGGTCAGGTGGATTAAACTCGCAAAAAAAGTATAATTTAAAAAAGGAACAAATATCACTGGTCAGATGGAAGTAATTACCTTAAATTAAATTTATTATCTAGATCTTTTATGATCTAATATCATTATATTTTAATTTAGAAATATATTATTCTAAAAGCATTTTTCCACTTTGTTTGATATCATTCACTTACATATCGAGTTAGATTTGACTAGCGTAACTTATTTGTCTAGTCGATTTTTTACCATTGCCATGTTATCAACTCATGTGATTGTAAATAACGCAATTCTGAAATTTTGTTTCTATATATAAGAGTGTTTAAAGTTGAGAGATATTTTAATAATATTTGTTCTCGCCCAGGGGAAATGTATTAAAAATTTTGCTTCGTGATACCTAGTTAAGGGTTGTCATACTGGGACTAGAGCAAATATTATAAATAACACTGAGTGAATAACAACTTGATATGCACGACCTGTTGCCTATTTATGTTTGCACTGTTTAATATGGATACGTGTTTGCTTATTGGCAGAATCAAATAAAATATTGTATGTAGTGAGATAAAATTGTTAAACCACTGAATTGTTATATCTGGACCAAAGTTGTTTCGTGTTGAGTAAGTTTACCGTAGTTCTAATTTTATTATTTATTTCAAACGTGTTATCTTATAGTAGTTATAAACTAAATCTATTTAAATAAATTTCAGTCTTATCTCTCTCTGTACCTACTTATTTAGCTGTACTCATATTAAGTATCGTGAGAAGCTTAATTATGCATCTAATTATCTTGTTTTTTTATTAAATCTTTACATACAATATTTAAATATATTAAGATAATTGTAAGTGTAAAATATATTTTGTTGCTACTTATTGTAACAATTTTTCAGAAGCGTAAATATTTTTATCTTTATCAAATACTTTGTAGGTCTTTTGGCATATTCCGATTACACAGCAAATAAAATCATTTAAGTCTGCTATCTGTGCATTAAATCAAATTTATAATAAAAAAGTTTTATAGGACCTATAAAAACAGTCCCGGATCTACGATTATTCCGAACAGAGGCAAAAAACTGACATTGGCGCTTCTCTTCACGCTACATCACACATAATACGCCATAAATGTTAGGCGCGTTTGTGAAACAAGATGTTTTCTGTCAAAACTTTTATGGGTAGTGATAGGTGTTGTGGCGTTATCGCCACAACCTTACAGGATATTTGGTTTGTATGAATCCTATTATTATGAATAAAATACAACTTGATTCATATATGTATTGCATATACTCTCTATATATTGTAACTCTTTTTATTTTATACATTCTAATTGTTGACAGATGATGTATCTTTTTACCAAAGACAAATTACCAGCCCGTCTATTACATAAATAGATCTTGGCTCTAGACAAGCTATTTGCTGCGGTTAGCCGCCACACGTTAATTTATCGCCCCCTAAATTACCGTCCGAGGTTTCGACCTTCCCCTTAGATCCGGAGCTGTCCATAAATAAGTTCAAGCTCCCAGGAGCATTTATGAACTCAGCACTTCAGTTGACTTAAAAAACAATCCGTGGCACAGATAGTGGCATATTCTTGTTAATATTTTAATATCTTCATAATAATTAGTGATTCTATTAAACTTTGTAACGTAAGGTTATATAAATTAAGGGCGCCATGCTTTTTACTAATACAACGAGGAATAACTGACTGTTTTCATTGTATCACTGTATTTGACACAACTCCAAATGGTGCCCATTATAGAAATTTAGTCACGGCAATAAAATGTGCAGTCGCTCTTTAATATAATGCAAATTAGGAAAGAACAAAACGATTAACTTTTTGAATTTAGAAACATTACATAGTCTCTAATCTATCCTAATATATTAAAGTGTTTTTTTTGTTTGTTTAAACTCTCTAATCTCTAGTAGTACCTGTCGGATTCGAAAAACTCTTTTTGTATATGATAGCCAGATTTATGAGGAATAGATGTGAATCTAAATATCTCAGCTAACCTTAAATATTGATTTTTGTTAAGTAAGTCTGATGAAATAGCGCACCCTAGCTGGTTTATCCGCGTGCGCTGGCGTAATGGTTAGTCATAGGTAAATACAATGTTCTACAAAAATATTGCTCCTAAGTTCCTAGCTCCTATCTAAAAAAATGTCCTCGATACCGTGTATCTATAACTTATACATAAACCGCAATAAGGTATTTTGTGTCAAAGTTTTTTGAAAATTTAAATGTGATTAGTAAAATTTGAATGTGAACATTATTATTGGGCATGGCATATTAATCCTTACGTACAAAAATTACTTCATCATCAAGACATTTTTATAAAGATAAACTTTGCCCTTTATAGCATGTTATTTGGAGGTAGTTTGGGAGATTAATGTAAAATGAAAATAATTCAACCCTGGGCTGGGGTCTATGACTATAGATATAGAGGCGCGAACGAGCCGTGTGAGTAGTGACGCATAACCCTGGCCGCCCGATAAAAATGTCTGTACTGAAGGATTATATATCATCAGTGATTTCTTTTAAATTATACGCGGGTGAAACCGCGGGGTACTGCTACTAAATCAATAAAATACTTTCCTGCAGCCGGTCTCATTAGGCATAATAATTATTGAAATACATTTATATATATTCTAAATTTTTTAAATATTTCCTATATTGCAATATTAAGAGTTGACTGTAGGTACCTAGTATTAAGTAATAGACGTTTCGAACTTTTAGCAGTATAATTATAAGTATTTAACTAAATAATCTGAATATAAGGAAAAGAAACATGAATAAAATGTGACTTACATTATTATATAGATTTTAATGGTAGTTACATTAGCATAATATTCAAAGCATATGTATTGTATGCCCTTAAGTAACTTTAAGGCATATCTGTACTTGATTATGGGTATCGAAAATAGTGTACAATAGATACAACAGATAGATTTTTGGTATTTTGTCTAATTTACGCTGATTCAAGCTTATAAAGAAGTAAATATTCAATTGACTTTTTTTTAAACATCTTCCAGAAGAAGTTTTAAAATTACCTAAAAGCACCATTTGAATAATAATGTTAAACTTTTTATAATATCTAAAGCATTGCGTATAACATACTTTGTATAATTAAATTATTCCCGTTGGATACTTAAGTTCGGTATTTTCGTAAGTTAATTAAAATAAATTTCTTAACTCATTTTTGGTGAGTGTGGCAAACGGACATACTAACGTGTTTGCTCTGGCAAATTGTTAAAAGTAAAATAATTGTTATAATATTTACATACCGTTTTGATGAATGTTTAAATTTACAGAGGTTGCGAAAATTTGTTACTTGGCTTATACCATAATAGTGACCTTTTTGTATTGTATCTTCAATTTAAAATCGTAATTTTCTTTTTTTTTTCTCATACATTTTTTTACTGAATTATACATCGTTTAAGGGGCTGAATATTTTCTAATTATTTCATTATTAATGTTGATGTACCTCACCCAAGTCCATCACGGAAATAAAATATAACACAATATGCTAAAATATTATTTATTTACCACATACAAACATTATTTATACATAAAATCTTAACTCATAATTAGTTGTTAATATCACAGTAACATTATATTGATTTTAAAACTCCATTTTCGATATATAAAAAAAATAAAATGATCTGGTTGACAAATATGATATAGGCTTACGTGGAAAAAACTCATGTTAAATAGACTTGAAAAAAATAATTGGATCCATATTTATTGTAATTCAACTTCGACCCCTATGTTACAAATATAAAATACATATTTATTTCATTTCCTGTAAATAAATTAATATTTCGGTGACAATATGGCCATCTAAACGCATAATTATAGAATGCAAAGAGGTATTATGCATACTCGTACTTATTATATACTATCTAGCTGCCCGCAGCTTTGCTCGAGTAGATAATAAAATAACACCTGACGCAATTTACTCATGTTTATTACAAAAAAATCCAAAATGTATGACAATTGAAACCATGATTTTACTGAGCCATAACTCCTATAATAAAGTATCTAAACATGAGTCATCAATTTTACTTCGAATTTATTAATCAATAAACAAGTTTCCCTAATTAGTTTATTTTTATTTTTAAAAGCAAGATTATCTAAAATCAAAGAATGAATAAACGATTTTTAAAATTCTGTTTAGCATATGTACTTAAAAAAATATAAATACTTAAAGCTTGACAATATATTAGGTATAAAGTTCTATGAAACTTGAAAATTTAAGATGGTTAATTTGTCTAGATAGGTAGTTATAAAGATAAGCAGAACATATGGAACGGACTTGATGTATGTACTAATGAAGAAAAGGTGCTGATTATATAGCGTCTCCTCCTCCGCGGTGTTTTTTAACAGTACGTTTTTGTGACACATTGTACTCTAAAGCAGAGAAATTTGTATCCTCAAATGAAGAATTTGTGTTAGGTAATCGACCAGTACTTGCTGACCTTTTTAGTCTCGGAATACAAGATGGTACATTATCTATTCTTTGAATGCTTCTCCTTTCAGAGGCGTTATCGAGAGCTCGACTGCAAACATCTAATATTTTATTTAAAGTAGCTCCTCCTATCCTGTCTATATTATCTACGTTTGATGTTTCTACTAAGTTGTTTTGTGGAAATATTGTTCTGTTGCGTTGCTTTACACCAATATTTAATAAACCAAGTAAGCTTAAATTGAATGGTATGTTCAAGATGTAATTAAATAATACCATCATAAAGAAAAATATTAACAAAAAATGAATAGAAACAATTAGAATTCCATACACTAGTTTATCCAATGGGAACCACAGTCCATCTGAAAATAAAAATCATATTTTATGTTTTTTGCATTTACGACAATATTACTTTCGCAGATTTGAGAAAAAGACAAAGTTCGATATAATTATGCAAAAGTCGCCAACAAATTGATTAATTTCAATTTTCAAAGAAAACGTCATTCATTGTCAGCTCCTCGTCTTTTAACATATTTTTCTATTATCTCAAAACGCGTCATTATGATAATAGGACCACATGTGATGTCATCGTTCAACAAATAAAACTAGAGGTAAAATAAAATTAGAGGTATTAGGTATGTGTAAAGTTGGTATTACTAGAGATTCAGTTATGAAATTTCTTCAGTAAATATATAATTTTAAAGCAACTATTTCCACGCTTAGTAATAATATTAATACTCAATTGTGTATATTTTGGTCACGTTTTCTGATTGGCGTTTCACATCGCTTGACTCAGACAAATAATCTTAATTTTCCCAAGGAAAATTAAATAAAATATATAATTTTGTATATATTTAAGCTGTTTATCAACATAACAATACGATTAAATAATTAACTTTAATTTTAAAACATATTGTCAACTAGCTAACTGAGAGCCCCAGTAAAAAATGAAAATACAAGATGGCGGCCAACAATTTGAAATGCATAGATAGGAACCAGTAGTTAAAACGAAAATCATAGAGAGAACTAAGAAATTATATTCATTGGTAATAAAAAGAAAGATTTCCGTGATATGTGTAGTCAGTGTGATCCGGATGAAAATTGGTATGTAAAGGTCATGGGTCCTTGATTTCAAATATAAAAGATAACAGATGGATCTACAATTACACTTCTGGAGTAATCTATTCAATAATAAAATAGTTGAACCCTGGCCACCTTACATGCATACTGACTTACTGAGGCATGTATTTCTACAGTATTGTTACCAGATTACATAGCTAAATGCCCCACAGTTGTTCCGAATTCTCTGTCTGCCTCCATTCCTTAATTTTTTTACTGGTTGGGCTTCTGGAGCAGGTTTATCCTCGTTTGCACTACAGTAGGGCCAGCCCACGCTGGTTATCAGGAAATTGAATAGGTTTTGTATGCATGTACAATGGGGATTAAAATATATCTAGCTTAAATAGGCCATAAAGGGCTAATAAATAGGCTTTTGTATACTTTTTTTTTTATACTAGCTCGGCACATTGACTGTACTGTAGTACCTGATGGTAAGCACACTACAATCCAAACAACGACGACCACCAAGAGATCGAAATCCATCGGCGGTCGCCGCTGTCATGCCGGCCTAAAATACAAATTTTGCACATTGATAAAAAATGTACTTACCAGTAATACCTTGAATTATTGTTTTTACAGTTTCACTAACAGTTATAATAGGTTCTGTTATTAATGTAGTCAACATTCTTATGCCAATCTTCATAGGATTCATGTGGTTTAAAAAAATTAATAAATTTGGTGTTGGTACATCACAGCTTGATTTCCAGAAGTACCATTTACAAGTCTGTACAGCTGTCAAAAATGTTTGAAGTTCTTGTTGTTCAACCTCCTGAAATAATACATATTACTAGCTGTGCTCGCGGCTTCGCTCGTGTGGACAACAGAAGAACGCGTAGTGCTTATAAGAATCGTAGTTTTTTAAAACTTTAATAACTTTTAATGAATTAAGAAATCGTGATTAAAAAAAAATATGGATCAAGTATCTAACGAGTATATAAAAAAATATCAAAATCTATTTAGATCGATCTAAAAAGTTAGTTTTTACGTGAAGCGCGCACAACGGCAAGTTTTTATTTATATAGATAACAAAGATATACTCAATACACTCAATATACTCAAAATAATAATATACTCAAAAACTACCAAATGGATTTTCATACGGTTTTCAACAATGGACCGAGTGATTCATGAGGAAGGTCGAGGTGTATAATTCGTTTTGTTTGAATTGGCTGAAATATGACGATGATTTAGTGGCGTGCGTTGCGTAAACAAATACAGTTTAATGTATTACTCTGCTATCCGTACGAAGTTTGCCAGGTTGCTAGTTATTAAAAGCTTGACTGCCATGAATGGTATTAATACCCATTTTATAGTAGGGGAGCCCACGATGCTAAATGGTGATTTATTCGAGCGTCGTGGAAACCTATTGGATTTTGAAGTTTAGATTTTTTTTTCGAACTGACTATACTGTTGTCCGGGAGGCCTTGATAGTTTTACCGGGCTTGTGGGCGAGCGCTTAAGGCACTCAGCCGAGAAATAAGGGCAACATGCGCAAGGGTGCTAAAGTGGCCGACCTCGGCTTGGGCTGTTGCCGTATATTCAAACATCGCGAACTAGCTAAATCCTATCATTGAAGTTTAGATGGTAGAAAGAAAAGAAGGTTATATGATGTGTATCCTTCGGACTAAGACTTTCGGACGTGACGAAAGCTTAAGACAGCAAATTCGACGAAAAAGGCTAGGTATTTGTGGCTAGATTTCCCGTTACTTTTATGACAGAGTAGTATTATAATGTCATAATTGCTGTGATAATCTGTGGTGGCGTAGTGGCGAAAAAAGTGTGCTGACGGTGCGAGAGAGAGAAAGGGAAAGAGAGGCGCAGAATAGGGAAACATGTTTCACTGTCACTGCAGCTGCACGCTTTGAACTTTATTGAGGATTTTGTTACTTCGGCTTATGGAAATCGGCAAATCATATTTTGTCCCTTAAAATTATTTCCATAAAAAAATATCCACCGCGCTTGAGAATGTCGAGCCGATGTTTTTTTTTTGTGACACTCCCACTCCCTTACGACACGCTCAAATAAGCAGATTATGGAAATGCTCAATTTTTCAGAATGTAATTAACCCACTATACCTTCAATCTGATGTGCTCAAGTATATCTAAGTACCAACTTTTTTTTACTATATTGATCGGCTGCCCTAGGTGCGAGACCCTATATATAGAGGGCTTATAAATGGTGGATGGTGGGTAAATAATGTATATTGGCCATACCATAATAAAATAATACTGTAGTACAGAATTCAAAATAATGTAAAGTAATTTACATTCATTGCTATACTACAGTGCCTTTATCATAGGCTGTTTGAGACAAGGTTGACTTGTTCTCGTCATAGACTATTTGTGAAGAACATGCTAGAGAGATTATTATGAATATTCATTTAATATATTTTTTTTTAGACACATAGCTAAAGTTAATTTTATGAGAAGCCCCTTTTGCTTATTCTCTTTACTTATTTACAGTTAATAAGTATTTCTTACCTTATAAGAGACAAATGCTTCATACAAATATAACAGTATAAAGACTACTATTTTGAGATGTGAAGTGTGATTCCATAACCACACCATAGAGGCTATTACACTTAAAATAACTAATGTCCATGTAATATGCATCTGAAATGAAATAAGCCTTTTTATAATTAATACAAGAAATTATACACATAATTAAAATAATATAAACTAAATGTTATGTAAATATAGTAATTCTCTATTAATCCATGTTTTAAACTTAGTAAGACCAATAAAAGGTTTTAGGTAATGGATTTTAGGTTCTATAATAAGATCCCTAAGCACATTACAAATTTGCCAGACAATAAGATCAAGGATCAGGTTTTACTGTCAAAAGGTGATTATAAAGTAGATAATTATGTGAATGATAGTGATATCTCGAAATAACTCTGTCTCTGTACATTCACATATTGAAATAATATTATTATCAACAGTAAAATTGTATGTACATATAAAAAAAAGGACAAAAATGATAAACCTGATCAAGTTTTTTGCTGGATCTTCTCGATAAATGGGACATTTTCCAAATCTGTAGCAGTATTTTTATGTTCATAAGTGCCTTCTGAGGGCCTAAATTGAATAAACAATGTTTTGAATTTTAATGAGTTACTTATTTGTTACCATAAATATATATTACCACAGAAGTAAAAACTTCATTACCAAACAATTAAAGGACAAGGAGATAAATAACTATTAAAGTAAAAATTAGAATTGATTGGAGTAATATCAAGAGGAAAGAGGGAGCTGTAGATTGAATCATGTTGAAGATGAGTAAAAACTGATGTTACAGCTACAATAAGTAACTTACCTTATAGTTAACAAAAAAGGCTTTCACATAATCAGACCATGTCAGCATAATATTATCCACAATGCTGGGTTTATTAATGGCTTTTTCGATATATCCTAAGGTTCGTCTGAACATATCTTCTGTAAAGGATGTGTCGGATTTTAAATATCCCTCTAAAGTATCCCACTGTTCAGGGTAAAATTTCATTTGTATAGAGATATCAATACTACCATCTTCATATCTCTAAAAATGTAACAAAATATTTAACATTTTATAAACAAGAAATAGGTATAGGTCTTGTCAAATGGATAAAACCATTGCAATGGATTCAGGATCCCCTGGTTCAACCTCGAGATATTTCAATAAATTATTTGGAATTCAATCTACATATATATAAATGGATGATGGTATATTTGAGTCAAGCACACTCTAATACTGATTGATAGTTTTTTTTTTTTATGGAGAAGGTAGTTAGGCTATACTTGTACACAATAGGTGGTGCTGTAGTCGAATTACTGACTAGTGGAAAGGGCATAATAACGTCTGTCAGGTCAACTTGTAAAATGTACTTGTTATTGTTGTTGTGGTAGAACCTTTATTTCTCCCAGAATTTCACCTTTTTTCCTTAATTTTTTTTAATATGGAGTTTTTACACTATGAATAGTGATTTAGATGAAAAAAAAATTTACTAATATATCAAAGTCTCTAACAAAAAAACAATACAGAAAATAACGCACCCTCTTTTGTCCACCTTTCATTAACATAGCTAAAGTTCTTCTAAATGACAATTCGCCAATGCCGACGTTGCTCCTGTCCGATACTTTTGTACGTTTCAATGGTATTTTTATATCAGGTGGAAGATCAGGTACATTGTTCATATTATTTTCAATATTATTAAAATTCCATGGATCTGGCCCCAATTGCGAACTACATTTTTCAAAACAAACGACAAAGAGCAACAAGTATAATATTTCATAATTCATTTTTGAGATTTAAAGAATTCTCGTCGCAAAAGTTCTATAATAAGTATTGTCTTTTTGGTAGGCTGAAAGTGAAAATACGCCGAAAAAAGTCAACAATAAGAGTAAAATAAAAAATAATGACATATGTATGGTTGTCATTTTATCAATATTGTCATTTTTTTTTCAGTTCTTCCCTTTTTGTCGTTAAGGTAAAGGCAAAGATATCTAAACCATGCAGCCAAGTTAAACGTATATAATTATTTCATATTCTATTATTTATGTTTCTATACTAGATCATGTATGTAATACGTAGAAATATGGTTTATAGTTAAATATTTGTGCAACTGCCACACCTCAAAGTGCACCAATACATTTGGAAGAAGTGAGTTGACAAATTAGACTTAGAGATATTAGAGTAGATCATATTCCAAACTGAAACAGTTTACTTTTGTGTCAACCCCAGTATGTGAAATAGGTACGTAGTATTTATTAACAGCTTTTTCAGTTTACAGATAAGAGTTGCAAATTAAATTGAAATTATTTTGAAATTAAATGAAGAAGTGCAGACGTAGGTATTAAATATAACTTTTTAATATCATTTTCTGAAATACTCATTTAAAAATATCATTTTTTTAAATAAACGTACACGTATGTCAATTTGTTATATTTTCGGTTTGAAAAATAAAATGGGGTGAAAGTGTAAAAATATATCTTTTGGGGAAAATGAGCTCTGTGAGACAAGCGTGACAACACTGTCAACTGACAAGTGACAAATAATATTTTTGAATTAATTTCTGTGCTATTTATTAATAAATAAAGAAACAATGTCATCTATTGATTTTGATCCTTCTATTAAACTTTGTTTGAAGTATTTGCATTCGAGTGCATCTGATTCGACGGAACAATTACGGTTGACCATTGATGATATTATACGCCAGACTTACGGAAACGCAAAAACACTCGGAAATGTATTGCCCAAAAAATATCTTAATGAAGAAAAAATGGAATCTAGGAAGCTTAAAATCGAAAAGGCATCTAGTTCTAAAGTTGTTCCGATTCCACAACAAAGCCCCCAACAAATACAAATTCCAGAGAGAGAGAACGATGATGGTACCGTTATGGATGGCGAGTTAGCCTTTGATTTACTAGAGGAAGACTTGACTTGTGCTGTATGTAGGCAAATAGCTGTACAGGCCGGAAATCGCCTGGTAGAATGTGATGGTTGTAGAGCATTGTATCACCAGGTAAAGATTTATGATTCCATTATGGTAATTGTTTTTCAATGTTGGGCTTGGAATCATTTAGCATAAATTGGGGTTTGAAAGTGGTTCACGTTGATAGAGATTGTGACTCAATTACAATGGTACCTTTCACGTAACTAGTTAATTTAATGTTTTAGAGAAAATGTCTAATAATCAGGGATGTAACAATACCAGTACGATATTTCGGCTGATATAATCTGCGATTATTTATCAACCGATATCTAACAATATGAAAAGAGTGCGAAGCGGCAATGTTGCTCTTTAATTACAGGCAAGAGAGCCGCATGTAAGGCTAGCAGCCACATTGATCTTGACTAAGTGTTGTATTGTTTCGTGCCTTCTTATTTTTAACTTTGATATGACATGCTTTTTTTAATACTTTTTTTGAAATTAATTATTAAATACCTACTTAACATTAAAAATATTATTGCCAGTTTTTTGCATAATAGAGACAAAATCACCCAAAAACTACTTTCCACCAGCTGGGTAAAAATGTGTAGGAGGTTATATACTTCATTATTTATTTTATTTATTACTAAACTTTCACTATCGGTATCAATATCACCAATTGTTCACTACAATAATCAGTATTGTATTGGCAAAATTAAGTATTGTTACATCCCTATTAAAAATAATTATAATACCCTTAAAAAATCTTAGTTGCCAAAACAAAAACTGAGAAATGGTAAGCAATATTCTGATTTTGTCTTCTTATTCAGTCATCCAGCTAGCATTTATGTCTACCATGTCAAATCAAAAATCATGAAACAAAATACATACTCCTACACGAACTGAACTTAGTTCTTACAGTATTGCCTAGAATTTGCCAAAATAATAAACTTGTAAATATGTTGATGGTACTAATAAAAAATATATATATTGAAAAATAAATTTATGTTAAATTTCACTAATACACTAACAAAAGGGACAACATAATTTTACTCAAAGTTTAGTAATTGAATAGTAAGGAGGTAGTGAAGAATTTGATTAGTAATTATTGTTATTCTAAGTTCAATTTTATTCAAATTATAATATTTGAAACCTCTATAATTGTGGGCCAGTGGAATATGTTTTCATGGGAATGGTATCAGAATATCTTCTGTCGAAGGCACCCTCTGCCTTTTCCCTTACCATATCATATAATTCTAAATTTTAACCATTTTTTATAGAGTATTAATGAAATATTTAACAAGATAAACATATTTTATATTACAATGTTTAATCAGAGTCATTAAAAAGGGCACTGTTAATCATAAATAGACTAAAGTCACTGTTTTAATTTACATTTTACTAATATTTATGTATAAAACTTAAAGACATCACATAACGTTTAACATGTAATGTTTAACGCTTGGAAGTTGCATAAGAAGTTTCACTTCAATAATTATTTTTCCAGGATTGTCATAAACCTGTTATAAGTGACAATGACATAAGCGCAGGATGGCTGTGTGCAACATGCTTAACTTCACAAGGATTTGCTGTTGGTTATTCAAGCAAAACATCGTCAGGGTCTAAGTCACCTCTACATGTGTCTGGATCAACAACTCCTGTGAAGATCTCATCAAGCAGTTCAGCGTCGTCTTCACCATCAAAAGTTGTGACTCCCAACATAAACATAGTAGCTGCAGATAAGAGGTTACAAATAATGAAAAAGAAAGCTGCAAAACAACATGAAAAGAAGAAAAGTTCAAAATAAAATTTATTATGATTGAATTTGTCTAAAAATGTGATGACAGATTATTCTTATTTTATGTGATGTAAAGATGATTTTATAATGGATATGTTTATCAATAAGACAAACTTAAATTGTTGCCAGGAACATTGACTGACATGTAATATATGTATTAACATAAAATTACACAAAGTATTTATTTGTTTTTATTTTAGTAATTTTCACATTATCTATATCTTCTATATCTATACATATTATAAAACTCAATGTCTCTGTCTGTCTATCCGTTTATATTCTTTTCTAGTGAAAACCACTTGTCCGATTTAGGTGCATGTTTTTTATTTCAATTCATAGATATGTTATCTGGCCAGGTTATAAGATATATTTTGTTAATTAAGTAACATACAAAATTAGCAGTGACGATAATGATGAATCAATTCGGAAAAAAATGCTATTGGGACTATTAAATGGCTTACGCTGAGTAAACCATAGGAGATATATCAATTTAATAATCCACATAATTGTTGATCTTAAAAAGACCCACAAAAAGGTCTGCGATAGCATATGTCTACCTTCTAACGATTACCCACAATAACAAAAAAATTAAGGCAGCACAATTCACGCTAGCGCTCGACCGACCGCGTTCTGTAGTCAACGCGAGCGGAGCCGCGGGCACAGCTAGTATCTATATAAATAATAAAACTTAAATGTCTGTTTGTACCTAATGTCAAAATAACAGCTTTTTACTAAATAGTCTAGTCAACAAGTTCAAAATGGGTTAGTTCGAGATAAAGCTCCTAAGAATATGAGTGATAACTAATTCGATTAGGAATTACATTTAGAAAAATTTATCTCGAGGATATATTAGCTCACAAACAATTGCTATTGTTATTAACAAAACAATATTAAAAAAAAAAATAGATTTTCGCTAATAACTCAGAAACTATTGACTCCCGACTCACGGAACTCTGTCTTCATTATTTTATAATTTTATTTAACGCCGAAAATCGGAGCTACGCGTGGCCTTTACGACATTGAACTCACTACCGCTGAAGACTAACACATAAAATATATTTTTTTACTGTCTTAAATATTCATTAAAAAATGTTACTTAATTAACAATTGATTAAAAAGTTTCAACTAAAAAATATTAGTATATTTATTTAGTACCTATTCACTATTGTACTGAACAGTCGATTCTACAATTAAAAAATTAAGATAATAATCAAACTCGAACACTATTTCAACAATTTACAATAAATACACATATAAGCTTTTTACTAAATCCATTCAATTTTACTTGTAAAGACACAGCACTAATGTTGCACAATACGTACCTGTATAGCTACAGATATATTGCTATTACGCATGTAGATGACGCGAACTCGCAAGATTTCAATCCAAAAACAAGATTTCTCCCATCCAAAAAGCGTCTAACGCGCACAGCACACGGTCAGGTATAGGGGAAAATGGGGTAATGGGAGTCACTTAAGCAAAAATCGATATAAATCTGAAGTTACTTGTTTCGGGTTAATTAAAAAAACATATTTTATTACTATAACTAATAATTTATCAATTTAAAGCAGTTTTATAAATTTTTGGATAGTAATATACTTATATTTACACTTTATAAAAATAACGATTTTGATGACCATTGCCCTGACATGCGGGTAATGGTAGTCATCATATTAGACAATGAGAGTCAACACATCTTCAGCACTTGTCGTACGCATAACCTTTTGCTGAATCCATCGGAAGCAGTTAGCGTGTGCCCATAAACCACACGAAGTGTACCAGCGCGTTACCATAACTCATTCTTGCAACTAAACTCATCACAAATCAAGGACCTACTTTGGATCGTCATTTTGATCGACATCACATATATTACAGAAACTTGTATCTGACTCTCAGGAGGAGTGTTTATCTTAAAGAACAGGTCCCTTGGCCTTGCCTAAAGGTTTTTGCTTTGCTGCGGTTTTTTCTATTCCGTGGGGGTCAACTGACTCCCATTACCCCAAAATAGAAATGAAATTAAAAAAATCTAAACGAAAATAAATCGTTAAATATTTCATTAAAAATGTCTCACAAAAAGATTATTTAGTAATTTACTAAAATAAAAAGAAAAGTTATAATTAAAAAAATATTTAAATAAATATCTCATCTCTTATGTTATACACAGGAAAAATTATAATGAAATCGCGGCGGACAATAATATACCTTTTTTGTCCAAACGTCACGTTACAATTAAAACGGTGATTAGATCTGGGTACCGGGTGTAGTATGTCCGATCATTTCGCTCGATATTCACTTGTCAACGTCTTTTAGTTTTCTTATTATTGTACTGACTACCATTGCCCGCTGACCCCCATTACCCGTTTCTTCCCTATATGATGAGTTATACGTGTATACGTATATATGTATTCGCGTACACAGGCCGCCCAAGCCCGGTGAAGCTGTAAAAGCCACAAAGGCTCCAGGGCTCCTAAGGCTAACAATATAGTCAGTATGAAAAAAAAAAACAGGACACTGCTGCCCCTACCAAAAAGTCCTCAACGCGACTAAAGAAGTTTTCACTTCGAAAAATATACATATATGAAAATATTTAATTGAGTTCGCTTTTCTAACTACGTACGTACCATCCTAATTTGAAAATGTAGGTAATTTATAAATAATGTATAAATATAATTTGCAAGTGCATACTGGTGTGTTAGCCAGAGCGAGAGAGTAAATGTCGGTGTGTATGTATATTGCACACTGTTTAAATAAATTAGAAAATGTCTTTTAAAATGAAGTTTCACTTCTTTCGTGTGTGAATCCACACACACCTTTTTTTATTTGAGAATTTTGGTTTTTAATTTTAAAAAATATCTGAGGGTAGAAGGTCTGGAGAGTATGGTGGATGTCGGAGACATTCCAACCGCAGTTCCTCTAATTTAGCCACCCTATGTCGTGAAGTATTTGGTCTAGCGTTGTCCTGAAGCAGCAGTGGGCTAGAGAGATTGATCAGTCTCGATTGTTTAACGACTAGCTTTTCCATCATGGTTGACCTTTTCTGAGTCAACTTTCGCTTGGGACAGGATTTGACCGGTTCTCCTGGGTTCACAACCACTGTGAAGAGCGTTTCCAATTGTGGTAAAGGATCCATTTTTCGTCACAAGTAAAAATACGATTCAAAATTCCCTCGTTATTGTAACCGTTGAGTAATGTATTGGAGCACACAATACGTGTTTGTTGGTGTGCTTCAGTCAATTCATGCGGGACCCATTTCTCAAGCTTTTTAACAATTAAAATTGTTTTATCACTCATACCGCCTGCCGCTAACTCTGACATGGTTTGCGATGGATCCGCTTCCACGATTACCGTTAATTCTTCATTATCAACTAGGGTCTCCGGTCGTCCACCTGGTTTGTTTCGTAGGTCAAAATTTGCAGAACGAAAACGTTGGTATCAAAAACGTACCGTGCTTTCTTTTACAGTAGCTTCCCCATACACATTATTAATCCTTCGAGCTGTTTCTGAGCGCTGATGCCACGGTGGAACTCATATTCGTAAATAACGCGTATTTTAAGTTTTCCATTTTGTGAAAAGAACGATGTCAAAGAAAAATCAAATTATGCGACAGAAAATTAATCTTTTAATTAGAAACAAATACATAAGCCTAAATTTGAAATAAATTTTGAATTCCTAACCAAACGCCAAATATTTGGGATCAACAAAACTTCAATTTCATATGTAAGGACGTAATAGTAAGTATATTCTTCGTTACGTTGTAGCAATGATAAATATATTGAAATACTAGCTGTACCTGCGGCTCCGCTCGCGTGGACTACAGAATTATTGCTTATGAAGATATCGTTATATTTTTTTTTTTTTTGATAAGGAGCATTTATCTAAGAAGTAGGTAAAACGAAAAAAATATAAAAATCTATCCAGTAGTTTTTGCGTGATGCGCGCACAACGCCAAACCTAAATCATTGTATTTATATACCTAGAAGATAGAAAGATTAGACAAAGAAATTGTGAATAAAATTTAAAACTAGCCTGAATTGAGTAGAGTGTAACTAACTCCCTATATGGTTTTTTATATATTTTTTTAGTATCGATTCACTATTAAATACGAAATATTCAAAGTCCACATATTACACACGCACTTAATAATCTACTAATAATAACTACTACTGGGTTTTCATAAAGCGCATCATAATGACTTGTTAAAATTTCATATTTTTTAAATACATAACGAGTACATTCCTAGCTCATTACTATTAAAAAATATTATGTAAAGTGAGTCATTGTTTCCTTCATTTTTGTTCTAAATAAGGCTTATTTAATTTTGGTTATTTCGTATATTATTTCATTTCATTCTTTTAGACCTTACGAATTTAGTAAATTGAAAGTTAATAAAAATGAATATCTGTGAATATGGTTGTTTTGGTTATTAGTATCTAGGTTACACAGGATTATAATAATAATTTATTAATGGTAGTGGTTATTTGTCGCTTCTGACTCAAGACTTTTTTTAACCGACTTTAAAAGAGGAGGTTTCAAGTCGACACCTATGTATGTAATATTATTGGAACTGAAATATATTTACATAACATCACATATGATACATGACACATATTGATGACATAGGATTTAAACTGGACGTTAAAAACGCCAGGCCACCCTCGACTATATCATACAATGTTGTGAATGGAGTGCTGACTTGCCCAATATGTGACAGAACATTTTCAACCAAAATTGGGTACGTCAGTCACGAAAGAGCACACCGTAGACGGGCTGATCAGCAAAGCCCTTCATTATCGTGATTCAGATACCCTCGGAAAGCCAATAAACAGACGCTGTGGCCGAAATCGGCTAAGAAGATCATCATGTATACCTACTTACTTTATAAGATTAAAACGTGAACTCGAATCTTCAGATACTTATTTAATTATAAATCGAATTCTTACTTAAGGCCCTATGTCATTACCTAGATACTAATTAGCGTACAATACTTAGTAATTAACTAATTTTAATTATTTTTGAGTTATTTTATCATAAATTTTAGCATAAAATGATTATTAATATTATTTATGGTCTATTGTTATTGATACTTGAATACACATATCCTTTGAATAATAATATTACTAGCTGTGCCCCGCGGTTTCACACGCGTATAATATAAAAGAAATCGCTGATTGATGATTTATAATAGGTACTTCAGTATAGAAATTATTAATATTTTTATTCGGGATTATGCGTCACAATTCACATGACTCGTTCACGCCATTACATCTATAGTCGTAGATCTGAGCCGAATGTTGAATCATTTCAATTTTCCATTATTTCCCAAACTATGCGTCCAAATAACATGCAATAAAGGGCAAAGTTTATCGTCATAAAATTGTCTTGATAATGAAGTAACTTTCGTTCGCAAGGATTTATAAAACATACCTAATAATCTTGCTCATAAATCATTTTTCAATTTTCAATATTTTTTTATAACAAAATACCTGATTGTGGCTTATGCATAAGAGATAGGCATATGGTATCACCGATTTTTTTTAGATATACGAAGGAACAGTATTTTTGGAGAATATTGTAACTAACATAACTAACTATTATGCCAGCGCACGCGGATAAGCAGTTAGGGTGCGCTATTTTTTCCGACTTTCTTAACAAAAATCAATATTTAAGGCTTGCTGAGAGGTATAGCATAATACTAGATAGCCTATTCCTCGTGAATATTTCTATCATATATAATATGAATTTTTCGAATCAGAATATTAGTTTCAGAGATTAGCGTGTTTAAACTAACAAACAAACAATCAATTAAAAATACTCTTCCCCTTTATTATATTAGTATAGATATAGATAGAAGACAGTTAAGATATAGGTAGTAGGTAACACATACAAAGGGAAGCATCAACTAAAAAAAGAAACAGATCCGTAGATTAAGATGGAATCTATGAAGTGCCACCGAAGAGCAAAAAGAAACAAAATAAATGGGTAGGTACATCAACAGTGGCACGAGCATACAGGGAAGGTGATTCTATTGTTTGTGTATTGATATGCATATTTACGAACACCTACGACAGGGCAAACGAAGTATTAAATAAAAATAGAAGTACCTACCTACTTGCATCTTTTAATATCACAGCACTAGAAATAAGCTGATATCAGAATAAAGCACTACCAAAATGGTATGCACAAATAAAAAATATGAGTCTACTAAAGAGTTGATTTATAATACCTATAACAAAAGATCTATTGACGGAATTTAATTATAACGATATTTCATGAATGCTTAATAGTTACTTTTAAAAATAAATAATATCATTTGTTTGTTAATGTGTTAATTACCCTAACAGACCTTGGAAATAATTACGATTATACTAAAACAGACAATGTATCTTTTCATTATCATCATTTACATTTCCAAACTTCTTCCAAACGTCAGGTACTTTATAATTATTCACTTGCGAAAATCATTCAGATGGATACGAACAGTGCAGCGTATGTCAATACTATTGTTGAGATAAAACAAGAACTATTAAATAGTGAAATCGACGAAGAGCTTTGTAAACTTTGTGACAAAGTGGAAAAAGGTGGCCAGTACGGTTCATCACATTATGATGATGAAATGTTCAAGATTTGTATTGCAGTTGAATCAATGATCAAGTACCTACCTATGTATTTCAAATGTTACTTAATAATTGATAGAATATTAACTATTCTTCGTGCTAATATCTAAAGATAAGTTTTTATTAATTTCCCTTTTAGCTCACCACAGCAACCAAAACATATCGGAGGACCCTTCAAACGAGTAAACGAAACTAAAGCGAACATCACGAATCTAAAAAGGGCAAGATGCTTCTACTTCAATACTTATATATTTACTTATACAATTTATTTTTACTTATACAATACTTTAATTGAATATTAGAAGATTAAATATTATTCGAAATAGCCTCTATATCGTAATAACCTCTAAGTAGTTAAACGTGTATATAGCGACAGTTAAAAACAGGATATTCGTATCGTGCATGCCTTTTTTTTCGCCCAGAAATTAGATTATGTCTAAATAGTTTAAAGTGGCTGATCAGTTGGCTGGCTAACCTAGGAACCCTAGGAAAAATCGCTAACTATGGCAATGTTTAATAATCAGCACTGGAATGCTTTATTGAAAAATCTCACAATACAATGATCTATAAGTAAATTCTAAGAAAAAAAAAAGATTTTGTTCGCTAAAACTTCGTAAGAACTTGTAGTTTTTTTAAATGATTTTAAAGAATCGGTTAACGAATTACCTAATACTGTTAACGATGCCAATGTATAGAGTGCGTACATAACTGCTTGTCAAGTATAAGCAATGTAAATTGTACCTAGCTGAAAGACACATAATACTGTTACTTATAAATGAAACAGGATTAGATTCTTTGTTTTTCCAACGTTGTAACCAATCCTGAAAGCTGCACTCTCTTATTGGCCGGACTGTTGAATAGGGCGGATCGGGATAGACGGGAATGACGGGATGTTGCATATGAGATGGTCCCACGAACTTGACATTTGTTTCAACAATCATGAAGTTTATGATCGCGTGTTAACTTCAGATGTAAAGGGATACAATGTTACGCCTACCGTCTTGCCTCTCATAAAAGGTTTTCTGAAAAAATCAACTATTGAAATTAGTTTCAGGGCGGCGTGAGAAATGAGAGGGTGAAACTTGTTAGATCGTTGATATATTTCAGTTATCACTTGACTGAATGTTAATGTAACAAGTATTTAATGTGAAATCGATATAGGATTAACTACTAAGTAAGCTCAAGTAGCTTTAAATTTTCGAAAATACATATGTTGTTATAATGTTGTAGAGTGTTTGAAAAATTTGGAAGAACTATGAACTCAAGTGGAAGGGCGCGTGTGCCTAAATGTGCGCGGTGTCGCAATCACGGTCTTATCTCCAGTCTGCGAGGGCACAAGAAGGCCTGCATCTATCGACAATGTCAATGTCCTAAGTGTGGACTTATTAAGGAAAGACAGCGAATCATGGCAGCTCAGGTACGATATATAATATTATCTCTTTACTCTTTTTATCAATTTTTTCTGTATAATTTCTATGATTTAGGTTAGATAAAGTTAGTGGTAATGCATACGTTAGAACCGATTCACGTAAATGTGACGTATTTCTCTCAAAACAAACCGCAAAAATCGCATAGTTTAAAACGACACAGAAAATGTGAATATTTCATATATACCTAACATCAATGTTAAAAACACGAAATCCAGGTTACCTCGGAATTACTAGTAAAAATACGAGTGTCCACGAGCTTTAGAGTAATCTGGGACTGATACTGATGGCTCAACCCTCTTATGGTTAAAAATAGTGATTTTTTATTACAAAATGTGCAGTCATGTATGTAGGCAGACATACATAGGTACAAAAAAAAATTACAGAACTTTTTAACAAAAAATATTTCCTAATTTATAAACAAATATTTTGATGTTTGTGCTTGCGTCTCATAGGATAGTTAACTTGAGAGTTTTCACGTATGTCCGCAAATTCAATGACTTCAAAGCAAGCGTTTATTTCATTAGCTGCTGTTGATCTTGAAATGACTTGCAGCGTTTGGAGAAAATTCCTGTCCAGCAGAATCAACTTACCTCCATAGAAGTCCTGATTATTCTTTCGACGTTCGATTGAGTGCCTCCAACGCTTATTTATGCGCCTTAGAACACTCATCTCAAATGAATATTTTCCAAAACAGTTGTAGGCACTTTTGCTATTGTTGATTTTGTGTCAATGTTGCATGCTTTGATTATATGACTTGTATATAATGAAAGGTTGCACGTTGGTTCATTTATAACTTTAGTAGTTTGAGTGCAGAATGAGCAGTTCGTCATATGGTCTTTGTTCCACAAATGAAGTGGGTTCGATGGAAAACTTGATGAAAAGATGATGGTAAAAAGTGATCGAATTTGACATTGAGGTCAATGAAATTTGATGCACAGAAGACGACATTTTTTATTGTTGTAATTAAAACATGTAACAGAATTGACAAACTGGACGTAACATTTTTTTTTTCGAGAGTTTTATACAAAAATACCATCCAAGATTCCGACTTTTTTGGTAGACTTCAAAAATTGTATTTCATATAAACCTTGTCCTAAGAATTACGAATTTAACATAAAAAACAGCCAAATTGGTCAAGCCGTTCTCAAGTGATGCATCTTCACACATGCGGCAATTGATTTTTGCTTATATACATAGCATGGACGCATAGACTTTACCGTAGTTTCTTGGTTATAAATAAGGTAAATCATTGAGTTTTTGGCGGCATCTTGAACTGCCATGTTGTGGTTTTTATTGTGATTCATTAACTTTGGTTCTTTGACCTTATGTTATGTAATATTGGTGACATTTTGCGTGATATAGTTTGGTTATTGTGCATTCGTGATGTGGATTATAAATATAAACTGAAGGCATGCATTTTGAGACGTTAAAGAAACTCCCTAGATAGTTCTAACAAGGGAGCCATCATCTTGTTAGGCCAACTTTAAATGTTTAAAAAATACTAAGAAGATTTAAAGACACTGACACTGGCAAGTTCTTTTTGCGGCGCAATATAAAAAAGAAGAAGAAGATAAATCATCTCAGTCTATAATCTCATCAAATTTAATGTTTTTTTTATCGTTATAGGTTTGGCGTAGTGGCCACAATCTCACCTGATGTTAATTGACGATGTGGAAACCTAGTGGAAGACTGGCTCTCAAGTGGAGCTGCCGGAACACACCTATTGGTGTTTGGCGACAGATTTTCAACTTGAGTGTGGTAGTTAGCCAGGCAGGCATTAGGAAATGTCCTACCACCATGCTATGGTTTCCTCACGATGTTTTCCTTCACCGAAAGCTCAGGCTCATTGCAGTGTCCAAGTCACGTCAATCTACGCGAAGTCGTACATGCTACCACTGAGCCATCATTGCTTCCGATGACGTAATGACTTGAGCGCTTGATGTGATGATATGACCGAATTCGATTACCTACATGTTAAGTGTAGAAGCAGGGTGAGCTGTCAGAACAACAAAAGGTGCTTCGACAGGTTTTACCTTGAGGACTGTGATTGTGATTGATGCCTTAGATTATGTTGATGATAGCTAGGTGTGCAGTACCTACAAAACATCATAAAATTATATTATTGTTAAATTATGATGTTTCAAAGTATCAGGATCAATTTAGAACTTGACTGTTTTTAGTCGGCAATCAAGTACCTACATTGCCATTGAATTATCATAGTTTAAGATGATTGTATAAAATTTGTACAGTGGGTTATTTCGTATGTAAATTCGCACTAAGAAATCATTTTTAGCCTTTGCCGTTAGTTAATGTCTTGAATACAACGCCACCTATCCGAACCATAACATATATACAAACCATCGTCTCGATAAAACAAATGTATTATGTAAATATGAGCTCTGTCGGTCAAGTCGATTAGAAGTTATGGAACCACTAACATAAGCACACAAGATTTTGTAAATATATACTAATATAATAAAACGGAAGAGATTTTTTGTTTGATTGTTTATTTAAACACTCTAATTTTTGGAACTACCATTCAGATTCGAAAGAAAACCAGATTCACGAGGAATAGTATAGGCTATCTAGCTTTATACTACACCTCTCAGCAAGCCTTAAATATTGATTTTTGTTAAGTAAGTCGGAATAAACAGCGCTTTCGAACTGCTTTATCTGCGTGCGCTGCCGTAATTATTAGTAAAATAAAAAATGCATGGCATTATTATATAGTATATTCGCCAGAGGCGAATTAAGCTAGCGAGCCCGTAGAAAATGGTTGCCCACCTGAGAGACGAGAGTGCTGCATATATTTTACTTTTGTGCTCAATGCATGGAGCGTATTGCAAGGATGTTATTGAATAACGTAACCAAAACTATCAAATATCCGAATTCAAAAAATATCGGAAATCGTAACTGTTTGTCATATAAGTAAATATTTCTAATAATTTCTGATATAGACGGAATCAAATGGGACAAAATCTAACATTAAAAATGACTTATAGGTAATTTAACTAATAATAATCTAAAAAAAGTTCATCTACAAATTTTAAAATTATAACTGCTTTCCTTCTACATAAATTTCTTTATAAAATTTAATACATATATATAACTGAATTATCTGAAACTATCTATCTATCTATATCTGAAATAATTTCGTATTTGTATTCATAAACAAAACCGATTAAATAGTCTAAAGATACAGATGCGAAATCTCTTATTCTTTACATTCATGACCAATAGCATATGATACTTCTGCTATGTAGCTAATCCAATCCAACCCTGGATTCGGCACTTACAACAAGGATGAGAGGTGCGAGGTTTAGTGGTGCTTTAAAAATCTGTCACCAAATTTTAGCTATACTAAAATAAAACCAATAAAAATGAGGTCTAAATTATTCAATAGCTATTGAACTATGAGTAACTTATTTTGATTAGCAATATTTTTGGTTGTACATAATATCTAGTAAATATTATTTATCTACATTTTTTATCATAGCCAACAAACTCTTATTCATACTATAGTTAAAAAAGAATCAGCATAACCCATAATAAGTTATAAGCATAACAGGAACTTTCGTCCTCGTACTTTGTTCAGGTTCAAAAATAACACGCAATTTAGAGGCGTTAATGTGTTTTAATGTAGTGAAATTGAGAACAGCTAATGCAGCGTCTCAGTTTATTTAAACAAGTGGCAGTGTTTACTGTAGACGCCGGATGAACCATCGATCAGTTTACACTGTAATGCATCGCTGTCGATGTCCCATCTCCCACAACTTGCTCCCCGAATGTTATTTCGCTTCATTAATTTTAAATTAATAAAATGCATTTCTGTAAATTATTACCAATTACAACAAAGTAATAATATCAAAGTATTGTTGCATTAAAAATATGGTGATAATCAATGACGTTTTATGTGATAATTTTGTTATTATATGACTATTATTAATTGACTGTGTGAATAGAATGTTTTTAAATTTCTTTGTTATAAATAGAAGTAGTGTAGGTAAGCTTTATAATATATACCTATGCATCAGATCAGTATTTTAATTGTTTTTATGTTATGTTATTTTTATTAGTGTCGGCTGTTTTCCGCGTATAAAAAATATAGTGCTAGAGTGTCATTGTATTTCATGGTTAGTTTTTAGAAATTTTTATTTTATTCATAGATAATTTAATAATATATATATACATCTTCATCATAGTAGTAGACTGTTTCTAACGTCTACTACTAAGATGAAGAAGCTATCTAAGAAAGTGTTTCTTACAATACTTGTGTGTTTAATAAAATTAATTAAACTTTCAACCAAGAGGTCACAGGGGAAGCGAATTGAACAAATTCACGTCCGATTTGTTTTCGGATACGAAATCTGATAATACTGATCTGTATGCTGCTGCGGTGCGATTTTATTTGATTTACTCCGAGATTGAGTTTTGTTTACGTTACCAATAAAGCCATGATCGGCCTAGGGCTACATTCTCGCCGCTTTGGCGCCTTTCTTGATGGTAGTGTTACCGAGGGTAACCTACTAGTAATCACAAATCAAATAGAGCGTATTTGATATTGTCTTTTTCCGCTAAATTTTATGTTACCATACTTCATGATTTAGTGAAAATTAAACTTTTGTATTTTATTGTTCGACATAATCCACGTTATACACTAAAGGTACCTATAATTAAAAAAAAGGTGTGTGTGCAATTCACACACGATAGAAGTGAAACTTAATTTTGAAAGACATTTTCTATTTTATTTAAACAGTGTGCAATATACATACACACCGACATTTACTCTCTCGCTCTGGCTCACACAAAGATGAGAGACCGATAATGTGTGTTAAACGTTTAACATTTAACGTTTAACACTTGGAAGTCGCATAAGTCACTTCAAAAATGTTTGCCTAAACTAATCGCATGTCAGATAATTAAGCGGCTAAAGGTAACATAATTATATTTCTGTTTTATGTGGGCGTAATACCTTAATAATATAAATAATAATATTAAACAAATGGCATTTTATTTGAGTATATATTACCAATTTAACATTGGTAAAGGCTAAGGAATATTTGATGTCTTTTTCTTCTTGTCCTTTCCTTACCTAAGTAGGGTCGGCGCTACATATTTTTCTTTGCCTCTCTTCCCTACCAACTGTCACCTAAGTATTCACATTTTAATACACATATTATTCCTCATACAATTGTGAGTTATGTGAACCTTATGTGACTTTCACCCCTTCTTATGACATGCCCGTACCACGCTAATCTATTACTCCTCAACTTCTCCATGACTGGAGCTATTTTAATACTTCCTCTGAGATACCTACTCATTCCTAATCTTTTCCATTCTAGTTACACCATACTGGATTTACTTTACATTAGCAACTCTGCCACATCAAATCTTCTCTCATCCATCCCTTTCGTTGCCCAGTACTCAGACCCATATATCACGACAGGTATCATAATGGTTTTATAAACTTAGGAATATTTAGGACTACCTGTGCTAGCGGTTCCGATCACGTGGAATACAGAATGCCGTCGGTCGAGCGAGACGAGCGCATGAGCGAATCGTGCTGCTCCCGCTCCAACTAACAACGGTTGCCCGCCGTTTATTTGAAAAGCAAAAATGTTGATTGTGGGTCATCCTTAGAAGTTAGATATATGGTATCCCAGTTTTTTTTGTAGGTCTCTAAGATCAACAACAAAAGCACTTTTTTCTAATTAATTCACAATTATCGTCACTGCTTATTTCGTATGTTATTTTATGTAACACCATATATATTCTATAAACTGGCCAGATAGCATATTAGCTATGGATAAAAAAACATGTTTATCGGATAAGTGGTTTTTGCGTGAAAAGAACATAAATCGGGCAGACAGAGAGACGTCGAGCTTTATAATACTTATATATAGATTAGGAATATTCTCATTAGTCGTTAGGTTTAATTTCGAAAAATTCGCAATAATTTTATTTACTGAAACAGTTGGCCTTTTATGAAATTCCATTGTCATTCTTAAGGTGGCGCTGAAGAGGCAACAAGCAGCTGAAGATAAAATAGCATTACACTTAGCTTCCGTCCAGACCGGAACACCGTTAGATGCTTTACCTCCGGGCCGTATTTATGGAATGAGGGTAACTGAACCTTGTCCAAGTTCAGAACAAGAACCAGATTCAGCCGCCGATGATCACACTGTAAGTATAATATTCAGGATTTCAGGGTAATGTAAGTCAGTGTATTATGAATATTAATCTATGCTAATATAATATACCTGAAGAGTTTTTTGTTCGATTGTTTATTTAAAATATATTAATTGTTAAAATACCTAGATAAATATATTCGGAAAATTACTTGGGCTCCAATACAGTATGATTCTCAAGTAGTATTCATACGTAAAAAAATATAATGACTCGGTGGAGTTCTCCCAAAATCAGTAATATAATGTGTAATGCGGTAGACATTTCGAATACTACTAGTGAAAACGGGATGATAATCATGGCCATTCTGTTTTTTTTTCGAAATGACTATACTGTTAGCCTTAGAGGCTCTGGAGCCTTTGCGGCTTTTACAGCTTCACCGGGCTTGGGGGCGAGCGCGGAAGGCACTCAGCCGCGAAAGCTAGGCAACAAGCTCCAAGGGTGCCAAAGTGGCCGAACCTCGGCTTGGGCTGTTGCCGATCATGCGAAAAAGTCGCGATCTGACTGAATCCCTATCCATAGAAATTCGAGCTAACTAACTGTACAAATATACATGTTCCTGCCTTCTGGGAGGAAGGAAGGAACATGTGTATATGTATTTAGTGATTTGGTAATTTTTGTCTAAACTAACTAGCCAAAAAAAAGAAAAAAAAAGGTCCCTTACAGAACCTATGTACCTGAGTGGTGTACATGTGTGAAGTGCAGTGTAATGTGTGTGTGTCGATAGCTAGTGAATGTAGTGTCACTGTATCGCGCGAGCGGCTGCTGGCTCAAGGGCTCCATGCCGGAGGAACGGACCTAGGCTTGAGTTGCCGCTGGAGAGGGTGGTCGTGGCGGCCATTCTGATATAAATGACAGTCGAGATGGCAATAGTCAAGGTGGCGACAGTCGAAATGGCGATAGTCGAGATGGCGATTGTCGAAATTGAGTACGCTTTACAGATTTCACCCTAAGACGTAATAATTATGCAGCTTAAAAAAATTGATGCATCGAAAATATATAAAGAACTTTTTTCTCCTTCTGTGATAGATTAATAAAAAATATTAGAATCTTTTCTTTAGAACGTAAATAAAGTAGCTTTTGTAAGTATGATGATGATCAATGAATAAATAAGTAAAAATCTTAAATGTATCTAACACTGTTTATGTTTATAACTCGCACAAAGATAACCTCGGTTCTTGTTCCATATAAAACAACATTTTTTTTGTTCTCAGTTAATTCACATAGACAGCGAGACAAACGATTCCCTCCCAGAGTGTTGCAGTAACACTCCTGATACTGCTTCCGCCTCTTCAGCGTTTTCTACATTGCGGTAATTAATTACCTATTACATCTACTAAATTGATCATGACTTTAGTTGGCATAATTATCGGTAGAAGTTTATGTCTTTTCTGTCTTCATGCCTTTTCATTTTTCAAACAAATAGGACTCGTGAATATTAACAACTACATATAAGTAGGTAGGTATAGCTTATATTAATGGTTTCGTCCACATTAAATTGCGAAGTATAGAAAACCTTTAACACCGCAATAACGACTCATTTTTAAAAAACTTCAAAATATAATCCAAAGTACCTATTTCTCTATTGGTAAAAGTCCTACTTTTATATCTATAGATAATTATGAAACTAACGAACATGCGGTTTGCAAGCGAAACATGGTCGTTGTGTCTCAGAGTGCAGTGCATGAAACAATACCTTTTAAAATTGTACTGTAATGCTAATCAGAATTATTATTTCGGTTTTAGCCTTTTAAACTTTTGCTAAGTGCTAACCTGTTATGTAATTGTTCCCATCAAATTATAGTAATCAACAATTTGACAACGCTGTTGCCGGCGACGTGACTGCTAGCGACACTGCTGTTAGTACTGCTGGCCTGGAGATGCTTCGGAAGCTGTTCCCTGGAAAGAAGAGATCCGTATTGGAACTAGTTCTACGCCGTTGCAACCATGACTTATTGCGTGCAATAGAACACTTCAATGTAACACATGTAAGATTATTTATGATTTTTTGTGTTAATTTCCATAAAATTATTAGATAATTGAATAATACATATGTATTATTAATGCAAGTGAATAAAGTAGTCTATGAAATACATACTTATCCCTCATAAATTTATATTGATATTTAGCAGTGCCCCGCGGTTTCGCACGGGTTTGATACGCAGTAATTATTTTCATTACGTAATTTTCTTGCTACTCATAGGTATTGATAATTCATATAACTTATCAATTGAGTAACTTATACCTTAAAATCAGTATAGAAGAAATAAAAAAATATTTCATATGGTTTTTAAAACTATTCTTCACGATTATATCCATCCATCATTTGAGATATGACGTAAGCATACGCGTACAATTTTTTTTTAATCGGTCCAGCTGATTTTGAGTTAATTCCTGACATACAAACAGGCAGACAGACGAACAAAAATTTATTTCGTGTTTTAATCGTGATCAGTGTCCTTTATATAGGATGGCTATCAGGAAATTTGGTAAAAAATACATGTATAGACAGAACAATAAAATATTTATTGATATGGATTCTCGTATCGAATCCCACATGAAGTAATGTTTGATAAATTATTTTATAGAACCAACGAGAGAAGAAACCCGACACAAGTGATTCGAGTTTCGAAGGTTCCGTATCAAGTTCTGAAGAGGCAGAATTGAGATGGTCAGCGTTTCGTCCTGTCGGTAGGCGCGCTCCGCTGTTGCCTGCTCTAGTGATGGGTAGAGTATGCGGTTCAGAATGGCTGGTCCCATTACCCGCCCTGCCCACATTATCCGCGCCTTTGCTCTTACCATTGCAACATCAACATACTCCACCGGCTCTTCGTAACCCTTGCACACCTGATTGTCGACAGTGTAATAACCACAACTAAAGTTATCATACAATAGACAATACAAATGTAATGTCATTCATTCATCCGTTACTTTTGGCTCTGATAATAAAATGCAACAAAGATAGAGGATGCTGTTAGTAAACACTATGCTGTTTCGATTTTGTTATATTATTGAAAATTACTATGTTATTAAACTATATGATTAATTTAATTTCGCTTTTTTATTTAATCTTCAAAATAAAATTATATTTTAAAACATTTTTTTTAAAGGGGTATGTGAAGCTGTGGAAGCAACTCCCGGCTAATGTATTCCCTCATTCTTACGACATCGGGTCCTTTAAGCGTAACGCGAAGAGTTATTTATGCAGGCCAGTATGACAGCGGCGACTGCCGATGGATTTAGATCTCTTGGTGGTCGCCGTTGTGTTTAGATTGTACTGTGCTTACCATCATGGACAGTATTGTCAATGTGCTAAGCTAATATAAAAAAAATTGGTGGAAACCCGCGTCACAGGGCTTCGATACTGTAAGGGGACCATGCGTGTTGTGCAATTTTTTTATTTAACAATGTAAATACTCGGTAATAAGGAAAGTTATTACAGCAACATATATAATGTGATAAAAAAAATAAGGAATATATTTATACTGATTAGTAATACTAACAAATCACGACCCTTGACGCCTGTGGCCATTATCACTAACAATAACAAATTCGTGACAAACATCGAATTAAATGAGGGTGGCTTTATTATTACAAAATTAGCCACAAGACGAATCCAACTTTCATTTATTCTGTCAAAATCTTTCCTTATTGCATAGATGTTTTAAATGAAATCATTTGTCGGAATTACGCTGTCTTCAATAAGTCGGCATAGGACAAAATGATTTTTATGTTCCATTTTATTAGTAGAAATTTCAGATCATTTATTCTATAGGTACATATTATTATTGAACTCAACATCTCTGTGTCTGTCTGTCCGTTTATATTATTTTCACTTGAAAACCACTTTTACCCAATTTACCTACATGGTTCTTTTTTAGGGTTCGAAGTCAAAAGGAACCCTTTATAGTTTCGGTATGTACGTCTGTCTGCCCGCGGCTTAGCTCAGAGATTCATAGTATTAGAAATCTATACTTTGGTATGGTTGTACATATTAATTAGGTAGGTACGCCGACAAAGTGGAATAATAAATTCTTGAAATAATTGTTTAGAGTAAATTCACTACACGTAAATTGGGAATGTCTTTTTGCTCGTATGGGGTATCGTTAGATACGTCGTTCAAAAATATAGTGGGTCTGTGAAAACAATTTTTCGATTCAAGGATCCGTTTGTGAAATATTAAGCTTTAAAATCCTAATTTTTGTTAGAGTCAACTGTCCCCCCTCCCCCGCCAGCTAAATGGTTGATTTAAGATATGTAAAAAAACATCTACAGTATACTTTTGTATAAAGTAATTCATGCTATACCGGGCCAGGGCCGAGCTTTCGGGATAAGTGATTTTTGCTGATATTACTTACAGAATTTCTGTTAAGTTAGTTTCGGGTTTTACGTTTTCTTAAAGATTAATAAAGTAGATTTTTGCTTACCTATACTAAATTAATAATCAATATATTATATTGTTACTGTCTGAGTAAACATAAAAAATATTAACATTATCGAAATCTCAGGAATTGTATAGAATGTGCCCGAAACTTCGATTATTTAATCATAGATTTGAGGAAGTACTACTTTTATTCACACATACAAAGCCTTATCGCCAGGATTACGTCAACAAACAATGGTCTAAAAATAGAACGTTCCCCTTCTTTTAAAAACAATGACGTAAGTTGTTTACAATAAGTTTACGAGTTTAAGTATCTTCTAGTAATTTTGTGATCATCTTATTTGGGTATATAAGTAAGCCATATCGCGAGCCACTGAGTGCAATTAGCACCCGCCCTCGAGCCCGGTGAAACTAAAAACCGTCTGAGGCTTCAGGGCCCTTATGGCTAACAGTGTAGTCAGATCGAAAGACCCACGACAGTTCTATTTTCTAAATCGACATGAAAATAACTAGCGATAAGAAGACATCTACAAGAGGACTATAGAGGGTGATACTGCAAGTACATTCGAAGAGTTATTTGTCAGTTTGTTTTTAAATTGTATTTTGAAGTACGCATAAATTATTTACGTGAAATATAACGGCATTTCACTATCCATGGCTATAACAGTATAATTAATATATATTTTATTGTCTAATTATCTCATTCTCCTTTTATAAAATAAATAATTAGGACGTTATACTCAGGAATACTGAGGATTCATAATTTGCTTGACCCAAGTTATCACGTAATCTACGCAGCTACAAATTATTAATCTATGTCTACTTATTTCTTCATTATCCTATCTTTAGACTCTTCGTCAGTAAAAGATTGTTTTATTTTGTATTAAGATAAAATGTACTTCCCAATTTTACCTAGAAAAAGCATACTTTTCCATTTTTAAAGACACCGGGACAAGCTCGGTCGCCCAGATATTTAATTATTTAAATAACAAAAACAATATGGTTTGAGTACAGAGTTCGACAATTCCAGTATAACAATTCATTCCAAAGTGTATAAATTAAATGTTATTAACATACAATTGATCTTTAGTTATTAAATAGCTAGTGTTAGAAGTAAACCTATAAAAGTTATATTACTTTTATTCGTCGACATGTTTTGCCAATATATTTTTGGAGCTTATATAATTTTAAACATAGTATGCGATTTGAATTATTTCGTTCGCACTTTATTTACTGTCATGTGTGGGAGACTGTATCAAAATAAACTTACTTTGAACGATGTCACAACTATATACGGTAAGTGCGAAGTGTTTTATTAAAATAAAGTTATTTAAAGTTCAAATCGAGCCGGTGCCGCGGTGACAATAATCACATATATTCTATGTTTCTCAAAGGTGTATTTCCTTGTACCGCCATACCTTCGTTAATTCTTCATCAAAATTAATGACTCTAACATAATTTTAAAGCGTATGTTCCCAATTATTGACGAAACATAGTTTTAAAATTAATGTTTTTATTTAAAATAAAATATACATGAGGAATGCTATCTGTTGATGCTAATGAAAAATATTTAAGACGCCATCTATTAACAATTTATTTAACTAACATGACAGTTTTTAGTTAAATTATTTACATTGTATACTTAATGTTAGTAAAATTTGTTAGAGGACTGTTTATATTTTTATTTATAACGGAAACATTATAATCCATCAATATTGATTTTGATCAATGCCCATCACAATCGATTGTAATTTCTAGTTCTTAGTATCATTAAAGAAAAGGCGCACTAGGTAAAGGCACTACTGCCGAGAATAGATGGAATGTCCTCAGGTCAATAAAGAATACAACATCATAAAAAATCAATATATTTACGTTTTACAGGAATCTGTACACTTCAGGATTGTGATATATCATTTAGAAGAATTCGAATTGCCCGATTACTTCGTGAGTTGGACTTTGCGCGTTATCATTTTTATGACAGAACGGGGATATATGAACGCAGTAGGAAGCTTAGTATCGCTTCTTTACAAGGTTGTACATTAACAGAAATTTCGGAGCCGGTACCATTGTTTCGAATGTACAAAATAAATACCAAGGTGATTGTGAGTTATTATAGTTTCAGTTAGCTGTGCCCATGGCTCCGCTCGCGTGGATTACAGAATTGAAAATAAAAGTTACCTAAGTTAGCCTAAGTTACCCCTTACAACATCATCTATGTGCCTGTGAAAATGCCGTCAAAATCAGTCCAACTGTTTCGGAGATTAGCCGGAACAATGAGACAGACAAAAATTTGAAATTTATTTTTTTGCTATTATTACCGTATACATATTCATAAGCATTTAGAAAAAAGCTGTTGTTTTGACATTACAAACAGACACTTCAATTTTATTATTTCTATAGATTGAGTATACTTTGCTTCTCTATCTTATATCTTTAAACGAGCAATTCTTGTATATATATATATATATATATATATAATCTGAATCTCGGAAACGGCTCCAACGATTTTCACGAAATTTAGTATACAAGGGGTTTCGGGGGCGATAAATCGATAAAGCTAGGATTCGTTTTCAGAAAATGTCGTTTTATTCGTGTTTTCAATAATCAACTAACCAGTTCATTTTATTATTCTGTCGGTAAGATCGAAAAATATTATTCATATATCATCAGTATGTAATTCGTATTTAAATATAATTTCTAAAAAACACAATTTACCAAAAAAAAATACCGAGTAAAGCTCGGTCATCCACTTGTTTATTACTTAAACCTGCCCCACATAAAAGCGCGAGACGCCAGATATTTTATGCTTCTGTAATAACACCTATATTATACGATCAAGTGTGATATGCTATAGTATGTCTTTATTTTTATTATATTAAAGTAATTTAATTATTATTATTACTTATTGTTTTATACTGGTGGTTATAGTTATAGGCAAAGGTTTGTGGTATAGAAAGAGGGTTAGCTCTCAATTAAAGGTTTAAAAAATGTTCAATTTAAAAGTATAAGGTGACTTAGTGAACACTGCAAAATACTTTACCATCATTCTACAGTCACGAAATATATTTTTCTTCTTCGAAAATATTCTCATTAAAGAATTCGAACCAATGTCTTTTCACCTAATACCCAAGTGCTCTATTCAGTTATTAACGCTTTTTCGGTAACTTTATTTTAAAAGAATCCTTTACTCAAAATAACAGTACTCTTTATATAGGTAAGTATATAGGTATATTAGTATTATTAATTATGGTGATGGTCAAGAAACAAATAAGTGCCCGCGTCATGCTATGGTCTTTGAATACAACAGCGAAAGTGTTCACTAGTCACTAGTTGATTCTGAACGCGCCAAACCGTGGTACTGTAACGGGATTTTCACCATGTGTATGACGGTACTGATCTAGTCAGAAGAATAGAAGAAGAGAATGTTACTACATCTAGGGTTGCATTTGATCAATTAAACAAGGTATAGTTCTTTACATATGAAATTAGCGTTTTATATGGAAAAAGTAAAACGAAAAAAATATTATTAAATTATACATTCAATCAATCGAAGTAAGTACCATTATTATATATGCATTTTCGCCATTTTATAGGTATCCATTTCTCGAGCTTTTTCACTTTTTCCAATTTGTTTCAAGTGAATTAAAATTGTTTTATCACTCACACCGAAGCCTGCCGCTAACTCTGACTTGGTTTGCAGTCAAAGAAAAATCAAACGGTGCGAAAACAAATGAATCTCTAATTCGAAACACAAATATACAAGCCTAAATTTGAAATAAATTTGAATTTGGAATTCCTAACCAAACGTCAGATATTTCAGATCAAGTTGGTCAGTTAAACAAAACGCTAATTTCGTATGTTATGACGTAATAATATATTAGTTAATAATAGTAACAATACAGGGCATTAAAATAAAGTATGTGATAAGATATCATTGGAGACATAGTAGGAGAGTAAATAGGTTTTACCTTTACTTATAGTACGATCAACTTTTTTGGTCTTTTAACAATTTACCAACGTCCTACGACGATCCTAAAACATAAAACTATGTGTAGTAAAGTATTTTGACTTACTTTATATTATTATAAAGTACGGGTGGTAACCCTAACTACATGGCTAATATTCTATGCTTATATACACTTCCAGCTGGTATATTGGGATGACTGTTCGTTGTTTCTGGAACATGAAGTTATAACATTGCATGACGAAAAAATGTCTTCGGTGATGGTGTCACGGCAACACGCTATTGGAAAACATGGTGATTCTACTGAAGTGTTATTAAAAGATCTTCCCGGGTCAGAGAAAAAACCATATTGTCCAATATACATTCAAAATTGGCTGAATAGCATGGCGATATCAAGCAAGCGTTTAAGATAGCAATGTATTTTCGACTTTATATTTTAGTTAATTACGATTGTTATTTGTTTACTTTAATTAAATATCATTGTCATAAATCCATTAACATTTTTGTTATTTTGTATAATTTTAGCAAATACCTAGATAATATTTTTTTTTAAATAAAGCTAGCAAAATATATTTTGTGGGCTTGCATACTTTAATTCATTTTTAAATGGCTTTTTTAAATTTATGCAACTCAATATATTAAGTAAATTAACGTGAAACAATATTTATAAATATTTTACAGTTCTATAAACCTATACAGAATATAATTCTGCGTTATTATACCGCACAAACAATGTCTCATCGTCGCGTCGCCGATATATAATTCAAAGTATGCACTAAGTACTAGCTGTGCCTGCCGCTCCGCTCGCGTGGACTACAAAATGGCGTCGATCGAGCAGCCAAGCGAATCGTGCTGCCCCCTCTCAAAAGACGGAAGACAAAAATGTTTATTGTGGGTTATCCTTAGAAGATAGATATATGCTATCGTTGCCTTTTTTGTAGGTATTTATTAGATTACAATTATGTAGTAGGTATACTAATTTTATATATCTCTTATGGTTTACCGAGCATATGCCATTTAAGCGTCCCAAAAGCGTCTTTTTTCCGAATTGATCCACCATTATTATCAATAATACCTAATTTCGAACATTACTTCATCTATCAAAATATATCCTATAACCAGGCCAGATAACATAACTATGAATTAGAAAAATTAGCATGTGAATCGGATGAGCGGCTCTTGCATGAAAACAACATAAACGGAAAGACAGACAGAGAGACATTGAGTTTTATAATATGTATAGAAGATGACTAAGTTCAATGAAACTTGATATATATTTTACAGTTATAACTTGTCTATGGTTATGTTCAGTGACTTGTGGAATATCATTTATAAAAGTATAAAGAAATTTGGCATAATATTATGTTACTCTCTCAATCACTCGATATCACTACGCAAAGTGGTAGACAAGGACGGCAAATCGTCGTACTTCGCATCAACTTAATATATTCCGTGTATTGTTTGAATAATACTTAAACTTGTTTTCTCTTTCTTTCTGCACGCAGTAATAAAACGATTTCTCTATGTACCGGTTCAACATCAAGTAAATTTTTATGTTAAAAATATATTACTGTGGACCTTGTGATTAATTGTTGTAATTACTCATACTATAGTCTGAAAATCAATTTTGTATATTAATTAGCTTTATTAGTGTGTAATATCAAGTAAACACACTCAGTGGTTTGTAGTTGGGTGTAGTAGATATTTTCAAATAGCGTGATTTAATTTAATTAAACATAATAATGTATTGTATATTTTGTACTATAGTAGCTCTTGCTTACATTTTCTGGGACATTAACTACTTTTTACGTATAGCTTTTACTATAGGAATTGGAAGACTATTTCAAAAGAAGTGTGGTGTTAATGATACGACTACAATTTATGGTAAGTATATTATATTTCAAATTAATTATCAAGTTGACTTCACGGTTTTCGTTACCAATCGGTAGGTAGGGGCAGCGCATAAGGCGCTCAACTTTTTTATATGCAGAAGGCACTTTTCTTATCTTTGACTTTGACTGCAACTGTTACCAGGGAAATTCGTTCCGAAACGTCTCATTGATTTCATTACAATTTACAATATTATTGAATTTTAAAGTAAAGCACTCAAGGTCAAACAGTCTTAATTTTGTATTTTACTCATCATGTTTTAGATTTTCTACAGAATTAAGATGGTTTTGGTATATATCTATGCACCCGCCACGACCGCCCTCCTCTGCGGCAACTCAAGCCTAGGTCCGATCCATCGGCATGGAGCCCTTGAGTCAAGCAGCCGTTCGCGCGATACAGTGACTCTACATTCACTAGCTTTCACAGCCATACATGACACTGCATTATACACACATGCACAACACACAGGTACATAGGTTCTGTAAGGGACCTTTTTTTTCTATTTTTGCCTAGTTAGATTAGACAAAAATTTTCAGACCACTAAATACACATACACATGTTCCTTCCCTCCTCCCAGGGGGCAGAAACATGTATATATGTATAGTTAGTTTAGATAGAATGATAGGGATTTAGTCAGATCGCGACTTAATTGCATACGCGCAACAGTCCGAGCCGAGGTTCGGCCACTTTGGCACCCTCGGATGTTGTTGCTTAGCTTTCGTGGCTGAGTGCCCTAAGCGCTCGCCCCCAAGCCCGGTAAAGCTGTAAAAGCCGTAAAGGCTCCAGGGCCCCTAAGGCTAAAAAAAAAAAAAAGTATATATCTATGTCGTTAGTCATAATCAACTTAAAATAATAACATCCAGGATGGTTTTATACTTATTGAAATAAATTTTTTAGTCGTCTATATTCCAATGCTATCTTATATATGTATAAATATTTCAGTAATTGATAATTACGAATAAATACGATTACATAGCGATCTTTGAAGTATGAAAAGCTATTTTTTTTATTTCAAACGTCATCTTCTTCTACATGCCGTTATGGGTCAGATAATATTCAGCCGTGTCTTAACTGACTACTACCCGGTTCTTAACGCCCTCTGAAATAAGACTTTTAACCCTTATATCTCTCCTAAAGGCGCCAGCCTAACTTTTTTTGTGTTTTCCAGAGGTTTTGTTTTTGAGACTACCTACTACTTTTATCATTTTGTGAATGATATTCAAGCCATATTAGGTGACTTTTTTAAAGTTAACAATCTACGTTAAGGATTCTAGAGATTGATGCTTCCTAGGATTTATGTATAGATGCGAGTTTCGTATTTAATTTAACCGTGTCCCTTTGCACATTCTTAGAATCCACATCAATAAGGAAGTCATTAATAGGTATAGTATTTTTATATACTATAAAGGTGGCAAACAGTCATACGGCCAGCTTGATGATAAGCGGCTACCGTAGCCTATGAACGCTTGTAATACCATAGATATCATTGCCGACCTTGAATCCCTTACCCTAAGGAGCTCTGGAAACCCTACTCACCACAGTAACACAACTCTAGGTCACTTGGCTGCGATCTTCTGTAGGGTGGATGTATTCCAACAGTCGGGCTGCCCTAAGTATAGAGAAATTTCCAAAGAAATTTTCTTGGTGCCTTACCTCTCTAAAGTCTTTAAGAATCCATTACCTGTACCCTTTAGAACAAGAACCTGTATAGTCAAAGAAGTGTCTGCGTATTGTATTTATTATTCCTATAGGTACCTATTTAGTTTAAATTAAAATAAAAACCAATTGCTTGTTCATGCCTATTTAATGCGATATGACATAACACTTATTTACATATTATATAGGTATGTCTGTGCATTTCAACAAAAGTTGCTTCACAATCGTTTCTTTCCGTGTGCAGGTTTTTGTACTACGCAAGATGTTGACATATTCCTGCGGCATATGAATAATGCTCGTTATGTCCGTGAGTTAGATTTTGCAAGATTTCACTTTTATGATCGGACCGGAATTTATACTAACATCAAAGCTGTTGATGGTCATGCTTTGCAAGGAGCCTCTAGTATTCGTTACCGGAGGACAATTCCTATATTTACGCCCTATAAAGTAGAAACGAAGGTAATATGTCTCTTAATTGCGATAATTTAAGAACCACTAGTCAAAATTGTTACTTCGTTTTGATCATAGTTAAAGAAATTGAAAGTTTTTTTTTATCGTTGTAAGTTTGCCGTAGTGGCCACAATCTCACCTGATGTTAAGTGACGATGTGGCCCAAGATAATGACACACTTAACCTAGTGGAAGACTGCAGTGAGCGGAGTGGAAGAGTGCAGACTCAAGTGCAGCTGCCGGAACACACCTATTGGTGCTTGGCGACAGATTTTCAACTTGAGGGTGGTAGCTACCCAGGCGGCTATTAGAAAAAGCCCTACTACCATGCTATGGTTTCCTCACGATGTTTTCCTTCACCGAAAGCTCAGGCTTATTGCAAGGATTCGAACTTACGTCAATCGACGCGAAGTCGTACACGCTACCACTGAGCCATCATTGCTTCACCATTCCCACCCACATTCATTGTCATTCATTCACCACATTCTTTGGTCCCATCAAGAATCATTTATATAAACAGGTTAAATTAATTTCAAAGCGTTGTATAAAATAAATAATGTGTTTGTTAATAAGAAGAGAGGCCTATATTCATTAGAACACTAAAACATTGCGATTGTAAATTACAAGGATCATAAAGATGAACCTCTGCTAAGCTGAAGTAAGGTTACTCCTGACACATATTCATTACGTGTGAGTAACTTCCAGATATTTAAAACAAATATACATATAAACTGAAATTAGCCTATAAAAAAAATCCAACACGCGATACCTACCTAATTACGTTTTGATAAATTTTCAGCTGGCCTACTGGGAAGACAAGACTTTATTCATTGAACAAAAGTTCATTACCTTGAGTGATGGTTTCGTCCGCGCTGTAGTACTGTCTCGACAAAATCTTATTAATGTAGACACAGCTACGCTTTTCAAGGGTATTCCTGGAGCAGAACAAAAACCCGAATGTCCTGAAGAAATCAAACATTGGCTTCAAGCTATTGAGCTTTCCAGTGCAAAACTACGAAAGAAAGATTAATTGAATGTTCAATTTCTTAACATAATTTATAGTTATTTCTTATTTATTTTATATCCTTATCATGTAAAAGCCGAGTTGGTGGAATGGGGAATTATCATCGGATTTTCTATTTGATGACCCATTAATTCGGACTTGGAAATGTACCTATCACAGCTTTTCCGAATTCGTGGTGTTTAATTTCCTTTTGATTAGGTCTTCTGAAGGTGAAAGAATAGTGAATAAACAGATAATATGTCGGGAGAACTCCGACATACAGACAAGAAGAATACGTTGTGGTATCTGAGAAGCCTGTGTATTCCGTTGCTATAAGACCTTTGTCCAGTAGAGCGACGTTTACACCTTTTGTATACATTATATTTATTTATAGCCACATAGTAGATAATGTTAAAACTAAATAAAGGTTATGGTTTCCATTTATTACCGAGATTGTTTTTAATACTATGTTCCTATGTACCAAATGAAAAAATAAAAAAAATATGAAAAAATAAATCTTATAGAGCAAGTAATACTGGTAACGTTGAAAATACGATAAATAATATAGACAAATATATATACATATTATAAAATAAAGTCTGTCTGTCTGTCAGAACGCGATAAACTCAAAAACTACCGAACGGATTTTCATAGTTACGGTTTTCATCATGTGAGTGATTCATGAGGAAGGTTTAGGTGAATAATTAATTACGATTTTGTGTTAATTGGCTGAAATATGACCATGATTGTTGAAAATGTCGGAAAAAATCATGCCGACTGGGAGCTTTACAGGCGTGCGCCGCGTAAACCAATAGATTTATATATGTATTACTCTGCTACCCGTGCGAAGCCGGGGCGGGGTGCTAGTAGATAATATAAAGACACATACATCATGGTGGTAGACGATTTTTTTAGTTATCACCATACAAGCTACCGACTTCAAGTTTAAATCTGCCGTCTTCAAGTTGAAAATCTGCCGTCAAAAATACAGTTTTTTGTGCTAAGTATGGTAATAGATCTCCGCAACGATACTGCCAATAACTGGAGACGGAGGTTCAACAGTCGTGTAGCGTTTTAGAAGAGGTGCAAGTTCAGCATCGAGCCGCTTCAGCTACGCAGGAACATCACCTCGCTAGTGTGTTCTACCGTCTGTATCACGGTGAGTGTTCTGAAGAGCTATTCACTCTAATTCCTTCCTCTCCTTTCCCCAACTCAACCACACGCGCTGGGCTTCAGGATCACAGTTTTACGATAACCTCCATTTCGGCATGAACTATAATAAAAAGTTCCGTATGACTTATCTTTGTCGCACCGTGAAACTTGAGAACCATCTCCCGGCTAATGTGTTCCTTCCTCCTTACGACATCGGGTCCTTTAAGCGTAACGTGAAAAGATATTTATGCAGGTCGGCATGACAGTGGCGGCCGCCGATGGATTTAGATCTCTTAGTCGTCGCCCTTGTGTTTGGATTGTACTGTGCTTACCATCAGGGACGGTACCGTCAATGTACCGAGCTAATATATAGATATATAAAAAAGTGCTTGATGTATGTCGGAGTTAATTTTTTTTACAACGAACCACCCAGGTCACGTTACGTAGGCAGGGTGATAAAACGCCATACAGTTACCATAAGCCCTTGGTGTAGGATTTATGGATGGACCTGAACCATGAATCAGTATGTTTCAGGACACAGACTGTGTGATGAGTGACGATTCATGTTTCGGGGCCATCCGTAAATCCTACTATCTACAGTGAGTTACAACTCAACGGTAACGGTATGTTATCTACTGGTTTGGACATTTTTATTATTTTAAATCTATATAATTAATTTTAATGATAATAATATATTTAATAAATGTTAAAAATAAAAAGACAATTTTTAACAAAAATAAAACACCCAAATTTAATTATTTTGAAGTCGACGGTCCAATGCAAATGAAACGGGAATACCCTTGAGGTATCTCTTTTCCAACAAAAAAATAATCATCTAAATCGGTTCATAAACAAAGAAGTTATGGCTGAACATCCAAAAAAATAATATTTGAATTACAAACCTCCTCCTTTTTTGAAGATGGTTAAAAAATAATAAGAATAAGTATCTATATATTATTTCACAAAAAATAGCGGCTCAATGGCTCCGGGTCTATTAATATTCGAAGGTGATGATAGCCTTACACACAGCACAGTATGTGGATGGGTACCTTAAATACTTTCTTCGTAAAATCGATAATTAATAAATAAATAATTATATTATGACACACTACATCTGAAGAACTTGAAGAAAACAATTGCGGATTGCGGTGTACAACAACTCGATATGATAAATATACTCTTCTGGCTGTGGACATTTTGTAGGTACCTACCTACTGTTTATTTATATTCTTTCAACTGATAGTGAATGGTCAAATTTAATATTTTATCTATGCATGCTATGAAACATTAAAATTTATGAAAACTCTACCTACTCCTTAACTTATATCACAGGTGCCGACGTAATTGGACATAATTTTCGTATGGTTTAGCTTAGATTAATCACATAAAAATTTCTTAATTATATTAGATAAAAAATTAAATTGAACATCAACAATTTTAAGCATAAAAATACGCTTATAATCACGTCCATATAAAGTGGTATATATAAAATGACAGTATATATAATATCATTGGTAGATATTTTATGTTATACAGAGGTGTGTATTAAATTACTACACTTGGCGCTTGTCACTAACTTGTATTAAGTTACTGTTTACACAAACTGCGCATTAATGGAAACGGTTTTGGAGATTTCGAATTTATCCGTACAAAAGAATTTAAAATTTATCTGTAAAGGCATAAGAATTAAATCAAGTTGTAACTATGTAAATTCTGGACAGGTCTGAGTAGTAGCGATAAATTTATGATGTTTCGAAAAAAAACTTTTTAACGACATGTATTAAGGGTAATTTTAGACCTTCACATTAAACAAATAAAGATTAGAGTGCAATGGTATCGTCTTGACTTTGTTACATTTTTATATTAAAATGTACTAAAAGCAATAGGTCAAGTAGACTGTATAAATATTTTCCCTGACTAAATTAACTTCATCGGTAGTATATATCGTTTCAAAATTCAAAATTAATTTATTTAAAAACATACTGGTGTAAAACCTGGATAGTCGTACTTTTTTTAGAATGAAATCTTTTAACAAGTTCTTATAAAACCGTAATAGCTACAAATTTAATGAAATCTAAGATGTTTTTATAAGTAAGTTAACTCTAAATAATTGATCAGGAACCGATTCCACGGTTTTGGGGTTCTATATTTTTACTGCTTAATTACCTATTTATTAGATAATTAATTATATAAATAAGTGAACAGGTATCTGTATTATACTTAAACGTCTAAATGAGGATGAGGAATAATAAGTCTGTTATATAACTTGTGGTAGGCGTTTAATTTTTTTATACAAACTAAGTTTTGCAGTAGTTGAGTTACATGATCTATATATATTATAAAACTCAACGTCTCTCTGCTGTCTGTCCGTTTATGTTCTTTTCACGCGAAAACCACTTATCCATTTACATGTTTTTTTTATTTTAATTCATAGACATGTTATCTGGTCAGGTTATAGGATACATTTTGTAAGATAAAGTAACACACGAAATAAGTAGTGACAATAGTGGTGAATCAATTCGGATAAAAGACGCATTTGGGGCACGTAAATGGATTACGCTGAGTAAACCATACGAGATATATCAAATTAACGTGCAACATAATTGTAGACCTTAAAAAGACCTACAAAAGTCAGCGATCGCATATATTTATCTTATAAGTATTACCCACAATAAGCACTTCTCTTCCGACTTTTGAGCGAGAGCAGCAGGATTAGCGCGTAAGCTTGACAGACGGTATCCTGTAATAGACGCGAGCGGAGCCGCGGGCACAGCTAATAGTAAATAAATATAGGCTTCTATGGTTTCTTGTGCTATCCTCTTACAACTCAGATGACATTTTCAATTTCATAACACGCTTTTATGTGTGAAGTAGATAGTTTTTTTTAACGATCCTTAATTAGTCGCTTTTGACGAGCTGCGGCCGACCACACACGAGTTACGCGGGCCTACTCCAAAGTATACGTTTATATCACGACTTAGCAATCTTAATATTTATATTAAAACAATTATGTATAGTTGAGATGTAAGTTTAAAATTAATATCGAATACTAAGATATATGACCTAATACTGCTTTAAAAAACTTCATACTACAATTTAAAACTCACACTCACTGACCGATTTAATCAAAACCTCCAAGCCATCAAAAATCCAAGCTACATACATTATTTAAACCTCTCCTACAAGTTGTTCATATATTGTTATTTCATGTAAAAGTAACATAAATCCATATGTTTGATTTCTTTTGGAACATTACATTACCTACTTATTGTGGTTTAAATGTTAAAGTTATGTAGCGGACTTTTTAGATCTTTCTAGTTTTCACAAATGACTTCTTGTACAAGGAGAATTCTTTTATCCTATATTTAACGGTTTTGGCAGCGTATTACTAAAAAAGCGGACTGGTAGTTACATTTATTTTATAACATTTTTAATCATAATTACTTGTATATTCTTAACTATGTAACGTTATCAGTACGGAACCCTACTCTACTCGCTACCCTACTTCTACTCGTTACATGCCCGATTGTTTTTTTTAATAATATTATTTTAGTACAGATAGATAAATATTATAGAATAAATGTCAGAGAGTTAAAGTTGAAGTGACGGTATTGGTGGCCGAAAGGATATCGATTTAATATTTAACCCCGGTGGAATATTTATCCGATGTTTAAGCGTTCGAGTCTCAACATATTGTACCAACCATTATTTCAGAATTTATTCATTCGAATATTCAATTTAACTCATAATATTGCATTAATATATGTATCTTTTTTCTCAAAGATGTTATTTTTTGTGGCAACGCAATAATATCTCCTTTAATTTTTCATCAAAATTAATAATTCAAACATGACTTTAAACTTTATATTCTCCGGTATTGAGGAAAATTAATTTAAAATTAATGATTTGTTAATAATATCGTTTTAAAACTTTTTTCATGAAAATATGTTGAACTAACGTCTAGGAGTCGCCATCCATTAATAATATCATAAACTATCATGACAGCTGTTAGATTGTTTACATTTTATAATGTGCTGAAGCAATGATGGCACAGAGGTAGTGTGTACGACTTCGCGTCGACTGACGCGAGTTCGAATCCCTCCATTAAGCCTGAGCTTTCGGTGAAGGAAAACATCGTGAGGAAACCATAGCATGGTGGTAGGGATTTTTCTAATGTTCGCCTGGCTAGCTACCACGCTCAAGTTGAAAATCTGTCGCCAAGCACCACTAGGTGTGTTCCGGCAGCTGCACTTGAGAGCCAGCCTTCCACTAGGTTTAGCGTGTTATCTTGGGCCACATAATCAATTAACATAAGATAACGATAAAAAAAAAATCGCACGGTTTGGCACTCTGCTATAGTAATTCTTATTCTTCATGGGTTACTGTTTACATTGCTGTGAAATACATTTTTACTATCTAAAGAAACACTGGGCTTTTAGAAAAGCAAATAGTATTGCGCTGCCACGTTCTAGAATTGCAAACGTAATCTAAATCTCATAACTTAGGTACACATAAACATAATCTCATGCCATAAATTATTTAAACATATAAGTATCAAGATTTAACGTAGTGACGGGAGCAGTGGTGGCGCTAACCGCATGTGTCTTGTCACATACTTAACAATAACAAAATATCCATTAGCTTTAGTGTATTTTAAAATGCGTCCGACTTTCGAAAACATCAAATGAGGTTTTTTACGATTAAAATCGATGATATTTTTTCATTATTATTGTGGATCGAGTTTTAACTTTGGGTGTATTGTATTCTAATATCTGTAGGAAATATGAATAGCATAACATTTCACAGCTATGGTGTCAATATAGATCTCATCTATATCATCTTCTATTTGTCTTACATACATAGTATAAAACCCAACGTATCTCTGTCTTCTGTTCGTTTGTTCTTTTCCCGCGAAAACAGTGACGATAATGGTGAATCATTTCGGAAAAAAGACGCTTTCGGGGCGCTTAAATGGCTTACGATGAGTAAACCATAAATGACATATATCATATTAATGTTCTGTATAATTGCAATGCAGATCTTAAAAAGACCTACAAAACAGTCAACAATAGCACATGTTTATCTTCTATGGATTATCTACAATAAGCATTCTTACTGATTTTTTAATTCATAGATATGTTGTCAGGCCAGGTTATAGGATATATTTTGTTACATAAAGTAACATAAGAAATAAGAAGTGACAATCAAATGAAATCAATCAAAATTAATCAATTCGAGAAAATGACGCTTTTGGGACTATTAAATAACTTACGCTGTGTAAATTATAAGAGATATATATAATGAATGTACTACATAATTGGAAAAATTAAAAAGACCTACAAAACAGTTAGCGATAGCATATATCTATCTTCCAAAGATTATCCAAAATGAGCATTTTTTGGCAATACAAATCGCACAAGCGCTCGACTGACAGCATTCTGTAGTCCACGCGAGCGGAGCCCCGACAATTACTATAAATAAGACATGAGGTACTGCTAACTGCCAAAAGCCTTAAATCCTTACTTTATTGATATTATAAATGCGAAAGTGAGTTTATTTGTTTGTTACAAACACTACTTATTATTGTAAGCAAAAACATCTAAATGGATTTAGATGAAATATGTCACACAGACAGCTCATAACCCGGATTAAGATATAGGAGGATACTTTTTATTCTAGTAAAGGCCCAATTCTGAAGTCCACGCAGGCGAAGTCTCAGGTTTTTTATATCGATTAGGTATTTACTTGATTCAAACTCACTACTACGTAATGAAAAGTAGAATAATTAATTACTAAAATATCAATAATCGATAAAATAAATAAGAGAAAGATAGAAATTATTCAATGTTTCCACTGCTGAAATAAAATTTAGGAATAAATTATTTAATGAAACAGAAAAAAAATATCGTTATAATTTGGGTTCTACATATAATAAACATAAGTATAGCTATTAGCTAATGAGTAACGTGTATAATGATCATTAAATGTTAAGGTTACAATAAATGATTAGTGGATACTAATTACCATGGTATAACCAATAATAACGAATAGTTTGTCAATAGTGAAATTATTGACCATAAAAATATTATTTCTACCTAAAGGTTTGTAATGATCGTCATTTAATAACGTGCTTAGCTAACTATCATTTTATAAAATTCCTTTTTGAATACGTAATCATATTGACGAATGGTTCTTACGGATAAGCAAAGATGATTAAGTATTATTATGGTTGTGTTCTGTATTCGAGTCAACAAATAATAGCGGATTAGATCCGTATAAAATTAATAAAATATTATTTATAGTAAAAAATGTTTTTCACTGTAGACTATAGTTGTTTTAAAAATAACTCAGTTTTAAGACGCAGTTTAAGATATATATACAGTAAGTAGGCCTCGTTATCTATACATATTATAAAATTCAACGTCTTTCGTTCATCGTTCGTTTGTTCAATATTTTTCATAATTATATCTCACTCTTATTTGCAGTAGTGGATGTCTCGCGAGGCTTTTTGTGCTATGATTTCTATGATTTTCAACGAGAGTTTAGCTTCAAGGAATCTCACGAAAATTTACAAGCTGCATTTGAGGAGTCACGCTCTTGCGTTAGCAACAGTTTTATTGGTTTCGTGAATGTAAACATGGTTGATTGAACCTTAACCATGACCCAAACCCGGCCGACCTACAACTGCAGTAACTCATGAAAATGTCATCAGGGTAGAATGGCTATTGCGGGAGAATAGACACATTACACATCAAGAGATTCAGGCTGAACTGAAGATTGGATCACAGGCAGTTTGCACCATCCTGCGTGAACACCTTAAAGTTAGGAAGCTTGCTTCCCGATGGATATATCATTCTCTCACCGAAGACCAAAATTCCCGTCGTGTTGATTGGTGCGAATTTATGCTAGAAAAGTTTGAAGGAGGAACTTCGTAAATCGTATCCTACATCCTTACAACTGACGAAACTTGAATATACAGCTACGAACCTTTCACGAAGCAACAATCCACGCAATGGGTCTTTGGTGAAGACGAGTTGCCCATTGTGACAAGTGATACTAAAATTCTAATTGTTGCTTTAAATTGTATACTTAGGTACTGAAGAAATTTCAACTTTTATAACTGAAATCCTAGTAAAATTTGAACGATGACGTCGCGCGTGGCCTTCATTTTGTGGCCTATTGTTTATTTCAATAAAACATATTTTTATATTCCTTTTAAAGATTTAATTAAGAGTAAATATTAATTGGCAGGTATTATTTTCAGCATATAAAGTGTATTAATCAATTTTTCAAAAGTTGCTTATGCGTGGATTCATCACACAATATAGGTATACACTCCTTTCCCGTGACGTATATAGATGCAGAGTTGCAAAAACTAAGCCCGTAATAAACCGCAATTTGGTGTTGATTAAATAATTAGGAATGTAATTTTCTAAGCATTAAAATTAGTTAGACACTATAAAAGAGTACATACGATATTGGTTGTGTAGGACATCTTAAAGTACAGCATTCTGACATTATCATCGATAGTTAATTTTTAATAGTAGAGGTATTTTGTAAATATTATATATTCAGAAAGGTTCGTAATTTAATATTTAATAAAACACTAAAAGAAACAACCAAACTTGTCATGAAGTATTTTTAAATAAATGTGCTTATGTAACTAAATGAAAATAGGCTTTATTACCTTTGCGGTACCTACACAGAATTTTGCTAAAATGTAAAAATATTGAGGTTTCATTTCATTAATTAAGGAACTCTAATAACCATGAAGGAACACAAACAACTTTTCATCGAGTGAATATAAGCAGCTAGTTGTCTGTAAGAGACTTACAGTGCTATGTCACCGCAATATTACTAAAGAACAAAGCACTTCATCTCAGTCAAGTTTAGGATAATTAAATTCTCATTTTTAACATAATGTTGCCATCTCCACTTATTTATCCAATGGAAGCAATATTGCACCTTATTATCACGAAATATTTGTCCGAATCGTATTGTTTCACCATATTTTCTGAAGAGCCGTTTGAATTTGATATTTCTAACAGTTTCATATATATCAATTCTAACAACTGCAGTGATTTAGTGAGCATTATAAAAGATGTGACAGACAAAGGATGTTCGGATTATATCATTCGAATGAGAGAACCTGAGAATTTTATGTATGCTTTTAATAGTGCTAACTATCTGGGAGATGTTAGACGAAGTAATAAAAAAATAATATTTTTGCCTTATCCTGACCATTCTTATACAGAATATGCTTTGGAAATATTGTCAATGCAGGAAAGTAATTTTGTAGCAAATATCCTGTTAGTTTTGCCGACTGTTAAACATGGTGAATGTATAACATTCGATTTAGTAACACATAAGTTTGTTGGTTCCGATTCAGAAGTTAATAAACCCGTATATCTGGACCGTTGGGACTCTTGTACAGGAAACTTTGATAAAAATGTTGATTTATTTCCTCACAATATGAGAAACTTGTATGGCAAAACGATGAAAGTTAGTTGTTTTACATACAAGCCGTACGTTTTTGTTGATTTGGACTTATCCATTGAACCGTCTGGCAGAGACGGTCTAGAAATGAGAATTATAGACGAATTTTGCAGGTATCCACCATCTAAGTACTTATATTTAATTCCATACTCGGTCATTCCATTTGCTAATGTCAAATATTTTATGCAATAAAATTTGAATAGCATGACCTATAAAAGTAGTACGAGAACACAGTTAAAATACACTTTCTTCTCATTTTATTAAAAAGCGAGCAGCTCAAACCATAAAAAAAACACATATATATAACTCTTTAATCATCATACGGAACCCTAATTATAATGTTAAAAAGCCTTTTTGTTGTCCGTAATATTGCAAAGTATTCCGAGAAATACTATAACCCACAAGCAGCATGAAAGTTTGGTCAAAGTCCTGTCCCATAGATTTACAAATGTAAACTACATGTGGATTTGGACTTAGATTTTTTTTAATTTTAATAATGTTTCCTAAAAATAGCATATTTCATCAGATGGGTAAACTGCACAGTTAAAGTTATAAGAGAAGATAAGGATCAATGGGGCGAGATATATAAAAATCATACTGGAATCGGAGTTCTTGGATGCGTTGTTGAAAATTGCGCCGACATAGGTATTGGTACGTAGAAAGTTTTTGACAATAATTTTAGTTAGTTTTTTTTTTATGGAGCAATGTTTCTAATATGATATTTTTCAGGCGCTCTTTATTCTTGGTATGAAATGTGGAAAGTATTGGATTTCTCGACGCCAGTCGTAAGAAGTGCAGTAACGTGCTTAGCGCCGTCGCCAAGGTGTATATTATGTGATATACTATTATCTAATTTATGAAGATAAAATACCTAATTGTTTTTTTTCTAAGAATTATAGCCAGTTGGGAGTTACCGTTTATACCATTTAATTGGTATATGTGGGTTGCTGTGATATTTGCATTAATGTATGCGTCTGTTGGCTTAGTCATCGCACAAGGAGGTTCTACAAACAAAGTTTTATTAATCGTTTTCGGAATTTTGATTTCACAGGTGCGTTTTAGATTCAGTTTTTTATTTTTATATTACTTACCAGATGTCTGTCGCCTTTGCTTCTTTGAAAGATAACACAATAAAAAAGTATCCTAAGTGTTATTATAATCGAGTTGTATACCATATTTCTTTAGAATACGTTTAGTCATACTTTTTCATTTATTATATACAAGCGTTGCGCTCCGCGTGCGTTTACAACGCAGTAGTTATTTTCGTCTGGTAATTTTATTTTTACTCATATTATTGACATTTCTTATAGCCTACCAATAGAGGAATGGCATATACTTCCTGTGTACAAAATTTCATCAAAATCTATTGAGAAGCAATTATTAGCCATTTCAAAAAGTATTAGTGATGATTCTTATATCATATCAATTGAACAATGACATAAGCTTCTCGTATACAAAATTTTTGAGTTATATCCGGACATACAGACAGACGTGCAACAAATTTACTCTATAATGGATGCTTATATAGGGAAATAAGAGAAAATACATGTACGGACAGAACTGCAGATTTATTAATATAGATATCTATTAGATTTGTTTTACTATGATTATTGTATCGATATATGACGTAATTTTATTTAAACATTCTGCACTCTGGCACTCCGAATGCACTATAGAACATAATTTATTGATAATTAGCTTGAATTATTAAATTATTTTAATATCAAATATTGCCTATTAATCATAATTTAAGATCCACTTACGAAATATTCACATTAAAATGTAATTAGATACTGGTTTTATTTCTGTATTCAGAATTTTTTTAACGCAAATGATAAAAAGAAAAATAATATTACACAGCGATAAAAAAAAATAGTAAGTAGGTACGATTGCTAGGTATACAATGAATTAAAGCATAATGGAGTTTTTGGCGGGATCTTAATTTGACATGAGTTGGTTTGTTAACTTATCTTATTTGGTCATATTATGTAATTTTGACGGTATTTTACGTGATGTAGTTTGGTTATCGTGCAGACGTGATGTGGTTAGTAAATAATAACTAGGAACGTGCATTTTAAGTTGCCACAAAAACTCCTAGGATAGTTTTAACAAGGAACGGCCATCTTGTTAGAGTTATGTTTGAAGATAATAAGAATAATTAGAACATTATTCTATTCATGTAACATCGGCAGAATTGTTTATGAACTTGCCTTGTCATTAAATAAAAAGAAATGTATGATTTTTCTTATAGTCACAATACAATGCAGGCGCAACGTGGCGAATTCGCAGCGTTATTGGATGGTTATTGATATCGGGATTGATTCTGGGGAGTGCTTATGGTGCCGGTCTGGCATCGACTTTCACCATACCCAAGTACGAACCTGCTATTGACACAGTACAGGACATTGTCAACAGAGGCATCGAATGGGGAGCGACGCATGATGCGTGGATCTTTTCACTTACCTTGTCACCAGAGGTAAGTAGAAACATATAACGAAAACGTTGCAAGAATTACACATATTATCTTCGTAGCGAACCCTATTTTATCTAGAATAAATTTAAGTACCCAGTAAAAGGCTCTTTTTGACTTATTTTTTTTAAATAAATTGTCAAGGTTAATTTTTATTATTAATTATTTATTTATTTAAAAGGATTGACAACAGTTAATCAAAACATAATAGCCTAGATAATAAAAATATATGTAACAATAATATTGAGAAACTAATTATTATTATTATATCTAATAAGGTCACAAATGAAGCATGAGGGGTGGCCTTAAAAGGCTAATTCATTGATTAATGTCTTTATAAACTAAATTTAGTGTATTGGCCATTGGCCACCCATTCTAATAAATCTATACTATCTATATTAATATAATAAAGCGGAAGAGTTTTTTTGTTTGTTTAAAAACGCTAATCTCTGGTACTACCAGTCGGATTCGATACGTGATCGTATATGATTGCCAGATGCACGTGGAATAGTATAAGCTATCTAGAATTAGGCTGGAACTCTCAGCTAGCCTTAAATACAGATTTTTGTTAAGTAAGTCGGAGAAAATCGCGCACCCGAACTGCTTTATCCGCGTGCGCTGGCGTAATGGTTAGTGATAAGTAAATGCAATATTCTACAAAAATATTGCTCCTTAGTACATGTAAAAAAAGTCCGCGGTACTATATACCTATCTCTTATACATAGGCCACAATAAGGTAATTTGTTAGTTTTTTTTAATTGAAAATTGTTAACTGATTTATGAGCATTATTATTAGGCACGGCAAATTAATCCTGACCGCCCGATAAAAATATTGCCCATACTGAAGTATTATAAATCTTTTAAATTATACGGGAGTGAAACGGCGGGCACAGCTAATAAATTAATGAAATGGGTTGAAAATAGTTTTTAATGAAATGAAATTTTATAAAGACTGTGTCGGTATTATCGTTATACACAATATAGATCATATCGATATTAATTTACAGAGATTTGTTTAATTGCGCTGTGGAGTATAGTGTTAATTAGATACAATTTGGAGATTCAGAAATTTATTAAATACAAAACAAAATAGCCTATAACCATTAGCCCAAAAGTAGCTTTCTATCATTGAAAGGATTATTAGAATCGAATCGGTAGTCCATAGACGGCTAAAATATACATATTATAAAACTAAACGTCTCTCTGTCCGTTTATTATTATAATATTACTAATTAATAATTATAATTAATAAATTAATTTTATATAATTAAAGCTAGTTAGTAAATAATTTTTACAATCAGATCTGTAGTTCCGGAGCTTAATTCCTATAAACAAACTAATTTTACCTCTTTATAATAGTAGTGTAGAAGTATAGATAGCTATAGAAAGCCAATTCTAGCGTACCGTGTAATTTTAATTACATTAAACAATTGTTAACAATTACATTAATTAAACAATTATTTTATTTCTATTTTAGCCATTAGTTAAACAATTAGTAAAACAATTCAGAATTTATTCATTCAAAGAATTAAAAAAGAAATCTTTCACTAGAAGTATGGCGTTTAGTGTTGAGAAACTGCCGGCAGGTGAGCTACTTATATATTTTTTATACAGTTTTTATACAGAAATATTACAAGAACGTAAGGTTTTTCTGTGCACAGGATACTTTGCTATAGGCGAGTATATAACAAAAGAGGCAGTTTTGAACATGCAGCTGATGTTGGAAGACTTCTACTTTGAGCAATGTGTAGTAATGCTACGTAAGAGTTCTCCGTATACTGAAAAACTAAGTGAATTAATTGGGAGACTACATCAATCCGGACTTTTACTTGCATGGGAAACACAGGTTTCTAAAGCTTCTTCTTCAAAGTACAAGAGTTTTGTAACATTCAATATAATTTTTACTTTTTTTATTACAATATTTTTAAGGCACATTTTATTACTGGATTTTTAATATAAAAAATAACATTATAAAACTAAGGAAATAATGATACGAAATGAAATATTGTCAAGCTCAGAGATTCTGATATAAGAAAATGTTATGGTCATTTCCTACTACTAAACTCTATTTAACACCATATTGTACATACCGTTAAAATTACGCGTTCAATTCACTACAAGAATACGTTTTAATTATTATTTTTGTGAATTGACCTGTTGATGTGTCAGAAAATTCCAAAGTTTAAAAGAAAAAAAAACTGGTGTAGTTTATATGCAAAGTAAAAAATTACGGTAATGTAGCTTTTAATTTAAATATTGAGAATTCCAATTTTTACAGTATTTTTTGTCATCACTCTGGACAATATTTTCGAAATAATTTTTGAGGAAAAAAATACATTTTTCGTCATTGTCTAATTGTAATGATCCCTTATATCCTAAGATATGTGTAGACCCCGCAACCCAATCTACGTGATCTAAGTTCCCATATAATAAGTATATAAAGAAATCAGTTAAAATACTGGAGCAGTAAAAACATCATACAAAATAATATCATCAATAATTTTTGTTATCGAAAGTTAAAAAGGCTATATTTGTAAATTACCTACTAACATTTTGTTGAAAAAAAAAAACAAAAATTACATAAGTATTTATATTAATAAATCAGTAGTTTTGTCTGTAAATATATTTTTTTCCAAATTACCCTATAATTTGGATATTTTCCTATATAAAAAAAAGCTGGTCACAAATACGCCGTTACATTTTTTTGTAGTTCGGATTGAACTCAAAAACGGTTCGACCGATTCTTATGCAATTTTTTACACGTGATGCTATAAAAATTTCTAATAATACTTTGAGAAATACTAAAAAAATAATCATTTACAATTTGATTTTGATTTAAATTGTCGACGGGAACTACACGTCATTCCTTAATTTATAGGCTATATGAATTGTCAATAACATGATTAAAAATAAAATTACGGGATGAAAATAATTACCTACTGCCAAAGAAACCCGTGCGGAGCCGCGGGTGAACACTAGTTTAAAATAAAAATCGTGTACTAAAACTATGTTGTTCGTTACCTACACTCTCAATAACGCAATAAAATATCCAGTCCTTAAGTTTCTCTGTATAAAGTATAAAATTGATAATTGTATTTTTTTGCAGGTTGCTTTAAAACATTTGAATTACAAAGTACAACTTGAAGTCAAATTATCTCGATCTAAGAATGATGTTGATAATACAAAATCTTTGACTTTAAAACATTTTGGGGTTCGTTAACTCATATAATATACTTTTATTAAATACGTTTACATACTTATCTAAAAGAATAATATTATATTTAGTTTTCTTTTCTTTCAGGGTATATTCATGTTGTACTTCACAGGAGTACTATTTTCAATTCTGTTATTTTTGGGAGAAACTTTTCATAACCATGTGATTTTAAGACCTCGTATAGTAAAGGCTTATTATTAATCATCAGGTGGTTTGGACCTACATTTATCACTTACCACTCTTTTAAGGTAGTAAGGGGCCATTCGTAAATACGTTCGCATTTGTGGGGGAAGGGGGTGTCGCTTACTGTGACAAGGGTTGTCTAATCAAACAATTTAGCAAATTTTTCTCTCTTTCTGGTTTTTTTCTCAATATAGAAAAAAAAACTTCCTAACGAATATCCTGGCTATTCCCTAGAATACAATGTATTAAATTAATTAAAACTATAATGTTTTTACTGTCTATAATCTCTTCAAGTACTATTTGGGCTATTGTCATGATTGGTACCAAAATCTCTAGCAGAGCAGCATTAAATGCATGACTTATAGGGAAAATTACCCCGCTTGAAATACTATTTATTATCAGGCACCCGATATTATTGTTACCAAGTATTCAAATTATTTAAAAATCAGTCTTTATTAATTGTTATGTTCGTTTATCTCATTACAACTGACACTTTTTCAGGTGATAAAAACTAAGACTTCTCGGAAGTGCCAAGCTTTATGTTTCATATTTTAATTTAAAAAAAATTTTAAAATATTCAAAAAACAGATCAAGTTTCTTGCCTGCTCTTCTAAATGGCTGGGATGTTTTTCGAACCAATGTTTTAGTAGTATTTTACATTCATTAGTGCCTTCTTACAGACTACATTGAGTAAAATATATTTTGATTTTATTAACACAGAGCATGGAAGGAAATTTAGCGAAATAGATTATATGAAAGCATAGAAATGATCGATCGTGGTTTTTTATTTTAATTCATTAACTTAGGTTTTTTGACCCTATAATATGTAATATTGGTGGCATTTTGCGTTATATAGTTTGGTTATTGTGCATACGTGACTTGGATTATAAATATAAACTGCCGCCTTTCTCTTGACGCGTTCGACTTCTGAATTGAATCGAATAAAATACGATTTAGTGATTTTTGGCAATCTTGAAATCAACACTAGCGCACGATCGTGCTGTGACTCGAAACGGAACTAACTAGCAATTAATCTAGCATTTTATGTAAAAATGTTAGAATTAAAAGAATCCGAGCAAAGATTTATAATAATAATTTACGGTAACTTGTCTGTGTCTGTGACCGGATATAGATAATGACGTTGATATGATTCGATTATAACTCATTCTTGATTTTCGATTCGGTTTACACTTGTAGAATCGAGTTTGAATTAAAAGTGAAATTGAATCAGAAACAAAATCAAATTAGAATCGGTGTCAAGAGTAACCCCCCTGAAATCATGCTTTTTGAGTTGCCACACAAACTCCCTGAACAGTTTTACAAGGGAGCCGCCGCGCCGCGCCATTTTGCTAGATATATTATGAAGATTACAAGAATAACACGAAATAAAGGTTTAAAGGACATATATCCAAGAATCTTATCAATAAAAAAATATTTAAAAAATCAGTATGTATCGCTCTACGTACTCTGTGGTGGACATACACCAAATACCAATACCCAAATGGTTGGAGATATAATAAAAATAATTATATTGGTAGGACACGATTTTGAAATGAAATTGGCTACTCTTAGCCTCTTTTTTGTACTAGGGTAGTACAATGGCTCACTTCGCGAGGCGTTTTGAAACTCTTTGAAATATGTGAAGTTACACGTGAGGCGGGCGTTTTGAAGCTTGGTGATACATTTGAAGCAATACGTATGGCATGTAGTGTTACTGGTTTTTTTTGCCCATCTTTCAAAGTACTGTTCACCTAATCTGTAATGAAACAATAACTTGTTTGTAAAAACATTAAGTTATTAACACAATCACCAAAACAAGTTAGTAGTTATTATGCTAAGACCAAAAGTATAGTTCTTTTCGTCTAAGTTATTATGAGAAATTCATTAAATGGCATTATAAACTTATTAGTAGTAAAGACTTGCCTGGATAAATTATATTCTCGGAATATTATTAAAAAATATTATTATTACCAACATATTGCAACAATTTTTTTCTCACACACCGAAACTAAAGCTTTTCAGGTACTGTATTTAGAAAGTTCGTAGGTACTGAAAATCTATTTATGAACAAACTCAGTAATAGAGTAAATGAAAACGTCTTTTTGTTTTTCTTGATATTACGTAAATATCCGTTGACATTAAAAGGACGTGAAGTATGTCTCGTTCGTATTCACTTTCTCGCACATACCCTTATGCCCCATCAACACGCTTGCCAAACTACGGCAAACATTAACAAATTCAATTGTGTGGATAGGGTATTTGGCTTGGCTTGCCTCCGATCCGAGCTAAGTCGGTATTTGATTCATCAAAGGAGCTTGCGGCAAGCGCTTGCGATGCGTCCACTCGTTTGTGACGTATGTGTAGTTAGTATCGCTCGTGCAAGATAAATAATCTATAAATAACTGAAAAAAAGACCTGGTACGGTTTCTGTGCATATTTAACTATCTTTTCGTATCCTATTATTTTTCTTCGTTCAATTCTGCTTTTTTCTACAATAAAAATAGGTTAAACCAAATGTTATAAGTTATAACCGACACAAGGTCGACGTCCGTCATGCTTGCTTATCCAAAGTCTCCGCTATAAATAATAATCTATGATCCAAAACACACTGGCACACTTGTAAACATGCGAATACCAATGTTTGGCTCGCCTATTTTATCCAAGGGCTTGTAGAGGTTTGAAGTTTGTGGCAAGTGTTAAGCATGTGTATTGGACATTGAAGATCATGTCATGTGAAAAATAAAATGTACCGCGACATAAAATTTGAAATGGTACATTTCAATCTTACATATTCTGTTATATACCGTTACAAATGTACGAGTTCTAGTATGCCTAGTCAGCATTAAAAATGAACTCAAATGACAACTGATACACTTAAAGGAGGTTTAAATAAAAATTATATGTGTAATTAAAAAACACCAAGATTTGAAACGCGATGAAACGAAAAAGCGGCAATAAAAAAGACAAACATATACTATTATAGGATTTAGCCTACGAGAGAATGAGATAGAATACATTTACATTATACACGGTTAATGCAAGTCCTGATTATTATAATTGTGATCTTCGTCGGATTGGCCTAGTGGTATGAAACTTCATACGCAGTACGCAGTGTTGTATGTACCTTCGTTTTTATTTCAAAATATTTTTAAAGAACATTGTTTTTATGTTATCTGATGGTTTCACTTCTACCGTGTGTGAACTGAACCAGAGCTTTTTTGCACTAAATAAGTTACACTAACGCATTGATTCCGAAGAAAGGGTGATAAATAAAACGTTTAAAAATATACGCAGGATGTTACATAATTCAATTCGAATAATTCATTATGTGAATATAATTAAATAAAACATCAAAAAATATACGCAGGATGTAACAAAATTCAATACAAATAGTTCATTATGTGAATATAATCAACTATTTTATACTGTTATGGTAACAGCACTAGTAAGTCCGTGGGAGGCGGGAAAATCGATCGATAACGGATACGTTGATTGTGTCTTGTTATCTTATTGTATTCGGTAGTGTTGTCGTCTTTGTGCACTGCGTGAGCTATTATATTTGTGGCATAATTTAAAAATGTTTATTTAGATTAATGTTAACCGGACATAATAAAAGCATTTTTATCATGTTTAATTATCCGATCTTGTGTTTTGCCCTGTTCTTTGCGGTGTCGGCTGAGTTTATTTGGAAACATCATAATAACGAGGAGCTACCCTTAGTTTTGGAAGAAGTGCATGAAAAATGTCCAAATTTCACAAGGGTTTATGCTTTAACCGAACCATCTGTATGTAATGTTCCTCTTTACGTAATAGAGTTCTCGACTACCCCTGGATTTCATCAACCTTGTAAGTACAGAATATAAATTCGAAGTAAAATATATATCGCAAATATTTGAAAAAATTAAAAAAATTTTTTTATTATTTCTTGCACAGATAAACCTGAAGTGAAATATATTGGAAATATTCACGGTAATGAAGTACTTGGTCGTGAATTACTCCTGGGACTTGCGCATTATTTATGCGACCAATACTTGAGGAACGATCGTCGAATTAAGGCTCTCATACATAGCACCAGAATTCATTTGTTACCTTCTATGAATCCTGATGGGTGGCAGCTGGCTACAGATACTGTAAGACATTTTACAATTAAAATGTTATGTGATAATATAAATATCTAATTAAATGGTATTTCGGAAAGGCAGAAAAAGACAGACACCTCAAGAGACTGAAGAGCTGGCAGGTCTTAGTAACAGCTTGTAACTTATAGACTGTGGAGGTCCTGGGGAGTTCTCAGAGGAACTTTTCTTAAAGGATTAAAGTCAGCTATATATGAAATGAAATTAAGCCAGTGCGGATCTGACACATGCTGGTGCTATAGTTTAGGACTTATAGGACTCCATTTATTTAAATGCAGTCTGAATTATCCACATTGTTACTACTATACACTATATAACTATACTACTAGGTTTAATATTTAATTATCAATAGTACATCCACATTGATGGTTAAACAGATATGGCCTTCAAGCTTAGTTTTAACAATTTTGAGGTAAGTTTTAGGATTTGTACATTAAAGACTTTATCAACATACCAAAAAAAAAAAATTACTTTATGATAAACAATTTTGCATCTTTTTAATTAATCAATATGAAAAGTGAGCTGTACAATATTGTGAATAGGCCTTCGGACTAAGTATATTGTAAAAGGACTTGTTTTATATGAAATTGTAATAAAATATCATAGATAAAAAAATGTATTTGTAGACTCTCATAACTGGCAATTGTTGCAGCATATTCTAAAATAGTGCTTAAAATATAATTATTCCGTATTAATAATTGTTTTGTATATAGGGTGGCCAAGACTACTTGATAGGCCGCAGAAACAACCACTCAGTAGATCTAAACAGAAACTTTCCCGATTTAGATGCAATAACATTTGAATTAGAACGTCAAGGTATTAATCACAATAACCATCTGCTCAGAGATCTAACACGCTTAGCTGCACCAGTAAGTACATTTTTGTAATTATTGATAACTAGTAAAAAGGTACAAATTAATTTAACATGAATTATTAATAACTTAATTAACAAACTGGAAAAACAATAGAGAATCAAGTAATATTACTAATTCAAGTAGTCCATATTTGAACTTAAAACTTTGTTATTTTAGTTGGAACCTGAGACTAGGTCTGTAATGCGCTGGATTATGTCAATACCCTTTGTATTGAGTGCTGCAATGCATGGAGGTGACTTAGTTGCAAATTATCCATATGATGAGAGTAAAACTGGAATCCCAGTGTCTGAATACTCAGCGAGCCCAGATGATGATACTTTTAGGTAAAATTTTAGTTTTTACAATTTAATATGATATTGTTGGAATCTAATTTTCCTTGCAGAAATACATAATGCCATGATTTTGTGGCACATTTGATACTGAAATTAAAAAATGTATAATAAAGGTGTAATAATGAATAAATGTTAATTCATTGGTATTGTTTTTCAACATAAAAACTGTTTAAAACAACTTATCAAAAGTTGTCTACACCTGGAGTGAAACCTTCTGGTTTACACTTTATTCTGTATTGGTTTGAACAAGGAAATAACTAGAAGTATTTATTGTTTTTCTTGATTTTAAATAATATATGATAAGAGTAACCACTTGAGTTGTAATTAATATTTTCTACAATAGTGTTTATAAGTTATTTATTTTCTGTTTTGAATATTAACTAACTTAGCAAACTTTTTAATTAAAGACAAACATTATTATTTATAAGGATATGAATCTCTAAAGCATTGAATTGAATGATCAAATTATAAGATGCTCAAACTTGACTAAGGCTACGGCTACGGCCATAAACAAAATAGTATTAATATTTTGTTAGTAAAATGTTTACTGTTTAGAAAACATTTAAAAATATAATCTGGTTTCTAATTTACAAATTTAAACAGCAATTCTTAGTAAAATTACACTAAAGATTTAGCGTATCTCTTTTCCATGTAAACAATATCTCGTCATTTTAGGGTCCCCCTGAAGTCTGGGGCCAAGGGCATGTGCCCGGTGTGTCTTTATTGTAAAGACGGAATTGCGGATATACAAACAGAGAGACAGGGAGAGGTTTTTTTACCTCATATTCGTGATCAGTGTCCTTTATAATAGATAATATTTATAAAATTTAACTGTAACCCGCAACTCCCTGGTTAATAAAAAAAACCTATGTCTATCATAATTATTATATAATTGAATTCTATGCAAAATTATATTACAATTCGCCCAGCCATTTAAGTGTGATTACTGGATAAACATTCAGACAAAGGAATTGCTCATTTATAATTATATTATACTAGCTTCTGGCCGCGACTTCGTCTGCGTGTACTTCAGAATTGGGTCTTTACTGAGATAAAATATCCTATGTGCTAATCCAGGTTATAAATTATGTGTATACCAAATTTCATTCAAATCTGTTCAGCCGTTTTTGCGTGATTGAGTAACAATCAAACTTACTTTCGCATTTATAATATTGTAAGTAGGGATTATAAAATATCGCATTATTGTAGGGAGTTAGCTATGACGTACGCAACATCCCACGCAGACATGGCGTCACCAACTCGTAGAGGATGCCACACGTCCAGCTCAGACGATTCTCCTACATATAATTTTGGCAAACAAGGTGGCGTCACAAATGGTGCAGCTTGGTACAGTTTAAAGGGAGGTACGAGATTTAATATTTGAATTTATAATGTTTTATATTTTCTGATCATTAAAAAAAAGGTATACTTATTTTACCTTTACTACCAGAGTCTTAAGGTGTAACATTACATTGGATTGTTGTTTGTAAAGTTAAAAAATGTTCAATTTTAGTAAAATTTCGTTATTAGTATAATATGTATAGATTATGTATCTTGTTTGCAGTAATGTTTTATTCATGCGTGGCGTAATTTTTCGCCTGCTCGCATATGTGACAAGGTATGCAGAGTGATTGTTTTGAAATACCTAATGCCATTGAAGTATCACTGAGAAGATGCATAATGCATTTAACATTTTATTTTGTTTGCCAATAATTTTCCTCAATACCGAATTGCTTAGTAATCCTTTGGTAATTAGAATCGTATTGACTCCAGTTAAAATTATGTAATATATATTATATTATTATCCCTAATATAGTAAGAGTACTTAGCGTGTTATTTTGCCTTTGATTTTGGTGGCGTTTTGACGGTGGAGTTATATTTTACCAGGACAAAAATTACATACTTGTAATGCTGAACTAGCTTGGAAAAGTCCGCTAATACCTATAAAGATACCAGAAAGCGCGGAGTTCTGCATTGTCGTTCACTGATATTGTATTCTTATAATAAATAATTTTTACTTTAAAAGCTGCGGTAGGTATCATATCGACGGTGGAAAGCATATTATGACAAACATTACCTACATAATACTCAGTTAGCCTCTGCCACGTCGTTATTATATTCTTTTTGCAAGAATCAGTCATAACGCTCTCAAAAATAAGTACGTTGATGCAAAATAATAATAATAATAAACCGTTGAAGTAACTATAAGAAAATTAATATCAACATTCTTTTGTTTAACAGTTTGAATAATGTACGCACGAGTTGTGTAGTCGTTTAATACATGGATTGATTTAAGAATAAGTAGGAAATGTTAAAAGCAGGAAGTAGTAACTACTGATGTAGGACTGATCTTTATGCACTGACATTTATATGTAACTGGAGTCGGCCGTGAGACATGGACTGGTTTAATGATGTTTTGTGATACACAAACCTATACTTTATCATACTTATAAGATAAACTCTACTATTAGGCCCTACTTTCGATAAATCGAACTTCAAATTGAAGTAGTATCAAGTCGATGAATACTTTGTACACGAAAATTTTGGGGACTTATTTGCTATTTCTCCGTATTTTAAGATTTTTCAATATTAATAAATGACGTCGATAAGGACGAAGATTTCTGTTTCATATAAATATGCCATACGCAATAGATAGTCAATAATGGAATATAACTATATAATCCATTAAATTAATTGCAACATGTATTAATAATAGTTTTAGTCTTTTTAAACTTATAATTTTTTGATGTTTAATAAGAGATCGCGCGAGCCTACTGCAGTTACTGAATAATTATCAAATTGATAGCAGCAAAATTCCTATTATATAAGGCTATCCAGATTACATTGTCTATAAAAAATGTACTCTAGAACTAGAAGAATAAAAACCGTCCCCTTATTAGCTATGTACGTATTTCCCAAGAGCAAAAACGATAGCAAACGATATTTGTATCTTTTGTTTCTATGAAACTAGATGTGACCCGTGGTTTCACCCTCGTTTAATTTAAAAGAAATCGCTGGTTGATGATTTATAATACTTCAGTATAGACTATATTCTTATGGGACGGCCAAGGATATGCGTCACAACTCACTCGGCTCGTTCGCGCCACTACGCCTATAGTCATATACCCATGCCGAGTGTTGAATTATTTTAAATTTCCATTATCTCCTAAACTATAAGTCCAAATAACATAAAGGGCAAACTCTGACTTAATCAATATTTAAGGCTAGCTGAGAGGTGTAGTCTAATTCTAGATAGCCTATACTAATCGGGCAATCATATACAAAAATATTTTTTCGAATCTGACTGGTAGTTCCACAGATTTGTGTGTTTAAACAAACAAAAAAACTTCCACTTTATTATATTAATATAGTATAGACTAGCTATTCCCGCGGCTCAACTTGCGTGGTCTACATAGAATGCCGTCGGTGGAGCGAACGCGTGAATCGTACTGTCCCCACTCAAAAGACGGATGACAAAAATGCTTGTTGTGGGTGATCCTTAGAAGATAGATATATGCTATCGCTGACTTTTTTGTAGATCTTTTTAAGGTCTACAATTATGTAGTACATTATTTTGATACATCTCCTATGGTATGAACAGCGTAAGCCCCAAAAGAGTCTTTTTTCCGACTTGATTCATCATTATTGTCACTGCTTATTTCGTATGTTACATTATCTAACAAAATGTATCCTATAACCTGGCCAGATAAACGATACACGATACAACGATAAACAACCATGTAAATCTTGTGAAGACAACATAAACGGACAGATAGACAGAGAGACGTTGAGTTTTATATGTATAGATTAGTATAGATTTCATTCTTCTATGAAATTTCATGGTAACTCAGTATGCAAAATATTCCTTTCCGAAGATAACATTACCTTGTGAATTTTCATTATAAATGAACTTTACCTATCACTTGCGGTAAATTTTATTATAGAACAAGACGGCTTGATATAGTTTTTCGTGTGTAATGTGAAAAAAAACTATTATTTGTATCCATGGCAAAAGTCGTATTGTCAGAAAACACGTTCTTTTGAAAACCATTCTTTTGCCTTCACTCGCACTGGCGCGATGGTGCTCTTTTATCTAGAGCCTTCGATCGGAATAAACGAATAGTAAAATTTATTTTTTCGAAAAAACTTTTTCTGTGCTGTCCTAAATATCGGCATCAAATAGTAAATTCATAGTATGTTTGCTACAATATGGCCGGTACATTTTACGAATTTGCCCTTTTGAAGCCTTTATTTACACTGTTAAAAAATGGTAATTTAACAAAAAAATATATTGAAAACTGATCAAAATTTAAATGGGGTATTGTAATAATACAAAACGTTTTTACTGTGTATTTGTTTTATATTATTACGAAATTACAACGATTGTAATTTAAAAAAAAATAACACTGTAGCGATGTGTGCTATTGCTTTGCTTTTTAGGACATTGTAATCGGATAGTGATTTTTAATCTAACACTATTATTCTATAAGTATAAACCAAAGATGGTGGATATGGACAATAAATAAGCACAATTATGAATGTTTTAGGAATGCAAGACTTCAATTATTTAGCAACAAATGCATTCGAGATCACACTTGAACTGGGCTGTGAAAAGTATACGCCAGAGAAAGACTTGGCTAAAGAGTGGGAGAGAAACAGAGAAGCATTAATTGCGTACATGTTTAAGGCTCACATCGGCGTTAAGGGCACTGTCAGCGATAATTCAGGGTTCATACAGAATGCTGTCATATCTGTGGTAAACATCACAGGATCTGTGCCGCGACCCATCCGTCATGACGTCACTACTGGTATGCTTATACTCTATATATTTTTTTGTCAAAATATGTTAATAAATATACTTTCTACTGATTTTAAAGTCTGATTATAAAGAGTTTTTATCAAAATATCACTTCGTGGGTTATCACATAATTACGTGGATTTCATATATAAAGTATAACGATAAAACTATTTTTAATTGTTTTTTTTTTATGGTGTACACAGGATAAGTAAAAGAAACGAACTACAATGTCGAATGCATTTTGTTTCGCTTCGCTTATGACTTGGTATTATGTCTTAATAATAGCAGAGACTAGTAAAGTCTGTGATAATAGTTGTGTATCAGGTACTTTAGAAACTTGTTACACGTTCATTTGGTGATATTATTGTATAAATATCGCCTTTTGTGCAATTCTTTTAAGTATTTCTATTATAATTTTTACTGTACTTGTGTTTGCCGGTAAACGTTAGAAATCAAATTGTATACAGATTTAGTAATATGAGTTTAACACAGGTAAAAAAATGCCGTAACTTTTACACATATTAAAAACTGGACGACATTGTACAAAACATAGTCAAAAATAAATTACAATAATTTATAATATATATTAGTCGTCATCGCGTCTTTACTGTGTTCGATACTTCTAGCACCGCCGTCAAGAGTATAAACTTAATTGATATTTTAACTGTTACTATGCTATATCATTATAATAATAATACAAGCCTGTAAGTGTCCCGCTGCTGGAAAATGATACCTCTTCGGAAGGCACGGTCTTAATCCCTACGACGCGACGTATTGCCGGTTTAAAAGTTGAGAAATCAACAGTTCTAAATTTTTTTTCCCCCTAAAATGGTACTACAAGAATAATAATTCTTACAAGAATAATAATTTTCAAGCGTTCAGGTTTCCTCACGATGTTTTCACTCACTGACAGCGATAATGTTACCAAGGTAAATTAGTAAATATATGCGAATTCCAAAAAAATTTTTGGTACATACATGCTGGGGATCGTACGTGCGGATATCAAATCGATATTCCGCCGGACTAAACTACTCGACCACCACGACTCGCTGTATCATTGCAATTACGAATTTTAATATGTTTTAAGAGCGTCATAGGTACATGGGAAAGATTCCATAATATTTTATTTTAAAATATAATTATAAAAATATCTTTCGCCTTACAATCCAATCTATAACTATCACACATGGCGAAGATAGTATATATTTTCATCATAATTTGCCTATTATAAGATATCGAGCGATATGATTATTTTATTTTACGATTAGATCATGAATTGCGATAATTTTTTCTTTCTCTTGACTCTTTCAAATATATTTAAAACTTTTTCAATGAAAAATCATAGTAATAATAAAATTCTCCGCGGCATTTTTGTGTTTATACGATTTTCTACCCAAATCGATCGCCTTTTAGAATGTGGTAATGCAATTTGCATATAATATTCAAAATCAGAATCATCATCTGATGAGCTGTCTAATAAATCTAATGGTAAAACCGTGTTACTCATACTTTATCACCTGTAAACAGAATTCGGACAAAAAATTTTGCGATACCTAAGCGGAACTTCAACGAGACTGAAATAATTTCATGTATTAACGTACCTTACTCGTTGGTGATACCTTAATATACTATAATATTCTATTCTAATATATCGTAACATAAAAATATATTATTGTCAAATTTTTTCGTGTTTAACGCGTTTATAAAGTAACATTATTATAGTACGTTATTATTGATAAGATTATACAACAGAGAACAATGCGGACATTAAGCATGATTAAAATGAAAACTGCGTATATTACCCAACGTATTCGTATTAATGGTTGTTTGCATTCAGATGGTAAATTGAGACTGATTGCTGTAAATGTGTCTTTGTGACTTCGTTAATGTCTTATGTCATTTGTCGCTTTATATTGGAGTATGCGTTTCATTTCTCGTGGCTAGTGACCGCGACGAACGCATGATTAAATTGAAGCTGTGGTAGCGTGTAGAGACATCGCGTCCCTAAGACGAATCCCTACAAAGAGCCTGAGCTTTCGATGAAGGAAAACATCGTGATGAAACCATAACTTGGTGGTAGGGCTTTTTTCTAATGCTCGCCTGGCTAGCTGCCATCCTCAAGTTAAAATCTGTCGCTAAGCACCAATAGGAGTGATCCGGCAGCTGCACTTGAAAGCCAGTCTTCCGAAAGTTAGGCTTAGTGTCCTTCTTGGGCCTCATCGTCACTTAAGATCAGGTGAGAAAACACATGTTCAAATTATTACTCATAAACGATTACTGTAATAATAATTGCAATAACATCTTATTCCGTGGCTTAATTATCATTTACTTGCTTAGTCCGCGGGCTCCAAGACCCAAAGTGAGTCATCGCCTGTGAGACGAGAGCCCGGCATTTTTTATTTATTTTATTACCATGATGAATGATGCGTATTTTTGAAGATAAAGCCCCCTAAATAAAATATTGTAAATGTGGTACAGGACCATATGGGGACTATTACCGTCTGCTGACCCCGGGTCACTACGAAATTACGGCCAGCCATCCAGGATACTTCCCAGTTTCACGAGTCGTCACTGTCCCGCATCATCAGACCTTAGCTCATGTGATCAACTTTAGACTCGAGGTAAGTCAATATAATATCATAGACAGATTCATTACAAATGTGCCGGATATTCGTATCTGTATCCGTAAATATTCAAGAAGTAAAAAGCCTTATTCGTATCCCTGTATCCGTATTTTTTTGCAAAGGTCGCTAACTATCGGTCTAAGGTCACACGCGCCTGCTGCTAACAAACGAAATACGTAAGTGGAGATTCATATCCGCAAATCAAGATAGCAATAATTCGTATTCAGTTCCGTATCCACGGATATACATTTTTAAGAATCCTGCACATCACTGACAATCAAGGTGATTATAGTCATGAAAACGACTAAGTAATACAAAACAAAAAGAGGTGTGTGTGTGATTCACACACGTTAGAAGTGAAACTTCATTTTAAAAGACATTTTCTATTTTATTTTAACAGTGTGCAATATACATACACCCCGACATTTACTCTCTCACTCTGGCTCACTCACCGATAATATGTTGCTCTCTCGCTCTGGCTCACACAAAGAGGAGAGACCGATAATATATTGCTCTCTCGCTCTGGCTCACACAAAGAGGAGAGACCGATAATGTGCGTTAAATGTTTAACGCTTGGAAGTCGCATAAGAAGTTTCAAGTGTAGTGCAAATCATGATTGCCTTTTTGAAGCAAGATTGAAATACTGATCGATAACATTTCCATTGTTAAACGTTTTACTATAAACTTGGGATGTTACGAATACGAGGATTCGGATATGGATAACTTAAGATTAATTAATCGGTGTTCGTTACAGATACGGATGTGAAATTATATCAGATATTCGATAGTTTCGTATAATTTCGGTTATGAATATTGAATTTTTTTCAAAGAATTAGATTAAAGAAGGACAATAGGTGTTGTTATTTGAACATTTGTAGGTGAACAATATTACTTTAGATAATTATTTGGCAAATTCTAAGTCTTTTACTATTTGTCAGTGTCTCATTTGACTCCATCCCTATCTGAAATTATTTCAAACAATTATATGGGATACGGTTACGGTTTCGAATATCCCGATAGTTTTATTAGGAAGTTCCATGACTCTCTTGATACAAACGATAAGACGCTTTTACAAAACAATATTAGATTATTGGATAAACGGAATGTTCTGACTGGAGTTTAGTAATATTCACTTATTAGAGCAAAATTCGGCTTCCTTAAGAGAATTACATCTACAAAGATATTTAAGTGACCATAAGTAGGCATTACATTCGGTGTGTTTTCTTAGATGGGTTTTAATGTATTTAAATAGAAATTTCGTAAACCTTTGTATAGCCAGACGCATATTCTTTGGCGACATATGGTCGGGAGCAGGAATGTGGGTGGCTTGCCACCTACGAATGATTGTCTGGTTCACATATCACATGTCTGGTAAACATATTATTGGTGTAGTATAGATTAGTAGTATAGATTCAGGTAATTTCCATAATTTCGCCAGAGTTCTAAAAAAATATTTTTTTTAATATAATTTTTCCACCGTTTATTGGTATAACTAAATAAATAAAACGATAATACTAAATAAATAAAGAAATAGTAAAACGGCCTTATGCACTATTATTTGGTGAAAATATCCACAGCTATTCTGTTATTCACGAAAATTATCTAATTCTATCATCGCACATTCTCCACAGAATTATATTATTGTAAAAACTGTTTAATATATTCATACTTAATATTAATCATATTTTACCTCATTTAGCCATGGTTTTTAGAAGAAGCGAAACTCAAATATAGTTTTCTGTATTTAGTTAGCGTATAGAATTTACAGCGAAATACATATTTCGGATGTTATTTATTCATAGTCGTTATACTTTTACATGTTTACGTTAAGCATTATTATCAGTTAGGTAATTAAAAATCGTCAAAATGTTAATAGACTATGGACAGAGAACATGACAATTGTTAGTAAAGGTGTAGTAGTCGAATTAACGCGTGTTGGCCACGTTCGTCTTTACAGAGATTACAGAGAGAGTGGATTTGCTAAGCCAATTTACGTTAATTAACCTGAGGGCTTACTACTATTACTATAACGATAATTGGATTGGATTAGGATTTATAGGCGTTTTTCTGCCTTGTCCAGTAGTCAATAACTCGATCACACTACTCATCGCGTTTACGGATGGCATTAAAACCTTTCCATGAAGAAACATAGATATACTACTAGCTTTCATAGTGTCGCTCAAACAGTAATGGAGTTTTTCAATCTCATATAATATTTCAAAATTCATTATAGAACATATACGCACACCCCAAAAGGCATTAAAATTCACAAACATAAACACACCTAATTTCAGATCTGCTTGTATGACGTCAAAACTGACGCAAACCGAATACGATCCGATCGATTGTGTGTAGGTAGAAATTGGAACAGCATCATTTGATAAATGCTATTTTGATTTAATGTTCGCTCATACAATATTTATGTTTATACGAAATTTCAAAACACGTGGAATAGAAGAGACGTAAATCTACAGTAGACTTAAATTTATATATTTTATTTCTTACATCATTAGTTTGATTTGATACGAGTAGTCTCCAATTATAAACGTGCTTGTATAATCACAATCTCATGAGTTACGAGTTGTTGGACAAATCCAGGAGATTTATGAATTATTTAAATAATAGAAGCACACGTTACGTAGTACCTAATATAGTGTTTATGTAATTATCATAAATGGGAATATTTAGAGTATGTTTACCTAAACTTTGAGGAAGGAAGTAACATACAGTGGTATGATAACCTCTCTCTAAAATGACAATAATGACGTTTACATTTAGGGATTTAAGAAATTAAAGATTATTTATATCATAGTGAATACAAATTGTTATTCCAAAGAATTCTATTACGTGTTTTGGGTTTGGTAGGTACCTAGTAAAACTGTTTGCTTTGGTTTACATATGGCAAACAAAATCTTAATTATTATCGTTCCGGGATTTTAGAGATGTAGTATCCATTCGATGTATCTTCTTTCTTTGAAGATTATGAAGAGACGTAGAGAGAGACGTTAAAGGTAGGGTACAGAGGATTTTCTTTGGAGATTTCTCTCTACTTGGGACAGCCTTACTGGTGGAATAAATCGACCCTACAGAAGATCGTAACTATATAACCTTGTCTTGTGTTCCTGTGGTGAGTAGGTTTCCAGGGCTTCTTGGGGTAGGGCGGTTCAAGGTCGGCAACGCGCTAGTTGATACCTATAGTATTATAAGTGTCCATAAGCTACGGTAGTCGTTTATCATCAGGCGGGCCGCATGCTTGTTTGGCACCTTAGTAGTTTTTATTTTATTTAAGTATACTCTTCCTCTACCGATCTATGGTAATTAGATATGCTATGGTGATTAGAATGGTGCAGATGGCGCGGGCGGCAGGTGACATCTATACTAATATAATAAAGCTGAAGAGTTTTTGTTTGTTCAAACGCACTAAGCTCTGGAACTACCAGTCGGATTCGAAAAATTATTTTTGTGTATGATAGCCAGAATCATGAGGAATAATATAGGCTCTAAGAAACGGAGCAGTAAGCTATAGGCAAGTACGGGAAGTAGAATAACGATAGGGCTACAGGGGCGCGCTGGCGGCGTGCGGCGGCGCCGCCGTGGAGAGTTTGTCGAATAAATTTAACACGAGTGAAACCGTGGAACACAACTAGTGAAAAATATATTTCGAAGAATAAATACTGTTTGACAAATTGATCAAAATTTTTACTTCTCTATTATTTCCATTTTTTTTTGCAGTTGCTCCCTCAGTGAATTTGTAAAGATCAACAAGGAATTTGTATGCAAAATTGATTTTGTTTAGATATCTGAACATATGTTGTTATATTTCAGCCCATCACTAGTTGGTTCGATGACGAGACTACATTTGGCGTGTATCCGCACGGATTACGCGACGGTCAGCCCAGAATATACAAGCGTTCTCTGTACGAACAAGTAGCTAATACTATGTTAGAACGACGGGATTCAACTAAACAATAATTTCTTTGTACTCCAATACTTTATAAAAATGTAACTGTCAAGAAATCACATTTGCAAAATACATAAAATTAATAGAATATGACGACATATGTAGGTATATTTTGTTAACAAGGCTTAATTAAACTAGTATGTATGGTGCGAATTAATACTTGTTTCATATCATATAATCAACGGGGGCAACGTAACTACAATAAAGATAATAACTTAAATAACCAGATGCTTGGTTTTTGCGGTTTTTACTACACTAGTCGTTTTATTTTCGCCTACAAGCGGACGGATTTTGTACAAGTATTCTTCGTATTTTATCTTTTAAAAGAGTAAAGGTCAAATAACATTTATAGATAAAATCAATATAAGCTAAGTTTATTAAACATGCATGAATCCTGTGTTTAATGTAGGTAATACAATATGCAATATTTATTCTGAATCATTCACTGATAATAAAAGTTAAAACACTTATAAATGAAAAATGACAAAATATTAATAAAATATGTTGTTTGGTTATGATTATGGTTATTAATAAAGTTATATAGAAGAAATTTCTTTTGGGGTTGCTGAAAAATTAAAAACTAACTTCACTTATGAATTGTCTTAATAACGAAATATAATTTAAAATGTAATTAAGAAAAAGCCTCTCTACTCTCTAATTTTTTGTTAACATCGCCACGAGGGTTCTGTACCACCACACAATATTATTGAGCTATTTATTTACAAAAAAGTGTATTTCTCCGTTCACTTTATGAATCTCGGGATCTTACACTGGGGCGTTTTTTAGGGTTCCGAAGTCAACAAAGAACCCTTAGAGTTTTGCATTGTCCGTCTGTCTGTCCGTGACTTAGCTCAGAGATTCACTACTACTACTAGAAAGCTGTAATTTAGTATGGGTATACATATTAATCATGACGATAAAGTGGTAAAATAAAATCTTTAAAAAAATATTGTTTAGGGTGTACCCTCCCCTACACGTAAAATGGGAAATATTTTTTTTCTCGTCTATCCCATCGTGTTTGGTGTCGTTGGATAGGTCGTTCAAAAATATTGCGGGTGTTTGAAAACCATTTTTCGATCAAGCAATCCGTTTGCGAAATATGTAGCTTTAAAGTGCTCATTTTTGTTAAGAGTCAAGTGCCCCCCCCCCCCCCCCCGCCAGCTAAATGGTTGTTTTGGGATATGTGAAAAAAATCATGGTAGTAGTATGTACATATAATAAAATTAAAAGGAAAACTATCAGAGGTAAGTAGGCTTTACAAGTTAACGAGTAATAGTCAACTTATAAAATGTACTTGGAGAAGAAATTTTTACAAATTCCATTGAAAATAGTTAAAGCCCCCTCTCTAAGTCTGCATATTGTGATGGGCAACTACGGAACCCTACATAGCGTGGTCCGACACGCACTTGGCAAATTTATTATTTGTTGGTTTGCTGTAGAGTTGCACTAAATATAATCGTACTAAATATAAACAACCTAAAAATAACGATTACTTTCTGCTGTCTGGAACATCCTGGTTTTATTGCTGGATATCGTGTTCTTTTTACAAAACCTCATATATATTTTTTAACAATTATTACAAAATCTTTACAATAATCACTTTTCACGATATCAAAAACGATTTTAAGGTGCCATAAGCAGCACAGCTTTAGATAAATTTCAATATTTATGTTATTGTATTTTCTAGATTTTAATTAATTGTTGTGTTATATATCCAGAAACTAGTCCAAAAATAATATTAAGTAAATAAATATATTTTAACGAATTTTAAAACCAATTCTAAGATAAATATTCCAAACTACAAACAATATGTACAATTTGTTCAAGTTACGAAAGTGACATGAATATGACATGTTAATAATAATTAAAACATCAAATGTAAGTCACAAAACTGTATTTCATGTATTTATGCCTAAATTCTTGTCAAATAAATAATTGTTGTTACCTTGTAGACATAAATAGAGTAAGATACTACAATAAAATAAATATCGTGTGCATGGATTCTTTTTTATTTTTCCCTGTTACAATTTAATATGAAATGTTTTTTAATCAGTATTAAGTTGAAGGGTATTTAAATGGGTTGTTTCGTACAATATAATAAAAACAAAACTTTTTTTTTTTAGACTTAACTCTACCGTAACTGAAGACCGAAAAACCTATAAACAAAAATATTTTTGCAAATAATGTTATCTATCTGAGGTCAACATTCAGTTATATTCTTATATCATAAATACATGACTGTTAATAAATATTTAATTAATGAAAAAAAATTAAATGTGAAAGGGTTATAGCTTGAAATTTTTTAACAAAATCTTTTCGATGTAGAAGTTTACATGCATAGTGAGGTATCACTATGCATGTATCTTATTTAAAGTAATGACTAATAACGTAGAGCTGCATATTAATGCCATAAATAACTTTATATTTTATTTCTAAAATGGCTTTCTACATTTTTCTCTAGCTTTTACCCTATGATGAATTGGTCAAAGTCATGGTCGATTGCTTTTTAACAGACTTAAAAAAAGGAGGAGGTTCTCAATTCAAATGTATATATATTTATTTTTTATGGATGTTAAGCCATAACTTGTTTATAAACCGATATAGATGATTCTACTATAAATACCATATACCCTAATAACTCTTTTCGTTGGAAAGGGGAGACCTCGAGGGTGGTCCCATTTTAATTTCACTTCGAAGGTACACCAGGGAATTCCTCAAAAGGATTGAAATTGGTTTTCTTTTTAGATAAAGTTGTCTTGTTGAGAGTGCGTTATCTTTTTGGTTTGGATGTGAAATAAACGATTTGACGACAACATTAATTTACTAATTTGGACAACTCAATATTTTGTATACACGCGTTCTAGACCGGTGTCAAGCAAATATTTATAACTCAATATTTTATTTTAAAATGTTGACCTTGTAAAGGCAACCAGAAATGTAATTTACCTAATATCAAATATGCATATTTAATGTAGATACAGATATCGTGTTATAATTAAATACTACAAATTGTATTTGCTTAACCTGAGTAATAAATAAATACATATGAAATAAAAATGAAAAATAAAAAACAACTTTTCTTGTTAATTAAATTTAATTATTTAATATACAACCCGCTTCTGAGCTCAGAAAGTTTACACTCTATTGGACGGTTTCAAACTACCCTCCTTCGGCACTTTTAACATGTGTACGGAGCATTCGTTTTAATACAGTTTTGAGCACTTAGTAATAATATGGAGTAAAGTTTAATATTTTCTTATCAATTATATTATGCGAACAATACGTATGTATTATAAGTTAACACGATAAAAGGGGTTAGGTATATAAACATATTTCTCAGTAACAAAGTGGTAATTACGTATTATCGTTAGGCTAATTCTTACAAACTAAATCGGCTAAAAACGGAAAAATATTAAATTTGTATTGAGGTGGTTTCTTAAAGTATATAAAAATAATATATGTATAGATATCTCTATAAACATAAACCTACTTTATAATACGGGGTTTCCTATCGAAAGTGGAAAGTCATAAATATTATTGATTGAAAACTATAACAATGAAATAATGAACATAATCCATAAAGAATAATAATACATTGGAATCATATTTAGTAATTGTAGCAAATATAACATTAGTTTAAACAGTGTTTATTACATAAATTAAATTTTAGGAATTGTGAAACTTATTTAAATTTAAATATATATATAGTCTATGGGTACGATCATCATAATCAACGCTTTCTAAGAAATCATTATGAGAAGTGAAGTTATTTCTACAGAAAGTTAAGACAAAATACTAAAAGTAAATACTGGGTTAAAATATGTCTAATCGTGGTTTAAACCATTAGAAAAAGACTTATTTACTGTATAGCTTATATCACCGAAAACAGTCAGATGTACATATGTAATTAATTACAATAAGTCAACACTGAAGAAAATATAATATAACACAGATAAGTAAAATTTATTTGGAGAACACAAATCACTCGCATAAATTTAACCATACCAACTTCAACTCATTTAATTTTACTAATAAATTGATTGGTATAGCTAGGTAAGTATTTAGAATATAGGTTCGAAAAATTTTGACATAGCAAAAACGCTACAAATTATTTTAATATTTTAGTATCCTCAATACCTATCTAACAGGTATCTAAGTTCTTAAATCTGTATCATGATATGTATATCGTTGATACTTGTCTATTTTAAATCAATTTGAAGTCGAAATCAAAGTATGTCATTATCCCGCCATGAGCCGGATCCACTATCCAATTAAAATATAACTTTTCCTCTTTGTATGTTGGATAGAAATTGTATTTTTAGGAATTAATTATATTTAGTTCAATACTACTTGACATTTATCTAGTAAATTATAACATAGTAAATGCTTACAAAAATAAATAGGTAGTCAATAATACTTGAATACCTCAGAAGCACAACCTTATTGTTATAATACTATTAGCTTTTTTTGTCACTCGTAATTTTTTTATCAAATTCTTATAAAAATATGGACGGATTCGTTGCTTCAATCAGGTAATTTATTTTTATATAACATATTTTAAATTTCTAAAAGCTTATATAAGGTACATGCATCATAAATGGCACTAAGTTATTTAATAGATGTTTATAGTTTTTTTTTTTAAGGTAACATCATAAACTATTGTATCTAAAATCACATTTGAGAATGTAAGCACCAACAGATCTTTAAAATATCAATAGGAAGTCAGTTTAATTCCGCCTCTACCTTAAACAAAGTAAGTTTGTTATTTACTATAAACCTATTTGGTGATATTCTGATGAATATTCTCTATAATACAATCATTTTGTTACACTAGTTATCACACGTTTAAGTTTATGTTATTCTCTGAAACAGAAAATTTGTTTAAATGTTGTTATTTGAAATCTTGTATTGAATATTACATACAGTATTATTACAATTAAATATTTACCAACATTAGTGTCTGTTTCTATGCATGCCGGAGTGTCGACTGCCAGGTCTCGATTGTACTATCGCGTAGTGATCACTGTTGTCCGAAACAGATCTGGAAACATTCATTGTATTAGAAATTATATTTTTAAGTATAGAAAGATTATATAGGTGGACATATTGGTGGGTGATCTACTTTTTATCGAACAAGTATTAGACTGTCTTTTTATACTCAATGAAGCAATTATGGCTCAGTGGTAGCGTGTACGGACAACGCATTGATCAACGTGATTTCGAAGCTCTGCCTTAGCTTTCGGTCAAACCAGTTAGTAGGGATTTTTTAATACTCGCCTGGCTAGCTACCACCCTTAAGTTGAAAATGTGTCGCCAAGCTCCTATAGGTGTGTTCTGGCAACTGCACTTGAGAGCCAGTTCCCCCACTAGGCTTAACGTGTTACCATCTTGGACCACATTGAAGTGTAAAATAAATCCGAGTTTTACCTTGTGGAATGGATGGTGGAAGATGGATATCTCGTGCCGTACTGGCTACCATGCCAGCTTCGATACGGGTCGTAGTCTTCCACTATCGACGGATCCTTTTCAATTACCTTGAGATGGTAAAATAAAAACAAGTTATTGCAATACAGTTATGATTATTAATATCTAAAGCATAATAGTACAAATTAGTTTTACCAAAATATTTACATTTACTTATGCCTCTTTACTGTAACAAGTTACTATTGTAATTTTCTTTTCATTTAAAAAAATATATAATATTTAAAAACAATACAAATTATCTAAATAAAAGGTAAATACATAAACATAGAACTTTTAATTTTTAAAATATTTATTTAAAAGCCTGAGACTTCATTTTAAATGAAAGGCGATTTACACCTCAAGCTTTAAAGAAATATTTAAAATTCACATGCAATGTGATGCAAAATATGCATGCATTTAAATACGTGAAGAAGTGAGCCATTGTTGGGATTTTTCACCATATATATATACCATAAGTGTCATTAAGAAATGATTTCAAGTAATAAAACGTATAATTTGTGTACGTACGTCAGTTCTGGCACAAGAGCACGTCATAGCTGTGCACAAGAAGCAATTGATTAACAACATCACGAGGAACATGACACCGAGTGCGATGGCCAGGTATAGAAGCCATAGAGGTCGCACGCTGCCCTCCATACATGATAATTCTGCAACTAAAACCACACAATAAGTTAATACAAATTTTAAACATCACTAATGTTTTAATAATGGCTCCGGCCAGATGGGATGACGATCTGCGAAAGACTGCAAGCAGATGCTGGATGCGGCAAGCTGAAGACAGGTCGCTATGGCGCTCATTAGGGGAGGCTTATGTCTAGCAGTGGACTGCTATAGGTTGATGATGAAGATGATGATAATGTTTTAACAGATCTTCGTAAAAGTAATTAGGTAACTATTTTTAGACACATTGCCACTTCTAAAATAAAACAAATTGTTTTTAATTTTATGTAAATGAAAGTTAAAGGTATGTGATGATGTTAAATGAGCTATCTAATGTTTCTTTAAGTTATATTTCTCGAGACGTGTTATGAAAAAATGACGAGTGAATTGTTACGCGAGCGCACATTGTAACAATAATTCTACCCCACAAAGTTGCTTGCTAAACCTCTTGTTTTATTGTGGTTAGGATAGTCACGCTCGATGTTATTCGTCACGTAACATCGAGTGTGACTATTCAAAGAAGTATAATTTCTTAAAATAATAAGTTGGGGGATAAGGATTTGTTTACATACAAGCACCGCAGTACCTTAACAGATCTAGTGTACCACTCTAGTTTATGTTTGATTATTGCAAGCAACATTATATATGGTTTGTTCTGGTCCAGCCAAATTTGGATTATTTACTGTACCTATCAATACTTATATAATGAAGCGGAAGAGTTTTATGTTTGTTTGTTTAAAAATGCTAATCTCTGAAACTACCAGTCGGATTGGAAACATTATTTTTGTATATGATAGCCAGATTCACGAGGAATAGTATAGGCTATCAAGCATTAAACTACACTTCTCAGATAGTCTTAAATATTGGTTTTTGTTAAGTAACTCGGAAAAAACAGATCACCCGAACTGCTTTATCCGCGTGCGCTGGCGTAATGGTTAGCGATATGTAAATACAATGTTCCACAAAAATATTGCTCCTTAGTATACCTAAAAAAAGTCTACGATACCATATGTCTATCTCTTGTACATAAGCAACAATAAGGTATTTTATTATTGAAAAGTGTTTTTGCGCATTATTATTAGGCATGGTATATTAATCTTTACAAACGAAAATTACTTCATCATCAAAACAATTTTATGAATATAAACTTTGCCCTTTATAGCATGTTATTAGAACGCACAGTTTTCGAGATAGTGGAAAATTAAAATAATTCTACGCTCGGCTCTGGTATGACTACAGGTGTAGTGGTGCGAACGAGCCGTGTGACATGTGACGTATAACCCTGGCGGCTTGTTAAAAATATTGTCTATAATGAAGTATTATAAATCATTAATCAGCAATTTCTTTTAAATTATACGCGAATGAAACAGCTGGTCCCAGCTAGTACCTCAATAAAAAGATAAAAACAGTGAACACACGACCCATATTTGACATCACTTCACATCATATGTGTAAAATTATGTAATTATGACATATATGATGTGAATGTGATGTCAAACCAAGGTAACGTGTTCACTGGAAGTTGACCTGCTCGTATTATGCCCGAAAGAGGGAAAATAAAATTTGTTTTCCTTGATCTTTAACTGTATTAATAATACAATCCATAGATCTTCTTTTAACTCGATATAACTTCTTGAGTAGTCGAAGTTGACATATATATTGTGTTGCTTACTGGTTTTCTCGTTAGGGTCGAGCACGAATACTCCTGTGGATGCTGTTACAGTGCCCTCTTCATCAGGAGTGAAACCGCTTCCTTCAACCGAACAATCAACTGCCGCACAACTACTGCCTATAACAATAAATTTTACGAGGATTAACAAACATACAAACGAAGGCCATTTGTCGAAAGTTTGGTTACGCTTGTAGAAACATTTTTTTTCTTAAAGTATAAAAATAAAGAAAAGGAGTCACATAGAAACAAAATCAGCAATGTCCACTTTCACTGAAAAAGATGTAGCTTGATATTATTTTTATTCACAATGTACGCAACAATTACTCGTAATAATACCTAAGTTTACAAATATAGATAAACAATAAGGTTACTACCATATGCTGTGAACCAGAATTCCTGAATAAATCCCTGATATTAAAATAGGAGTAGGTAATTTAAAATTTTTTAATCATTGCCATATATATGTAGTACGATGCCCATAATAAAAAAAATGGACTTCACTGTTTTGTTTTCTATATAACTCAATTCAAATTGATAAATGAATTTTATGAAACATTTACCTTTGCAAATACCTATATCGCACTGAAAATTGACTTGCGAGGTGTTCGGAAACCGGAACATGGATGCAATTTCCAGCTCTGCAGTACCGCTACTGTCAGATTTTACAGCCACCGACTGTGTTTCTTTACATCTGTAAACATTTCAAAAAGTGTAATCGAAATATGCCAAGCCCGGTGAAGCTGTCAAATCCAAATGACTCCAGGGCCCTTGAGGCTAACAGTGTAGTACTTAAGTTCGAAAAAAAAAGGATAAAGGATAATCTAAAGGAAATATCCGAATTTATACATTTGGTAGGTAATACATAATGTAATATTGTAACTATTAAATATACATAAGTACTCTGAATTAAAATTATAATTAGTTTGTTTTAGTTGAGAAATACTCAAATGAGAGATGGTACTTATTAAGGAACTGTTTCTGTTGCATAACTATTAGGTTATGAAACGAATACTCAATATTGCTTTCAGTAAATCAGTCATTAAAACAGATACTAATAAAACTCAATATTAACAATTCTTTGAAGTTTTTTCATTTTGTTATAGCTAGGCAAATGAATAATGTGTCCTCCTAAGAAATGTACCTAGAAGAATACATTTTTTAAGAGATTATAAAAGCGAATAGATTGTTTAAATAAATACCTATGTTTATATGTACCCAAATATAATTCAGAGTGGTGAAAGATTTATCAGATTAATAACGGTGGTCTAACCGGATTTTATATCCAGTGTTAAAATAATCTTCTTAAAAGTAGTGAATTTTGCACAATGTAAGAAATCGTCACTCACCCTCTGTGATCAAGAAGTCGGACTGTGTGGTTGCGCATCGTAAATGCGAAGCAGTTTTTAAGCCTGATACCGTGCGTACCTGAAGTTTAACATGAGCTTGATTGTAATTTGTTGTAATTGTTGATTGTAAAAATGTTTGTTGTGATTATGTAAATTTTGTTTTGGCTAATATTTTTTAAATATTTTACTAACTGTGCCCCACGGTTTCACCCGTGTTAAATTTATACGATCATCTTTTTACCGCACCTCCCTGCTAACGTTGTTCCTGCTTCCCGTTCTTGCCTACAGCTTTTCAGATTGCTTGATTTTCATGGTTACTGCTTCGCCTCTTTGAGTCGTAGCGTTAGGTTTTATAGCCTATTGGCTTACAACCTTCCTTAATAAATCTAAATGGTACCTATTCCTAGAGATTAGCGACTTCGAAAACACAAACAACCATTTCTCGAGTTATATATTATTAGTATATAGGTTTATCGTTTAAATATATTTCATCTGATATTAAGCGACAATGTGGCCTTAGCTTATGTTGCAAGACATCGTTCTAAATTAAAAGCAATCTTGGTTCAGATGTTAATCATTCTGTTCTTATTTCATAATGATATTTAAATGAAGTGAGTTTATGCATATTGCTCACCGTCCGACTTGCTGATTTCTGCTTTTAACGTATACGGAAGTCCAAAACCGGCATTTAATACTTTCCGTCCTTGACTGTTCAGCATTCGCAACGACACAATGGACGTTTCGTTTCTGAAAGGAAATGTGAAATTAAATGTAATTTTTTTGCTTGTTTAAATATATATGATTCGTCTTGATCATAATAGCTCAGCGGTAGTGTGTACGGACACCACGTCGACCGACGTGAGTTTGAATCCCTGCAGTGACTCTGAGCTTTCGGTGAAGGAAACATCGTGATAAAACCATACCATGGTGGTAGGGGCCACCCTCAAGTTCAGATATGTCGCCAAACATCTATAGGTGTGTTCTGGCAGCTGGACTTGAGAGCCAATCTATAATAAGCCACTAGGCTTAGCGTGTTTACCATCTTCGACCACATCGTCACATAACATCAGATGAGAATGTGTCCTAACGCTAAACTTATAAAGAAAAAAAAACCTAAAAGTTTATATCCCCTTGTTCACTCGGTACCGAGTACCGTCCACAAAATAACATAAGATTTGTCAGTGAATCATTATTATATTTTTACTTAAATTAATAGGTACAGCATTGTGTTAAAATAATCATACCGAGAGTTTTTAAAGCCCGCCTTGCCGCAAGTGATGACATAGAACTTATCTTCAGCCAGTTCAAGGGTCCGATGAACGCGAACAGCTAGCGGTAGGGATCGTTCATCTGTTCGCTGAAAGGACGAATTAGTTCAATAAATCATATTTCTTACAACTACCTGTTTATTTATCTTATCTACATGACAGACTGCTTAAACCAGTGGATCGAGAGCAGAGGTGCTCAAACAGCCGATCGTGTTGGAACAGAGAGTTTTCTTAGTCGATCGCGGGAATTCCCTACAAGTATTTCATTATGAAATTCTCGCAGCAGCGATCACTCAATCAACGACACATGTAGTATCTTTGTTTTTTTTTAATGCTTTATATCTGAATAGAAATATCCGCATTTCAAAAAAATTGCTATACAGTTAACAGTATTATTCGATTTACTTATTTTTGCTTGTCGACCAAGAATTTCAGAAATAAAAATAATGGAATCTATATATAGCAATCGGCTAATTAACGAATACCTATCGTCTTACTAGCTATTGGCACTCAGTAATTATTTGCCGTTCTATGAAAAATATGCAAATAATATAGTATGAAGTGTCGGCATCAACAATTCAGTGAAGAAATTGTGATTAGTGAGTTCGTACCTACACTTTGTACGTATTTTATATTAAAGTGCAGTTAAAGCTACTTCATAAAGATTATGTGTTTTTCTGTCGTAGCAGCAGGTTCGCAGTCGATCTTTAGCTGCCTAAACATTTCGTGGTAGATCGCTGTCAATATATGTTTGAGCACCGCTAGGCTAGAGGCATGAAATTTTGTGGTTTTATTTTAATTCAGTAACTTAGATCCTTTGACACTATATTATGTAAGATAGGAAGCATTTTGTGTAATGTAGTTTGGTTATTTTGCATACATGAAGTGGATAATAAATATAAACTAGAAACATGCATTTTAGGTTGCCACAAAAATTTCCTATACAGTTCTAAGAAAGGGGTCATCATCTTGTTAGACTCCACTTTGAAGATTAGAAAATACTACGAAGGCTTAAAATTACTGACACTGGCAAGTGCTTCAGCGGCGCCAAAACAACAAGAGGAATAGCTCCCTATATAACATAGGGAAGCACTAAAAATGTTTTTTGTAAGTATATCCACTAAGGAAATACAGGCTTATATTTGGTTATATTTGGCTTATATTTATAGGGGTGTATTGCCAATAGGAAATATTATCAGGCACACGGCTGGTATAGTTATAAATTCCAGAAATAAAGCTTTTCATTCTCTATAAAGAGCATTTACTGTTATCTATTGTTTTTTTGATTTATTACTATTTCTTAATTTTCAGGCAGAGTTACCATATACAGGTGACAGTGACTCCAGTGTCTCGAATACTATTCGGCATGCCTTACATTTCATAAACCAATTTGAGGTGACATAAACTTTATTAATTTTACGCTCTGTGGAAGCACTAATTAAACTCAAAAATATCACATATGTTTCGAATCTGTTAGATCTAAGTAAACAATTTTAAATCGAGGTATATTCTAGTAATATTTCTAGATACATTTTTGAGTAGTTTAGCCAACTTAATTTTATAGGGATATATAAAATAGTATACTTACATTATTCCAAATTCCACAATAATCGGGAGAACCTTCGGGAGCGACCAGGTTGATATCAAAGCTAAGTGATTCCGACCCGTTCCCGAGTGCCATACATGCCGGTGTTCTAGAAATTAATTGATGGGCGTTTCGTGATTATAAAAAATGGTAGGTATTTTAAATTATTTCTAATTTTCTATAATTCATGCGAGTGCAGTGTGCATAAACCTATGCGTCACAAGACTTAAGTATACTGAGGTAATTTTGCTGTAGTGTGTCAAGTTTTTTATATAATATAATATTTTCTTTACAAATTTTCATACATTAATGAATAAAATTGACGTAGATATGTATTTAATGTGGTTTGTCAAAGTGTCAGTTAATTTAGAAATTAGAAGCATTGCACATTATCTTCTAAAAGTAAAGCTCTTTGATAAGATAATTATGTGGTAAAGTATAAGCTAATTACTATAATAATTGTTGTTACCTGAACTCCCTGGCATGCACTACTCCGTGAAATGGTTGATCGAAATTAATTTTGATCGACATAATATCCGTTTTGCATGTCGCACGAACCACTGGCGAAAATTCACTCGTACTATCAGTATTCTGAAAATTTAAACAAATATTAATGATAGTAGGTATCGTTAATCCTTTTTTCTTAAAGTTACGTTACGAATTGATTTATAACTAGCTAAATCGGACCATGCTTCGCTGTGGCTCAGTTTGATATTAATTATTAGGGAAGTAAATATGTAAAAGTATTCTAGTGAACAAAGATTCACCAAGAAAATACATGATTTCATTTAATATCCTACTATTTTTGTTATTAAAACCACACACATGTGACATATTTTAAAACAATTTAGTGAAAATACGTAAGTAACGTGTATAATTGAAAAGTGTGATACATACATATTATCATTTGTCAGATATCATCATTTTTATTTAAACCTTCCCTGTGGGCACTTCGGGGTAAAGAGTATACAATAAAACTCTTATATAGAAATTCGACGTTGTGTAAAATTTTCAAATCAATTCATCAGTTACTTTTTAAATTTAGCTGACATAACCATAAAGAAGCTGAATTGTGCTGCCACCGCTCCAACTTACGATGGTCGACCGCTGGTTATATTAAATACAAAAATGCTTATTGTGGGTGATCCTTAGAAGATAGGTATATGCTATCGCTGACTTTTTTGTAGGTCTTTTCAAAATCTATAATTATGTAGAACAGTTACATGATACATTTGTTATGGTTTACCTCCGTGTAAGCCATTTAAGCGCCCCAAATGCGTCTTTTTTCAGAATTGTTTCACCATTATCGTCACTGCTTCGTATATTACTTTATCTTACAAAATATATCCTATAATTACTACTGAATTTAAATAAAAAACATGTAAATCGGATAAGTAGTTTTCGCGTGAAAATAACATAAACGCCCAGACAGACAGAGATGTTGAGTTTTATATGTGTAGATAAATATCAAGTAACGTTATTATTAAGTTATGCTACAAATCGATGTATAATAGCGGTCTTTTGTATAGGTATTTAAAATGTAAAAAAATCTTCATGTTTTTTTATCGTAACCTCTCTCTAATGCTTAACCTCAATGACACCTGAGAGCTCGTATGAAGTAGTTAATGGTGTACAATGCGATACTCATTAATAATAGATTCACTATTCGTTTATATAGTCGGGAAAACAAACGCGGTTAGTGAATGCCATTCCTTAACGGTTTTGATAATTAACGAAGATATAAAGCACTCGTGCTTTAAGAGTCACACAAAGAGTTTTAAATGCAGATTAAACGTTATTATTCCTCCTATAGTCTTTGTCACATCTATAAAGAAAATCGAATAATAAAGCATCAACTACATTCATTGATCACGTAATATGCACCGTTTACTTATACGGACTTCCTGTAATTGCAGTCAGTTGCAATGTACTCAGTGCAAAGCATCGTAATTTTGTTATAACAGAACTAATCATTGTCATACGGTTGTTATAATAAAATTATAGAAATATTTATATTAAATGATAATAATAAATGTATTTTATATACCCACCTATAACTAATTTACTATTTTAATGATTTATTTTATAAGTAAATTATCCTTTCCGGTAGTTAATGGCTCTACTCCACAACTATCGGATTTAGATTTTATAATTTTCTATTATGGCACTATACATATCTATACAAATATGTAACTAAAATTGAAGTATCTGTTTGTAATGTCAAAATAATACCTTTTTATTTTAATTAATAATATATGTAAGTATATACGGTAGGTACTTATAAAACAAAATAAAAACAATTTTTCAAAATTTCTTTCAGTTTGTTCCGGTTGATCTTCGAAACGGTTAGACCGATTTCGACGGGACTTTTACTGGCAAATACCTGATGTTATAAGGAGTAACTTAGGATACTTTCATTTTTGAAAAATAATTAGGGTACCACGCAAATCAAATAATAAACTTTTTTAATAATCCGCGCGGGCGGAGCCGCGGGCACAGTTAGTTGTAAATATCAATCATTTTGGTCTAATAATATATAATTTTTTTAATAACGACTAATGCGCTACCTATCGGATCCTAACATAACTATGAACCATCGTCTCGATAAAACAAATATATTATGTGAATATGAGCTGAATCTGTGAACTCGTTCAAAAGTTAGACGATCAGTAACAGATAATCACAAGATTTTTATATAACAAAAATATTAATTTATTTAGTATTAGTTAGGGATGGGCCGAAGTTCAGTTCAGTTTTGTTAAGAATAAACGAAGTTCTAACGAACTTCAGTATAACTTACATCTAATGCTGACGAAGTTGAAAAATAAAACTGATGTATTAGTTTCACAGTTTATGTGATAATAAGTAGAACAAAGCTGGGATTGAATAAAATAATATTTTACTACAATGACCAATTTAATGACGATGATATCGAGAAAAGTCTTCACTAAGCCAATGAACAGTGAAACTCGAGAACACAAATAATTGTTAATATAGGTCCACATTGGTATCGTCATAGATATAATTTTGACTTCTGAAAGCACTTTTCGAATAAAAACTTCTAATTTTTCTAAAATCTGAGGTATAATTCAGTTTACTTTGCAGTTTTTTTTGTAAATACTTGGTATTAGGTCTTCACTAGAGACATCAATAAATTTAATGCTTGATTTTCCAAAGTTGACGCTATAAATTCTGCGAATACTACATGAATTTGCATAGAATGTGAGTCTCCGATTTTACACTGACAGAATAACATAAATATCGCCCGAAGTCGACGATAGATAAGTCACGACTTGACTCCATCCATATTGAAAGGAAGTTCGACCGAAGTTCAGCTTCGGTATGATTTCAAATTGAACATTCAGCCGAAATTCGGCTTTGGTATATAATCCATATTCGGCTCATTTCTAGTGTTAGTAAAATATTTAGAAAAGTAATGTAGTAAACAAAAATTAAATCGCATAAATAAATATCTTTATGTAAGAAAATACTGTAAAACTCCACAGTAAAGTAAAATATTTTTTTATTAATAATTTTGATGATAAATGACATCACGGTTAGAGTTTGCAAGCCCAAGGAAATTCTGTGACAGCAATTAAATAGAAAATCATTACGACAGATGATTTTGCTTAAAACACGATTTCCGTTCCCGGGACGTTATTTCTTTAAAGATTATTACCCTTGTTTATGGATATCACGTTCTACCCTAATTTTTTTTTCGAACTGACCATACTGTTAGCCTTAGTGACCCTGGAGCCTTTCGTGCTTTTACAGCTTCACCGGGCTTGGCGGCAAGCGCTTAAGGCACTCAGCCACGAAAGCTTTGCAACAACATCCGAGAGTGGCCGAACCTCGGCTCGGACTGTTGCAGTGATTGCAAATAAGTCGCGATCTGGCTAATTCCCTATCATTCGATCTAAAGTAACTATACATATATATATATATATATAATTAATGAGTATCGCATTGTACACCATTAACTACTTCATACGAGCTCTCAGGTGTCATTGAGGTTAATCATTAGAGAGAGGTTACGATAAAAAAACATGAAGATTTTTTTACATTTTAAATACCTATACAAAAGACCGCTATCATACATCGATTTGTAGCATAACTTAATAATAACGTTACTTGATATTTATCTACACATATAAAACTCAACGTCTCTGTCTGTCTGGGCGTTTATGTTCTTTTCACACGAAAACTGTCCGTCACTTCAAGTCAAGCGTGTTTGCGCCCACGACCGCGAAACCACCATTTCCTCCATAGGGGATAAGCGGTTAACTTCGCTCTCGCACAATCGCCACAACCACCCTCTCCAGCGGCAACTCAAGCCTAGATTCGTTTCTCCGCCATGAAGCCCTTGAGCCAGGAGATGTAAAGCCGTAAGCTGTAAAGCAGAAGCTGTAAAAGCCGCAAAGGCTTCAGGGCCCCTAAGGCTAACAGTATAATCAGTTCGGAAAAAAGAAAGAAAAAAGCACGATTCTGCGTGCGTTCTACCGACGGAATTCTGTAGTCCACGCGAGCGGAGCCCCGAATACAGATAGAATACAGATACAGCTTCCCCCTGGGAGGAGGAAGGAACATGTGTATGTGTATTTAGTAATCCGAAAATTGTTGTCTAACTAGCCAAAAAAAGAAAAAAGGTCCCTGACAGAACCTATGTACCTATAGGGCGTGCATGTGTATGTGATGCAATGTCATGTGTGTCTGTGATAGCTAGTGAATGTAGAGTCAGTGTATCGCGCGAGCGGCTGCTTGGCTCAAGGGCTCCATACCGATGGATCGGACCTAGGCTTGAGTTGCCGCAGAGGAGGGCGGTCGTGGCGGGTTTCTACCCTTACTTTACTCGCTTAATATAGGTACACACGACTATACATATAATATGTAAAAACTATCTTTAGACAAACAAACTTAAATGTAGTGAAGGTCAAAACACTCATTTGACAAGCGTATTAAATTGTATTTTGGCATGACGAATCACCATAAAATTATGTTAATTCATATTTCTTCTGAATGGCTCTAACAAGTTTATTTTTGTCATCTTTACAAAAAACAATGTGTTTTTGTTTCAAAATATTTAATTTTAATGCTTGGTTGACTGGAAATATAAAAATTTAAAAAGTTTACAAAGTTTTTAATTTAAAATGAATAATTAGGATGAAATTATGTAGATTTACGTTTAGTTTTCATTACATATTTTGCCAAATTGGTACAATTTGCAAATCAACTCGGCCCGTCGTAGTAAACAAGTAGGTAGGTAGTTGTAGTTCTAAGTGCAAGAATTTCAATTATTAGGTACTAATATTTTTTTTAACGCAGTAGTTATTTTTAAATCCCGTAATTTTACTTTTACTCATATTATTGACAATTCATATAGCCTATTAACTGAGAAATGACATATACCTACTTCCCGTGTACAAAAGTTCATCAAAATCGGGTAAGAATTAACAAAACATTTTTATAATTACATATATAAGTATTATTGAAAATTCTTATAGCCTATCAATTGACCTATAACATAAGCTTCCCGTGTACAAAATTTTATAAGAATCGGTCAAGCCCTTTTTTGAGTTAAATCCGGACATCAAAACTACACAGAATTAAAAAGACGGACTTTGGGATATTATTATTTAAATGGCAACGGTTGCCATGGCAACGCTTACCATACAAAGGCTAATATAATAACAGTTACCAAATAGATAAAATAATAATAATTTATACAGATTTAAAAAATAGTAAAAAAATCAAGGTTTCTTAGACTACCCATAGAATCATACAACACAAATTTAATCCATTAATTTAATTTATATTTTAAAAAAGCTGGATTTTTCAATTGAAGAGTGAGTATGTGATTCATGTGTTGTTAAAAATGTATAATAAGTCTTTAAACAAAAATTTTTTTCACCATACTAAATATCTTCACTTATTTTACACCCTTAAAGATGTTTTTTTTTTTAATTGAAGAGTGTGTGTGCTAAATTTCAGGTTTTTAAATTTCCTAAAATCCGTTCTTATTGAGCGTCTACATCGCAAAAGGAGTACCTGTGGTAAATTTCAAGTCAATCGGACCTATAATTTCGGAGATCTCGTGATGCTTAATTCAGTTTTTACACAAATGATTTCGCATTGAATTATTTCGGTATGTTCAGATATGTTTCTGTTATTGTAATAATAAACACGAATTTTGATCTGAGAAGTGAGAACTGTAATATTTATTTTGTAAGGAAGATTTAGATATATGAGCAAGCAGGATTTTTGATGTTATAAGTACAAACGTAATATGTTTGAAGAATGATGCCAATACTAATTTTGGTAATTGAAAGAAAATGAATTTTAGAAAATTATTTGAAGTATCCAGTAAGATGCTGTTGAGTCGTAAAACACACTCGACGATTGTCAATGCGGTGCTGCGCCAACACTGGCTCGAGGTCAACGGACGAGTGACCGCTGCCGCCGGGACTCGAGACTCCGACTTCGATATTCTCAAAAGATAGAGATACAGACTAACGTTATGGTTCGTAGTCTCCCTGCTATCACGTGTATCAAGGTAACCCCATCGTACAACATAGACATTATATATAGGTAACTTTATTGTTTTTTATAGTATATGACAAATTCTGACTTAAGTTGGTTGTTCAATAATATAATTTAGAATTTTAAACGGTATTGTTTAACTTACTTAAGTAATCTAATTCCTCATTCTAAATTCGCTTAGAGTGGTAATGTTCTTTGTATATTATATTACAATATTACCTGCTATTAAAATTTCAGCGAACACGTAGAAAAATAACTTTTTGCTTCTAATATAAATCATTTTGTTTTCGCGGGACGACTTTCATTATCTTGAACTTTAATTTGTTAATGGCAAACAATTATTTTGTAGACTACTCCAGCTTTTTACCGGAGTTATTTACTTTACCTTTGAACATTACGTCAGAATTCTTTGACATAATTAATTGAAACGGGTATATGAATACTATACTGTTTTTATAAAGAAGTTTTAATTAATATGGTAGATAACATCTAAAATAGAGTAATATCTGTAGTCATAAAGTATATATTATTTACATATTTAATTACGAAAAGTTGATTGTACTGTTAATTATTAAACTTTGTTTTGGGTAGCATACCTACCTACTGATAAGCTTGTGGAGGAGAGTTATGTGCACATTATAAATCTTTAAACAGTCAATGTCGGATTACAGTATTAAGTATGTACGTAAATATGGCTATTATCAACGCAAAATATATACCTATATAATTTAGTGATGTGCCGCAAGTCATAATAACCACAAGAATGTGATAAAAATATGAATTCTATAAAAACCGAATTTTACTACATGCTCTTAATATTTTAAGGCAACAATAAAAAAATAATCTTTATGATTTTTTATCTAGCCGTAAAAAAATAGTTATTGAAAAATCATGAAGTTCACCAATTAGAATGCAATCATATGATGTTACCTGCGTTATGTTGTTTGTTAGTTACAACTGTATACTTACTTACTTGCTTGGCTTTCATCTAGCCGTCTAACGTATGAATTCTATGGTTATAAAATACCAAAATTAAGAGAGTAAAATTCTACGAATATGTATGTATGTCCTAATGTTAAATAAGTCGCTACTAAATGTTTCTCTAAATATTTTGCTTAATTCTTGTCTATTTATCTTGCAGCATTTGTTATGTACACAATACAGTTGGATAAGTAATTGCAAGAAACGGCAATATTGAATGTACCGTTTGATACAAATTGTTGTTTCATAGAAAAATGGATTAGAAATCTTAATTGTTATGGAGTTCTCTATAGGTAGATACCGTTGCTGTACATGTGGTTAATGGTTGTTTTTTTCAAACAAACGTAAATTCGTCTTATGTTTTTATAATACTACTGAATGTGACTACAACTAGTTGTCATCAGTATACAAGTTAGTTGGTTTCAATTTATAGTCGCAAGCGTATAAAAGTTGTGAAGTAATTATGATTTATGACTAATCAATTTAACTCAAAATAATAGTTAGCCTTTTTGGTGGGTTTCTTCAATTGCTTCACGATTGAAACCTCGAACCTAAGATGTATCCATTGGTATTCATTTAGATAACTCATACTCAGACTGTTACATGTGAAAATGTCATCTAATTATGTCCTTCCAGCTGCATCGTATTTTAAATTATTAATGGGTGCTAAAATACGCACAGTGGACCACATTACCAACTTTTCCTATACTATAAAACTGTTTTTCATTAATGAGTAATTAGGTATCTATAAATATTGTTTAAAAGTTGATATCATCTATAAAATAATTAATTATAATGAATATATCTTAAACAAGCTTCATATCATTTGTTATTACTGATATTTTATTTTTTGTACTGAACCCTAATTATTTTTGTAAAATAAAAGTAGCCCAAGTTCTTCCTTATAACATCAGCTAGTAAAATCTGTCCCAACGTTTCGGAAATTACCCGGAAAAACAACAGACAGACAAAAAAAATGTATTTTTTGTTATAGGTATTACATATACACTATTTTCATATGCATTTAGTTAAAACCTGTTGTTTTGACATTACAAATAGACAATTTTATTATATGTATACATTGTATCATTTTAAACATAAATAATTATTTATTGATGACAAAGTTACGATTTAAAAAAGGTCTTCATTATTCTGACGATTTTTACTAATATTACAAAGCTCAAAGAGATTGTTTAATTGTTTGAACGTGTTTATCTCTAAAACTACCATTCAGTTAAACAGATCATTTCATAGCTTATTTATTGAGGAAGGTTATAGAATATGAATAGGTAATAGAATAATAAAGGTAAAATCATTTACATACAATACGCCCTTTTTCATGATCTCTAATAGATAATATAAAAGATGCATTTAATTTCTGTATCAATAAAATTATACAGACCAACGACGCAGTGGTTTATTAGCAAAACTGGCCTAGATATTTAAGATGTATGTTATATAATACACGTCGGTGTGAGCTCAGTTCCATACATAGACAGACTTGAGTTTGATGCAATCACAATGCAGACCGGTTTAACCGCCCCAATATCCACTATCACGTCATCGTTCTTTGAAGGTAGACAGTATGTTCCGACCCCAATTTTAATGATTTCTTTTTTTCAAAAGTATTGAATGCTGAAGTATGATAGTACATTTGAAATGTCGCGTTGTAAGTCCCATAAATTAAACATAAAATCGTGTTGTAATCCGAAACTAGTTTCAACTAATACAAACATAAACGAATTATGATTTTAATACGGCTTTTTTAAAATCAAATTAGTTATATATCAATATTGCGTAAAAAGTAGTATTTTTTAGAATAGGAGATTACAATACTAATAATTAAAACATTAGTATTGTAAAAGAAAATTAAGTATAAAGAAAACTAAAATTATATAATTATAACTACATACTTATTACTTATCAACATAAATCTTTGGTTTGCCTAACATTTACATAATTCTTTTTATGAACATCGTGAAACGTTACGGTGAGTTCGTGAATAGATAGATGATCGTTGTTTTCATGAACATAATTAATTACAATATCTTCAAGTTTATTTAACATATAAGTAAGACATTTAAATAATTCAAGCTTCCACTTAATGAAATACATTTATTATGCCGGCTCATGTTGAAATAATTACCTATTGATGTTCTTTAAATATACACATGCAATATATGGAGCGCGTCGATATCTTTACTTTATATACTTCCCACTAATTACTTTAGGCAATTTATATAGCTTATCAACTTCATCAATGATGGGGTAAACCATCATTAGGCTACTTTTTTTCTCAGTTATATATAAAGTTAATTTTACAGCATATTTAGGTATCTTTATTGTTTGGTATATAGTTTATGTTGGGACTTCAGACTTCAGAATAAACATAATTAAAATCTGATATAAAGTTTTTGAGTGTTATTCGTCCGAACAGAGCATATCTACTGAGATGTTTGTGTCATATTTTGTATAAATTCACTTTTTAGGTTATACAAATTTATTACAATTTAAAGACATCTCGCCGGTTGTAAATCTGATAATTTAACATGATCAGGCTGCTCAAGACAAAAACATCGTAGCAGTCGAATGTCTAGACAAGAGGATTGTCGATTCGATGTCTCCTGATTTTAGTGTGACGTCATAAACCAGTAAATTTTTCAGAATCCATCGTGAGCTGGTTCTATAGATTTTTACTCTCGCGAATAGTTTGGCTTTTACTGATCAGTGGGGCATACCTGTTAGTATTGATAAAATTATCAGTTACATTAACTGAGGAAGGCAATGAGCAATGTCATTACAGACTTACTTGTCCCTTTTTAAGGTTCCAAAGTCAAAAGGAACTCTTATAATTTCGCTATGTCTGTCTGTCAGTCCGCGGCTTAGCTCAGAGATTCTTAATACCGCCAACGCCGACACAGAGGTAAAATAAAAATGTTGAAAAGAAAATCGTTTAGGGTACCTCCCCTACTAGTAAAGAGGGAATGAATTATTTTTTGTCTGTTCCATCGGGTGGTATGTCGATGGATAGGTCGTCCAAAGATATTGTGGGGCTGGGAAAACCATTTTTCGATTCAGGAAACTGTTTACGAAATATTAAGCTAAAAAATGCTAATTTTGGTTAGAGTCAAGTTTCTCACCCGCCAGCTAATTGGTTCTTTTTGGATATATGAAAAAAAATCATGATAGTAGTAGGTATATATAATGCAGTTAAAAGGAAAACTAGCAGAGGTAAGTAGGCTTTACAAGTTAACAAGAAATAGTCAATCAACTTATTAAATGTATTTGGAGAAGCAATTTCGTACAAATTCCATTGAAAATGATTAAAGACCCGTCTCTAAAAGACGAATCCTTTATTAATGCTACACCGGGCTTATACAAAAGTATACTGTAAATGTTTATCCGTGTCCTAGCCTGCGCCGGGCTTGGACCCAGCCTAGCACCGGCTCGGTGTAACATGACTAATCCTTTACTTAATACAAAAGTACTATAAATGCTAGGCCATGTGCCGGTCTACGCCCGACCCGACTCGGGTCCGGTGTAATATGAATGATCCTTAAGTCTACATATTGTGACGGGCAACTACGGATCCCCAAAACTGCGCGTGGCCTGATACGCACTTGTCATTTTTTTTGTATTGAACTAAAGCAGCCCACGGCAAACATAGTATACAATATACATGTAGATGTTAACATTGCTCAGTATAACTTTTATAGGTATAACTAGAATTGAATTCGTAAATAGCCGCGTAAGAAATCTTCGAGTGACGGTGTTTCTTTGAATATGTTTGGTTTTCACGTGAACGTAGGTGGGTCTAATTTAATTAATAGGTGTCAAAAGTGAGAGCTTTTATTGTATTTTGTTTTGATTAGTCAATAAAGATATCACACCTCATTCTCTGAGATAACAATAACATTTATAATAGTGATTTTCCATCAATGTATCACTTCCCACGGAAAGAATATTACATTGTTTGAGGAAAGAAAGAAATCGATAGATTAGTGGATACTAATGGCATGTTATTTCTCTGATATGCCATCAGGAGTTTCAGAAAATTATGATGTGTGGGAAATATGTCGAAATAAATAATCATATTAGTAGCCAATAAGAGATTAACCCCTAATATTGTGACAAAACGAGTATTGTTTGTTTCTTTCGTAATTTGAAACCAGCTATGATTGTGGGCGTCCTACTCCCGCTCACTTTACGAACTCGACAAGGCTTTTGGAACATGTCCGACAAAAACAATGTGTCACAGACACGCCTATAAATCAGATAATTTGTTGAAACTCGGACTGTGGATGACATAATAACAATATGTGTACATACACTGCTCACAGAATTATTTGCACTATTACTTACACGGTGCTGTCACGTTTTCTACAAAATATTGATAAGAAAACCCGTTTCTGCGTTATGAACACATGATGTAAGCATCTACGATAACTTTGCAGTTTTAGTTACTTGAATGCCCAAAATAGGTACTTACCTGTACTTTTCATGATATATATATATATATATATATATATATATATAATTTATTTCTGTTAAATGTACTTGTATTAAGAGAACAGTAAAATGCTCATTAACACAGTAATACCTATATGTATTATTATATCTGATGTTCTCTAATCTAATACATTTAACTACTTGTATTTGTTAATTTTATTAGTTAATTTGCTAGTAACTTTATGCTTTTAGCCTTAGCCATCAGCTATCTGCCAGTGAAAGTCCCGTCAAAATTGGTCCTACCGTTTCAGAGATTACCCGGAACAAAAAGACAGGAATATAGAGAAAAATTATAAAAATGGGTTTTTTGTTATAGGTCTCGTGTATACTTTTATATGCATTTAATAAAAATCTGTTATTTTGACATTAGAAACAGACACTTCAATTTTATTATATGTATAGGTTATTATTAAAATTCCATGGTTCCGTGCTTTTGGTTGTTGTAACTAATATAATGACCGCTAAATTCCGAATACTGTCACCAACAATTAAAGTTTTTTTTTCATATTTAATTTTACTTAGATACATGAGGTAAAAAACATACCTCTACACTTCGTTAAAATAAGTGTATAGCAGTAGTTTTTGCAAGATTATACTTTAATATTTTAAAAAGGAAAAGGATATTCCAGAGTTTCCTAAGCATCCTATCGTTTCTAAGATCAAAGTAGTAATATCAAAGTTCGATCGGACAGCAGGTGAATCAGAGCGTAATGCTCAGACTAATGCCCAGTTGTTGCTCAATATACCTAATTAGGTATTTATTCGCATAATTCAAATAACTTAAAACGTTAACGACCTAATTTTTAAAGCAATAATAATTAAAGTAAGTAATTAATTAAATAAGGAACATGAGGTATATATAGTTATTTAACATCATATAAGAATATGAACTTATCAATGATTATGAGAGTACTGTATAATTTATTTATACAAATATTAATTTACAGTTAATAATTATATTAATAATGTATTGGATGCACAGAGAGGGAGTCACTTCCAGACATCACTATCACTATCGTACTGATCCATTCTATCCACCTTTTGACAATAAGACCGGCTTGACAGATACTTGAATTTATTGTCCGGTAAACAGTAATTTGCTTCGGGACCTTATTTATAACACTATTACCTAAAAACATTTATTTAGTTTACTAAGTCTAAAACACGGTACTAATAATTTACGTCTATTTATAGTATTCAAACTGAGCTGGTCTTTGACAAAATGTAGCTAGTCATTTTTTTTACGAATATACAATAATTATCAAGGATGTATATTGGGAAGGCAAAGTTAATATATTAAATTTCTGGAACTTGTGTGATTCGCGAGGTCTCATTTTGTAGATTGCTCGAATTGCCCGCTTTTGTAATACAAATATGGTACCTACTTTTGCTGCCGAACCCCACAGTAAAACACAATAAGAAATTAAGCTATGGAAGCAAGCGAAGTGAACTCAACTAGGAATGATAATATCTTTTAACTGGCGAATCTTACGTACTGTGAATGCAGCAGAGCTTAATATTCCCGACAAAGTGTTAATATATATATGTGGACCCCATTGTAGTTTTGAATCAAGCGTAATACTCAAGAATACAGTATTATTAGCTAAGCCTACTAAATTCCCATCTATTTTGGTAGCTAGGTACATTATCCTCGAGTACTATTGACTAGTTTTTATTCTTATTTATATTGTACTTAATTTGCCCGGCAGACCTTTTTCGCCCTTTTCGGTAGTCAATGGGTCGAACACCAAGCCACCTACATGATTCAGATTTTGTAATTTTCTTTTATGGCACTAAACAAATATATTTTGGAAATATAACATTGTAATTTTGGTTCATAAATATATATTTTTTCAGTAACGACTAAATCGCCACTTATCAAATCCTAAATTAGCTATGAACCATCTTCTCGACAAAACAATATATTGTGTGACCATGAGATAAATTGTAAAGAAGATGTTCAGAAGTTACACGATTTTTATAGGAAGATTAACGCAAACAAAATCGCGGGCGACTGCTAGTAATTTATAAAGTAATATAATGTAGATAAATATTAAATTGTATTTTTCCGAATAACAAAAATACATTATTATACCTATTACTTACTTAAAGGAAATAAACAATTCCCAGTATGCATGTAATTTGAACAATAAATGATAACATTATAATTATGTGGAATGAAACGGACCATAAATTAAACAAGGTAATGAGGGAGGAAGATGCGGCCTCGCGTCGTGTCGTGTCGTGGAGGCCACGGGCGGTATGCCGATGCGGCGCCGCCGCAGACCCAAATCACTTAGCTAAAGCACGCAAACGTATGTAATGCCTACTAAACTGCTAACGAATTATGAAATTATTTTCTTCCCTACTTTCGAGGTTATAGCCACCTTTTATTTGACTATGAGATATAGGCCTAGTGGCGCAGTGGTAAGCCCTACTATTGAGTCGAGAGGTTGCGGGTTCGATGCCAGCACATGACTGATTTTTGTGTGGTAAACATAATTGTCAGTTATGTCTGGGTATTAAATATCTATCTTATAGTATATCCGCTGTATATTAATCATAGTACAAGCTATGCTTAGTTTGGTATTAAATGGCCGTGTGTGAAATTGTGTCTTCATATATTTATTTATAAGTACGTCCTCATGATGATGGATAACCTTAAAGGTTATAATTTTAGGTTTAAAAGAATTAAGTGTCATTAATATGTACACTCATTAAATATTGTACAAAAAAAAGATGTAAGTTTTATGATAATAAGTTATTGTTAAAAGTGAGAATGTTGAAATTGATAGTTTTATGATAATAAGTTATTGTCATAAGTGAGAATGTTGAAATTGATAAGTTTATCCTTCTGTTAATAAAAAAAATGTATTGGAAATGAAGTTCAAGAGACATAGCAGTGCTCTAGTCATGTTATTCAATTATAAAATATCTAAAAGTTATGGTGTTTTGATATTGCTCACTAATAATAATTATAACTTGTCAGCAGATATATAATTTCTTAAGGTTAAAAGGCAAGTTAGTTAAATTCGTTGAGTTTGTTTTCCTCGGTTTTATATGTATCTATATCATAGAATTTTTAGTATGCACGGCAAAAAGTGCATTTCTACAAGTTATTCGTTGATCTTCCGGACTTGCCGGCATAGAGGAAGTGCGATGCATTTGTACACTAGCTCTTTACAAAACATGCGAAATTGCAAACAACATTCTCACGCCATGATTGTACTTTAAGTGCGTAGTGAGGTTGTCGAATTCGCCTTGAGTGTTGTTTATATATGCGATGCACGTTACAACTGGATGTCGTGTTTCATATATGTTAGTAACGCATACAAAGTGATGTCATTTTTATGTCCATGAAGTTATTCAATTGCGTGGTGCATTGAAAATTATTAAAAGATAGTTATATAGAAACACTGATATACTAGCTACGTAACATATTCTCGTCCAAGATACCGCAGTGTCTCAAGACGAAAGTCTTTGACCAGTGTGTGTTGCCAGTGATTACATATGGTGCTGAGACGTGGTCGCTAACTATGGGCCTTATAAGAAAGCTCAAAGTCACTCAAAGGGCAATGGAGAGGGCTATGCTCGGAGTTTCTCTGCGTGATCGAATCAGAAATGAGGAGATCCGCAGGAGAACCAAAGTCACCGACATAGCCCGAAGAATAGCTAGACTTAAGTGGCAGTGGGCTGGCCACGTAGCTCGTAGAACGGATGGCCGATGGGGTCAAAGAGTTCTCGAGTGGCGGCCACGTACCGGAAGACGCAGCGTGGGAAGACCCGCCACAAGGTGGTCCGACGACCTGGTAAAGGTTGCGGGAAGCCGCTGGATGCGGGCAGCACAGGACCGGTCGTTGTGGCGATCTTTGGGGGAGGCCTATGTCCAGCAGTGGACGTCTTTCGGCTGAAATGATGATGATGATGATGATGATATACTAGAGGCATGGATCTACAAATTATTTAGATAACCGGTTTTCCATAGACGTTCCGTAAAAAGTAGTGATTTAGACAAGCAAGGTTTATCGCTTAGCCCTTTTCATACGGACTAGGAAAGTGACAGTGTAAGGAGTTTCAGACGGACAGTGTAAGGTTCCGTAGTTGCCCGGCACAATATGCAGACTTAGAGCTTTAAGTAATTTTCTATAAAATTTGTACGAAATTACTTTCTATAAGTACATTTTATGAGTTGGTCGACTATTACTCGTTAACTTGTACAGCCTACTTAGCCTTTTCACTTCGTTAAATATACTACTGCCGTGAATTTTGTAACATATCCAAAAACAACCATTTAGTTGGCAGGGGGAGGGGACACTTGACTCTAACAAAAATTAGCACTTAAAGCTTAATATTTCGCAAAAGCATCTATTAATGAAAAAATGGTTTTCACACATTCAAAATATTATTGAACGATCTATCCAACGTCATCACACCATGGGATAGACAAGAAAAGAAAATAACCCCCACTTTACGTGTAGGGGATTTTATTTTACCACTTTGCCGGCGTAATTAATATGTATACCCATACCAAATTACAGCTTTCTAGTACTAAGAATCTCTGAGCTAAGCCGCGGACATTGCGAAACTATAAGGGTTCGTTGTTGATTTCGCAAACCTAAAAACGACTTTAGCACAATTAAGTATATTGCAATATACCTATGAAAAACGATCATCGAAAGATAATTTTGTCCATAAAGAGCCGTTGTTACCAGCTTTATAAGACAGTCCGTTCGATATATTTTTACCTCTGTTGATGTATAATAGAATATAAGATGAGTCAATACTTCTGTATGTATAGATTTGACTCACAATTCATTTCCATGAACATATGAGCGAGTAGTACGTGGTATGGCATCGCTTAGCAGGAGTATGAATATGTAAAGTCCTCGGGGAATTCATCTGGAGTTTATAGTTATTTCAATTTTATAATTAATATTCATATTGTAGCATACACCGCTGAGTTGAGTCTTAGTTGACATTGAGGAAATAAAACCTGTACCATTAATTGTATATATCGTCATAATTATATTTAGCCTATAATCCTCCACAGCTGAGTATAGCCCTCTTTCCTTATACGCCACTAATCCCGGTCCTGAGCTAATCTCACTCGGATCTAACCCGCGATTTTCACAATAACGCCAACTCAACAAACTGGCAGGCTTCCGACACCTTGTTTTAAAATGACAAATTGTATTTATGTAAGACATTCGTTCCAGTTTGGGTGGCGATTATGATCAGTACACACATGCTCAAAACATCCGACATAGAGATTTGCTTATGCGCTGAGCGTTTCACGATTAGCCAATATGTATTATTGCTTAGAGATTTTTTACATCACTTAAATGATTACCGTCGCTAATGAAAAAATGCAATAACGAATTTTACTGATACCTGTCAAGGCATAGTATATCAGGCTTGGTATTCATACCAGGCAGAGCGTTTCTCGCTTATTGAACAACTCCATACCCTAACTACTACTAATTGTGCTTCAATTGTGGGGAAATCCCATTAGGTACCATCGAGTGAAGCTAGTTTTTTACAATTTACGTTCAGTTTTTCAAAAAGCTGCTGCTGTAGAACAGATACGAAGACTCAAGACGGATTTGTACACCTCACAGTAGCGGAGGAATAAGCTAGTAGACAAAAAAAAACTGGCTCACATGGGAGAACAGTGCTTCATATATAGCCTAACAAGTCGTTAAATGGATGTGAATAACTGTTTAAAGTATGTTCAAAATGCTCAGATTTTTGGTAGCCAGCATGGTAAAAAGTATTAATTTAATTTATTAATGTATTTATGTACTAACATAATCAATTTTTTATTATCATGTCCAAGTCGTTTATGATTTGTTATGTAACGTGACCTTATTAATTTAGTAAAATAATATTTTCACTTTAAATTTATTATTTTAATTGTATAGTTTATTTAAATGCGTTCTGGCCTGACGTGGGTCCGTAGAAAGGTCGCAGTAGAGCGACTAAGGCTGGAAAAGAGCAAAAAGTTTAAAGCCAAAGCTTGCTTACGCTTTTATATTGCTAACTCAAATATAATAGGTATTTAGTATTCAAGTCTAGTTAAGTCAGTGAGATACATAGTCTTACAGTTCGTTAATTTTTACGTACACAGGACTAGAACACGTACATTTATATTTGCAATGTATCCGAAAAGTATATATTTTTTTAGTTATGCTTGTTTAGCTGCATTTTGTCGAAGGTAAAATTAAGAGTTGCGAGCGCATCATGTGATTGAATTTCAATATGATGAAATTAACCATAAATGATAATAATGTGAATTTTAAGGTGTATACAAAAATAAATATTATTTTAATAAAATTAAAACATAATAATTTAACGTTATCTAACATTACCTAACTTTATCATGTTATCGGGATAAACATTTTCTTTTCTTATGCCAAAAGAAGTATTAACTTCTTACGTGCGAACATAAGTACGAACTATATTTTTTTCAATTTGTAGCTAATTCAAGTAGCACTTGAAGGTGAAACTTGGCATGTTTGCCTATTTACAATTGTGTGGGTCGCGTAGGTGCTTAACTGCTTTATAACCTTGCGCCCGCATTGCCAATGCCTACTAATAGTATCGGCACTCAAGCCTTATAAGGTACAAATTGCCAGTAGAATTTACTTTAACTGGTTGAACCTTCTCTTTGAAGTTGCACGTTCATTGGCACAAAATTTCATATACCCTGTAAGTGTAGTCGGTATTACTTCTAAACAACTCGTCCAGAATAAAAATGTTGTATAACTCTTATGTTTGGCTGCGTTAAAGGAAAGGGTAACCATAATAGCAAGTTCCTTTATCACTGATAATTAAATATCTGTATTTTTTTTATTAATAATTAGTTACACGTTACTAATCAAGTTGTTTATTCAGATTATCATTTCTTTGGTGATATCATAAATGTTTTAATATGTACAATGATCGAAAAATTTATTACTATCGTATTTAATATTATTAAATGTATTACGATTTATAAAAGTTACAAGCTGTGCCCGCGGCTCCGCTTGCGTGGACTACGGAATGCCGTCGGTCGTGATGCCCCCGCTCCAAAGACCGAAGACAAAAATGCTTATCGTGAGTGATCCTTAGAAGATAGATATATGCTATCGCTGACTTTTTTTAGTTTTTTTTCTACAATTATATGATATATTATTTTGATATATCTCTGGTTAATCAGCGTAAGTCCCAAAAGCGACTTTTTCCAAATTGATTCACCATTACCGTCACTAATTATTTCGTATGTTACTTTAACTAACAAAGTATATCCTATAACCTGACCAGATAACGTATCTATGAATTAAAGGAAAAACCATGTAACTCGGATTAGTAGTTTTCGCGTGAAAAGAACATAAACGGACAGAAAGACAGAGATATGTTGAGTTTTATAATATGTATAGAAGATAATTTTTCGAAAATTACGCAGGAATAATTACAAATGGACAGGATAAAGACAATAGCAGCGTGGGCGTACAATATCCAATCCATATTTATACAGCCGTGCAGCTGATCAACCTTACCCAAACTCATTTACATAAAGTACTCTCACCTACCACCGCGTACTATTCACAGTGACTCATTAAAATATAATGCGACATATTTTGGTAGAATTGACATTATAAGTATAGTTTACGGTTAAACAGAAAAATTCTCGTAATGTTAATTGTTAGATACACGTGGAAATGTGGGTTACGTCGAGTTACGTGTACGATACATAACAATGTGTAATACCTTCTCTATTTATGTATTTTACATGCTAGTACGGTTACAAAAGCAGCGGACTTGTGTATCATTAGATATGCATTTTAATTACTTATCAACATATATATTTGCATAATGCTTATATGTTAAAATAATTAAAATAACATTTTGACCCTTACTAAGAATGTTTATTAGAATAGATTGTTAACAGACTACATAATCATTTTAATAATAATATAGATAAAACTTTGCAAGTACTTTTATTATTTAAAATAGAAAACATCTTATCGTTTATAATTCATTATTACGAATTGTTTAAGCATCAAATCTGCTACAGCTGTTCAACCAGTTAAGTACTGTGAAAAATTTAAAAGACAATCATACCTACTTTATATATATAGTAATAATACCTTAATACCTAATTTACATTTATCAAGGAATGTAAAATGCATATGTAAAATATATGCTATATTTTCCTGGATAGTAGATAAACGTATTCTACACCCAACATATAGAAAACACAGTTTCTTTAACTAGATGTGAAAAAACCATTATGATACTGCAGATCCCGTAGTCTGAGGAATGAGTACGATGTAAACATGACATATTCTAGTGTAGAATAATATGTGAATCATAAACTTAACACTATAAACCAGTTCAATGGAGCAAAACAAAATAAAATTGTTATAGGTATTTGTCTTTATATAAAAGCATTAACCTTGTAACTAACACTAATGGCTACACGGACCCTAATCTTTGTTTATGAATTAATGTTTACGGTGGTCTTCTATAATATATGGTATGTGGTTATAAAAGTAAAGAATATGAAAAGAATAAGAGTTTAACTAAGAAAGGTCATATTTGGCAGACAGCGAAGATGATGGTTATGTGAAATAAAATACCTGTGCTTGCACGGTCGCCAGCAGAAAGCCGGCAAGGAAGTAAGCCCACATTGTCTGCATGGTTCTCCTGTCGTGTTTTATCACGGGTTGAACACTGACAGTTGCACTGGTGTGTTGATTATCGGGGCATGGCGGACCGGTCGACGCGCGGAGCCGAGCTACACTGCGCCAGTCGCTACCACACGAACATACAAACTTTACTTTCTGTCAAAGGCCACGTTCACACAACACCCGTTTTACAGCTTATATTTGTAACTGATTTGAGAATTTAAAAATATAACTGTTAGTTAAATTTTAATATCCAAGTTAGCAGGGCACTACAATAGCAACGTGTTATGGTTTTAAGTAATAATATTACCAACGCAAAGTTATTACAATTTTATTGCGACCAAGTCACTTCAAATCATTTTCTAAAATTGAGGAGAAATTATAAGTTGAAAAGTTATTATATTTGCTGGTCTATAAGTTTTCATCTCTTGGAAATTATATACGGACTTAGTTTGCACTTGTCATCATGTGCAAGGCAGATATAATCAGGATTAAAAAAAATATAGAAATCGAGTTCTAGATCGATTGTTTTCAAGTTATAATTTCAAATATACTATTTCACAGATTTGACACATCTTTAAAAAAATATTCTAAGAATGCCTGTTACGACTTGCAAAGTCACTGAACACTACGTAACTAGTTTCCTTGAAAATATAAAATACTTTTTTACAATCTTGGGTATCTGACACTACTCTTAAAAATCTTAAAACTGTTTCTGTCATAGTCTGTAGCTAGGCATAATAAATTGAATAAATAAAGCAACATTATTCAGCTCAAGTATGAATACGGGCGCCTGTCAGCTACGCAACGGTCGCGTCGCGCGTCAGCGGCGCGGCTGCGCGCTGCCGGCTGGTGCCTTGATGGTTACAACACACGCCCACCACTGAATAGATCACTTGTGTCTATACACTTACTTACACAAACATCGCCGCAGGTACTACGCAGATATCCCGCCGGTCGCTTTTTTATACTTTTTCATTCCGCCCAGTTTGAAAAACAAAAAATCTTTAATACCGGTAAACCCGTATTTTATGTCTGTCGTAAAACATTGTGTGGTAGACGAGGAATGATCGTGTTACCATAATAGTTAATCCTTGTAATTAATTTAATTTGCTTTCAAATAGCTCATTTTCAACTTCTATCTTTCCCACCAGCTTAGTCTCAACGAATGAAAATCTAATAATTATACAGAGGTGAAAAATTCACAAATTTATTTTTCAATTTCTTGATGTTAAGTTTTGCAAGAGTAGCAGAGAATGAGCAGTTTTGCTTGAACACTTTAATAGGTGTTTGACAACAAATTATCAACTTGAGGGTTATAGGTAGCAAGACTATGACTAGAGAATGCCTTAAAACAATATCATGATAGAATAGGGTTGCTATTCGTCTTGGCATATCGGGACTCGCTCTCTGTCCCGATGCGACGCGCGACGTCTCGACAAAGCACTATTATGTCTCGTTTTTATTGCGATACCAGGAAAATGTAAAAACTTGCATAAAATCATTTGGTCGCACTGAGCAAGGAGCAAAATGGTGTGGAGATTTTGAACTACAGATGCTTACAACAATAATATTTGTAAGACAAAGTTGACTCGAAAGGCCAAAAATTCTCCAGTAGAGACGTGGTTTCACTTTTTAAATTGAACAAAAATATCTGAAAGAAAGTGGCATAATTATGCTCAAATTATTTTGTTTGTGATACCTGGCTCAGCACTACTTTGGAAAGATTATTTATATTAATATCCAACCAGGGAACCGATGAAAGAAATCGCCTGCTACCGGAGACTGTGGAGTCAATAAAGCGTCAATAAATAAGCCAGATAAATTTCAATATGACTAGCATAGAGTTTATACACATGTAAATGGGTAGAAAGAGTTACTTATAAAAGTAAATCTTCAGCAAAGTAAGATGAAGGACCTCTAACTCTGCATACATTAGAATTTTGTATTTTTTATTCGTTTGCTTTGGCTTACTGTAGTGTTTGATGCTCTGTGCCTTTATGTTCACTATATTGGTTCAAATGAAACATGTGATTGGAATCATAACAAAAATACATGGAGGTTATTTTTTCATTTCCTTTTATGGCCATCAAAGAACGCTGAGTGATGGATTTTTTTCGATACCAGAATAGAATAGGTTAAACAATAAAAATTATAGAATGATCTCGAAAAATAAGAATATTTTAAATTTAATTGTAAGTGATCATATATATTAAAAATTTAATAATACTTAAAATGTTTGAAAAAACATTTATATCTTCTATTTTTCACATTTTTAGTTTTTATTCTATTTCTGTCTAATTTAGATTTAATATACGACATTATTTAAGTTATATATATATAATAAATAATATGTATTCCTCAAACTGGTTTACATAATCTAACAAAGAACTCCGTAAATTAATATTTATTGTCCTGCGTGCTATACCAATGTTGTAACGCCATCTATGCATCCATTATATAAATCCAAGCGTAGTTCATTCACAGTTTATATGAAATGTTTGCTTATAAAGGTGTCGCCACAGGCGTAGGGCAAGTTACCGCCCAAAATCAATATTTAGTCCGGCGCGCGGCGTGCGCTGTCCACGATTTTGCGATTAGTGTTATAGAAGGCACCTTACTCGTCACCTACTTCCTATCACATTTATCGCGCAAGCAGTGCCCTATAAGCGGATTCCACACTTCGTCGGAGATTAAGTAATTTGTAAGTAATCATTAACGCCGCTTTTATTATTTATTTGTGTAAAATTGTCCGTAGATAAGCGAAATGCCGATTGTAAGTATGTTTTCATTCATAAGCGCTCTGGCGTGAGTTTCAAAATGGATGAATTAGACTATTATATTTCATAGTAAGTATATATAGTATATAAATTGGAGTATGAGAAATCGGTCTTCAGTAATTTCAAATATTTTACCCACATTAATTTAAACTTATTTTCGTAAAACTTTAACTTATTCTTCAGGCTTTTATCCTAAATTTAATGAATAAAATGTAGTCAAATGGAGTTTCCTATATTCTATTAAATATTACCTTAAAACATGGCTGTTTTCTACTTTTTTCATGAATCAGGAAGTAGAGTTTTATGTTAGAAAAAAGGGTTTCCTATATTCTATTAAATATTACCTTAAAACATGGCTGTTTTCTACTTTTTTCATGAATCAGTAAGTAGAGTTTTATGTTAGAAAAAAGGATTTCCTATATTCTATTAAATATTACCGTAAAACATGGCTGTTTTCTACTTTTTTCATGAATCAGTAAGTAGAGTTTTATGTTAGAAAAAAGGTAAACGCTGGGTCGCGATCATCTTTTTATATTCACATAGGATTAGACTGGCTGTTTTAATGGATCTGTGACCCCGCCGGAGGGTTGTCTCAGATCTCAAAGTCGGATTAACCTAAGCTCCTACAAATTTAACAAATAATATTAACAGTATTTTTTGTTATCTTTCAATAAAAAATATTATAGAAACTTGCTGTGATTATATAACGTATATAATGTTATATTTAGTCGATTTCTATTGTTTTGTCATTAATCATAATTTTCAATTTTTTATTTCAATATAAACATTAAATTAATAAAAAGTATTTTTAAATAATACTTTAATTAAAAAGAATTCTTTCCTTGTTACATTATATTTAAGTAAGTATTTAAAATCCTTTCGCATTTCTAGTATTATGTGGTCAATGTGATTCTATGACCAAGAACAACTGTGAAAAGGTTGGTTCAATGCGGGCACTACAAATTGTCTATAGTATTATGTAAATCGTTAACGCCTATTTGTTATAGCTCCGCAAGAATAGTGTCGTTCAAGAGGTTTTTTTTTTGCAATGTATAAATTCAACAACTATTAGATTTGTTATGATTAAAAACATAATTATAGTTTAAAAATAAATAAACTATTTTTTTATTAAGTTTTTCTTCATTTACACTCCTAATGACTGTTCAAATTAAATCAAATCAAAATTAATAAAATACTTGATTCAATTTATGTCCTAAGAAGGCTACTTATGAACGTCAACATACTACTACCGGTTCGAAAATCTAGTCATAGAAAAGTTCCGGCAAGAAAATCGATCGGATTTATATTCGTATTTTTTTAAATCTGTAATTATTCTTACAATTTGTATTATGAGTATATTTAGTGGATACACACAGAGGGAGTACTTCCCGAACATCACTATCATTCGTATAATGATCCTCTTTTTGACAGTAAAACATGTTTGGCCAGCTTATGTCACAAAATAGTTACATATCACGTGTTGCAAAGTACATTTAACTTAACAATTACAATTTTATTGTGTTATCCCCTTGAGATATAAAATAGACTTATTTTCAGTGCTTTCAAATCAACGGAAAGGGTTTGATTGTTTGTATTGCAGTAGTTTGATTGTGTCGAAATTACGAAGTAGAAATACGCCGGAATTTTCTCTAACACAATCGTTTTTATTAAAACAATAAACGTTGGGTAAATATTCAATTTGAAGAAATAATAATATACGTTTACAAGTTTGTTTATTTTTCTGGGTTAATTAGACTTTTTCTGATAGTGTTCACTTAGGACGTACCTTTGTTAGGAGATAAAAAGTACACAGAAAATAAATCAACAAAATTATACCGTACTTTGATAGAATATTAGAAAAGTATTTTACTTGTATAAATAGTGGCATTTAAGAGGCAGAGTGTAGAGGCCTATTGCCTCATGAAGTAATTTATTTTTGTGAAATTATTTAATTAAATGGTAGGTAGGTAAAAGGTCTTTACCTATGAAATTGCCCATTTTAATACGGATTAGTGTGAATATCGATATCTTTAATTCTACTTAAAATTCTAAAGTCATATTAATTTTATCAAACAGCTATGACATTTCTTTTTTAAAATGAGTTTTTTATTTAAAAATTGAAATTTGCATTATTTCCGAATACGATTTCCGTCCTGGCACCTACGCAGCACAGACGTCACACAATATCAACGACGTTAATAGACCAGGTAACCGCAAGTGAACGCACAAAACGTTCTTGTTTTAATCGCTTCCGTTTTGAAAATGTTGATGTCGGTAATGAGACTCGTGGCCAACTGCAGACGAAAGTCGATAACGATAAATTGAAAGCCGTGGTAGAAGCTGATTCCTCTCAAACAACGTCGGAATTAGGAGCAGTCTTCAAAGTAAGTGACAAAATGATACAGATTCATTTACGTCAAATAGGAAAGATAAAAAGCTTGGAAGTGTGTGCCGTATGAATTCACTGAACAACAACAACAAAATCGCATCGAAGCAGGCTTTAACTAATTGAATAGACTCACAAATGAGGGGATTCTGAATCGGATTTTCACTTTTTACGAAAAGCGGATCCTGTATGATAATCGAAAATGTCCGTGCACTGGTCAAACTCAAATTGAGCCAAAAGAAGCGGCATTGTTAATTACAGCATCCTGAGACCTGTTACAACAATTTCGGCAGAGGAGTACTGTGAAGCAAAATATTATGCCGGTCCGTGCCACGGCAGAGCACGGTAGCACGGATCAGGCCTGGCCCCGGCCTGGTGTAGCATAAATAACTTTACACAAAAGTATACTATAGATGTTTGACTATGTCCCAGCCGGCGCCCGGCCGGCCCCGGCGCGGTGTAACAAGAATTACTTTATACAAAAGTATCCTATAGATGTTTGACCGTATCCCGGCCGGCGCCTGGCTTTTTTAACATGAATAATTCTCAAGAAAGGGGCCTCTAAGTTGTTTTCAATGGAATTTGTACGAAATTACTTACCCAAATACATTTTATAAGTTTATTGAATATTACTCGTTAACTTGTAAAGCCTACACTACTACTATGCATTTTTTCACATATCTAAAAACAACCATTTAGCTGTCAAGGAGAGAACACTTGACTCTAAAGCTTAATATTTCGCAAACGGATCCTTGAACCGAAAAATGATTTTCACAGACCCACAATATTTTTAAACGACCTATCCAACCATATCCCACGCGATGTGATAGATAAAAAACATTCCCACTTTACGTGTATGGGATGTACCATAAACAATTTTATTTTACTACTTTGTAGTACAATGAATTCTGAGCTAAGCCGCGAACAGACAGACGGACATACCGAAACTATAAGGGTTCCTTTTGACTTCGGAACCCTAATAATGGTTTACCATTATTTTAGTAGTCGCGTGCCGATGTCATGTTGATCGTATTATATTGTGATAAGGTTAAGGCACGCTAGTCTTTCGTGAAAGTGGCACCACTCCGCACTCGACTCCCGGGATCGATGGTTACGTAACAGCAGTGTTGAATCGGAGTTGGCTATCGGCCAGAAGCTAGATTCTTAATGGTGGTTGAAATGAAATTGAAAAAGGCCAGATTTGTGGAACAAAATTCTTAGATTTTGCACCACGATTATGCGCCTTCGCACAAGGCCATCATTGTAAACGAATTTTTGACCAAAAACTCAACAAATACCATCGAGCAACCACCTTATTTACCAAATATGGCTCCAGCCGACTTCTTTCTTTTTCTTATACTCAAATCACCACTACGTGACACTTGCTTTCATTCGGTAGAAGACATAAAGGAGAATTCGCGACGAGAACTAAACTCAATTCCGGAAAAAGCGTTTAGAAATTGTTTTGATTGTTGGATTATTTTATGGCGTATTTGTATCGTTTCTGAAAGAGCATACTTTGAAGGCGATAAAATAAATTTGGATGTATAATTAACATTTTGTGTATTATTTATTGATCTTTTCATCTCGTGAGGGTTGGCATGAGCGAGAGGAAGCCTTTATACTCAGCAATCAGTAGACTAAATGGATGGAACTCAACACACCTCTCTTTTTATGTGTCATTTCTAAACTAGAAAAAACCATATAATACCAACATAGATGTTTTCAGGCCTTTTAAATTATCGTGTTCATGACAGCTGTTGTGTGAAGTGGGAAAAGTTGCTTTTCCGGCAAAAAATGACGTGGAAATCATATAAATTTACTTGAAGCAAGATTATTTATTATTTTAGCGTGTTCGTAGGTCATTTCTAATGGACGCGTGGCTAGCTACCGCCCTCAGTTTGAAAATCTACCGCCAAGCACTTTTTATTCTACCCAATAGCTGGATTTTAATGCCAATTATTTTCTAGATTTAACGTGTTGCCTTCTTCAGCCACACCGTCACTTATCATCAGGTGTGATTATAGGAAAACGCTAAATCTGTAAAGATGAAAAATACAAAATATACCTATAAATGAATAAGGCAATTGGAATGAAACAAATAAAATTGGCGTTACTAATTATTTATAGGAAACTTGATTTTATACTTATAGATTTCATTTGAATCAAATTGAAAAGTTTAAAAAAGTAACAATCAAATTTTATTTAAATTACAATTTTATATACTAGCTGTGCCTGCGACTTCATCCGCATTGAATTTCGTGCATGAAAATCAACATATGCGATTTAATCGTCTTCAATGCTCTGTGAATGTCTCATGTTCCTGAGACGTTCTGTGACCCTCACCACCATTACTCGTAGTTATCTGCTCAAACGTAATACATTAACGAGCCCTTAAAATAATTAAGTTAAATGAAAATCGGTATATACGAATAATGTAAAATGTTTTAACAGCCTTCGATGTGTAAAACCCTCAGGGTGTGCTTACAGATTGCGTAATAATGGCCGCTGTGGGTATTAACGCGTTAATTATGTGTTCCAGCAGGATATTGTTTTGCGATTTATAGTATACAAAATAGAGGTGTAATAAATCGTTAAAATATATTCAACAAGGGCTGCAATTAAAAAAATAAAAACAATAATATACTTTTGCATTGATTTAAAAAGAGAAGATACGGTCATTCAAAGGTTCACCTGACTCATTTACAATATAAAAAACCTAGCACCATTTCTTAGAACTACTCTTAACTACGATGTGATCGGTGTAAGTTGACGTAACGATGCAAGAGCGTGGTATTTTTTTACGATATTAAGATAGAAAAATTTTATATTCTAGATCTTAAATTTATTGTACTACACATAAATTGAAATGCAATAAAACACGTAAATATCCATTGGATTTAAAATATATTTCAGCACGTGGCTGTCTTATAACATGAATCCATGCTTCATTACGGGAAATCTTCAAATTAATTCATATAAAGTTTTTTTGGTATTGATATTGGTATTAATGTATGTTGTTATTTCTTTTGCGTTATTAGAAGATAATATGTGAGGTTAACATATAAGTATTAGGATACAAAAAAAATATTAATAAAATAAAACTCCCGTTGTACTTTATGACCAACCTGAACACAGCGACGAGTTCGAACTTGCAATGAGTCTGAGCTTGAAGGAAAACATCGTGATGAAACCATAGCATGGTGGTACGGTATTTTCTAAATGCTCACCTGACTGGCTACCAACCAAAAGTTGAAAATCTGTCGCCAAGCACTTATAGGTGTGTTCCGGCAGCTACTGCACTTGAGAGCCAGTTTTCCCATAGGCTTAGCGTATCACTATCTTGGGCCACATCGTCACTTAACATAAAGTGAGATTGGGGCCATAACGCTAAACCTATAAACGATATTTATAATGTGAAAGGTTATTAGTCCTGATTAATATGATTCGTCTAAGTAATAAGACAAACTATTTTAGATTGGTACCTCTTTATTTATCTGTATGTATACATGTCATCAGTAAACTTCGTAAAATACCAATATGTATAAAAATATTCCTAATACTGTTTGTTGACAGGTAGCTCTCCGTTATTCACCTCACTAGCCGTATACGCCTAACCAGCTATTCCAATTGTCCTGTGAGATTCCGGTAGGTTTCCGAGGTAAGTAATGTTTACATAGTTTAAAATGTTCTTAAAAAAGAAGGTACTGATGATAGTTTGATATTTAAAAAATAAGCCCGTATGACCACATGTTTGGGTTGATGTCAATGTGGCAAGATGTAAATAATGACGAGTTGTCAAAGTTTAATTATTTACGTATGGCTAATTTTAATTACATTAACATTTTCACATTTTATATCATAAATAAAAAACAGAACACTGGTGTTTTATTCAAATTTAATTATTAATAACGTGAAAACGGATCTCATTACAAGATAAATGCTAAATAATCATTGCTGGGTCTAATTTACCGATACAGGCCTTAAAATAGTGCTAGGCTCATTATTCTATTTTCAGCACACAGTTCCAGAAAGTTTTCGTTAAATGTGCAACGTTGAGCAATTCTTTATATATATACTTACTAGCAACGGCTCGCGACTTTGTTCGAGTTACTTATAATATAAGAATAATTGGTGTGTAGGGACAACGTGTAAATAGTTGTCCTACGTGCGGGAAGAGGCAAGTGCGCCAATTATATGTTATGCGGGTGAGAAAATGTTATATTTCGCGGACAAACGTAAAGTTTACTAGTTTGTTCACTGGCGGCCGGTTAAAGATGCAGTTATTATGATGATGAATACACAAAGACGGACGGGGCGTGGTCGACGTACGTGAAATTTATATAAAAGCACTAATATAATTGAAACAAGTGTACTAAACCCTGCTGAAGGCTGCTAACTCTTGTATGGCTGTCTTGATGCAGGCAGCGAAGCGTTTATATTCTAATTTCTAAGCGGAGTACCGGTGAGAAAGCGGACACTTGTTCATTTATATGAGCGGGTGATAAAAACAGCAATGCGCAAACGCACTTTGGCAGCGGATTGCGGACTTACCTCTTCCCGCACATAGGACAACACGTTGTCCCTACACTCTATTAGTTTTTCCTATAATAAACCTATTATATATCGTGACTTTTATTACTTAGGGATAATGTAGCTTTAAGCTGAAAGAATTTTTAGGATTGGCTCCGTATATACAATTCTACAAATCTATACCTCTTTATAATGGTAGTATAGATATCCATCCATATCCATCGGCGATGGATTGCAGAGCTCTCGATGGTCGACGTTCTTTTTGGTTTGTACTCTGCTTACCATCAGAGGTCCAAGTCTACTAACAAAATAGTGTTATAATAGTGTGTCGATAGTATTTCTATAGACATTTGGTCACGATTTGGTATTCTCCTATTTGTGTACCATTCTGTCGGAAAACCACCGACTCATTTGGTATTCTGCTCTGCAATCGCGTCTCAATGATATTTCGATAGTAGGTAAAATAGTATTATCTTAAATATTTGACAGCTTTGTCAATCGTACTTCTATGGTATTTTGACTATTAAGTAGACTTTGAACAACAACAGCTTTTCTAGTACGATCGCTTACACGTTTCATAAAAAATTTATCTAAATAATTGCCATCAACGTCATCGTATCTATAAAATGTCGATCATTTGAAGTATTGACAATTGAGATGGCGACAGTCGAAATGGCCATAGTCGAGATGGCTACAGTCGAGACGGCGATAATAGTGTGATAGTGTAAATAGAGATGGCGACAGTCGAGATGGTGACAGCCGAGACGGCGACAATCGAGGTGGTGACAGATTTAACAGAAAAAATAGCACTAATACTTGTTAGTGACTAATGCATTAGCAACTAATGATAGTATCGATTAGCAACACTGAATCCATGGTAGATTTTGATAGGCAACACCAACGACGTATAGATATTGCCATCCCACTGATACACTATCACAACCACAGAACACTATTACTTCATCACAACACTATAGCAATTCTATGAAGACAATAATGAAATTTTAGCAGAATACCAAATGTGTTACAATTTCGATATAATATCAGTAGAGTATGAGTACAGTAGAGTATGACAATGATATGCTTAAATCACATTTAAGCATAGTAGACCTGGGTCCCAGGTATAGTGCCGTCACTTAAAGTGCTACTGTAAAAAAACTGCTTAAACGATGCGGAAGAAAGCTTGTAATTAGATAATGGGTTACTATTAAATTTTACCTAGATAGGTTTTTTTATTCAAGACAGGACCAAAGGACAGGACAAAAACCCTGTTATTATTGACTTATTTTACGCCGCATTAAATTTATTTCATACTTTTTCTCAAATTTGTGATTTTATTTATCTATATGCAAATGTTTGTTATTTTGTCGACGTAGAGCGTCTAGGCTAAGTTTTTGTGACAAGAAATATTTAGGATGGGTTTACTTATTAGGGGACGTCAAAATAGAGCGATCCGGGTGTCCTGGAATCTGTGGCCCGCAGGCCGCGACCACATCAACCCTGTCTTTCTCAAGCTTCCGAAATTCTTTTACTTCAAATGTCAATTACTTGAAAAGAAGGTATGTATAATTCGTTGCCATACGAGGAAAAGGCGACTAGTGGGCAAATGGTAATTTTTCGCATTTGTTAGTTTTAACAGTTTTTAGTATTACTTTGCCTACTATTCGTTCATTTTTTGGTGTCTATGATTACGTTTGTTTTAAGTTCCATTTACGCTAAAAAGCATGACTGTCAAGCTCAGTGCTATTACGAGTTACTTGTTATTTTTATTAGACAAATGTACGAAATTTATAATTCAGTTATATTTTCTATCTATATGAACCGTGAATAAACTATTAAAATTAATGTAATAAATTTGAATATACCAAAATGTGTTCACGTAAAAAGTTTACACGTCTTTGGCATAACAAAACAAAAATAATTAAAAAAACGGTGTGTAAATGACCATTATTATAATCATATTAAAGTATTGTATATTTACAGAATGTTAAATTACATTTTACAAAAAAAAATATAGTAAAATGAATTCATATTATATTTATATTTATCTTTGATGATTCACCCGTAACAGCGCGCGCAGCTCTTAATTTTAACCTCTACTAAACGCCCAAAAGATGTGTAACTTAAAAATCTCACACTTTTATTTTAAACTTCGCTTTAATGTTTAATTATCCGTCAAATTATTTGAAAGCATCGCACGATGATTATATTAAAGCTTTGAGGTAAAAGAACAATGAATTTATGGCACCGTAAAGGTCGTAACCGCTTCACCGCGCTGCTTTCCGCGTGTCCACACTTTATCCTGACTTCCTGACCACACGTTTGGCCTTCGCTCGCCTACTCCACATACCGTGTAGCTCTCATCTGTTATGTTTCTGTGATATCACGAATATTTTTGACATCATTAAACAACAAGGGACCCATATTTAGTGCATGAAGCTTGGATACTCCAACGGTCTTTGTCGTATTTCGATGTGATTATGTATAAAATTATGTGGATGTATTAAATTAATTATTAATTTTAATTCATATTGGTAATGAAAAGGGTAAAGGAAAAGTTACTGCGAAGAATTGTATATTTAATTATAAAAAAACTTGGATTTTTACTGGAAAACTAGACAAATATATGGATAGACCATTGTTAAATAGTACTTATACATTCATATGGGGCTTAGTTGTAAATACTTACCTTCATTTATGAATGTAAAAATTCCATACATACATTTATATCATAATATTCAATTTAATTATCACTGAATATTAATGAACTCTTATTTTTAATTTATCACTGGCAAGAGAATCGTAATCGTCAGCTTCGTCTGATAGGACCTTATGTTCACAGACATCACTAACATTTAATGTTAATAAATGTTATAAGTGAATTTAACTAAATAAATCATACAGAAGCAAAATAAAATGTAAAATTTAAAGGATAAAACACCGTATATAGCGGTGTATTACTAACCCAGAATTAATATGCATTTCAATGATTTATTATATTGGGAAATAAGTATTACTAAAATAATCAATTTTAGAAATATTATAGCAAAATAATTTCGTGAAAACCCAATAACAAATCAGTTGCAAATATCGTCAATTTAGTAGAGATATTCTTTATAAATATACAACATAAATATAAACATGAGTGTTTTCCGAAAGCCGTCCGGAACACTTCGAAGCCTTTTCAAAAGTTCTGAATACGCTTCCTCGGGAAGCAAACATGTGTATTTTTAAAAAAGCACTTTTAAAAAGCTAAAATTAAAAAAAAACAAGCTTGGAATTAATTTAATGTGTTAATATGAAGTGGGCAAATATACATTATACAATGTGCACATAATTTATGAAAATTCATTGTTAGTTAAATAAAGATGAAAAAAAATATTACATGTGGAACTTCTATTTCAATGAATAAAGGTAAATAGGCTTATAGGTTGAAAAATACGACGTTGAGTAGCTACATAGTATGTGTGTCGGTTTTATCCCTCTACGCGTATTCCCGTAACGTGGTGCGACTCGACGACGCGCGACGGCGGCGCGGTGTACCGGTGTGCGTCGTGTGGCGACCTATAGCTCAGTGGAGGCGTTGCGTAGATTCAGCTCGGGAGACCTGCAGTCCGAGTGCGATGAAGGCGAGGTCGACCCTTATACCGGCCGTCCAGCCACTACAAGCCAGCCGAAGCCGCAGGGTCCGAGGCCGGCCTCCCAGGGTAAGATAATCATTTTTTTTATTCAGATACAATATTATGAAGCTTAAGAGATTGTTTTCATTTTTTTGTTTGAACGCGCTAGTTTCTGTTACTACAAATCAATATTTAAATATATATTTTATAGTATTTTATAGCTTATTTATTGAGGAAGGTTATATAACTTCACGCTAGGTCTCTAAAGAGCGGAGCAGTAATCATGAACGTCAAGCAATCTGCCAAGCTATAGCGAAGTACGGGAAGTAAGAACAACAACTAATAGCGACACGGGTAAATTGGTGGCAGTGCGGTGGAAAGCAGGTTGTATAAATTTAACACGGGTGAAACCGTGGGGCACAGTTAGTTCACTTCGGAAATCTGTAAAATTCATTAGAACATTCATAGGAGTACAAATTAAGCGACAACGGTTGAATATTTTACCTGTTTAAAATAATTTCATTACAGGAACATTATTATATTGTTACGGCTTGAACATAAAGAAATGGAAAAAACAACATCTTTCTCGAAATTTCCAGGACCGTCCGTAAAAATCGTGAATTTATCATAGTGCAGTCGTGTGACGTATAATCTTAGGTTCAACGACACACACATAGAAAGTCTTATCGCTAAAACTGTCAGCAAACAATAGGCCATAAATTAAACGTTCCCCTCGTTTTAAAAAGCGATGACGTAAATTGTTTACAAGATGTTAGGAGTTCCTGGACCTTCCAGAGATTTCGGGATCGAGTCATTTAGGTATATAAGGGAGCTGAGTTGCGAGACGAGTCAGTTAATAATTCGAAAGCGAAGCGACAACAAGAAGCGAAATAAGAGATAAACAGTGTTATTCTGCAAGTATCTACACAGGGTGATTCTGAGAGAATATTCGGTGAACGATTTATGTGTTTTGATTTGTTATTGTTTTTTTTTTTTTTTTTTTTTATTTTAATTTCTACTAGCTGAGTACGAATAAATTACTTTTGAGTGACACTACGGCATATTATTACCCACGAACGTAACATTTGGTGTCAGAAGTGGGATGCCGTTAGTGACGCGTGACGAAGAGATTCGTACTCCGCGAACGAGGAGACAAGCCGAGATGGACGCCGCACGTCAACGTCAGCGTAACGAAGAGGAAGGACATGCTGCTACGGTACCATCTGAAGAATCGGTGAGTTTGGCGACATTGTTGGCTGCTATCCAGGCCACCCGCCGCGAGTTTCAAGAGAGTCAGGAGGCCACCCGTCGCGAGTTTCAGGAAGCTATGCAGACAAGTCAAGAAACCGTATTGGCAAAGATCGACAGTGGCATCACGGTACTGGGAGAGAAAGTCAAGAACCTCATGATTGAGGTTAAGGAGGTAATACACAGGACGGATAATATTGAGAGTCGAGTCGACGGGCATGATAACGACCTGCAGAAAATAACCAACAGAATTAGTAAGCTCGAGACACGTGAGCCAGTAGCGGTAGTAGCTTCACCGTCGTCTGCGAAATTTGAAGTGCCACGTTTTGACGGGACAACATCTTGGGCAGCCTTCAAGTACCAGTTTGAAACACTGGTAAGAGGTAATGGCTGGAACAATGAGCAGTCATTTGTGGCTCTTACTCTGGCACTACGAGGAGACGCAGTCATGATTCTCGAGAACTTACAAGCGGATGACAGGACCCTGGAGTCACTGATGGAAGCATTGGATACGCGTTATGGTGACAAGCACATGGAACATGTCTATCGCGCTCAGCTTCGGGATAGAACCCAGAAATCTAGCGAAAGTCTGCAGCAGTGGGCTCTTGAGGTTGAACGTTTGGTCCGTCGAGCTTATTCATCAGCTCCTTCAGGTACGATTGAAGTAAATATACTCCAGGCATTTGTCGACGGTATAAAAGATGGTGAGATTAGAGCTGCCGTACGGCTTGGTCATCATCAGACCCTCAAGAGTGCGCTTGCACATGCTTTGGAAGTGGAAGCTGTTCGTCAGGACACAAAACCCTATAGAGTTCGGGAAATTGTGACTCCACCTGCAACCAAACGGTTTACGCCAACGTGTTATGGTTGTGGAGAGAAAGGGCACTTGCGGGTTGATTGCCCTAAGAGAAAAAGAAGAATGGTCTCATCTGAGACCCAAATAGAAGGAGACCTTGCGTTAAACTAGACGTCGCCAGGACCGCGGGGCGGGTGCTGGCTGGTCAACGTAAAGCCCCAAAGATCATAATAACTCAAGTGTATGACGGGAATAGTCTGATCATCGAGGGTAGTTTGAACAACCAAACTTGCAGTTTTACTGTGGATACAGGAGCTTCACGGACAGTTGTTAAGCCAGAACTACTAAAGCGCACCATTTTGTGGCAGAGGCAATCTCGACTGTGTCATCTACAGACTGCAACCGGCCAGCCAGTTTCCGTCCTCGGTGAGACAGATGTAGAGCTAAGAATTGGTGATCAAGTTTACGTCCACGCAGTGTTAATAGCAAATATAACAGATGATTGCATACTAGGACTTGATTTCTTGAAGAGTCAGAAATGTGTCTTGGACGTCTCAAGAGGTGTGCTGAAGTTTCCTGACCAGGAAGTTTGCTTAAAAGGATCCAGCGCATGTAAGGTTTATTGTCTGAAAGACACTATTCTGGCTCCAAGATCAGAGAACCTGGTGGAGGTGAAGTTCCCTAAGAACATTAAGTACAAAAGGTGTGCAATAATTGAAGACCTGGGCCACCACCCGAATACCATCACCGCGAGGACACTGGTCATGACACAAGGAAAAACTAAAGTGAGAATCATCAACTTGGGCAAAGAAGAAGTTCACCTAAAGAAGAACAGTGTGATTGGCAGATGTGAGGAAGTGGGCTACCTCAAACGCCTGGATAGCACTGAGATGAAGCAGGGTTGTGAAGGACTTAAGGATGATCACTTTGGTCAGCTTATAGAAACATTCAAGGAGAATTTATCAGCATCAGAACTACAACGAGCCAAGGAACTTTTGCTGCAGTTTCGGGATATTTTTGCAACTGGTAACGAATGTGGAAGAACAGGACTTGTGAAGCATCAAATAGACACTGGTGATGCAAGACCTATTAAGCAAAGGCCTCGACGAATACCTTGGGCCAAAGAACCCGAAGTAGCAGAAATGATAAAGGACATGGCTAATGCTGGAATCATTGAACCTTCTACTAGTCCATGGTCATCACCGGTGGTGCTGGTGAGGAAGAAAGATGGCAGTACAAGGTTCTGTGTGGATTACCGCATGCTGAATAATGTGACAAAGAAGGACAGTTACCCTTTACCCCGGATTGACGATACACTGGACTTGCTGAGTGGGAAGGAGTGGTTCTCTACTATTGATCTGAAGAGTGGATATTGGCAGGTAGAGATCAGCCCACAAGATAAGGAAAAGACAGCATTCAGCACAGGGATTGGAAATGGACTATGGCAGTTTAATGTTATGCCATTTGGGTTGTGCAACGCTCCAGCGACTTTCGAACGCCTTATGGAAAGAGTTATGGTTGGTCTTCTTGGTGACGTATGCTTAGTATATTTGGATGATGTGATCATACTAGGCCGAAATTTCTCTGAGAACTTGAGGAATCTTGAAAAAGTATTTACCCGGATACGCGGAGCAAACTTAAAACTAAACCCTAAAAAGTGTGCTCTATTTAAGAAGGAGGTCAGTTACTTGGGACACATAATCTCGGCTGAAGGAGTAAGAACTGACCCAGAGAAGATAAAGGCCGTCCAGGAGTGGCCTGTCCCGAGAAACAAAACAGAAGTGCGCTCATTTCTGGGTTTATGCGCATATTATAGACGTTTTGTTAAGAACTTTTCGGACATTGCCAAGCCGTTACATCAGTTAACAGAAGAAAAGAGGGACTTCGTCTGGAATTCGAACTGTCAATCTGCTTTTTGCGAACTTAAACAGCGGATGTGTGAAGCACCAATACTAGGTTACCCAAGCAGAGAAGGAAGGTTCATCGTGGACACTGACGCCAGCAACATCGGAATTGGAGGAGTGTTATCACAAATACAAGGGGATCGACAAGTCGTAATAGCATATTTCAGTAAGGCTCTTTCTAAGCCTGAAAGAAATTACTGTGTCACACGTCGGGAACTACTTGCTGTTGTGAGAACCTTGCAACATTTTCACAAATACCTCATAGGAAGGCAGTTCACATTAAGGACGGACCACGCTGCCTTAAAATGGCTACTTCAGTTTAAAAACCCAGAGGGGCAAGTCGCAAGATGGCTCGAGCAACTGCAGGAGTTCGATTTTATAATAGAGCATCGTAGTGGAAAGGGGCATAGTAATGCAGATGCTTTGTCGCGACGGCCTTGTGTGAACGATTGCAAGCACTGCTTACGAAATGAAGAACGTGAGGATGTAAGGCTTGTAAGAATCGATGACAGTATGAAGAGAGCCCAAGAAGAAGATGACGACTTACGACCGATACTGGACTGGAAGCGCAATGGAATCCGACCTCAGTGGAGTGACGTCTCATCTTACGGACCAGTCACCAAAGGTTATTGGGCCCAGTGGGACAGTCTATCCTTGGAAAATAGCGTCCTATGTAGAAGATGGGAATCCAACGATGGTAAAGTGGTAACCATGCAAGTAGTAGTACCACGAAGTCAGGTGACCCCCATATTGAGGCAAATTCACGATGGTGTTTCCGGTGGTCATCTAGGAGTAAAGAAAACCCTGCTGAAGGTTAGACAGCGGTTCTACTGGTTGGGTTGTAGAGAAGATGTGGAGAACTGGTGCCGTAAGTGTATTGCTTGTACGTCAGTAAAAGGCCCACAGACACGAAGCAAGGGTAAGCTGAAGTTATACAACGTAGGAGCACCCTGGGAACGCATTGCCATTGACGTCGCAGGACCGTTTCCAATGACTGAGGAGGGCAACAAATACATTGTAGTAGTACAGGATTACTTCACCAAGTGGCCTGAAGTATTCGCGACGCCAAATCAAGAAGCGACTACGGTGGCAAAGAAACTGGTTAATGAAGTGGTCTGCCGCTACGGTGTACCAATGGAGATTCATTCAGATCAAGGAAGGAACTTTGAGTCTTTTCTCTTCCAAGAAATATGCAATCTCCTTGGCATTCATAAAACACGTACGACTCCCGCTCATCCACAGTCGGATGGTATGGTTGAAAGATTTAATCAGACATTGGAAAATCACTTGGCAAAAGTCGTGGAAGACCATCAGAGAGACTGGGACCGCTACATACCTCTATTCCTAATGTCTTATAGATCTGCTGTACACGATAGTAAAAGATTCACCCCAGCAAAAGCAAATTTCGGAAGAGAAATGAGACTTCCAATTGATGTGATAACCGGCGTGCCACCTGATAAACCAAAACACATTACGGATTTTGTGTGCGATCTTCAAAACCAGTTGGAGGAAGTACACCGGAGGGTGCGGGAGAATAGTCTGAATACTGGCATAAAGATGAAGACTAGATACGACCGCAATGCAAATGCCAGTGGTTTTGAAGAAGGATCCCTCGTATGGCTCCATAACCCTCTTCGAAGAAAAGGGAAGTCACCAAAACTTCAAGCCCGGTGGGAGGGGCCTTATACTGTTGTCACTAAGATTAATGATGTGACCTACCGCATCAAGAAAGGATTAAGAGGAAAACCGAAGGTAGTTCATATAGATAGATTGGCACGTTACCACGGAGATAATGCTCGGGACGAGCATAACTAAGAGGGGGGTAATGTTACGGCTTGAACATAAAGAAATGGAAAAAACAACATCTTTCTCGAAATTTCCAGGACCGTCCGTAAAAATCGTGAATTTATCATAGTGCAGTCGTGTGACGTATAATCTTAGGTTCAACGACACACACATAGAAAGTCTTATCGCTAAAACTGTCAGCAAACAATAGGCCATAAATTAAACGTTCCCCTCGTTTTAAAAAGCGATGACGTAAATTGTTTACAAGATGTTAGGAGTTCCTGGACCTTCCAGAGATTTCGGGATCGAGTCATTTAGGTATATAAGGGAGCTGAGTTGCGAGACGAGTCAGTTAATAATTCGAAAGCGAAGCGACAACAAGAAGCGAAATAAGAGATAAACAGTGTTATTCTGCAAGTATCTACACAGGGTGATTCTGAGAGAATATTCGGTGAACGATTTATGTGTTTTGATTTGTTATTGTTTTTTTTTTTTTTTTTTTTTATTTTAATTTCTACTAGCTGAGTACGAATAAATTACTTTTGAGTGACACTACGGCATATTATTACCCACGAACGTAACAATATTGGTCGCAGTTCGGTTCAGTACGAGTAGCTTACGATACTGGTAATGAGGTTTTCCTCGTTCTTTGTGTATGTTATTCAGTCGGATCACTCCCCTTGGAAATTGGGATAATTCTAATCTAATAGGAGACTGATTTGTAACGATCAAACCAAATGTTTTATATAAGTACATTTTTAAACTCTGGTAGGAATCTCCGAAACTTGTTCTTCAAACATGCCACAAGACACATGACGCGATTTCATCGACCATACTCACATTTTTCTTAGTTTATAAGTTGAACATATTCAATTGATATATTTATAATATGATATAGCGACGGGAGGTAGCACCGGCAGTGGTTCTGGTCCTCCGCCGGCGCCATCTTCGTCCACTGCAAGCGGGGACTTGTCCCTAAACTTGAGAGGTGGATCTCGTGGTACGTCCGCTCCGTCATCACCGGCCAAGTCCCGAGAGTCTTTGCTTCAACGTGTGCAGTCGTTGACCGGAGCCGCCCGAGATCAAGGAGCCAATTTGTTAGGTGAATTTAAAATCCTGCTATATGCCCATCACATTTGACAATATTATTCATCAAGTTATACTTCTTATACTACTTTTTATCGAGTGTATCTCGATGTTATACGTCACATGGCATCGAGTATGACTGACTATTTAAAGAAACATAACTCCTAACGCGCGTACAGGTTCATTGCTCATCCTTTTTTAATATTTCGAAATATTGATATTTTCACTCCAGACAGGGAAATAAAAATTAAGCAATTGGGTAGTATTATAATAGGGATTTAAAAATGTATAATATAAATTCCGCAATTCCACAAGTTCCGCAGAAATCCGCAATTTCTGCAACAAAAAACGTCTTTTATGAATTTTTTACGTGAATCTGAAAGCAAAGAAAGTAGTTGCGGAAGTAGCAATGAAATTTTGGGTAAATTATTTACAATGCATTTTCGCAAAGTAACGCCTTCGTAAATCATGAAATTAAAGTTAACTTATATTAATACAGACTCAGTATTTAACAAAACTTTTGACTACTCAGGCAGTGTAACATCTGTGGCATCTGTCGGGCGTGGTTACAACCGAGATCGTTGCGTGACGTTGCTGGTGGTTGATGATCTGAATACCGACTGGTCCAAGTACTTCAGAGGACGTCGACTGCCAGGCGAGTGGGACATACGTGTTGAGCAGGCCGAATTCAGGGTAAGTACATTAAATTTAGTAGCTATACTGAAGTAAACTTCAATTGGGAAAAGAAGGCTGATAATAGAATTTGATAGAACGTTCGCAAACTTTCATTAACGTTGAACATTTAGGACTGTATTTTGCCCTCAGTGGCATTATAATATGTAAAATATTTAGTTCTATATTTTTAGACTAAATTGCGATACCAAAGGTTAAAGTAAAGTTAGGTTTTGAAGCAATGATGGCTCAGTGGTAGCGTGTACGACTTGGCGTCGATTGACGTGAGTTCGAATCCCTGCAATGAACCTGAGCTTTCGGTGAAGGAAAACATCGTGAGGAAACCATAGCATGGTGGTAGGCCATTTTCTAACGCCCGTCTGGCTAGCTACCACCCTCAAGTTGAAAATCTGCCGCCAAACACCAATAGGTGTGTTCCGGTAGCTGCACTAGTGAGCCAGTCTTCCACTAGCGTGTTATCATCTTGGGCCACATCGTCACTTAACATCAGGTGAGATTGTGGCCACTACGTCAAACCTATAACGATAAAAAAAGGAACATTATACTTACAAGCATCCAGGTTTCCTTACGTTTTACTACATTGACATGTTGTTGTTAATTACATTCATATAGGTTAAATGTTACAATGATTCTAAAAAAATCATTGTTACCGTTTCTAACCAAGGTTCAGCCATTCGATAATATCGTTTTATTTTATTACAAAATTTGAAAATTGTTCATAAGAATGAAACAACAATTAATTTAAACTTATTTTAATTTTACGATTAAATCCAAGTAACTGTTTCAAATATTGTTACTTAATTGTAATTTTTGTGTCTATTATAAGCGTAGTTATTAGCTGCTTTTGATTCAAACATGATATTTTCATAAAAGTTCTTAATATTTTATAGTACTACTACACCTATCCCATCCTGTTATTAAATAACCTTGAAATTTTATCGCCTGCTTTTTAGTAGGCGTGAAATTTTATTTAGTCATTGGCATTTAGAACGTGGAAAGTACGTTTATGTTAATAGCCTTTCCCGTAACATTCTACCTAATATTTAGGCAATCGGTAGAAGTATGCAATTATGCTAAAGGATATTAAAATTTGCGACAAAGGATTATGACTTATAGGTTTATTCATAGGGTGTTTTATGGTAGTTAATAAGCTATTAAGCTTTACTATAAACTTTATTAATAATAGGGTTGTTGTAATTTACTTTTACAATAATTTAGTTTATATTTTGTTTTATAAACTTACTAGCTGGTATACGCAACCCCCTTATTACTCGTTCTTTTTATAGCCTATTTCTTTCATCAAGGTTACATTTATCTCTATACTATACCAATTTTAGTCGCGATCCCTACCACCCCGCTATATTACTACATATACACCGACTGATCCGGTAATGTGATAAACCAAAAGCAAATCAGTGATAAGTTTATCACTGTAATGGTATTTCTACTCCAATTATCGAATCGCCCTTATTGTACGTTTTTTTTCAAAAACGCGAACCGCTCTTCATTTCTTCCATTTCCATATCCATTCCTTATCCTTTCCATTCCATATCCTTATTTGAGAAGTGATGGGTTCTTTATGTGAACTTTCATCCCTTATTTCACCCTTTCACTTTTTATTTTCGTAAATAAAGTTAGCATATGTTCTTCTTCAAGGTTCAATCTATCTTTATCAATCATAGCTATCATCAATATTGCTTTAGCGGTTTATGAGTGAAAAAGTAACAGACAGACACAGTTACTTTGGCATTTATAATATTACTGTGGTTTTACGTTTGTACTTTTGTAAACTAATAATACCAGAGTAAATAATTCCGTAATTGATAAAGGTCTCTTGTCCAAGGGACAGACATAATATGAAGTCAGTAACTACACCGGCCGTATTGAAGACAGTTGTAGGCGCTTTTTAGTTAGAAATAAGTACATGCTATGGAAAACATTTTCTGAATGACCATGTCTTTTTCAATATTTTCTTCAACCTGAACTGATGGTGTTATTATAATTAGCATCACTAGCCTTTATCAGTCCATTTCTTTCGATCTGATTTTCCGCATCAGAGGGTCAATCACGTACTACTATTGAAAATGTAATCGTATCGAATGCTTAAATAAGCACTCGCTTCCAGCATCACTTCCAGCAGTCTTCGGCAAGTCGTCGCTCCATATGGCTTGAGTTGGTATGAACGATGTGGGTGATTTTATTGACTCAAGGGCCATTGAATCCATATTGTAACAATGCGACCTCTGTAACTTGAGAAAAATACTAAACTATTACACTCCATGCTATACTGATAATTATCGTTAACATAATTTATATTACTGCCAAACATTTTTATATTAGGTCTTTACCTATGAAATTGCCGTTTTGTATGAAAAAAATTAAACGATGTTTTTTCATGTATTTTTTTTTGTATTAATCGAAGTAATCACCCATGCAATCAATGCATCTTTTCCAGCGCAGTGGCACTTTATTGATGCCCTTCTTAAAGAAATCAGCTGGACGGGAGGCAACAAATTCTTCAAAGGCATTTTGTATTGCCTCTCGGGTATTGAATTTTTTTCCCGCCAAGGAGTTATCCAAATTCTGGAAAAAGTAGTAGTCTGTAGGCGCAAGGTCTGGTGAGTAGGGCGGATGACGGAGAACTTCCAACCCCAGTTCTTGCAACTTGGAGACCGTCTGTTGTGCAGTATGAGGTCGCGCGTTGTCGTGCAGGAGCAGCGGAGACGAGCGATTGACCAATGCTGGTTGGAGATGTGCCAGCTTCTCAATCATTGTGTTCAGTTCTTCACAGTACACATCTGCAGTAATGCTCACCCCGTTTGTTAAGAAGCTGTGATGAATCACACCGACGCTAGACCACCAAACAGTGACCATCACTTTTCTAGGGGTAAGTTTTCGTTTAGGGCATTGTTTAGGTGCTGAACCAGGATCCAACCAACTTGCTGAGTCCTTTTTTCATCGCAGGTAACAATGCGGTTCAAAATTCCTTCATTTGTGTGTCTGTTGAGCAGTGCAGGGCACGTCTCGACGTACTTCACGCTGGCGATCATTGAGTTCATGGGGCACCCATTTGTCAAGCTTTTTACCTTGCCAATTTGACGCAAATGGACCAATATTGTTTTGACGCTAACGTCGAAAGCTCCTGCTAATTCAGCCGTAGATGGTGTATCATCAGCTTCCACAATCGCCTTTAATTCGTCATTGTCGACCAAAGTCTTCGGACGACTGCGAGGTTTATTTTTCAGGTCGAAATTCCCAGAACGGAAGCGTTGATGTTGCGTGCCGCTTGTGACGCGTTACTGCCACGACGGTACTCATATTCCATAATTACTCGAATTTTTAACGTATCCATGATGACAAAAAAGATTTAAATACGATGAAAATGTAACACTAATCAATAAACAAATGACTACTTTAGGAAAAAGAATTCCATGTTTTTAAAATAAAATTAATTTGAAATTAGAATTCTTAGCCAAACAAAAATTATTTTGATTTGAAATGACCAGTACTGCAGAACGGCAAATTCATAGGTAAAAAGACCTTACAAGAAAGCAATTTTAACAAATGGTTCCTCGTCATCGTCGTAACTCGATGAAACGAAAAAACAACGATAAAAAGAGACAACCATATGCATCTATAGGATTTAGCCTACAAGAGAATGAGATAGAATACATTTACATTATGCACAGTTAATGCAATTCCTGATTGTCATGATTGTGATCGTCGTCGGATTGGCCTAGTGGTGTGAGACGACCAGACATCATACATAGTGCGCGTACGAGTGATCGATAGTTCGAATCCCGCTGGTTTAGGATATTTCAAAGGAATTTTTAAAAAAATTTTTTTTCTTTTTTTCCCTTCTTACACGTATGAACTGATGCACACATATTTTTAACATTGTTTGTTTATTTTATTCAATTTTCAATTCAATTCAATTCAATTCATTTTTATTCAACGAACCGAGAGAGTTAGTACGACCAAATCGCTTTTTGTGAACTTACTATTAATGGAAGCAAAATGTTTTTTTTATGAATTCGGGCATGGCGTCGTTAACGCATCTTCCATTTTCTTGTTTGACAGGTAGATACGTATGTAGGTACTAATTTATAGAGTTAGGGAAACGACACGACATAAAAATGGAAATGATATTTTTTTAAAGAGTCCGTTGGTATGTAATTATTTAAAAGGAAAGGATAAAATGTGATTGATGGTTAGTCATTTATCATTATTGGTCTATGTCTGTACTTTGATACCTACCTTTTAATAAAAGAGTTTTTATATCCCATTTCTCGTATACTTTAGCTGTGCCTTACCATGGACGTCTTATGTGATATGAGTTGGTCTTTTCTCCCAATCACATAGGAAAACTTTCATTCTATTAATTTCAAATACTGTAGGTCCGCGTGACACGTCAATTGTTAACTTATTTACCTACACTGCGCATTACAAACTAGTCTAGCCTAAATCTACAAACTAGGCTAGCCTAAATAATACATATCTTGACTTCATTACGGTACAGTCTAAACTCTTGCTAAATTAAGGGTTTTCTTCATATTAGCTTATTAACCTTGTCTAGGTTGTCTGATGCGTTTAAAATTCGTATATACATTACTACTTTTATTTTTTCGATCCAACTACACTGTTAGTCATAAGGGCCCTGCAGCTTCAGACGGCTGTTACAGCTTCACCAGGCTTGGGTATACATACGAGTATGACCTCCTTTTAAGGTGCTAATTGGCATGACACTTTTATATTAAAAACTAGCCAGCCCAGTAGTCCTTTGTTATGCTCGTTGCAATAGCTATAGTTAATAATGCAACCACGGTGCGGGGCTACCTATCCCAATTTTTTTCTTGAAAATTTATACAGGAACACAACGAACAAAACGAAATAAGAATTATGCATATCCTTCATTCGAATCCACATAAATCCACTAGAAAGAAGCAATTTCAGTTTTCCATTATGTTCCGGGTAACTTTAAAACATTGTTTTCCCCCAAAATAACTTTTTCTGTCTTTTACTGACATTTATAAGAAAGATTTAGCAGAATCGGTCCAACCGTTCTCAAGTGAAGCCCTTACCAACGAACAACATTTCATTTATTTAACACTAGCTGTGCCCGTGACTCCGCTTGCGTGGACTAGGATACCGTCGGTCGAGCGCACGCGTTTATCTTACAAAATATATCACATAACCTGGCCAAATAACACAGACAAAACATGAAAAAACGGATGTGGTTTTCGCGTAAAAAGAACATAAACGGACAATCAGACAGAGAGACGTTGAGTTTTATAATATGTATAGATTAGAAATGTATATCGCTTAAAGGACTTTATTCTTTATACATTTAATATTTGGTCACTATCTCACCCGATGTTAAGTGGCGCTATAATAGCTCAAGATGCTAACATGCTAAGCCTAGTGAGGAACTAGCTTTCAAGTGCAGTTGCTGGAGCACACCTATAGGTGCTTGGTGACAGATTTTCAACTTCAAGATATAAGCTAGCCAGGCGGGCATTAGAAAATGTTTTCCTTCACCGAAAGGTCAGGCTCATGATAGAGATTGAAATTGCTGTCCTCGATCGATCGACGGTGTCCGTACACGCTACCACTGAGCCATCATTGCTTCAAAGTATAACTCATTTAAAAGCAATGTTCGGTTTAATATTATAGTATCTACTTATTTCACTTGGAGCCGATTTTTTAATCGTCAGATAATTTTATACGAGGAATAATTTTGACGTTTTGATAGAAAATCTATGGGAAACCGGTCAAAATTATAAAATTATTCCTCCAGTAAAGTTATCTGTTGGTTGAAAAATCGGCCCTTAATAATATTTTTCTTATATGGGACGAGTGACTGATAATAGTTTTATTAAATCACACTGAAATAAAATATTTTCTTGTTTGACTTTCCTGCATATCACAGACAGTGGTGTTTTTGCTTGTATACCCTCATTTTATGTATTGTAATGTATAAACGTTGATTTAAATTTATAACGGCTAAAATCTTTTCTATGTTTTTTTTTTTAATCATAAAAGCTTCATTAATGTTGTTATATATTATCATATAAATTGTTATGCAGGAGTTGACTGTGACCGCTAATGCTGACGGTGCTAACGTATCGATGGCGGTATACCGGAGTGGAACTAAAGTTACTCGATGCTTCAAGTAAGTTATATTATTTGGCGATTGGATTTGGATAGATCGCTATCCCCGATTAGTACAAATTACAAATAGAATATATCCATAGTTGCGTTTCAAGAATAAGAGTTAGTTTCGTTTGAAACTAATATTGAAAAGCAGGTAAGTTCGATTTGTTTGATGGCAGATAGAAAAGTTCAATAGGAAATTTTTTCCATGAATAAGTTATTGAAATGAAAGTAAGGGTAAAACGACAATTTCTTCATATTTAGAGACTGAAACAACGGACAGATAGATTATTGAAAAGGGAGGGAGAGAACGCCAATCCATCGACAGTCAGGGCCGGATTAACAATATCGAGGCCCCTAGGCAATGCACGTCTCGGGTCTGTTTACCCTTTTATAACTACCTAAATTATTACTTTTACCACAACAGAATATTCATCATCATTATACGGTTTTTTGGAACGAAGTTCCTTATGAGGTGCTGCGGAGGGGTACCCTAGTCGGCAAAAAACGTCCGTAACGTTAAAAAAAGCGTAAGATTTTTATGTGTGATGGCTATACAGTGTCTAATATATAGTCTACGCGATGACTGTTATATTTACTCTGTCGACAGTCGTCGCTGTCTTGCCGGCCCGCAAGCTTTTCAGCAGTTGAATATACACTTGCGACGGGTTAATCGCCATGTGGTACTAAATATCCAGCAGAAATTATTTGGTCTTTTAATTTAGGAATTTGTTAAATACATATTTAATAGTATTATACGGAGATGAATTCAAAATTTTATTATTTTTAGGAAATTTTGTTCAAACGAATATATCAGCCCCATTGTACTCGATCCTATCCAACATTATTTCGAGAATGTCTTTGATGAGATAGCATAACTAGGTCGTACGACATTTTGGCATCAGCGACTCCTTTTCAATCCTGTTTTGGCACACTCCATCTGTAAGTGATGCACATCATCAATATATCCATATACATTACAGTTCCATTGCAGTTAGGGAGCTCCCGCTTTCACGAAAAACTTCTCGATGTATTGTTTCCTAAACGAATACAGTTGTATGATTACCACGGCGCTTATAAACATTATATAGAAGAATAATATGTTGATTAGTAACTGTTAATATGAATATGTTTATACTGCACAGGCCCGACTTCGTGCTGGTAAGGCAGAATGTGCGTGATGCCGGTTCTGATCACCGCGCTCTTCTTCTTGGACTGAAGTTCGGTGGTGTTCCCTCTATCAACAGTCTCAATTCTATCTACCACTTCCAAGTATGTTTTCTTTGTATTGTGACATCTATTCCTACTAGTAATAATTACTAACGGCTGAAACTATAAACAAGCAAAATTTTATGTAATCGTTATATTTTCGGAGGCGGAAGTTTGAGGTGCGCTTAATGTGTTATATAATAATTATATACTTGTCCTAAAAGTGTTAAAAAAAACTTTATCATTTTATAATGCAGATTAAATTTTTATAAAAAATTATTTAATAGGTACTTTTTTCATCTTCTAAATATGAAAAGAAAAATCTGTTAACGATAACTCTTTTGCTTATGCTAATATGCAAAAGAGATTTGTATATTAAAATAAGTTTTATCGGTAGGATCGACCCTGGGTTTTCGGTCACCTCCTGCAGTTGCAGCGACGACTTGGCAGAGAGAACTTCCCACTCATCGAACAGACATACTACCACAATCACACCGACATGGTAAGTATTTTAATACATTTGTATTAAATTGCGGCTTGTATACTTTATTAACTTTGTGTTTAAACTTCAATACACGTAGATTTTATATTTATTATATTAGCTAGATATTTCAACTCCTTTTCACATACCGTGCTCACGAAGAGCTTCTTAGCTTTTATACATTTTATAGCCGGGTTCAAAAATATAAAAACCCTATTATAAATGGTTAACTTTCATATGTTATTTTACTATCAATCGAATGTTTAGTGATATTTATAATTAAACTCATTCCATCATGAGCGAGAGTTTGCTCTTAACATTAAGTAAGGCGTTATTTCATGTTAATTTTAAAATTAAAACATTAAGAAATTAATGTAATTTTTTTATTTAACCTAATTATTTCTATAACTTGTTAATTTACATTTGTTAACTTAAAAATAAATAATACAAAAATAACATTAAACTTACATAATATGTCTCTGAAGACAAAACAACAATTTAGGATCGCCCAAAGGAAAAATCACAAAATAATACTTAAATCCAGGCAACAAGTAAATTCGTGACAAACATCCAATTCACTTTTAAGTCTCTCGCATTAATTTACATAATAATTTAAAAAAAAACATATTCAATTATTTTACATATCAAAGTAAATACTAATGTTATGAAAATGATAATTATTAATACGTAGGTAAATATTATGTCTGATTAATGGTACAGCTGCATTGCGTTTTTATAATTAGTGATGATGAATGATGTTGTAATTTTTCACATGGACATGTCGAGATATGCAAAAGGTACGGTTTAGTATAACATTTGCATTTCGTTCTTGAATCAAGTCATAGTCATGGTGCTGTTGAAATGCTGCGCTTGTAGGCATCGTGTCAGTGCCGGGGCCCTGTAATATAAACCAATGATTCAAACAATTCCCTCTTCAAAGGATTCAGTGTTTACAAAACCAATTCGATTCTTATTATTTAAACAGAGGAAGGTGTAGTAGGGTGTAGTAGTTGTTTACATATAGCTGTTTAAAATAAGAACCTATTGCGTCTTAGCTTAAGAATTTATATGTACGAGTATACCTATTGCAATTTTGTCAGTTTCGTATAACGAGTAAACATTACAGCTATAAATCCATTGATACTTTATTGTAACTACGTGTATCGCAATGAAATGTGTTTACCCTTTTACTAGATACAAGATGGTACGATTATGTGTGTGTATAGTTAGAATGTCAGAATGGAATTTCGATTCATATAGATTAGTAAATCAATTTGAAGTTTGTTTGTTATCTCTAAAATATCGTATTTTTACTGTAATAAATAACATCGTTTCCTATAAGTCTTATAACAAAGGAAATTTAAAGAATGTAGATTGCAGTCTATGCCAAATTGTTTAATTTAAAAATTCTTCATATTATTATTGACTTGAAATTTGCACATGTTTTAAATAATGACTAACCCTCGAGTTAAGTTTGTCTTTATGTTATGATATTATTATAGTGAACGCTTCTGAATATAACAGGATATTTATTTACCAAAACTGATTTCCTTAGAGCATTAAGGAAATTCATTTCGTGAAGGCAGTCGCGGTCGGCGGGATCGGATACTATTTCATGCATGAGCTACCATATAGTTATATAATATATTTATTTTATTCATTGTTACAATAATTATTGAAAGTTTCAATAGTAGATATATTTGATTTTAGACTATTTATTTAGAAGAAAATCGAATGCATCTTATTAAATACAGATAATTGGACGAAAAGATTAATACAGTTATTAATTATTCAGTAAACATTATTTTTTTGGGAAAGGCCAGCTTACTTTTATGCCGCGGTGGTCGAGAGGTTTATGTATCTCGGCATGTATCAACAAGAAGAACCCTCTGCCCAGCAATGGGAGACTTACATGCTGGTATTTATTATTATTATAAAATAAACCAACTATTTGTGAAAATTTCATACAAATACTTGGCACTAGGCTAAATAAAAAAAGTTCATTGACCTATGTAATGCCTGCTCTCGTATGTTCTCGAGTTACTTATGATTAAAGTATTTGAATGTGAATCGTGAACACAAAAATTTACTGTATATTCTAATCAATAATCAACAATAATTGTAGAACTTATTGTTTCCCCGTGATACGACGCGACGCGGACTCTGCTAGTATTAATTAAACATTAAACGGAGTCGCTTCCAGCTGGTTTATTCGTTTATAATGTATGAAAATTGAAAATTAAACAAATTTCATAGGTATGTACACTTCTTAAATGCTTAATAGTACCGCGTTGTAGCTGACTCGACTATTACTGTTCTAGCCGAGTAGAAATTTGCTGACACGGAATATGGAATGTAAATATTGCATGACTTGATTTATAGGTACTAATATGGACTTTGCACACAACGTAATCATTCGTCTCTCTAATGATTCCAATATCCATAAATAAATCAAGGAAAGCATCATAAAGTTTGTCTTTCCAGTTAATACAATATTTATGAGCGGATGTATGTATGTCGTTTCGTAAACTATTTATAATTGTACTACAGTTCGTTAGCTTATGAAAGTGATGTTTGCTGAATTGAATTATGATTGAGATTATATTATGTCTATATATTATTTCTCATAGGTGTTTTTTTTTGCATCGTCATATCTCCCTCAAGTTTCATCAGAATTAATGATTCAAACATCATTTAAATGCTTATTTCCCTAGAAATAATATAAAATTAATGATAACATGAAAATATCACTTTATTAAAAATATAATTAACATGTAGGAGGCGTCATCTATTAACAATCTGGTTAACTAACAATTTAGCTGTTAACTTTCTGTAATGAACGAATAATTCGCAGAGGCCATCTAGTAATATATAAGAGTACCAGATTTTACCAGTGCCTTTCAGGATACGAAAAGATTATTAGGACGAAGAAAATAATAACAATAATAGTGACCTGGTCCAGCGGCAACGTCGTTCGCGGTCGTGCAGACAAATACCGTGTCGCTCGTAGCAATCATCGTAGTTCGACACGCACGTGTTCGGCGACTTGGTACGTCGGCGTGTTACGTGTACCTGCCCAATTACAACACACCTAAATATAACTTCCATAGATAACTTCCTAGTTTTTTTTTCTTATTGTATTACAGGCTAGTGTTTAATTAAAATTAAACGTTATGTTAAGCGAAGATAGGACCGAGAATTGTAACACTTCCGAGACGGACTGTCAGCTGCATGTATCGAAACATACCTTTAGGTACTTTGCTACAAATTTTTTGCTTAAGCTATCCAAGTTTGCTATATGACGTAGGCTATGTAATTGTTTGTTGCATTTCATGATTGGAATTATTTAATATAATTTAAATTCCATGTCAAAATTCCGCATGCCGAAGCAGGCAATGATACAATAAAGTAGGTGTAGTTATCCTACAATATTTGGTACACAGTTAAATTGTTATTGGAATTTCATTTCATTAATAATTAATATTAACATCATAAATTAGGAAGAAAACCAGACTAAATTTATCGATTTATGTAAGTGTTACGAATTTATATAGGCTTAGTAGAGTGCCATTTGACAGCTTTATATATACATAAAGTTCTGGTTTAAATAAATTAATTATACTTACAATTAACAGAGGTAGTTGTGTTAAAACTATGGTCTCCTGTGATTATGTTAATTTCTAATTTATACTTTGTTTCATAAAAAACCAAACTGTTACGTTTTCGATTCTAAATTTATACATCAAAACCAATAAGTTACAAAGATATATGATATTATAATAAGCCTAAAACAAAGTTATAATTACAAAGTTAATGAGATTTAGTTCGATAATGTTTTTACCTTGCACGTGCAACCTTGTTTATAAAGTAATCTGAATCCTTTTCGTTGACGCGGTGTGACGTCACGCCATTTAGCGACGTACCCACAAAGGTGGACGTGTGCTTCCAGGTGAACCACATGACCTACAAAAAATACCCATATTATTTACAATTATCCAATAAAAATGACTTGGATGTAAAATCACGTTTTAGATAATATATTAAATATACTAATTTTAGTTATATATTATAATAATATATAATATATAATAATAATTTTTTTTGTAATATGAGTTATTTTTGAATAATTAGTAGGTAAGTGAGCTTTTTACTGACATTTTATTGGATCGGTGTTCTTTATGAAACTCTTCACTACTGTAACGTATATTCTAGAAAGAAATAACTGTTCATTTTCACCTGTAATGACGTAGGTCTCCCTCGGTTGAAGGCTAACACCGCACATGGAGTCATAAGATGGTGTTAATAAGCGTCCAGACTTAAGTGCCAGTGCGGCTTTTTGAGTCGCCTAAAATAAAAAAAGTAAACAAATTTTAAAGATCTGGCAACGATGGCACGTTGTCTATAGCTATAAAGTCGGGACCTTGCGATTCTTTATGGAGTCCTAAAATATTTTGATTGTATTGTAAACCTCGGAACTTTATTGTGATATGTGGGCTGATTTTACTAAGTGGCTATTTCAGAATTTTCTGTTACCATGTTAATGTTTTGTTTTAGAGAAACTGTTTTAAAATAGAATATGTCTTACTTTAAATACGTTGCGAATTTTAACTTTGTATGCGTCGTAGAAGTCTCTTCCTCGGAAAGTTTTTTGCACTCTGCCGACAATTACTGAAAAATTATAAAATAAATAAATCGTATCCGTAATGCAAGCGAAATATTAACTGAATAGGCAAATTGATATTATTTTAACAAGTCTCAAGCAAAGCCAACCTCGTCTGCATATGATGCATTCTACTTAATGAACGTGCAAATGGTGACAGTGAGGTGTCAGAACTGTACTGAATGTACTGACTGGGTCGCGACTATCGTGTATATTGTGAAAAACCCGTCGTAGTGATTCGTTTATGGGCAGTTTAGGTCCGATCCATCGGTATGGAGCCCTTGAGCCAAGCAGCCGCTCGCGCGATTCAGTGACTCTACATTCACTAGCTTTCATAGCCACACATGACACTGCATTGTACACTCAGGTACATAGGTTCTGTAAGGGACCTTTTTTTTTCTTTTGTTTGCCTAGTTAGTTTAGACAAAAAAATTCAGAACACTAAATACACATACACATGTTCCTTCCCTCCTCCCAGGGGGAAAGAAACATGTATATATGTATAGTTAGTTTAGATCAAATGATAGGGAATTAGTCAGATCGCGACTTATTTGCATTCGCGCAACAGTCCGAGCCGAGGTTCGGCCACTTTGGCACCCTCGGTTGTTGTTGCAAAGCTTTCGTGGCTGAGTGCCGTAAGCCCCCAAGCCCGGTAAAGCTGTAAAAGCCGTAAAGGCTCCAAGGCCCCTAAGGCTAACAGTATAGTCAGTTCGAAAAAAAAGGCATTGAGTTTCGGAATTAGCTGTTAAATACTATTTCTAATTGCGCAAGTTGGCTTCTTGCGATGGAATTTTGATCTCTTGGTGATCGACACTGTTTTTGCATTGTACTGTGTTTACCATTTACCTGTTCCGTCACTTTGCCATGCTCTTATAAAAAATGTAAGAGTCATAACTCTAAGTACTTTCTTCTTGTATCGTAATACAACTTACCAAAATCACTATTGCAATAATGGGTCTGTGGGTGGTCGAGAGCACATGAGCAGGCAACGGCGACCCTACAGCTCGCCGCTACCAGCGCCAACGCAAGCCACCTTGTCAGCATACTGTCCGTCACTCTGCAATCATGATAAACATTCCCTTTGGAGTTTTTGTCGGGATCTTGGTCTGTCATGTGTTGGTTTTTATTTTAATTCATAAACCATGTTATATTGGCTTTACACTATGGAATTTTTGGCGGCATTTTACGTGATGCAGTATTGTTTTTTGTACAAATGAAGTGGATTATAAATATTAACTAGCGGCATGCATTTTAAAATTACATTACTAATTAGAAATATATTATTTTTTACGTGACATTGGTAGAATTGTGGATACGCACAGTTGCCGTTAAAAAAAAAGGTGTGTGTGCGATTCATACAGGATAGAAGTGAAAATTCATTTTAAAAGACATTTTCTATTTTATTTAAACAGTGTGAATATACATACACACCGACATTTACTCTCTCGCTCTGGCTCACACAAAGAGGAGAGACCGATAATAAATTGCTCTCTCGCTCTGGCTCACACAAAGAGGAGAGACCGATAATGTGCGTTAAATGTTTAATGTTAAACGTTTAACGCTTGGAAGTCGCATAAGAAGTTTCACTTCAAAAAAAAAATTTCTTTTTACCGCTTTTGACACTTATAAACTGCAAGAACTGTACTAAGTAACATTCAATGTTAATGGCATCGCAACAAAAATATTCACGGCCCAGTAATGCTGAAAGTCGGTTTCGTTTTAACAGTGATCAATGGTTTTATAACAATTTATTTTAACATGTATGTTACATTAGTAACAACAATTAAAAAACATCAAAGTTTTCCATGTTTTATTCAAAACATATTCAGTACTTATATTACTACATTATAAAACAAAGTCTCCCGCCGCGTCTTTCTATCTGTCTGAACGCGATAAACTCAAAAACTACCGAACGGATTTTCATACGGTTTTCAACAATGGATGGAGTGATTCATGAAGAAAGTGATGTGATATGATTCATCAAGGTTTTGTGTAAATTGGCTGAAATATGAAGATGAATGTTGAAGATGTCAGAAAAAATCGATGGTGGAAAGGTTAATTGACTCAATATTATACATTTAAAAAGCTTTGGGTACATGTTAGTCAATTCGGTTTCTACATCGTCGATATGATATGTATTATATGGTTTCTTCTAAAAGTAATTGTCCTGATTTTTACAAAAACGACTTCACGACTTTAAATAAAGTCGACAGTTTTAATCTCATAAATGCACGTATTTGGACAAAACTACAATAAATATTCCGGTAGGTAGCACGATTATTTCAAAAAGTTAGTCGTTCATATTCACGATTTAATATCACGAAGAATTTTGTGTTACTATAGAAATTTGATAAATGGTAGGTAGTAATAATTAAAGTCTTACAATAAAATAAGAAGTTTCATTAATGCATATATATGAAGATCACTAATGTAAAAAAAATATGCTTAATAATTTCGTTTTTACTTACATAACCAAACATACATATTCCCAATCCATTTAAAAAGTTGAAAATCTGTCGCAAAACACCAAAAAAACGTCACTTAACATCAGGTGAGATTGTGGCCACTACGCCAAAATCTATGGCGATAACAAAAAATAAAAAAATATATATTACAGGAATTGTTGTTGAAGCCGTTATATTAATTGACAACAATGAAACTTGCGTTCACAACAATCCCGGATACTAAACGATAAACATCAAATGTATTCTACAGAAGTACAATGTGGCAAAACACTGCTGGCTATATATAATAAAACACGCATGCTGTAACAATTATTGACCAATTATGAATGTTACTGAATTTGATGTAACGTACCTCAGCGTATAATCACCGTATCGTATAATTATATACATAAATGAAATCTATAACAAATGGCCCGAAACCTTAACGAGAATCATTCAAGGCAACAATTTGATAATGGGGGGTCCAATTTTGTTTCAATTTTTTTTTATACTCGTAAATATTCGCGGACAGCTTGTTTACGTCACGATACATGCCGACAGCGGCATGGAGGCCGATGGATATCAGTAATGTTAATATTTAGTATCTGCTCTTCGTTTACTTTCTTTTTGCTTAGCATGAAGGATAAACTCGGGATGTAAATAAGTGGATATAAATGAATCATGTTATAAAACACTTAAAGTTTACATTGTTAAGAAAGGTAAGGAAAAGTGATATTAAGACTTAACGCTGCTATCCGATGATTTTATTATCTTTAACGTACAAATTCATCACGATTCAGAACTTAACTGGTTGATTGATTTGATTATTTTTTTATGTTTAATCAACAAATTAACTATATTGAGCATGAAAGTAAACCCATTATAATTAATAAACACCTGTGTACTCCGAGAGAAGAGTGGTTATCGTCATCCGTATTGTCATATCAGCCTACAATTACAATCGTAAAAGGATTTCGTATATATTTATACTAGCTGTGTCCCTGCGGTTTCACCCGCATATAATTTAAAAGAAATCGCTGATTGATCGTTTATAATATTTCAGTATATACAATATTTTTATTGGACGGCCAGGTTTATGCATCACAACTCACATGGCTCCTTCGCGCCCCTACACCTATAATCATAGACACGAACCGAGTATTGAATTATTTTAATTTTACATTATCTCCCAAACCATTCATCCAAATAACATGATATAAAGGGAAAAGTTTGCCTAAATAAAAGATGAGTTGAAGTGAGATGAGATGAATAAAGATGATGAAGTAACTTTCGTTCGTAAGGATTAATATGCTATGCCTAATAATAATGCTCATAAATCACTTTACAATTTTCAATAAAACTTTGTCACAAAATACCTTATTGTGATGTATAAGAGATAGGCATATGGTATTCCGGACTTTTATTTAGATGTATTAAGGAGTAATATCTTTGTAGAGCATTGTATTTACGTATCATTAACCATTGCGCCAGCGCACGCGGATAAAGTAGTTAGGGTGCGCTATTTATTCCGGCTTACTTAACAAAAATCAATACTTAAGGCTAGCAGAGAGGTGTAGCCTAATGCTAGATATCCTATAACATTCTTCATAAATCTTCAAAAAAACTCTTCCTCTTTATTATATTATTAGTATAAATATACTCGTATTGGCTAATTCTAATTCCGAAACACACGTACCCAATCAAGTCTCTGAGATGTGGTTTTCGCCATGGTATTATAGTATTCGTAGTATAAGTATGGTTGTAGATATTTAGTCGACTACGAATGCTTTGACACCCCGTAATTGGGGTATTCATAATTACCTCGTTTATCTTTTAGCAAGTAATCTATATATTTAAATAACTGTACTCGAGAACATTAGTACTAATTTTACGCTATACCGTTTCACCTACTGTAAATGTTTATTAAACGTATACATTATAAATCAGCACGGTTACTTTTCAATGTATTTTTTAAATATTATTTATAAATTAAAAGGTTTCTTTTTTTCAAATTTTGCTTGTAACCTCACTCGCTTACCACAGCGCGTGACTGGTAGCAAACTATTCAGAGCTAAAATGGTTTTTCGAAATTGGTTTTATTTTGTACATTGCGTCGGTCAATTTTAATATCACCAGTGGATATATATGCTTTAACAATATGTATAAGTACAATTTTCACACATTTTATATATATTTAATATGGGTTTAGAACGCTTTAAAACTTACTTTTTAATTGAACAGTCCGTGATCACGAGCAAACTGATGACTTGTGTTGTCTTTAGCGAGGGCAGTTCTTAGTAACTACTCTCATTAGCTCATTGTCACTAGAAGTAGACTTGTAGACCCGTACTAAATATATACATATTTATAATATGTAAAAAAGACGACAGTTTAGAAAATGTTAAGTTAAGTGTTAAGTGCGGTCTCGTTATAATGATAATCCGAAAATAATATATTTATTTTAATCATCTAAGTTTCCGTAAATTAATTAAGCATTTTAACTAAATTACTTTACGTCAACATGTTAATTAAATTTGGTACAGATTAAAACACGTTATATCATTATTAGAACCGTGAGAATATATATATTTCCTTCGGTTAATTTTTCTTTTGATGTTACCACGGGATGTGAATTGAGATGAGTACGAGACAAGTGACCTGTATGCTTATAATATGCTGATAAAAAGTTCACGTTCTCTTGTGCCGTCCATTATGTTGCGGTTTAAAGTAAAACAGCGATAACTTTTCTTGTTGTTGTTTCCCGCTTATAAAAACAAACCGTCTCGACGCCGCGCTGTCCTGACCTCACATTGTTTCAAATTTATCGTATGAGAAATGTTTTTTTACTTAGCAAAGAAGTATAACGATTTTGAAAAGACCTTTTCACAAAAATTTGTGCACTTATCCACTGTAATTAGTAATTATTATTATTCATTGTTATTCACCATTTAGCTGTTTTCGCATATTATTTAAACAGTTTTAAATATTTTGTGAGTACATAAGAGGAAGTCTGAAAGTGGCACCGGTAACTGAAAACTACGGTTGTCATGGTATGGGCACGTGATGTGAAGGAATGAGGAAAATGTCGTGAGGAGGGTTTTAGGTATGAATGTCGATGGCTATAAGTGTAGGGGAAGACCAAAGAAACGATGGATGGACTGTGTGAATGATGATATGGTTAGAAAGGGAGTGACCGAGATGACGAATAATAGAGAAGTATGGAAGAAAAAGACATGTTGCGCCGATCCCAAATAAATTGGAATAAGGGCAGGAGAATGATATTGATGATGAGTTTTAAATTTTTTCAATAGATTTTTACTTATATTTCATATATATATAGGGATATATAAGTACATCATACACGTGGAATCGGGTAAAATCTTTAGTGACATCGAAATCAATAAAATGGTGAATACGCGTACTGCATATAAAAATAAAAAAGGCTCAAAATTCTGAATCTTTATACTTTGTGGAGAATACATGAAGAACAATTTTATAATAACATAAAAATCATTTTTGATAAATAAAATAAAACATTGAGTAAAGGGTTATGAATGAACTTTTCGTATAAACTTATATATATTTTTAAATAAAGTTCTCTAAGACTTACGTAAACGGCAAATGCACAAGTCACATCACGCACTGCACTGCGCACCGTGTCGTACTTGCGAATACGTATTTGTGCTGGCTGCATTGCTTTTGTATTCTCTACGATGATGCCTAATATCGAGCGCTACCTTTATGTTTTCGTATAAAAATCACAATGCGGAAATTTTATGAGTGCATTCAAATAGTCGCACCCATGATTTGAACGTCGCTGCGGCCAGATGCAACAATGGCCCGTTTGTCTGCGTTCAACCCTACTAGAGGTACATACATGTTTCAGAGTTCACTATGAAACACGTTTATTAAATGAACATTGATTTTAATGATTCTATTACGGTACTCTCAACGCTAAATTATAATATTTTATTCGTTAACTGGCTGTACATGTTATTCAAACAATAAAAACGAATTAACATAACATTATATTGCAAATAAATTATCTTATTTCCTTGTAAAAAGACACTTTGTACGTCAATGAATAGGCTAACCTATAGATTTTAATTAATGGATTTTAATAGATATCTAACACGCTTGAATCGTCATAAAATTTGAATATATACTAAATTATATTTTTAGTAAAGTGAATGATACATAGCACATTGAATAATCTGCATTTTTTTTTTTCTAAAATGCATGCCTAAATGATTACGTTGCATCTAATGTAGACGAATGTACATTAGATAACTATATATGAAGTAATTAATACTAAAATACAAAGCACTGAATTTAATCATTGTTTAGTATTTTGCCAAAAGTGTTCTTGAAAGTGAACAAACTTCTACCTGTGAAATCGCATTCTGCTTTGATTTTAAACAGGTTTTAAAACAATTTCCTAAATTAACCGTATTTATATCATTAAACTGTTACCTCCACAAAAAATAAATATAACTGCATCATTACAGCATCCTGATTAACATCTGTTAGGCCGTTTTTGCGTGATTCGCGTGTAAACATAAAGAAAGATGGCCAACATTTTGTTGAATATTTGTTGTTTAAATTATCTTTCATTACGTAAGTATACTTTTCAAATGTTATATACAATTATATAAACGGAGGTATTAGCGTGATCTTTATCTGTCATGTGGTGGTTTTTAATTTAATTCATAAACTTATGTTATTTTGTCCTCCTATATTACATGATTTTGCTGGCATTTGATGTAGTTTGGTTAGTATGTTCAACTGAAATAGATTATAAATAATGATTAGGAACATGCATTTTAAGTTGCCATAAAAACTCCCTAGACAGTTTTAACAAGGGTGCCACCATCTTGCTAGACCTATATTTCAAGGCTACAAGAATAATTTAAAAAAATAATCTATTCACGTGAAGCAGAAGTGTGAATGAATGCCATTAAATAAAAAAAAAGAAGCAGAATTATATAAATAAGAGCTACGGTATTCATTGCGTGTGGTGTATTAGTACTTTACCAGTTTTTATATTGTAATCGCTCGTAGTATTTCATTGCAAACTTTGATACAAACCATGGGAAGTTAGATGTACAATTTTATTGTACACTGTACAGGTTACATTGTTAAATACATGTTCACCTTATGTATTGTACGTTTTGATTGCTTTTTCCTTTCTATTAATATTATGTTGATAATATAAATAACATAGGTATCAACATTTTTTACTTATCTATATCTGTATGTACATATTATAAAACTTCAATATACTATACTATTTTTTTTTTATTTTCGAATTGACTATACTGGAGCCTAGGGGCCCTGGAGCCTTTACGGCTTTTACAGCTTTACCGGGCTTGGGGGCGAGCGCTTAAGGCACTCAGCCACGAAGTATTATACTTTTTCCCATGAATCTGTTAGTTCCAGAGATTTGCGCAAACGAAAAACTGTTTAGCTTTATTATATTAGTATAGATATGAATATCCACGATATTATTATTTCTAGAAACAAATTGCTCTTCTGTGGTACATATAACACTGAATTATTGTTCGCTAAAAAGCTTACGAAACCATTCATTGTCATAGTTAAATTTGGTTCAAGACAGTATACCTTTACTACTAAACAGGACAATGCAAGGCTGAAACGTGTAAAATGAAGTCATTAAGTAAGCAATTAGATTATGTTTTCTCTGTGACACATTTCATCCACGATATGAATAAACAATAACACATCACATCTCCATATAAATAAAATATTGAGGTTTGAATTTGTGCGCGCATCACGCAAAAACTACTGGATAGATTGGATGAAAATAAATTGTTTTACTGCTTAGATACTTAGTCTTCAATAATTAATCACGAGGTCTTCGTTTAATAAAAAGTTATTAAAGTGTTAAGAAACTACGATTTTTATAAGCACTGTGTTATAGCGATGTGCATAAAATAAATTGTTTATATAATAAAAACCACAGAGCAAGTCGTGGATATCAGCTAGTAATTTATAATGACATTGTTACAATGAACATGCATCCTTCGATGTGTTATGCAAGGGAAGTCCTGTTGCTTCAATCATTGTAATATCAATTAACACTTGTGACGTCATTAACCACGTAAGAAATACGTCTTAAAACACTCAATCTGTAGTGTAACTCTGTCATAAGTTTGAGACATATAAATAATACTTATGAACATGTCAATCAGTCATTAAAATTTGATGAGATGTTATTAATTCGTTTCTTTGGAGGTTAGGAAAACTTAATTGAGTTGATCATGTATTTGCTCATATCTACATTTTGTAACGTATCGTGAATATTTAATGAACTATTGTAGGTTCATTTTGGTTTAAAACTATCATATGCTACTAATGAACGACGTTATGCTTTAATTAATACACAACACATACTTCCATAAATATATGTGAAGATTCCAGTGTATATTATCTTTAGAAATATGTTGTCATGCATTTGTTAAATATGCAAATATTGTATGATTACATGCATATTCATTTACTCTTAAGTATAACATTTCAGTTGATAACAAAGCGATGTGCTTTGTCTGATTTTTACTACACATCATTGAATTCATTTGTTTCTGTATAATAATAGCCGATTAGTGTTAAGTTACTCATATCCTCGGTTCACTCAGTATCACTAAAGCAATAAGTATATGAATTTTAAAAACAATATTCAAATGCATAAAAAAATGCAAAATCTTAAAAATATAATATACTAGCTGTGCCCGCGGCTTCGCTCACATGGACGACAGAAGAAATCGTACTCTTCTTTAGTACCGTTGTGATTTGAAACTCGATGAAACAAAAAGGGACAGTCAAAATAGAAAACCATATACATCTATAGGATTTAACCTACGAGAGAATGAGATAGAATATATGTACATTATGCACGGTTAATGCGAGTCCTAATTTTCATGATTGTGATTGTCGTCGGATTGTCCAAGTGGTGTGAGACGACCAGACTTCATACGCAGTACGCACGAGTGGTCGATAGTTAGAATCCTAAAGGATATTTAATTAATTTTTTTCTTAAGGTTTCACTTCTGGCACGTGTGTATTGCTGCATACATGTTTTTTTAATTTTAATAACTTTTTATCGGTATCGTGTTTTTTTTTAATAAGTATCTAAGCAGTAAACAAAGAAAATATTGATGAATATCTATTCAGTGGGTTTAGCGTGATGCGCGCACAACGGCAGACAATCATTTTATTTATATAGAAGATGAAATCAAGAGATTGGGCTTATAAAACGACAATTCACTTTTAATTTTGGTACCCAATTTTACTTCAAATAATTAAATTTCTACTTCTAGTCCTTTTGACCGCAAATTAATGAATTAGAAAACTACAAAAACCTGTCCTGCGTAGTTCTGTGCGAGAAATAAGGATGTGAATTATGTTCGTGCTGAACCGCGATTTTATAGACTTGAACATACATACATGGTGTTGTTACGAAGTTTAAGACTAGTCCCTAATAGTGTCGAAATTGGCCCACTTTGCGAGTAATGTTTATCAATTGCAAAACGAGAAATTATTTAGTTTCATAGTACTTCTATTATGATAATATATAAATTACTTATTGTATGTAATCATGACTCCTATATTTACATAGAATTTAATGTTATGAGATCACAGATCGTCTATTAAATTTATATCTTCAAGGTGTAGTTCTATGGACGGTGATCATAAGAAAATATTTATTAATATGATTAAACTATAATAAATATACGTACCAATACATATATATCTAAGTACCTTAGTAGCTTTATGCTTAAAGTAGATTTTACGAGAACACTGTTAATATGTGGATTAGTTAAAATATGTATTTTTTATTATACCTATAGTAATTTTGAACTACATTTAACCTAAACAAAAATCACATATTTAACGGTAAACTCGTTGAATTTTGTACAAGTGTCCCTTCCAGCATGTTCAAACGATCGTTTTACATACAAATGTGGTATTCGCTTACCAGTAACTGGCTCGTAATTGGTTTGTAGGCGTATTAAAACTTTTTGATGATCAGCTTAATTTTTTTATGGCTTACTTTACCGCCGGAGATGCAGTTTATTTTATAGTACTACTTAGTTACTGTTAATAATATATACCGTACCTAAAGTGAAAAAAAAAGTTAGACTTTATGGATACTATTGATGGCAAGTTGCGTTATGAAGTTTGGTTATTGTTGTGGAATGAAAATATATTATGATGTACTGTTATAGTGTGATCAAAGTTAGGGCAATGCCCGGTAACTTTCCCTATTATAAATTCTAGCGATAGCTCAGTATATAACTAATCGAAGGTTCTAGTCTAACTATAAAACTTGCAACAAAACATCTTCAATAAAACGCAACAAAAATAAAAAAAAAATTAGTTAAATATAACAAAAAATATATATCAAGAATATTATTATAACATCAATTAATAATCATCGAATTAAATATTTTTTGTTAATGGTACAAAAATTGTAATAATTTGAGACTTTCTGTAGTCAGACCCTTGTAGTTCCCATTGGTATTTCTAACAATACCAGAAAAGTTTTCATAATAACAATGATTTCTAATTTGAAAAGTCGAACAATTTTGTTATTAGAAATAATGAATTATCATTGTTTATTATAAAATATATTAATTTAATTATATTCCTCTGATAATTTCTTTAAATTAACACACAAATCATATAACGTAAGCAAATTGTTGACAGTTGGTTATATAATAAAATTACCAATATGATAAAAAACAAAGAAATGTATATCTCTAGTAAAATTATATCAAAGGTTTCCAAAGTAGTTTATAAAAATGTGTTTCAAAGGATTGGAATTAAATTATGTACCTACTCCCTTTATTTAATGCACTCAGAATTAAAAGCAGTGTCTGAATAATATTGTAGGAATTTAATAAAAATTCACCGTTCTTGCATAAACGACAATATCAAGTGAAGATCATATGAGTGTACTTGATATGTGGCCAACTCACGTACCGTTGAAATGTATGTCGTCTTCTGACAATGATGCACCGATGAGACTTCGATATCGTCACAATTAAGCACACGATGTTTTCAGTTCACTTATGTGTTTTACCCGTAGAAATGTTATTAAAATCACTGATGTGAAACTTTCAAACAAAAATAAACGCAGTTATACAAAAATATTAATTTATATTCTTCTATGCATTTCTACTAATATGTACTTATTTAATAATAAAATTTAGAATATGTTTACATTAGTAATAATTTAATTAACCGCACAGTGGTCTGCTCGTTGTTACAGCTTGTAGCTATTTTAAAACAATTAATTTAACCACTGGATTATATACCACATTCTCTACAGTTTTAAATCAATATCAAACCGCATGATTTAACCAATAGCGATGAATTACTGCGAATCATGAACAAACAACCCGCCACAATAAAATAATAAAATTTATTTCCGCGTGATTCAGGATAGCTGCTTCTCTATTCCCTGTGAGGTGTCACGGCGGCGTCAGTGACCTTCTGACCTCGCGACGATCCTAACAACGGATTACAAAGCGAACTTGACCGCCCACGTGCACTAGTGCTTTCATACTATCTCGCTTCTAACTCTGCTCTAACTCGACGCAGATATTGTGACGATGTACAACGCAAATCTTACGCTGGCATCTGTTTCTACCATCAATAGACAATTACGCACGTAACCATATGTTTGAATACGCATTGTACACTGCGCAGCTGTATTAAGAATATACGGCGGTCAAAATCAAACGTGTTATTCTTTTCTTAGCGCGAAAACATCCGATGTGGTTGAACGCCGCACCTTCCAGCTTTCACAACCATTATCTGTAATAGTACATGTATATGGAAACGACGAGACCCTATCGATTCTCAGATCGGACCATTACCTCTATTTACGAGATGTGATCTGGAGTTGGCGACATGTAATAAATCAAGTTGCCAATATTTTCGTTGGATAACAATACTGTTAAACAATACTGACGCGACGTAAATATGTCAATGATGTTGTAAAACTGTAGTGCTGTTAGTTTGTAATCCATATGTTTGTGATGTATCCAATTATACTGGAAAGTTCCCCCACTTTTACTATTTTTAGTCTATTTTAAACGTATCGTATTTATCGTAATTTATCGTAAACTTACAAAATGTCTCTGTCAAAAAGATTGTAAGTCGAATCTACCTAATAAGATACCTAATAGGTGCATTAACAATATTAATAAATCTGTAGTTCGTACAAGTATTTTTTTTCCAAATTTCCCAATAGACATATTATATAAAGGACACTTGATCACAAATATGCCATTAAAAAATGTTTTCTGTCTGTCTGCCTGTTTGTATATCCGTATTTAACTGAAAAACGGCTTGACCGATTCTTAAGAAATTTTGTACACGATAGCTTATTATGTTATTTATTGGTCAATTGATACAGTATAAGAATTTTCAATAATTTTTAGAAATTCTAAAACACATCAAAAATATAGAGATTCTTAACCGATTTGATGAAATTTTGTACACGGGAAGTACATATAAGTAATTCCATAATTAGTGGGCTATAACTATATTCAATATTACTTTTAGAAATCGTAAAACGAAAAAAAATCTCATCCGATTCTGATCAAGTTTGTAGAAGTGAAGCATACGTCATTCTAGACTATACAGAATTGTAAATAGTATTAATTGTATTTCACTCATATGACTAAAAATAAAATATACAGGATGAAAATAACTACGGCGTAATAAACGCGTACGGAGCCGCGGGCACACCTCTAGTGTACTATATTATTCTTAAGATAGATATAGTAACCTAAATGTGTACCTGTCAATTAATTTTAACTTGAATAATATTTAATATCATCAATAAATAAAATACTCTTTTACCTATTCTTCACTGAGTCGTTTTTTTCTTTTTATTAGTTAATGTTTGGTCAATCAGTGACCTTGTCACCCCAGTTAATGTCATAAAAAAAATCTTGATAATTCAATAAACAAACAATCTAAAACTAAGTATCTCCAAATTTAACGTTTCCTAATGCCCGTAATGACCAGTTTGTATAGCATCCTTGCTTCCTCAGATGAAAAGCAAGGATGCTATTACATAACCCAGTACATCGCAATGATAAAAATAACGGTTCATTAGGTGAAACATAATCGGGGGTTAAATTATGAAGCAGTTGGTTGGCCATATTTGGATTAATATGATATCTCGGCATCTTGTATCCTTTAAGCCACCTCATTTTATTCCACATACAAGATAGAGAACAAGAATTATCTATGGAGCAACAAAAATTCTGCTAGGTTTTATATTTAGCTTCACAAAGAAATTTTTGCGATATACGTACTTTATCTTGTAAAATATTATAATTAATTGGAATAGGATTACGTCTAAATTTTGAAAGGGCTAGCCTCCGTTCTGCTACTACTTTTGAAAGTTTCGGGTACCAATACAATTTAGGGGAAAAAATACTTTCGGGTCTAAGATTACCTATTTTAAAGGGTATATAAATATCCGCTGCATAATTAACACATTCTCTAAAGATATCACAACCTTTCTGTAAATCTTCTGGTAGACTTGTTTTCAGGTATACTTATTTAACAAATCTTTATAATCCAACCAATCTGTATTTTTATAACACCTCTTTAAAAATTTTCTCTGGTTTGGGATTCAACCAAGATGTTATTTTTATGATACAATGATCGCTGCCTAAAGTTTCATTTATTTTGTGACTATCCAACTCAGCTCTAATGCTATGTCTGAGGATACTAAGGATATGTCGGGTGACGATTGTTGTGCTTGTCTATTAAATACTTTAAAACGCGTAGGCTGATCATCGTTAAAAATTATAAAATGATTATTCATCGCAGTATCAAAAATTTGAATTCCCTTATAGGTAGTTAGTTTAGTATGACTATTAACGTCGCCTAGTATCAACGCTTTATTACTTAATGTTGTAAATATGTTATCCCAATCATTTTGTGAAGCATGTATGTGCTGTGGTGGACAATATAGTGAGATAATATACTGTGTTTTGTCGCAATTGTCTATTTTAATGCAGATCAATTCTATTTTCTGATTGATATGTGTTATGTTATGGATATGTGATTTGATTGACTTGTGCGCCAAATTGGCGACTCCTCCATAGGTATCACACCTATCTTTTCTAATATTAAAGCCACTAGTTCTAAAATAACTTTCAGAGTTAAGCCAGGTTACACTTATGGCAGCAATGTGGATTTTCTCTTGAAACAAGAATGTTTCCAATTCATAATTTAGATTCAATACTTTGAGCATTCCATTGAATAATATTAAGTTTCAAAAATTTAACTTTGTGAAACCAGGTTTGAACGGATATTGCGTTATTTTAACATTATAACTAAGTAACGTATATACCTATAAACAAACATTTCCGAGCTGTAATATTTTTTTTGTCGGTTTATTCACCGAGTACTTTATATATTTATTAGGTTTATTTTCAAACAAAACTTACTCATAAAAATGTTATGGTTTTATTCCGTGTGCTATTTTACATAGCAAAGTAATAAATCGTACCTGCATTATTAAATTGCTCGGCAATGTTCTAAAAATATTTATGACAGCGTTATGAAATGAGTCACTGTGATGTGATATTCACGCTTTTTATTGAGGAGTACGTCTGTTAGAACTGTATGCGTGTATATTACGATCATTAATACATCCATAAACTGGCGAAAGCAGTCCGTGCAGGCGCTCGGTTAATCTCGGTGCACTAAAGTTTCAAGGTTAACTTTCGCGGCATATCTTTACACTTCAATTACGTGTGTTTATATTAATTTCATAGGAAAATATGCGACGGTGTTTATAAATTCATTAATGTACTGTTATCGTACGTGCCTTACTTTGGATAATAATGAAAAGTTTGTATATAAATTGCATTTTGTACCAGAAATGTATTAGGGACTTACTTATTTTTTAAGTATTTAATTTTATCAGAATATATTCTGTTAGTACTCTTTGTTGATTTACATTAAGATATAATAAACGAAAGATAGATTACAAATAAATGTAATTTAATTAAGTATTTTTTTCGTTTCATTCTTTTTCAATCATTATAAAACCGAAATGCTTTTAATTTACGATATAGTTACTTACGATTTATTTTTAAATTACAATTGATTTTTCTAATTTCTTAAGAAAGCGATATATATATTCTATTATATTTATCTTTAAATACAATGGTTACTAATGTGTATATTTCGTATAAAATTTGCATTCATCAATGTAATAATGGTCGAGATATATTTATATTTTACGTTTGTTGTTATTGTATCCTAATTTAAGAGAAAAAAGTACTATAAGACTTTATTCTGATATAATAAAGTAAAACAACTTTGCAATAAACATATTATACCAAATCAATATGTTGAATAAAAAACGGGCACATACTTCTTACTGACTCGCGAACTACGATATTCCTCATGCTTATTGTATATATTCAATACACAGAACTGTACACACATATAAGTATGTATATATGTCGACAATTTTTTCAACCCCTTACTGCGTAAAGACTATAGATAAATGTTTGGCAAAAGTTGTATAAAAGAAAATTAAAAACCAGTTACTTACTTACTTGAGCCTGGAACTGGTCGCACTTTCTTTTTTTTATGAAATATATGTCATTGCAAGTCAAAGCGTTAAAATTTCGCCATTACCAAATTATTTATTCCAAAATAAAGCCTTCCTCACCTAAAGAGATTGTAATAAAAGTAGAATGAATAATATTTGATAAGTTACTGATAAATATGCAAGGAAACAAAATCGAAATTGTGCACAAACTTAACAGTATGAGAGAAGTATAATACTTACTTATTATTATTTACGCTGGGTTACACAGAATCGTGTTATTTTTCCTAAATTTCTTTTAACTGTAATCAAATAATTTAGATGATATTCAAATGAAAAAAAATACAACATAGACAATAACAATAATTCACAAGATAACCATATAATATTGACCAAAGACAAAGATGTTAACAAGAAAATAGTACCTATTTGAAATACTCTTATCCCTTTCGGTAGACTAAAGGATGATTCATGTTATACCGGCCGGGGTATTGCAAGAATTACTTTAAACTAAAGTATACTATAGATGCTTGACTGTATCGCGGCCGGGATCCATGAATCATGGTTTACGAGGTATCTCATTCATTATGTAAAGAATGCGAATTATTTCTATTACATATAGTGTGTGTTAAACGTCACGTAATACTCGCCGCCTTTGACTTATTTTTATGCGTCCCGGGTGAAATTCAGGGCGTCGCGTCGTCAATAAGCACACTATTCCTAATCGCTTTGTAAAAGCAGGAATCGACAAGTTTATTTTGGTATACACGTAATTTCCCTGAAACCAGTAAGGATTGCCAAAATGGAAACTTATTGGTTTTTGTTGTCGTCTTCAGCGGATGCAACGATTTGTTTTGTAATCTTTGCCAAGTCGTAAATGTATTGCTCAAAAGCTATGTATATTATACTCATATTTTTAAAATTCAGTCATACAGTATGGATTTAAGAGGAATAGATACTTGTGATTGGCATGTTCAGTTTTCTACGTCTTAATAATACGTTAAACTCCTTTTTTAAATGAAGAAAACAATCCTAATTCATGTTAATTATAAAAATAGTAGGTATTAGCAAATAATATGTAACTACGATTTTTTGGTTTTAGCATTTGGTCCCTATCTTATCTGATTTTAATTGACGGAATTGTCGGAACACACCTTGGTGACTGATTTTCAATTGTCATAGCTAGCCAGACGGGTATTAGAAAATGCCCTACTACCATGCTTTGATTACATCACGATGATTTATTTCACCTCAAGCTCAGGCTCAACATAAGGATTCGAACTAACGTCGGGTGGACGCTGTGTTCGTACACGGTACCACTGAAGCATCATTGCTTCGTACGACAAACCTACTTAAAATTAATATATTATTTTACATACATTATACACGTACAATTGTTATATAATTTTGCGTCGTACTAATAATAATAATAATTTTGTAGAAACAGCTTTTATCGCGACGATAAGAGTTGTAAAGCTGCGTCATTCGGCTCGACTACTGAATGGACTATGATTCACAGAAAATTATTTTTAGCAGACCGCTGTATTCGAGTAATTTACTACGAACTACGGTGATTCTCACGCCCACATATAAATTTTAATTGACAAACATAATACCCCTAAATTGAACCGTTTAAATATAATTTAGTATCAATAATAATTTATGTTTTTGTATGTCGTTATTTTTTTTTATAAAGAGATAATTAGAAATATTACAATTAACTAACCGCTATACTCGAGCAGAATGCGTCCCTCGTCTTTAGCCCGCCGATATTAAGTACTTGACCTCAACTTGAGGTAATCATTACCTGTTAGTACTTTAGTCTAATAGAGCTTATATTACCTGTAATATTATATTAAACTAGCTGGCTTGGCCCTGCAGACGTTATTCTATACCTTTTCTTACAGCGCCAACTATCGGAGCCAGATTTTGTGATTTTATTTTTTGGATTTAATTCAACATATATCACGAATATGAATCACTTTTAATATAGAATTAGTTAATAACAATTAGAGTGCCTAAGATATGACCACAAATATGTTGTGTGATAATATCCTAAATCGATCAGATCTTTTTCTTGGAATTCAAAAATATACTAGCTTAAGGAATAAATCAATTCAATAGAACACAAGGTGGCTGTGAACAATGAAAATTATTTTTATTCCATATCGTCTGAGAACAGAAGCGCACCCTCAGCCGCTTCGATTAAATAAAAACAAAATTTTACTCTATCTTGAATAAATACCTACTCCCTATCTGTTGGAGTATAACTTTTTGTGATATCGGTCATGAATAATTTATAAAGTAGTGGGAAAACCAACTTGATCCTGCATTGTCTACGCGTCTGATTTATATTGTATATGGGGAAAGCCTTTAGGCAGATCAGTGCATTAATGAAGGGCCTGAGTCATCGGCACTATGGAAATAATTGAGGTTGTCCACTCCTCGAGCTGACTGATGCTGATTTATCAGTTTTATAGCGTATACTGATCGTTGCGACTCGACAATTGTAATAGATAATCCCTTTACTAAGCTGCTAATAATAATTTTGTTGAAAATAGAACGGTCTCGTATGATATTTGTACACATTATAATAAGCTAGACAGAAAGCAGTAGAAAAGGATGTGTATTGTAATATATGAGGACATTTTTGATAATGAAATAACAGGCTTTTCTTTTATACTGTATTGTTTCGCGTTTGATCTCAATAATGCCTGATAGAAAGAAAAGACGAGACCAGTGATGGTAGGTGAATGTTCCGTTAATTACTACTGTAGTCTATACATATAATAAAAAATTGAAGTGTCTGTTTCTAATGTCAAAATAACAGGTTTTTACGAAATGCATATGAAAGTATACACGGTACCTAAAACAAAAAACCCATTTTAAAAATTTCTGTTTGTTCCGGGTAATCTCCGAAACGGTTGGAGCGATTTTGACGGGACTTTCACTGGCAGATAGATGATGTTATAAGAAGTAACTAAGGCTACTTTTATTTTAGAAAAATAATTAGGGCTTCCGCACAAAAAATTCAAAACCTTTTTTAGTAGTCCACGCGAGTGGAGCCATGGGCACAGCTAGTATTACATATATTCGGAATATTACAATATTTAATGTTCACGTTTGTGTACGTCGTAGAAATAACCTTCAGTATTAAAATTAGTTTGCCGATACACCGCTTCTCTGTCTTCTACTCTGTTTATCACAGTCACAAGTATTCACATACTGTTTCATTATACGAAATTTCCTATGCCTGCCAGAAATTTCAATAATAAATACTTTATACTAACAGCAGTTTAAAAAAATTATTAAGGTCACGCTTGAATGTTTACGTCCAAAGGTTAATTTGGTAACAATATAATTTGATAATATACATTATGCTGTTTAAACAATTTTATTTACCTATAATATGCGTACGTTAACATTTTACTGATTTAAAGTCCAATTTAAATTACAATTCATAAGCGTTTTTTAAAAGTGGCAGTGTAAATACAAATCTAAGGTGCGTTAACTTTTCTACGAGCAATATTAATATCCCTTTTGATCTTACAACGTGATAAAGAGGTAATACCTGGAACGTAATACCCATTAGACGTGCCAAGACAAAGTAATCAATCACTTGGAGGATAAAAGAAGAAGAAAACGACTACTGGGCTTTGTTCTGACCGCGCCGCGCCGGGCTACTGGGCTACTAACTTTTGCCCTTTCCCAAGTGAAACGTTCACGTCAATCATTCATTGACAGTTATCGAGACATTTATCTAGAGCACAAAGATGAATTGTTGTAAAAGATTGAACTGTTGCAATAAGCGAGTAAACTAATATTTTAATTATTTTACTCGTGATGTCTTCTTATGTTCATACTTAAAGCCTTGCGCTGCGAATATTCTTACGAAGTAAAAATAGTTTTTTTTTGAGAATTTCGACCTTTTCACCTTTATTCATAATAAAAGTACTTAACTGTTATAAAATTTCCAGGAATATAATTATATAGCTTTGATTATTAAAAAAAAATTGCTAAGTGCGTGTCGAGCCAGGCGCAGTGTAGGGTTCCTTGCATGTCACAATATGCAGACTTAAAGATCATTTATGTTACACCGGACCGGAGTCGGGCCGAGTGCCGGCCACGACACGGTCAAACATTTATATTATACTTTTGTATGAAGACCTAACTATAATGTTACCTTTAAGGGCCCTGGGGTCATTAGAGGATTTGACAGTTTCACCGTACTTCGACTTTTGACTCGTAGTGAAGAGATATTTATACAATCCGGCGTCTGTGCTTACCATCACGGACAGTACCGTCAATTTGGCGTGCTATTATAAAAAAAAATCTTATCGTAAGCCATTTTTATACATCACCGCGAAGTACAGGCCTGTGTAACATTCTGAGAAGAGCGTAGGCGATGTGAGCTCAGTCATGTTAGTAAATAGTCAGCGTTCTGCTATGTAAACAGGAAACTTATTACCAAACTTTAAAAAAACCAACGACCTGGCTAAAAGTTTAGCTAGCCCTTTCCGGAATCGATACCGTGGTTTTAGTCCTACCTTACCCATTTGACAGCGTTGCAATTTAAATATTTAATTATTTATATATTGAAGGTGTAACAATTAATCTTCGTTATGGATAAAAATAAATTATTTTATTTTTGAGGTACAAAAGATTTTGTTCATAAATGTCTACCCACGGCATATGATGTAAGTGATATTTTACAAAGATACCTTACCTATTATATTATTTTCGTAAACCTGTGAAAAGCGTGGGCTACTGTACAATGTCCATTATAATTTTTGTCAGTGTACACAAGTTTAATTTGCACAGAGGTATATACTTATAGTAAACATGCAACTTTGTATGTTATTTATTTTCGAACATAAATTCCAATAATATTTATAACATCGTGAAATCCGAGCTAAAATGTAATTATGAAATTATAGTTGAATAAATCAAGTTTACAATTAAAATTATTCATAATTCTAATGTAAAAACAAAATCTGTTGTAAAAAGGTATTGAATACAATAGTCATTTCCATAATAATTAAATTGAGTTTTGGTTATATAAATCGGTAGCTAAATATGATATGACTATCCTATTATGTTAAATTTATTCTACCAATATTTTCTCACTCTCCATACTTGCTTATAGCTTGCCAGGTTACTCGGCGTTCATAGTTAGCTACTGCTCCTATCCTTAGTCGTAGCAGGAAGTTAAATAAATAGTCTATACCCTCCCTTAATAAATAAGCTAAAAAATTAAAAAATAATAATAATTTGGTATTAGACTTAGGGCTATTTTTTATCAGAATCTGTTGAGACTTATAGGTTTTTTTTAATTCTATTTTTGTACGTTTCCTAAAAGTATTATTGTGAATTCTTGATGCCTTTCAACAATCAAAAATTAACTTGTATTAAATCTCAACCGATTTTGATAAAACTTTGTACACTGGATGCTTATATCATTGCTTGTATAATAGGTTATAAGAACTGTACACGGGAATTCAATATCATTCATCATTTGATATGCTATAAAAATTAACATCCGGGATGAAAATAATTACTGCGTAATAAAAACACGTGGAGCCGCGGGCGCACCGCTAGTTAATTTACTTACAAATAACTGTGACGTATTAACACTTAATTATAAACGGATTTCTCATACACAATTAAGGTTTATAATATTAATTAGCCTATTACGAATGTCGCATTGTATTGTGTTGTATTTCGTTGCTCACCAATTATAATTTAATGGACTCTCAGGGAAAATTCATTTAAGTACCTGATAAATTAATATTGTGTGTCAGTGTGGAAATTATAATAATTATACATCAGGACAGGACGACAAGGTTGATAGTTTTATTTTCTTATACATCAGGAACTTTTACATACGCGATATTTGTTATAAAATACTTGAGAGCTGATTCCAAGGAAGAAAAATTTCCATACAATCTTCTGGCATATAATTGTAGTGAAAAAAAAACAATCTTGTACGAAAACATTAATTAATTAATATTTTTTTTTGTATTTAACGTTCTTTAATTAATTATTTAAAGTGTGTGTTGTGATTCCACGAGTGTGTACACTGTAGAGGTAGTTGTATCTGGCGGCCCCTTTAATGTGAATACTTAATGAGAATTTGTATATGCATTTAGCCAATTACCTACATAAAGTAGCACTTATGCACTGTTCTGTGTTTATAAAACTAATTGATCTTGCAATTTGTGTGTGGTAAATTCTATTAAATGTCAAGCTCACCTACACAGTCCTGTTTGGTTTGCCTTATTTTTTAATTTACTATGTCCAATAACCTTCACACGATCTAAATACATGACTGTGTAATATAATATAATTTTAATTATTTTAACATGAATTTATTTTGTTGACTGTTACACATGAGATTATTTTACCAAGGTGGAATTACGAACGCTACGTTTTAAAAAAACTACAGTCGAGCAAAAGTAATGATTTAACGCATTTTTATTCAATTATATGGTCAATATATACTTACTATTAAATTCATTTTCAACTTTCACTTAAACTGCGTGTAAAGGTTACCTGCACAATTGTTTTCAATAAAGTTGTTTTTTGATTATTATTTTAATAAAGACAACAATATTATGTGTATTAAATCTAAAATGTATAATAACATATCTGTCCCAGTTGCAATAACATGCATAAACTATTCATATTCGATATAATGTATCCTCTCTATACCGTGTATATCCGTGCACACCCGCCGCCCCGATTCCCGCAAACCATCAGAAGGGTCGTGCTTACAACGGTCGGAGGTATAGTATTCAGGTATCCTTATAAAATTTATAAGGTCGCTCGCTTATAAGGTAAGCTCGATTATAGGATTTGAAACCTCGTTGGATCATCGTGAACTCTGAGTTAACACTAATTCATCATAGCATCTAAATGAATGAAAATTTAGGATACAACGTGTAGTATATATACCTACTATGGTTTTTCCCGTGGGGGTAGGTTATCTATAAATATCACAACACCTGGTAGTCGTTATTCTTTCATCAAAGAATTGCGTTTGCATAATTTCTAAAATTAAGACCAACATAATTCCCAAACACGCTAACATAAAACTGGATTTACGATCGCGCACGTCTTAAAATGAAGTTTAGCTTATGAAAGAATGCTCAAAACAATCTGGAATACGTTCATGCATAAAACCAGGTGAGTATGGAAATAAAAACAGCGTTCGACCTTCGTCTCTTATATTACGCTTATGGCCGCTGTGAGGAAAAGTGAATGCGTCTGGGAATGACGCGACCTCACATAGGTATTCTCAAAAAGTCAATTCCAAGACGTATTACCCTTTGTTTCTCGGGCCCGTCTCTGAGGTGCTTGCTCCGACTTTTATTGCGCCTCTGACTTAATGTGACTGCAGGAAACGTGGTGGCAGTCCGATTTAATTTTATTTATATTTTGAATCTGTTTTAAAACGAATATAAACGTCAACGTTCGTAAGTGCGATAAACGCGTCAAAATGTTGTACATTCTCAAGAGGGAAGATAGAAAATGCTACCCATTTTATCTATTTGCTTTGCCGTCTAGGAAGTGTACATATGATATCGTACTTATAATTGTCGTGCGTTATTGTCTTACCGCCATTTATTTGTTTTGCTACAGACTAGGATGAGCTAATGAAAGTTTCACAAATTTGCGATGGTTTAAGTGTAGATGTTGCAATTCACGTTTCGTTAAGTTGCGTGTTAAACAAACGAAGCGCTACTTTCGACATGGGTGCAGTTAGCGAGACCCTTCATATGTAGATGTCACATACGAAGTCGTGTCCGTGTTCGTTTCTACCTTCCACTCAAGATCACGACATACATCAAGCGAATTCCACAGTTCATAGTATAGTGAAAACGCTGAACATTTTCTACATTATTAAGTAATAAAATGCGTACAAAATTATGTTCTTGTGCCTGTGTTTTGTCTATCGACTGGGCGATTATTATCAGATCTAATGTTTTTTCAAATATGACCGAACTATACTTTTAATTCATATATTTACTACAAATTAAATTGGCATTTTGATCATATTTGAAACTATCAAGAAGGCCCTCAGTAACGGTGTTTGTAAGTAATCTTGATATAGTCCTAAATTACGTATTATTGAATTATAATGTAAAAAAATGTGTTTTTATTTTCATGTGAAATTCAAATAATGAAACAATAATTGGATATCGTGCAACCAAGACTAAATCAAATTATTCTTCATTTGTATTTAAAAGAATTTAGAGGCCAATACACATTATAAAAATGATTTTTATAATATTTAGAATTTCTTTATACAATTAAATACAAAATGAATTAAAATGTTAGTAACAGGAACAAATGATTCACAAATAATTTAATTTATAAATGAATTTTGATATTTTAGATTACGTTAGTAATTTCTGTTTGTAAGCTCTGTGACAGGTCTGCGACCACGATCGTTATAAATCTATGAGACGTTATTATTATAAAACTATATTAAATGAAGAAAATTAGGCTTGTTTTAACATATTCCAATCCTAACTTTCTCCACATTAAAACATAACAACAGTTTGCCATAACAAATAAGTGAAACTATCGTTGATACTTACTCATGTTGGTACCTAAGTTTTATGTGATCCTCGGTCCTAACGAAAACACACGAGCAAAATATTAATGGATAATATTGTCCTTTTTATTTAAAGACCGTTTTACATAAGTTAGAAAAAATGTTAATGTTTTTTTACCCTATTATTTTATACTAGTTTGGCACATGAAACAATTCAAGTGCTTTTATATTTGAGAAAGGGCGTCAAACAAAAGTAACTTCTAAGTAACGTCTAACAAAAATAAAGCAAACGACTCTAAACATTTAAATATATGAAAAATACCAGGTGAATCCGAAACAATTCCTCACAATTGCTTCTCAGGCTTTGAAATAATGTTTTATTTTTTTATAACTTATTTATATAAAATCCTAATAAAGTACCTACTCAATTCGTTATAGTACATAAACCTATAGTTAAGCAAACCACAAACAGTTTCCAAGTAGAAACCGCATTGATGTTAAACACGGTTGTATTAAGAAATTTTCACGTTTATGTCGATAAACGAGTAAACGAATTATTTTGGAATAACCGCAAATACATGTAAAGTAACAAAATCTTCCTATGAAATAGTTTGAATATTTAGAACGCCTACCCAGGTGAGACGGAAATTTGTAATGTCCTTTTTTGAAAATCAATCTATAAAGTAAAAGGGCGACAGTTAATTTACTAATTATAACAAAAATATTTTTAATAGTCATTCTATACTTGTATATTGATGTTATAATGAAGGGCCTTGTGAATATGCGAATTTGCGATTTATTTGTCGACGAATAAATTCTAACTGTTCGAACGATTCAAATCTGGAGCCACGGTAGTGTGCCCGCCAAGTTGAGCAGTAGGCAAACTGCTTTACCATCTTTTCTGGAAGCATTTCGGTGTATTTTGACATCTCTGTCTAGCAGCACTGGGTTATTGTAGAAGGTTGATATTCGGTTTACTAAGAGTTACTATAGGAACCTTACAATATCAAGCTTTTTTAAGTTTATAGCTTTATTTGTTCAGAAGTTATAAGGTTACAAATACACGAAAATTCTACACTGACTGACTGACAGGCTAATTCATGATCATCAAAATAGAACTAGTATTACCACAATACCTAGAGAGCTAAAATTTGACACAGAAATATTGTTTAATACCCATATAAAGAGAAAACTATGGACACATGGATTTTCGAAGATCTGGCGCACCTAATGACCCTGATGAGAAACCCAAAAGCCCAGCCAAACTACAAAGAGATATAGAAATGCTCCCTTAGTAAAAAATATTTGATAATTTGATTAGCGTTTTCTGATAGCAGATAAAAATCTAAAGTGTGGAGTACCTGATGTGAAACCCTAAGAGCCCTGTCAAACTATAAGAGAAAGAGAAAACTACCAAAATCACAACAAAAACATGATGTAAAATACGTGCCAAGTCTCGACTGAGATGATTTGTCGTGTACTTTTGTAGTGAAATAATCATAATAAATAAACAGCCAAGTCTAGGAGGTGGATATAAGAAAAAGAGTAAGAACAGAAAAAATCTCGCTTTTATTCGTTAAATTCCATTTTTTAGAATAAGACAATAAGGTTATTATATTATATAATATTCATATTGTATGTTGTGGATTTTTATACGTTTTACAGCATATTTTTGTTGGGATCCCATTATCTATTATCGAATAACATTATTCGTTCGATTCACATCCCTACTATAAAGAAATAAAGTTTTTGAGCATAACCTCTTGTTTTTGAGTTTGGATGTAGGAGATTCAGAACTACTAATCAGATGATACTGAAAATTATTTCCATGATTGGAAGCTACATCACTGTATTCTATGCACTATATTTTGTTGTTATTAAATTTTATAAACTAAATCACGCGAACGTAGTCGCGAGCGGTTGCTAGTACCTAATATAATGTACTTGAGGTTTTATGTTCAGAATTAAGAAAATTCACATGTAAAACAGATATTATGAGAATATTTATGTAACGTAATGTTGTTTATTTATTTTTCACCTTCGTATAAAATGCTGAAAAACACGTGTTTACAAGTTTACGTGAAACTAAACGTTGCTCACGTACGCCAAACCAACATATACCTACATACTTATTTACCTTGTTACAAAATATTATCCTTCTTTCTCAGCTTACAGAAAGGATTCATAATCGATTCTATAAAAATTATAATGGTCTTAGAATATGATAATGTAGATAATGTATTTATTTATTTTAAGCAACCAACAAGGCATACACTTCAACCAAAATTGAAAAAAATAAATAAAATATGCTTAACTTAGAATCTAAGTGTTGCCTTAAATGTAGCTCTGACATGCAAAAATAAGTAGTGTAAATGAGTTTAAATGTTCATAAAATCAAGAGAATAGAAACAAATAACATAAGTACTTAGTCACTACACATATGTTTCAAAACATGACCTCTGTACCATTTGTAACTCAACATTTGTAACATGTAGATGTGGATAATGTAAAAAGTAGTGTGTTTAGAATTAAACAAGTACCGATTGCAATGCAATTGATTTTCAAATTATAATCGTGAGTGCGTTTTTTTTTCGAATTGACTATACTGTTAGCTATAAGGGCCCTGAAGCCTCAAACGGATTTTACAGCTTCAACCGGGCTTGGGGGCGAGCGCTTAAGGCACTCAGCCACGAGTGCAGTGAAGGTCAATAACATATTAAACTACTTTGCGCAGTAAGAACCCAATCCGTCCCAAATGTAATAAATTGACCAATGCTAGTAATAGTAATAACGCTGCACTAAAATATCAATGACAGTGATTTGTAACATAGTCTTATAGCCTACCCTTACACACATACACACACAATATTATTAAGAATGCTAGGTTGCAATAGTATTGAACACTTTTACAGCCCCGCATACTATGCAATATTTTTGTAAATTTTCCGTCATAGAAACTGATTCAGTAAAGTGTTGTAGCTTGATCCGTGTACAAGTGTTATAAACTGTAAAAAAATATAGTTGCATTGATTACTGTATTAACGTTATTGAATGAAAAAGGCATACAGGAAGAAACGTTGGATTAAAGATTGGAGGAGATAAAAAAATTGAATTAAATTAATTTAATCTAATAAATGAACATTACAAAAGATGTTTTTAAAAATTAGAGCTTTCAAAAATTATTATCTTTAGTCATCTAACTTGACGAAAAAAGATACGCTGATGCGGCCATCGGGTCGATGGTCGTAAGTTCGAATCCCTGCAATAAGCCTGTACTCTCGGTGAAGGAAAACATCATGATGAAACTAACGCATAGCGGTAGGTCTTTTTCTAATGGCCGCCTGGTTAGCTTAAGTTGAAAATCTGTCGCCAAGTACCAATAGTTGGGTTTCAGCACTTGAGAGCCAGTTCTCCCACTAGGCTTAGCGGTGTTATCATCTTGGGCCACATCGTCACTTAAGATCAGGTTAGATTGTGGTAACGATAAAAAAAATTGTAAACACCAGAAAAAAAGTTAGCAGTAATTCTACGCTTTTTGGCTATTAAATGTGGTTTTCAACAGTATTTTCCGTGTAGATGCTGTTTTCGATCTCCATTTATACGTCGCGGCTGCGCGTCTGTCTGCTCTAAAATCTTTTTCTCAACTAAAATATTGTCACGCAACCGCACACGTCAACATTATTGTCAATACCCCACCCCTATCGCCTCCCGATATTGTCAGATTGGAATCAGAATTTCCAGAAATCTGCAATAATATTGTTAATATATAAATTATTGCCAATAATATTGTGTGTGTGCGGGGCGGGTAACCTATCAGAATTTCCTTAAATCTGCAGTAATATTTTCAATGTCAACAATACTGCTCGCAAATAAACAATAATATTTTCAATATTTAAATTATTGCCAATAATATTGTGTGTTTGCGGGTAGCCATAGTGAAGTAAAAAAACATCGGACACCTACACCGGCCGTCCTAATAAAGAGGGGCGCATCTGCAATTTTTTGCATAATTGAGTTATATAATTATATTAGGTCTTTACCTATGAAATTGCCGTTTTGTATGAAAAAATTTAAACGATGTTTTTTCATGTATTTTTTATTTGTATTAATCGAAGTTATTACCCATGCAATCAATGCATCTTTGCCAGCGCAGTGGCAGTTTATTGATGCCCTTCTTAAAGAAATCAGCTGGACGGGAGGCAACAAATTCTTCAAAGGCATTTTGTACTGCCTCTCGGGTATTGAATTTTTTTCCCGCCAAGGAGTTATCCAAATTCTGGAAAAAGTAGTAGTCTGTAGGCGCAAGGTCTGGTGAGTAGGGCGGATGACGGAGAACTTGCAACCCCAGTTCTTGCAACTTGGAGACTGCCTGTTGTGCAGTATGAGGTCGCGTGTTGTCGTGTAGTAGCAGCGGAGACGAGCGATTGACTGCTGGCTGGAGATGTACCAGCTTCTCCATCATTGTGTTCAGTTCATCACAGTACACATCTGCAGTAATGCTCACCCCGTTTGTTAAGAAGCTGTGATGAATCACACCGGCGCTAGACCACCAAACAGTGACCATCACTTTTCTAGGGGTAAGTTTTCGTTTAGGGCATTGTTTAGGTGCTGAACCAGGATCCAACCAACTTGCTGAGCGCTTGCGGTTATCAATCAGAATCCATTTTTCATCGCAGGTAATAATGTCGTTCAAAATTCCTTCATTTGTGTGTCTGTTGAGCAGTGCAAGGCACGTCTCGACGCGTACTTCACCCTCGCGATCATTGAGTTCGTGGGGCACCCATTTGTCAAGGTTTTTTTACCTTGCCAATTTGACGCAAATGGACCAATATTATTTTGACGCTAACGTTGAAAGCTGCTGCTAATTCAGCCGTAGATTGTGTATCATCAGCTTCCACAATCGCCTTTAATTTGTCATTGTCGACCAAAGTCTTCGGATGACCGCGAGGTTCATTTTTCAGGTCGAAATTCCCAGAACGGAAGCGAGCAAACTAATAACAGGTGGTGCGTTGGTTTGTAGTGTTAGCTCCGTAAACGTCATTGATGTTGCGTGCCGCTTGTGCCGCGTTACTGCCACGACGGTACTCATATTCCATAATTACTCGAATTTTTAACGTATCCATGATGACAAAAAAGATTGCAATGCGATGAAAATGTAACACTAATCAATAAACAAATGACTACTTTTGGAAAAAGAATTCCATGTTTTTAAAATAAAATTAATTTGAAATTAGAATTCTTAGCCAAACAAAAATTATTTTGATTTGAAATGACCAGTACTGCAGAACGGCAATTTCATAGGTAAAAGACCTATTATATTCAGTCTCGGGAAGAAAAAAAGGCACATTGTAGTATTTATTCCCTGCGAGCTTCCGTTCTCGAGTTACAGTTTGCCGGAAGGACCACTTGCTTGATATTTTTAAAGATAACAGATCTTTATTCTATTTTTCTCCGGTTTGTGTTTTAGTTAGATTCGCACCTTTTGCCTTACGGCAGCAGTATATTTAGCAATGAGTGTATAATAATGTTCTGATAAGATAGACAATTATATTTATCGTTTAAAAATTTTACCATACAATTTAAATCCAAATAATATATCTGAAATGAATTGGATATATACAATATGCAAATTAATAATCGAATACCCGTTGCGTACTTCGAGTTCAGGCGCAACTCAAAGTTTGTTTTGTTTCTCGCGCATTCGATTATTTATATCAATTGTTGTGATAAATGAAACTATGGATATATGTACCAATAAATTATGTATTCAACAGCGTAATCACATATCGGCTCTTAACTTCATGACGCTGTCCTGGAAGTTCAACAGTCATGGTTACTGGTGATTTAAAACGTGTGACATTCGTTTAAACTTTAACCCCAATTAATTTTAATAAACGTTGACACTTTCTCGCCCTACTAAAATCCTACACCATGATGGAACATAATTTATCATTCATGATAATAGTAAAAGTGAAGCTCAAGAGATTGTTTTTTAGTTTGAACGCGCTAATCTCTGGAACTACAACAAGTTTGATTTGAAAAAATATTTTTGAATGTAATAGCCTGTTTATTGAAGAAGTTTTATAGGCTGTATAAGTTCACGTTACAACCCTAAAGAGCAGAGTGGTAGCCATGAACGTCAAGCAATTTCGAAAGCCGTAGGCATGTATGGGAAGTGGAAACAACGGGTAATTGATAGCGGCGCGTTGGCACGGTGCAGGGTTGGGCAAATTAATTTAACACGGATGAAACCTTGAGGCACATCTAGTGTATTATATTATGTCTACACCAGTTCTCAGTATTTGTATATTCGTAGTTGTATAATTAACAAACGATGGAAATGATTTGCATTCGCATTATGGTTCGTCTAGGTCAGGCGGTAAACACGACCTCGACCCATTTCCATCGTGCCTGACATCGAATTTAGTTATTGGGAACTGTGATTGAGGCGACTGGCACTCGGACGCACATTTTCGTAATTGATTTTACCGAGGTCGTGATTCAAATAATTAATAATAAACTAATATAAAGTTACATTGCAGTTTTTTGCACAGTTATTTTTATTCAGTGGTAGAGTCATGAGTCATCCCGTAATTTCCGTTAACTTACTAAGTTGTACATGAATAAAATTAGATTTTGCAGTTGTATCAACTTTAGACTTCAATGGCTTACAAACCTTTGTGGCTATACAAATGAAGCTCTCAAAATTATAAGAAATAGACTTTATATATTTTATGTTTATTGCAAACAAAACTAGCTAAGTTACATGTTGTTAAATTCTGACATACGACAGATCATAGGACTCTTATGTAATTTTTTAAATAAACAAGACGTGTATATGGATTTTTGAATTATTGCATAGTTTTTCCAGAAAGTAATCATCTCTATACACAGGTTTATGCGATACATTAGTTCGCAGAAAGCGGCTGATTGCTATGTGAGTCACTTGAAATTCGAATTACAATACAGTTAGGTAAAGTTACAAAGCATGTTGTTCAATTTAAACAATGAATACCTACAAACCTATACTAGACATGTGGGGAGGAAAATAACAAGGGTAATAAAAATAAGAGAAATTATATTTATAGCATTTGTATGGTTTTTCTAATACTCGTTATTTACCTATTTGTGGCATTTACTATTTAATTGTATACACAATATTATAATATTAGTTTTTTTTATTTATGTTCAAGTTTTATAAGCATAATATGTAAGTTGGTTTGAAACATTCTGCTGGCAAATATAAAAGCGTTGAATATTGTGAAAAAAAAATTAAAACTGCAATTCGAAAAATTTGGTGCAAATAGTGAAAGAGTTTTTTATGATGTATGTATTGTATTGTGTATTGTAGAACACGGGTCAATAAATATTTGCCTGTTTTCTCTAAACTCTATTTGAAGGAACCTAATGTAATTACATATAATGAAAAAAAATATAAAGGGCTTGACACAACTTAAAATAAAAATACTAAATTCTTTTGTGTATTCAACTCATTCACAGCTGTCGCTTTTTATAATTCAACTTCATAAATCGTTCATACTATTTTAAGAAGTTGATGGTCGAAGGACAACTTCTTTTCAACTCCAAGACTATAATTATCTCTTTATTTACGTCTACAGGCACCAAAGTATGTACCGAAAGTTTGTATGTATTGTATGTTCGCAAAGCTATATTAAGTAAATGATGGACGCATGTTTAAATACTAGAAATAGACACAAATTAGTCATCCCTTGTTAAAGACTTACTGAGACTAACAAAAGTTTTAGAGGTATTAGTGTTAGGTACTATAATAAGATCTCGAAACAAATTACTGATATGCCGGACAATTAGTTCAAGGAATGAGTTCAAGGTGAATGATAATGTTTTCCTGAAATGATTCTCTCTCTGCACGTCCAGTAAATACTATAATTGTGAACTGTAAACATTATTTACGTAGTAAAAAAATTATAAATCCCATCGAGTTTCTTGCCGGAACTTTTCGACGATGACTGGAATGTTTTCCGAACGGCTAGTAATGTTCTAACATTCATAGGTGCTTCTTAAAGCCGAAATTGAATAAAATAATTAATATAATAATAATAAATCAAATATAGAAATTCTTGGACATAAGATTTTTAAAACATAACATTATACTTACTTATGTATATATATTTTCTATTTTATCATTATTTAAATAAATATAGATTATGAACACTGTCTAAGCCTGTGCGCCACATATTGTGGAAAACTGATCGAAACTCGTATCTAGAATTTTATATTGCATATAAGCTTCTTGAACTTACATACATAATAAGAGTATAGCATAAAGTCTGTGTGATATCCTTTCCTGTCTGTTGTCCCCAAGTTTAATAATCATAAGTAGTTGCATTAAAAACGGCGAATTATGCAATTATAAATAGTTAATGAAGGATATGTTCAAGGATTTATTCATGTCACGGATTTGCTTTTTTTATTATGTTATGAATTAGCACATTGGAGTAGTTGGAGGGATCTTGAACTGTCATGTGGTGTTTTATTTTAATTCATAATCTTATATTATTTGACTTTATATTATTCACCCGCCACGACCCCTCTGCGGCAACTCAAGCCTAGGTCCGATCCATCGGTATGGAGCCCTTGAGTCAAGCAGCCGCTCGCGCTATATACTGACTCTACTTCTACTCTACATTCACTAGCTCTCACAGACACACAGGACACTGCATTATACACACCTGCACACCACATAGGTACATAGGTCCTGTAAAGGACATTTTTTTATTTTTTTGTCTAGTTAGATTAGACAAAAAAAAAACAAGATTACTAAATACACATGTTCCTTCCCTCCTCTCAGGGGGCAGAAACATTATATATATGTATATTTAGTTTAGATCGAATGATAGGGAATTAGCCAGATCGCGACTTTTTTACATACGCGCAACAGTCCGAGCCGAGGTCCGGCCACTTTGGCACCCTTGGACCTTATTGCAACGCTTTCGCGGCTGAGTGCCTTAAACCCTCGCCCTCCAAGCCCGGTGAAGCTGTAAAAGCCGCAAAGGCTCCAGGGCCCCTAAGGCTTACAGTATATTCAGTTCGAAAATGAAAAAGAAAAACAGCATTATAAGCGATGTAGTTTGCTTATTATGCACAAAGGGCATGCAGCATATTATACACAAGTAGCACACAGGCATGCAGTCCATCTGATGTTAGGTGTTCACTGTAATAGCTATATACAACCAACCTCAAAAGGACCGCAGTCGTGAGGTCAATCATAATCAGTCACTGAAGATTTTTCTTGGAACGGCAACCATTGGCAACCACACAATTCGAGCCAGAATACAGCACCGCGGACACTCCTGCTTTGTGGTAGAAATACCCGGTGTAGCCGTTTCCAAGCCCGGTAAAGCTGTAAAAGCCGTAAAGGCTCCAGGGCTACTAAGGCTAACAGTATAGTCAGTTCGAAAAAAAAAGGGGTAGCCGTGGTACTTCTACAGTCAAACTGTGCACAGTTTCTACCACTCTGAAACTGCTTCCAGTGAGTCTAAATTTTACACATCTGTCCTCCACTAATTAGTCACACCGTAACTATATAAAAAGAATACAAAGTTTAGTCTATAATTTAATATGTAAATACCGTATAATAATAGCATATTGTGTTAAGATCTATTTATAGTAATTTAAATAATTAATTGATTTATTCAGAAGTCGTAGACCAAACAAAACGCCGCCGCGCCGCGCCGCTGCCGGCCGCACTGCACGATTACCGCTTACAATAAAGTCGTTTGTTATTTCAAGATTAATAATGATTTGATGCATTTCAATTTATAGCATCATTGAGTACAGCGTCCTCGAACACCGACTGGCCTATATTTACCCTAAATTTGTTTAGCCAGTATAAAATATAGAACTAATTTAAAATTTGTAAATAATGAAGTTTTCATCTACCGTTTTACCTACTTTCGGAGCAGGTTTTAATAAAAACAAAACGACGTAATTGCAAAAGTATTTATAATTAAGGTAGTTTTAATACTCTCCGCTATTTGATAACGACTCATGTCTATAGGAATTTGGATCTAGTGATATTCGAATACTTTGCCTAGACAGGAACCTAATCCGGAAAGTCTTTACCAGCTCCTTGAGAAAAACGTGATTGATTTTAATATAAATCGCGATCGTAAATTTCCACAGTCACAGAACAACATTAAAACGTAACTTGTAATGTGTATATACATACATAAACACTAGCTGCACCCCACGGTTTCACCTGTGTTAAAGTTATTCGATCAACTCTCAACCGCGCCGTTTAACGCACCCGTGTAGTCTTTCATTATTCTCACGTCCTTTACTTGCCTATTTAGACCAAAATTAACAAATTACTAAATACATTTACGCATGTATGTATAGTTAGTTTAGATCAAATTACGGATAGGGAATTTGTCAAATCGCGACTTATTTGTAATCGTAGCAACATTCCAAGCCGAGGGTCGGCCAATTTGGCACCCTTGTAAACTTGTTGCCTTGCTTTCGCGGCTGAGTGCCTTAAGCGCTCGTCCCCAAGCCCGGGTGAAGCTTTAAAAGTCGTCTGAGGCTCCACTTCTCTTATAGCTAACAGTAAAGTCAAATCTAAAAAAATACCTGCCCAATACTCTGTAGAATGCTTGACATTCATGATTACTGCTCTACTCTTTACATTCGTATCACGAAATCTTAACTATTATAGGCATATATAGCATATATGCCTAGATATAAATGAAGTAATTATATACCCTATAACTTACCTCAATAAATAGGATAAAATAATACACAAAAATATTTTTTGAAATCTGTCTGGTTATTCAAGGGATTTGCAAGTTCAATCCAACAATCTCTCGTGTTGTATAATATTAGTCTATTGATAAGCATATATAACTTTCGTGTGAATTAATCTACATATTTTGAAAATATTCTTTACAATGTGTGATAAGAAAAATGACAAAACAGTTTTTGAAGGAGCATAGTGGAATGTTTTATACAAATTGACTTTTCCACGTTGTGTACCTACCTATATGCTTACGCTGATTAGCGTGTCGCGGAGTATTCATTATTATCTCGTTAATATTATGCACCGGGGAGCGCTTTACATAGCTGCATACCTCTCTTATCGCATCTCGAACGTTGTGCCAAGGTCGTTCAGATGTAGCGTTCAAACGTTAGGCGATTTAGTTAATTACGAGTATACTTATTTATACCTATATACATTCGTGATATTAAATATGTATGCATGCACTGTGCGAACCATTATGATCGGTGATCACTTATAATGGAACATTTATGAAAGGTAAAAATTGGTTAATTATAGTTAATTTATTATCTATTTCAATTACAGTGCAATTTGTATAAATATATATTGTTTTGCATACGGTATATTAATAAGGTATTTCTACGTTTTTTTTTAACATAAGCAACTTTTCAAGTAAACAATATATTGACAAACCATTTAATAGAATTCTTTCCCCTTTAGTAATTTACAAATATTGGAAGTAATAAATATTTTACACGTAAATTCAACGGGAAATAGGTAAGTGTATAATGTATCTTGAATTTTTTTAAGTTTTTAACGCAGAGTTTTTTAAATTAACTCCATAGTCTAAATGTTAATGGTTTCATAAATATTAATGGTAAAGTACACATAGGTACATAAACAAAAAAACAATAATTATTCTGCTAACATCGTTATACATACGTTTAATGAATCACTATGTCAGTATATAATTAATTGCAGTATTATAAGACTCAAGCGTTATCTTTGGTTCACAATATAATTATCATGATTTATTTCACCTGACCACTTCAATCGTTATACAGCACTTGATATAAAACAGATGTTTTCGATTCATTATACTTAGCTCGAAAAACATTAATTATGTGTTTACAGTGTACGTAACAAGAATGTTTTTTTTTTTATACTACAAAGGTGGCAAACAGGCATACGGCTTGCCTTATGGTAAGCGGCTACCGTAGCCTATGTACGCCTACAATACCTTAGGTATAACAAGCGCGTCGCCGACCCTGAACGCCCCTACCTCAAGGATCTCTGGAAACCTTACTCACCGCAGGAACACAACACTAGGTCATTTGGCTGCGATCATCTATAGGGTGAAGGTATTCCACCAGTCGGGCTGCCCCAAGTAGAGAGAAAACTCCAAATAAAATTCTCTGTGCCCTTCCTCTCTTAAAATTATATTACATTTAATTATATTAAATTATATTACCTATATTATTTTAATGTAATTTATTTTACAAAATGACAAGTTGATCCGTAATTTTAAGAAATTAATTTGTATATAATACTAGATGTGCTCCACGGTTTCACTAATGCTAAATTTATTCGACATACATGTCGCCGCCAACACGCCCGTGTAGCCGTATCGTTGTTCCACTTGCCTGCAGCTTGCCCGATTGGTTGATGTTTATAGTTACTGCTCCGCTCCTTAAGGTCGTAGCATGAAGTTATATAGCCTATACTATTCCTCATGAATGTGACTATCATATATAAAAGGATTTTTTCGAATCCCGCCTGTAGTTCTAGAGATTAGTGCCTTTAAACAAACAGACCAAAAATCAAACAAATAAAAATCTACAATTTTATGTCAAAAGTAAAAATGTATAATGTATAATTATGAGTAATATAATTATGACACGTTGCCACGTCTTAGAGGTGTAGTGATGTGTATAGTTGTGCAGAATTACGGGTAAAAAAATGATTAGTACTAAATGTTTTACTAATTAGTTCTTTTTAGTTACATGTTTCTCAATCTCTTTTTGGCATAGTTATAACTCGGTATAAAAAAATTTCCCAGCGCATGAAATTTTACATTATTTTTTATTATTTCTTTAAATATAATTATCACTTATATCCCTTATTTACGAAAATTACTTTATGAAACTAATCCATTTTTATGAGAAATACTGACTAATAAAAATATAAAATAGTAGGTATATAGAGATCTTATTAATTAAAATTGTTAAAATTTTAAACCATTTAAGAATACTCCGTTCCTAGAACAGCAGTGACCTAAATACTTGCGACATGGATTTTACTCCGAAGCGAAAACGCTTCCAAACATATTATCATCAAAAGCATTGAAGTAATGTATCACGTTGAAAAAATATTGCATGTACAACGTAAGAATTCAAAGAAATATGTTCAACAACGTAGAATTTCATATTGAATAAGTCATAAAAGAGATTCTCGTCAAGAGAACGCTTTGACTTGTTTTGATTTACTGCTTGGGTGGTATTGACCACTTTGAATGACGTATTTTATTTCTTATGTACAACAACACTTATTTGTTTCTTATTAGTAGGAATATAAAATCTTATTATTTATTATATTTCCATTTTCATATTTACTAAATTGGTTAAGCCGCTAAAACCACACAATTCCCTTTACGATCTCAGTGGTGAAGAGGTTTGTAGATTATGTACTTGACATATCAATGTTTTCAACGATGTCAACATTTTAATAACATTTATGAAACTAATGAAATTTTTCATTTTTTGTTACATAAAGATCTTTGTTAAGTAATCTGCACTTTATGCTGTATCATGTTCAATTAAAATTCAGATGGTCGCATGAAAAGTCTTCTAAAATATTATAACATAAAGCTGAGACCTTTTTGTGATAAATCTTGATTAAGGTTAGGTTTTATTCATACGCCGAAGAAAATATTTTGCGTCATAAAGGACTTATATTTTCTTTTATGGTTCAGATTTTAGTGCATTTGGCCACTAGAAAGCTATGTAGATGTAAGAACCAGCTTTACATAGAAAGAAATAAATATATATTTTTAAACAGGGCCCTGCTGTTTACCTTAATTTTAATTAGATTAACATATTTTTTTAATCGTCATTACTCAGTTCCTGTTGTTAAAAATGGATAATCGATAACCCTTGACACAAACGTACGATTAGAATATTTAGTTTAAGAAAATAGACGGTTAATTAATTTCAACTATACCTAATACACCTACATACAAATAAGAAACTATGAAACATCCCAATGAAATAACAGAATAACTAACAAATACAACAAAATAACTACATAATTATTAGTCTTCTTGGATTGGTACTTATACGAGTTATATTAAAATATATATAAAAATGTCCGGGCTTCGATCGAAAAACAACTCCTATCTAGATAAACTTAGAAAATAAAATATAATCTAAAATCAAAACACAAAGTACAAAATTTTATCCAAATCGTCACAGAAAATTTCGAAAATTTCTTCGTTTCCGAGAAATCAATTACAAATATTGACGGTGGTAAGACTAATTGACTAACGTGCATGTGGCGAACTTTACAAGTTAGTTAATTACCCTTTCAACCGTCTAATATATAGTTTATTAGTATTAGATTACATGTTTGCTCAAAGCGAAAAAATATTTACAGATTACTAATTGAAAAGTGCAGGAGATTTGGTCATTTATGTGCTTAATGAAAAATAAACATTGGATATATATTGTACAATTTATATGAAACTTGCTTAATGATGGATAATGTAAGGCGAAATGACTTTTTTAAATAAAAGAAACAATTTTTGCTCGCAAAGTTATATGACGTATCGCTTTATAGACATTAGAAGATAGTAAAAAATATTATGACCGTGCATTAACGTTGATGTATGTACAATATGTATATTCGTCAGAATAAATGGGCCAAGTATTTGCATCAACGATGCGCATAAAAGCAATGTGAGTCGCGGTCTAATTATAGCTCATTCGAGCTTGTCGCGTACCTGTTGCCTGATGATTTACAACTGGTGGCTTATTGCCTGATGCCCGAATACCTGATGGTTTATTAATCAAGACAACAAATCTCTAATTATATAAATTACCGTATAATAATGTTTTCATCTTTATTAACTTACGAAATTCAGCTATCATCTTGAAAATACTAAAAGTAATGACGACCTATATGATAATATCATAAATTATACATTTTGTAACAAGACTGAAAGTCGCGAAAGCCGAGAAATTGAACTCCAATTTACATACAGCAATTTTATTATCGGAGACTATCATCGGTGTAAAAACCAACCAACCGATTATATAAAAGGAATCATAATTATCTAGTAGTATCATAATAATAATATATCATAATAATCATAGTATCTAGTAGTAAATTTATGTAATTATTTTCAGAAGTCTGTCAGTCGGTTAGTGTCTGTTTAAGTCTGTACTTAACACAAAATTCCTTAATGTTAAATTATAGGCAAATAAATCAACAGTATAATTTGTGTTTGTGATATTGATCAAGTAATTGTTGTTTGTTATTATAATTAGTTATCCATAGCTCTCCTGCCATTAAACGGGATAATAGACGTTATATTACAAATAGGCTTCTACAACTATTTCGCACATTACAGAGCAAAAAATTAATGTTATTATCCTCAGATCAAAAAGTACGACAACAAAACGTGATGTGAATATCATGAATATTAAATTTCTTAATCCCTTGATGACAAATTCGAACGTGAATTATACAAACGTTATGAATTTAAATATCAATAACATGCAATCCAGATACCAATAAGTAATGTAAAGTTTGTTTAAAATTTAAGACCAATTAATTGCAGCATTCTTACTCTTCGAAAAGCATCGCTTTCATTTACAAACTAAGCTGTCGTGTTATGTAGTTTAATAAATATGTGAGTAAATGTAAAGGTTTTGATATAAATAAAATCATGGATCACAAACCAACAAAAATGTAACGCGAATATAAAAGAACCAATACACTATAGTAACATTTCCTTCGTATTCGTATTTCGAATTATACATATTTTGTTTTTGTTTTAAGCGACTAGAATTAACGTAATGCGGTGCGACTAAAACCATTGAAGAATTTTTAGAAAGTTAAAAAGTAGACATGCCTCGTTTTTAGTCTTTTATGAAAACCGCTGCATTGCAATTTAATTTACAAAGTGTATCACAGAAATGCAGTATATAAAAGTAATTATTTAATAAAGAAAGTATTCAACTTATAACGAAGACTTTGTAAACATTACTTCGGGTATAAAAAATAATGGCTTATGAATGTGAGTAGAATTGGTGCAGTCTATAGTACAATTTAAAATATACTAAGATAGTAGAGGTATATCTGACGCTGAAAGCTTATATATAATTATGTTTGATTCTGTTGTAGGAATTGGAAAACTCGTTTGTTGTTTATCTTCCTTTGAAGTTTGAAAAGAAATCTGTTCACTTAATAAAATGACTAGATAATTAATTTGCGTAACACGTCTCTCAGCTGTGTAGTCTCATTTTATTGTTCGTAGTTAAATGAAATGCATCATTGCATTACAATTTACAATGGTTCGAGAGCAAAGCGTATCTATTATGATATAGATAAATGTTTTTGTGAGTTTATTTATGCGTACGGTTTAACTTTATAAGTTCTGTAGCAAGAATGATTTAATTTCTCAAGTCTTTTGTGAGAAAATGGAAGGTATACTAAATACTTCCGTGAATATTTCACCATAAATCAAACTGGATTAAGTAATTATGAATTTGTGGTTAGGTTGTCTTATACTCAGTAGGATCAAAGAAGTCATTAATTTGTGGCAAGTAGGTCTCTGACATTCCTCACAAAAAGTAACATCTAGTGAGCCCGTATAGTTAATTACAACCTCTATTAGAAGCTAGAAGAGTTCCTTGTCAAAAAGTGAAATAAAAAGTTTCTATAATAAGTAATATTTACAAATCAATATTCTAGGAGTATATTTCCTATAAATCAGATTGATGATTAGAAGCTGTGTGTGGCGTATAATTATATATTCATAGACAATAAATACAATTGATAACGCTGAATATTATAGTTGCGAGGTGTTTGGTTTTGCGATCTCTATTTCACGTGTGAAATGCAATATTGCTAGTTGCGTTCTTATGCTAGTTATTTTATAATGTACTTCAGTCTTCTTAATTTTCATTATAACAACTATAGCCATGAACTAAAAAGTTTGTGGATACGTTTGTAGGAGCTAATCATCGGAACTTCTGACTTGATTCTGATACTTCTTACATTAATTTGAAGCCACATTATCCATGTATGCTGTAGGCTATATTTTATTGTCATGAAGTTTAATTTTGTAATTAATGCGTACTAAGTTCCGGGCGGGTGCTAGAATAGATATATATATAAATCTCTATTCTAATACATCTATCTATCTAGTATATGGAGATAATTCACCGGTACGTTGTCTCAACAAAAGCGCGAAATTGGGTATATGCTTTGTTTTGATCATACTTGTATGTGCTTTTCTATAAAATACAGGCCTATTTAGAAAATTTATAATTAAACAAGCCAACTAATTCTACATTTAGCTAGACACACTGTAGTTCGAAATTGCGACTTACAAGTTTCTCTTGTGTGTTCAGTCTTTACAAATAAAATGTGAAAGCCTATCATTGTTCGTTTGAATATTTTAATGCATATAAATTTGTCTAATTTCGAAGTTTAAAACAAACTTATATATGTATGAAAATTACACGAAGATGAATTGAAGGCGTATTATCCGTAATATCCGTCTAATTGAAATAAATATGATTTAGGGCGGATGTGACGTTGACTTAAATCTTATGTGCAAATATAATTATTCATTGTCGCTAATATAGATACCGACTTCGCATAACCAGCAATGATTCTTTCTGAAGAAAAATAAAAGTTGAAATGTAATTTGACTTCTTATTTCATCTCTGAAGTATGACAAACATTCCTTTTTTAAACTGTTTATTGCAAGTGTTTATGGAATTACATGTCGGTTGATCTTAATTGAAGCATTGCAGCTAACCCGTTTTTAGAAAGTTTTGGCTGCACGCCAGCAACTTTTCTTTATCAAGTGCCAGGTACCTACCCGGATTTTTAGTTCAATATAAAGGTCAAGGTTACAACTGTTCGAAATTTGTAATGCCTACACCTCTGCTCTGTACAAAGTAGAAGTGTGAAAAACCCAGTGATGTGTTTTGTTAATAGGTACGCATTATTTAACAGTAGAATAAATTCATTGATAATTAAACGTACCAATGTAAAATAATTGGATTCACATTTTATGACATTATTAAAATACAGTATAATCTGAATATTGCATAATTGTTATTAAAATTACTTTCTCTTCAATGAGTTAAATAATTTGCAATGCGTTTGATACAAAATAAATATTAAAAATAATTACATGAATAATGAATGACATTAATACATATATACGTATTACTATTATTTTAATCTGCTCTATTAAAATCTAATCTATTGTTTGTATTTACATGTGCACTAACCTTCTCATTTTATTCGCAAAATATTCCTCTAAGGGCCGAATTTCCAATCGTCAGACAATTTTATACGGCAAATAATTTTGACGTTTTGACAGATAATGTATGGAATAAATGTCAAAATTTAAAAATTATTCCTATAATAAAGTTTTCTGTTGGTAGAAAATTCGGCCCTTAATTACTATAACACAATAAAATAGTGTTTTAATTTTTAGTAAAATTACAATACATTTGCAGTAAACGTTAAACAATGTAATTCTTGTTTATAAATTTTTGTTTCTTCTGTATGTTATTTGTGTATATATGTATATGTAAAAACCTTGTATGTAGGTATAATATATATTCAATCAACTCTATTTTCTCATTTATAGCAATCACAAATGATTTCATGGTGCCAGTATAAGACCTCGTAAAGGGCGGTATGATTTGGGAATTTCCACACTTGTTTTTTCCCGAAATAAATACAGTTAGTATAACTGTCGGAATCTGGCTATATTCCAGACGATCTATTATTATTTAATGATCATCAGTACCAAACCACTGTGGACATCATTTTACCTGAACTTGGATTTTCAATCTATTGCAAATAGCGAAACTGTAATATGTTCAAAATGACGTCATTACATTAAGCATAATTGATTACAGTGCGACAAAAGAATTCTGTATAGGTTCTGTATATTTTTCTTATCTGATAGTGATTAATCTATATAGATTTTAAATAAATAATGCCAAGTATGTATGCAAACAATCACGCTGCAGGATTCTGTATACAGAATATACCTATAGGTATATTAGTCAACCTTGACCGAATAAAAGAAGACCTGGATCGATCAAACAACGCTCGTTCATGAGATATTTTACGTTAAACAATAAGGTTTAAAAAGTACATACATAAATCACGCCTCTTTTCCCGACGGGGTAGGCAGAGATCACGTCCTTCCACTTGCTAAGATCCTGATATACAACATAAAAAGTGCATGATATATAATCCAAGCCCGGTAAAGCTGTAAAAGCCGTAAAGGCTCCAGGACCCCTAAGGCTAACAGTATAGTCAGTTCGAAAAAAAAATGATATATAATGTTTGATTAATATAAAATGGAATGTAACTCATTTAACAAAGATCGCACACGTTATTTTAAATGAGGATAGTGCTAATAATAAGTTATTCACATTTGCTGGTGTTCTGATAAATAATGCCTGTTAGAGGGAACATTGTACCTACAACGTTTTCATGACAATGTATCAAAAAAATGCCAGAATATAAATACACATTACACCAGATAACTTCAGTTCCATCGAGGACACCGTAATCTATCTGTCAGTGTCTACAATTGGAAATATTTTTCAAATCAAATTGCTATTTTATTGAAGTTGATTCATTTTCATAATACAAGTATCTGTATAATGTATTATATATATATATATATATATATATATATATATATATATATATTACAATTCATAACTGACTGACTGAGTGACATATCAACGCACAGCCCAAATTACAGGGACTAGGAACGTGAAAGTTTGCAGGAAGGAACCCGTCCTTCTACACTGTAGGTCTGCACTAAGGAAGGATTTTTGGAAAATTATCCTCTAAGGTGGTGAACAAGGAGATGAATGTTTGTTTGAAAAACCGTCATTTTCGAAGATAGATCTATGAAAATTATTTATTTAGCAATTCAGTTAGAAAGTTGAAAAGATGTCTTTTATAGTTTCTTAAAAGATAGGGTGAAAATTTGTATTTTTATTGTGCTTTATGATCCCAGAAGTGCTATTGGCTATGATATATTCAATTAAAAACATTCAGCGAAACGGGCGGGCGCCAGCTAGTGTACCTATATACCTAATATTATAATTCATTCATAGAAACAAACAGTTTTTTTAATGAATTAATATGTTTATTAAACGTTGGCAATACTTGTATGAATGCAAATGCGGTAGCAGCTGAATGCCAACTATTTCAAGTTTTTGGAAGGTCATTGATTTAAGTATTTACATCCGAAAACGTAACACACAGATGTTTTTGTTTTCAAAGGATATATACTAACAAATGCGTGAATAATTAATATTGATACTAGTGTATATTTATAATTAAAACAATCAGCGTAGCTTATTATTTTCTAAATAAATTGATACCGTGAATTGAGAACATTGAGATATTCATAACAAATGATCCTTTTACCCTAGTATTAATTTAAACGGTCTATGTTAAAGTTATAAATGAAGTCATTTCTGTTTAAAACCTTAGAAGAATGCCTGAGTCACCGCGTTCTACACCAGAATTAATTTCGTTTCATTAATGAAGCATAGTAATCATGTTTAAGTGTAAAAATACCCAACATTAATACCGCTACTGTTTATTTATGTGGCTGCACTCACATTATCGGTTTGTATGACGCCTTTCCCAAAACCGTCTCCGGTCACGTTTATTTTAAGACGTACAATCTTCACGGTTACTTATGCATATATACGAACCATCCCGTATGTTGATCGATGCATAAACAACCCGATCAATTTGAAACAATTTAATTTATTGAAAGATTCAAGAGTTTTTGCATTGTACAACCTACTTTTGTGGGATGTTTTCCTGTATTACATAATGTCTACCAAGTACAAGCTTGTAACATGGCCTTGCATTTTCCATTTCTTCAACATTTTATAAAATGTATTAGTATAAAATATACTATAGGTATATTAGTTAAAACTATAAATTAAATAAAAAATTGATTGACTCTATATGCTCTTACAATCTTTCTTCACATTACTTTATGAGGTCTTAGATTATTGTTACATTGTTATAACGTAATTTGTTTGGTAGTGGGGTAAAATGGCCTTCCTTTGAACATATCCAAACAGCTCATGACAAAGCGTTTATAGGAAATGATATCTATCTAAAACATGAGCGTTAACGCATCATAGAATACTCAGAAATGTTTGTTTTACTGTACCTATACAATCAAAAGGTAAACTATCCATAAATAGCTTTGTTTACTATAAATATTTCTCAATGACTAAACTACTTTTCATATATTGACTTTTAAGGTAATTGAATATATGTAATTGCATCTATTTCGTCTATGGATTATGACAGTAGGGATGTTGATAAAACACTTAAAGATTTTAGTTTAAAACACGAAATTTATGGGTTAATATTTAAACTCACTGCAACTGAATCAGTTCAGATTTAAACTATAAATGTCAAATATGAGTCCTCAATGATGCAATTGGACTTAAAATACTTAACTTTATATACGGCAGCTTCGTAATACAAATCTGGTTATTATGCAAATATTTTGTGTTACACTCTCTGTCATACACATAAGTATAGGGTCATTAAAAAAAAAGGTGTGTGTGCGATTCACACACGATAGGAGTGAAACTTCATTTTAAAAGTCATTTTCTATTTTATTTAAACAGTGTGCAATATACATACACAACGACATTTACTCTCTCGCTCTGGCTCATACAAAGAGGAGAAACCGATAATGTGCGTTAAACGTTTAACATTTAACGTTTAACGCTTGGAAGTCGCATAAGAAGTTTCACTTCAAAAAAAAACAAAGTAGTTAGGTTTTAGGTAAATCTAAAACCTACTATGTGTAGTTCTAGATTATTAGTGTATAGAATTATTAGTGGAGCAGCTGATATATTTTATGTTGGTATTCGATTACAATTGGTAGACATTTATGTAACGTGTATATAATGTGATAGGATTTTTCGATAAGTTAAGCTTATATCCTGGCGATATATTACACAGAGATTTTATCTCAGTTATAGATTCAGTCCGAGGAATCGATATGAAAGCATTTTACGACAAATCTGCCGATAGCTGTAATACTATTCGCCGTAATTGAGTTAAATCCGGACATACAAACAAAGAGTCAGACAAAAAATTGTTTAGAGTCATATTCGTGATCAGTTATATGGAATGTCTATCGAGCAATTTGGAAAAAATACATGAACAGACAAAAGTACATATTTAAGTATTAAAATAGGTGATGTAGTTTTATTACTTGGTATCATTTTGTTTATCCATACTATTGGTTGTTCTTCTTCATTGTTCCAGCTTTATATTGTAACTAGCTGTGCTGTGGACTACAGAATATTGTTTATGAAGATATCGTGATTACTTACTTTTTTACTCGATAACGACCAAGTATCTAAGACGTATTACAAAAATTTGTTCAAAATTTATCCAATAGTTTTTGCGTGATGCGCACACAACGGCTAATCGCAATCATTTTATTTATATAGATAACACTTACAAATGCAAACGGTTGTTAGTAGTTTATATATGTAAAAAGTTATATATGTCGTATGTGCGTGAATTTATCGGTAGGTTTGCGAGTGCACTTAGCGCCGCTGCACTGGACAACCTTATGTAAGGATTATTCAATTCAGAACCGGGTCACAGAATAATGTCACGGTAGTATATATCGATCAAGAAAGTCGTTTTAAACTTGGATTAATAAAATAATAGGTAACCATATTATCTTCGCAATGTGTCAATTTAATTTAAGAAAATTTCCACAATTAAATTTGTTTGTTGCTTTATATATTTTAATTTATCACGTCTAGCCATAAAAAACAGTTGCGTGAAATACAAGAAATATATTCAGTCAGATCGCGACTTTTTCGCAAGATCGGCCACAGCCCAAGCCGAGGTTCTGCCACTTTGGCACCCTTGGAGTTTGTTGCCTAGCTTTCGCGGCCGAGTGCCTTCACCGCTCGCCCACAAGCCCGTGAAACTGTAAAAGCCGTTTGAAGCTCAGGGCTGTTATAGCTAACAGCATAGTCAGTTAGTCATAGAAAAAAAAAGTACAAGAAATACAATTTGAAAGTACAAGAAATACAATTTGGTCTTATAATAATAATTATATCAGCCTATAAGTGTCCCACTGCTGAGCAAAAGCCTTTTCCCAAGGGAAGGCATGAGGCTTAATCACCACGCCAGCCCACGATGTAATTAATTAATGTACGCGATTCTGGAAAATTCGTTGATACATGCCGGGGTTCGAACCTGCGGACATCGAATCGATATTCCGCCTCTCTTAACCACTAGACCACGACAAATTAGTCTGAAACAATTTAAACGAAATTATTTATGTCAATTCACAATCTTATTACAGCCTATAAGGTTCAGTCCAGCTTATTGCGGGATGGTAGGGTTGTATAGCCCGGCTGGGTTTCACTTATGATGTCACTTGTGATTCACTTGATTCGTTTATGCACGTCGCGTTTCAGAATGAGTCGCTGCATATCCACTATTTACCCAAACCGGCATAACAGTGACGACAGCTGACCTCTCAGTGGTCCCTACTGTTTAAGGATTATACTGTACTTTTTTTTATCGTTATAGGTTTGGCGTAGTGGCAACAATCTCACCTGATGTTAAGTAACGATGTGGCTCAAGATGATAATACGCTAAACCTATTGGAAGACTGGCTCTCGACTGGTGCAGCTGCCGAAACACACCTATTGGTTGGCGACAGATTTTCAACTTAAGGGTGGTAGCTAGACAGGCGGACATTAGAAAATTCCTTATCACCATCGTACTTACCTACAAAGATGGTTACTTTGTTATGGTACTATAAAAAATGTCCGGTCCAGGTCCAGTATAAGTATATTTTCAAGTGTGGACTTATCAAGGGACAGCACGGGTTTAATAACTAAATCAAACAATTATTAAAAATTTACAGTAGATCGTTTTCACGGTAAATCGAAGATCCTTTACTGTAGTGTATACGTGTCCTTACGATATTTACTTACACCATCAGCCGATCGTGTTATAAATACATTGCACTGGGCGACATCAGAACCACATTCCACTGGTTTAACTATTACCACCGGGACTTCTTAAATTTCCTATTCCTTGGTATATGTTTATATTACGACTTTTAACTATTTTCAAATACAAGTAGAAGGTATACAATAAGTTTTCCTTTAGCGTCGATCATGTGACAATCTAATCAAATAAATAAAATTGAAGTGTCTGCTTATAATGTCAAAATAAAAGCTTTTTACTAAATGCATATGGAAGTATATATACGGTACTTACAATAACAAAAAAAATATATATTTGTGTTCGTTGTTTGCTAATCTTGGAAACGGTTGGACCGATTTTGACGAGACTTTCACTGGCAGATAGCTGACATTATAAGGAATAACTTATTTTAGAAAAAGAATTAGGGTGCCGCACAAGTAAAATAATAAGTATTTTAATCTTTAAAATAAGCGGCGGGCGACGGTAACCACAATAACCACTGTAACACAAGCGAGCGGAGCACGGCTAGTTCAGTTATAAAGCCTGAATTTAACATATTTGTAATACGTAATATAATATGGTCGCTTTCAACCAAGCTCGTTATTTTAAACTAGACTGTATTTATAATTCATATAAAGCAGTAAAAGTAATATATATTTAATGTGTTACTTTTGTTGTAGAACGTGAGTTTGCCTCGAATTTATTTTAATTACGGCATGCAAAGGTGACAAGCGATTTATCGTTAATTCCATCTTCTTGACGGTTCCATTACGCTCTTAACGAAGTTTTGGACAAATACTTCTATATGCGGATTGTTTAACTTATTAACGTACATAATAAATAAAAACGTACATATTAATTGTAAGTCATAATTTGCACTAATTCAGATGATGCCGTGTGTTGCTGTGTATTGAGTACAAAAGTAAGAGAACAAAATTGTTAATTCAAATTCTAAGGGTTTGACCATAATGCGGGTCTTTTAACGTAATGCAGAGTAATTTGCGGTATCATTCCCACAAACATAATTCTATATAAAAGTAAGCGAGATAAATAAACTATGATGAAAATACGATATAAAATGAAGAATTTCTTAAATAATGTTCAAACCGTTTAAATGAAATGAGAAGTCTGCTCTTGATCGGGGCTTTGATATTACTAAATCACAGAGAACCTTTCTTGTCACTTACTTAATGGCGATTATTTAAAGGTGAGATAACTATCTTTTACTCGTTAACCGCTATTCCAATATGGAACTACGTAAGCACTGAGATCACAAAACAAAAAGGTTTTTGTTAACTTAAATAAATTTACGATATTCAGTTACGTTGTGGGGGAATTACAAGCACAAGCTTGCATATTATGTAGTTTCACAAACCTTTGATAGCACAATGACTATTTACATGTTAAATTATCCAAACCGGACAATGGTGTCGCCCTTTCAGTGTACAACTTGGTTGTTTATCTACTTATATCAATAAAAACGAAAACGTTCGTTTGTTCAAAGTCTTAAATCACCGTAAATTCTTCACAGATTCCTTTGAAATTTTGCCAGAACGTTGTATTCGAAAACACGCGTGTTTTTATATAGTATTAAAAACAAACTTAACCAAAACAACGCGTACTTTTAAATAAAATCTATGGAATGACTATCTCCGTCCCAGGTGCGTTAAGTGCCTCGGGGACCACGCGACGAGCGAGTGCTCGCGCACTCGTGAGTCGGCTACCCCTCCGAGCTGCGTGCTATGCGGCAACGAAGGTCACCCCGCGAACTATCGCGGCTGTCCCCGTGCCCCGCGCCCCACGCGCCCTACGCGACCCATGCGCCCTACGCGACACACCCCTCCTCAGAGGACACGTCCCGCCGTAGGAATGCCAAAGCCCCTGCTCACGCCAGAGGCTTTCCCCAGCCTCCCGGGCGCCTCCAGCGCCCCAGTGGCAGCCGCCCCCGCGCCCCACGCACCCCCTCCGGCCATGCGAGCCCCTCAAGCAGCATGGGTCTCCACTCCCCGCCCTCAGCCTCCTAAGGCTCAGGCCCCCCCGCCCGTCAACACGCGCCGCGGCGTTGACTACATGGTCATGCTCTTCCGCGAGCATGACCCTCAGGAAGTACTGGCGTACGAACAGTGCGTCGCTGAGTACGGCCCCGGCGAATCCATCAGGCGTTTCCCCCTAATGACAGCGACGCTAATGCGCCTGGCCCGTGCCGGGAAATAGATATCGGTTATCAATGGCACGCATTAAGCCTAGAAGCCTCAACATATCTTTTTTTAACGCGCGAAACCTCTTTCCACAACGGGACTTAGTATCCACCTTTCTAAGGGAACGGGAGATAGACGTGTTTCTAGTACAAGAAACACTTCTAAAACCCAGTAGGCGCGACCCTAAGATAGCGAATTATAACATAGTTAGAAATGACCGTGCCACCCGAGGCGGCGGCACGCTCATCTACTACAAGCGTTCCCTCTATTGCATGCCAATAGACCCTCCCGCACTTACCAATATGGAAGTGTCCGTCTGTAGAATAGGCATGACTGGCCATCCGTCAATCACGCTTGTCTCTGCATATCTCTCCCCGAATAAAAGACTCCTTCAGTCCGATCTGGAGGCGCTTTTTTCACTCGATCAATCAGTCATAATAGCAGGCGACCTCAATAGCGGTCACACCCTTTTCAACAACCCGCGCAACACCCGTAACGGGGTTATACTAGAACTACTATGCGACGTGCTCGGCTTTGACGTCATAGCACCGCTAGAGCCCACGCACTTTCAAGACAACTGTCAACCGACAGTACTTGACATAGCCCTCCTCAAAGGTGTCTCACTTCGGTTACGACTTATAGAAGTCGTACACGAACTAGACTCCGACCACCGCCCGGTTATCTTACAACTCGGGCAACCGTTCGACCCCAGTCCGCCAAAAGTCAAAATAGTTGACTACGCGATCTTAAATCGCTACTTATCCGACAACGCGACCCCGTCCAGCCTAGCTAGGATCCCCGACGTATTGGAGTCAACTGCAGACGCCGATTTAGCCATCGATTCCCTGGTCGACTACCTCCAAACCGGTGTAAGGGAGGCCTCGAGAGAGGTGCAAGCGGCGAACGAACGCCGTTTTATACTCCCCCCCGGCTTACGAGCGTTAATCACGGAAAAGAACGCCGCAACACGTGCACATGACTCTTATCCGACGAGGGATAACACCCGTAGATTACGACAACTTCAGAGAGAGGTTAGAACTCGCATCGGAGAGTACAGAGGTCACCGGTGGGATAACCTCTTAGAGGGTCTCAAGCCGTCCCATCTGGCTTACTGGAACCTCGCCCGCTCTCTGAAGTTAGAAGCTTCCGCCCAGATGCCGCCCCTCGAAAGGGGCCCCGATCTCCCACTCGCGTTCGACAGCGACGATAAGGCAGAATGCCTTGCCGCAAGCTTGGAGAGCCAGTGCTCCCCAAACTGCGACAACGTTGACACTGCCCACATCGAAACTATCGAGACCGCCGTTCAGGAACTCACGCTGATTCCCCCCGCGGAAACGTTAACCCCGGTCACGCCAGATGAGGTCTGTTCTATCATTAAAGGCCTTAAGCCTAGGAAATCTCCCGGTCCTGATGGTATCAGGAATGAAGTACTCAAACTTCTTCCTGATCACCTCATAGCTCTTTTGGTCTGCATCTTCAATGCAGCCATAGCCCACTGCTATTTTCCAGCCGTCTGGAAAAAAGCTATAGTTATAGGTATTCGCAAGCCCGGCAAAAAAGCTTCGCTTCCCGATAGCTATCGCCCGATCAGTCTCCTAAACACTCTAGGGAAACTCTATGAGCGGATCCTTCTGAACCGTCTCAAGGTCGTTATAGACGACAAGAATTTATACCCGCCCGAACAATTCGGTTTTCGCGCCCGTCACTCGTGTACACATCAAGTGCACCGCCTCACGGAGCACATCACGAGTAACTTCGCCAAGAGCAATATCGCTCCCGCCCGCACGCTTGCGGTCTTTTTCGACGTAGCCAAGGCCTTCGATAAGGTCTGGCACGCCGGACTAGTCCACAAGCTTCACCATTTAGAAGTCCCGGATAGGTTAGTTCACCTAGTTCATGATTTTCTACGCGACCGCACCTTTCACTACCGAGTGGAAGGAGTACTATCTATCGCCCACCCTATACGCTCAGGCGTCCCGCAAGGTTCCATACTGGCGCCTTGCCTTTTCAATCTGTACGTCAGCGACCTCCCGAAGCCCCCCGGGGTCGAGGTAGGGCTCTACGCTGACGACACAGTCATATACGCGTCAAACAGACACAGAAAAAATCTCGCCTGCGCAGTCCAACGTGCCGTAACCACTCTCGGGGAGTGGTTTCGAACGTGGCGAATAGCTATTAATCCGGTAAAGAGCGCCGCGATTATGTTCGAACCGCATACATGTAAACTACCACGCACGGTAGGACCCCTCTCATTATTCGGTAGGAATATCCCTTGGGCCACCAAGACTAAATATCTGGGTGTCACCCTCGACTCGAAGCTTAACTTCAACGCACACGTTACTATAGTCCGGAATAGGGCCGTCTGGATCCTTTCCCGCTTGCGACCCCTGCTCAGATCGGTAAGCAAAATGTCCTTAAGACATAAGCTTACACTATACAAGATGTGCGTCCGTCCGATCTTGACATATAGCTGCGCAGCGTTCGCACATATGTCCAAACATAACTTTGTCCGCATGCAAAGAGTCCAAAATCGGTTTCTCCGTCGCCTGCTTGACCCTCCAGCCTTCGTTAGGAACATGGACCTCCACAGGGACATGAGGCTTCCCTCGATAGAAGCCTATGTGAAATATCTCACCAGGAGATACTTCGATAGCGCTTCGAATCACCCCAACCCGCTCGTAAAATCCACCGTGAACTACGTCCCAGACAACTCGATCCCCGTTGCCAAACGTTATAAACGCCGTCCGCGAAATCTCTTTGTCGATCCCGACGACGACATCGAGAAAGCTAATAATTACTACGCGTCCGCTCCCGCAACATATGCGTGCTCGCGCCCACGCCCGCGAAACCACCGTTCCCTCCGCAGGGGACGTACGGTTAACTTCGCTCCCGCACACCCGCCACGACCGCCCTCCTCTGCGGCAACTCAAGCCTAGGTCCGATCCATCGGCATGGAGCCCTTGAGCCAAGCAGCCGCTCGCGCGATACAAGTGACTGCACAATCACTAGCTTTCACAGCCATACATGACACTGCATTATACACACATGCACAACACACATAGGTACATAGGTTCTGTAAGGGACCTTTTTTTTTTTCTTTTTTTGCCTAGTTAGAATAGACAAAAATTTTCAGACCACTAAATACACATACACATGTTCCTTCCCTCCTCCCAGGGGGCAGAAACATGTATATATGTATAGTTAGTTTAGATCGAATTACGGATAGGGAATTAGTCAGATCGCGACTTAATTGCATACGCGCAACAGTCCGAGCCGAGGTCCGGCCACTTTGGCACCCTCGGATGTTGTTGCTTAGCTTTCGTGGCTGAGTGCCCTAAGCGCTCGCCCCCAAGCCCGGTAAAGCTGTAAAAGCCGTAAAGGCTCCAGGGCCCCTCAGGCTAACAGTGAAGTCAGTTCGAAAAAAAAAAAAAAAAAATGGAATGACTAAGCCGAGGTAACCCTTAGGGTTAAAGGCGAAACATATCTAGAAAAAAACAACAACAAAAGGCTTATATATCGCAAAGTGAAAATCTATTATACACACTGTATAATAGAAGAGAAAATTTGACGATCCCATAAGACCACACTCCATAGTCCATATTTGTTTATCAGTTCATACTATTAATAAGGTACTTGTATCAGTGACGGTTTGAAGTAAGCCCGACCTAGGCATCTCGTATTACCGTTAAGAACATCGAGGCGCCAGCCCATTGGTCCGTGGTATGCACGATCACGATATTTTAATACACTGAATCATAAATTCATACGACAGTTACTTTTGAAGTATTATTAGTATTACGATAAAAAAATTGCAAGCGAATAATGAGTAGCAAGTTAGCTAAGATGTTTAATCTTTTAGAACACGATGTATATCTTCAATTTATTAAACGGTATTTATTTTAAGTCACGCCGATATTACAAGCTTTTACTGTATTGTATTTATTCATCTATACTTATATTGTAAACCCCAAGAGAATTTCAGTTTGAACTGTGGAACTACCAGTCAGATTTGTAAAATACTCTTAACATCTTATAGCCCATATGTTGAGGTAGGTTATAAGTTATATAACTTCGCGTTACGAGATTACGAAACTAAGGAGCAAGCAGTAACCATGAACATCAAACTGTGTGGAAGATGTAGGCAAGTACGGGAAGTTAGAAAAACGATAGGCTACACGAGAGCGATAGCAGCGACGCGGTTGAGAGTTTGCCGAATAAATTTAACACGGGTGAAACCGTGGGGCTCAGCTAGTCTTATATAAATATGAATTTCACTAGACTGCTTTTAAATACATCTTAGATGTGATTGGAATCTGATACGACGCATGCTTAAGGCGTAGCGAAGTCAACTATTGACGTGTGTCACAAAGTGTATTTTTCATAAGTGAGTCAGTCAGTTTCAGTCATAAGGGCCCTGAAGCCTCAAAGGGCTTTTACAGCTTCACCCGGGCTTGGTGTATTTTCGATTTAGGTATGTGAATATTTATAGAATTGTTACTGGTGGTAGGACATGAAATACAGCAGTTGTAGCACCTTACATAGTGGCACGCTTAGGCATCTCGAGTTCCGGAATCAGCTGGGTGGTAGCCCGCCACAGTGACAGAACTTTTAGTTTGTCGCTTTTCGAGATCAGCCAGTGTATATTCAATTGATCAGAGCCTTGCAGGCCGGCATGATAGGAACAACCGACGATGGATTGTCGATCTTTTGGTGTACGCCGGTGTTTTTGAATTGTACTGTACTTACTTCCTTGAATTGAACGTGAATTCACTCTGTCGTGCTACAATATAAAAAAAAGTTAACAAAAATGTTTATGGTATTTATGTGAGAAGAATCAACAAATGTAGATCCAAGTCTTCAGAACAACAATCAGTTTTAAGTTACAATCGTCTTTTTTTTAAACAGCAAAGAAAATATAAAACAATATGTTCTTTGAATAGCTACGTTATTAGTTATGCATATTGTATACTTAGGTGACAAAACAACATTATATTTTAATGAAAGAAAACAGTTTAATGCTGGTAAGTATAAATGCTTCCAAAAACATTTGTATCATACTAAATCTATATTTTATACTAGCTGTGACTGCGACTTCGTCCGCCTGGAATTTCATGTATTAAAAACAACAATATAAAAATATATAGGTGTAGGTATTGAAATTCAATATCGGTGATTAACCATGTTTCGTGCTTTGTGAATGTCTCAGAATCCTGTAGGTCAGAAAGTACGTTAAACGAGAACGAAGCCGCGAACGAAGCCGAGGGCGGGTTGGCCACCCGACGAGAATCGAAAAAATTAAACGCGAGTGAAACCGCGGGACACAGCTACTTATAAAACATGAAAGATTGTATCCAGTTTTATGACTTTAAATATGATTAATAAAGTAACTTTAAATGGTATTAATAGTAAGCTATAAACTTACTTATTATAACTTACGTTAGCTATTCTATATTAATTTTACTTAAGAATAAGAATACAAAATATTATGTAGGATACGGAATTTCTTGGACGGCAAAAGATTAACATTATAAGTATATTTGATTTCTTTTTAAATTGATGTTTTGGGTTTATTTTGAAGATAGAAAATAAAATAAAAATTTGGAGACAGAAGAGCTAGACAGACGATATTTGATTTTGGAGCAAATAAGTTATTTCTGGCTTTATTTCGCTAAGCACGGCCTCCCACACGAGTATATTAGACCAGAGCATTGGTTGGATAATAACAAAACCATTCCTGTTCTAGAATATAAATGTTTTATAAGTTACGCAATTACAGAGTGGTTAAAATAATCAAGAATAAATGAGTGGACAGGCGTGAATTTTAAAAAAACTCTTGTACGAACACCCTGAAACGTGTCTGATAGTGTATTTTAAATGACGTCTCATGTCCAGGATTACGTATAAATCTCCAGTGTAGGTACGTATGCTGGGCCGTGCCGGTCTTATTAAATATAAACGCTATGAGATTATCATGAGAAAGTTGTATTGTACTTACCGCGAGGAAAATTTATAACTACAAGTAAAGTAATTGGATAGAAACTCAGGGAAACTATAAAACAAGCTTTTTAAAAGGTGAAACTTAAACAATTTATAACTAATATTTGCAACTATTCATTATATATAAATAATAATATTTTAACTATTATATAAAATTTGTAAGTTTTGATATAGATAGAAAATAAAAATAAATAACTAAGTATTTGCAATTAATCTTTTTTTTTTAGATTTTATCAGCTTTATAGGTTATATACAAAATATATACATAAAATATATAGATAAAATCAAATAAAAGCGTATTAAAAAGTACATAAGTTAGTACTTTCATTTATATTTATAATACTCGTATACGAGTATTTATTATAATGAAGCTGAAGAGTCTTTTTTCATTGTTTGTTTAAACGGGTTAATCTGTTAAACTACCAGCCGGATTCAAAAATTTCTTTTTGTATATGATAGCCAGATTCATGAAGAACAGTATAGGCTATATCAATCCACGCTACGATCCTAAGGAGATAAGCTGTAGGAAAGTACCCGGGCGCGTTGTCGGCGGCGCCGCGCCGAGGATAGTTCTATTGAGTAAATTTAACACGAGTGTAACCGTAGAGCACAGCTAGTTTAAAATAAGCAAGAAAGTATCGTCATGACATACAGTATAAAGTATACTTTATTCATTATAATTTGGTCAGCATAACGAATTTTAATATTCTGTACAATAAAACAACTGAATGTTAAAATAAATTTGAAACTATACTCCCCATCTTACTGTATGAAGTTTCTAGAATGACCAAACACGCTTAATAATATCATAAACTAGTACATTCTTTCCTTCAATGACCATAGAAACTCATGTTACTTACTTTGTACTCATATTATTAGCGTGGCGACGAAAAGTCAACTTTTGTCACCTGCTTTCAAAAGTGAACCTATTGTTTTCATTCCAATAATGTAACACGAGTATGTAGCGCTTGCGGTTACAACTGCCCACGCGAAATCAAAGTCTGCGTTACTTTATTTAACTTCTTATCATATCTTACGCCTTCAACTTATACTCACAAAGTGTTTATGCTCATACAAAGATCCAATTCTCGTTGGCGGCGGCTTAATTTATTTCAATTCGTCGTCTTACTTTATGATCGTGAGCTCGATCGATAAAAGCCACCGCTCACAGGCACAGCTCACAGGTTTAAATTAAGATAACAGTTTTATACGTTTCTAATTCAATTCGTTGAACATATTTTTTCTTATCTTTACCACTTAAAGCTTTTCCCTATTCGAATGTGGCTTTCACGTTTGTTGCAACATTGCATAGACAAGAATCAATGTTCCATTGAACAGAGGAGGCATGAACTTGGCCCTTATCCCTCCACGACTGTGGGTCAACAAGACCGGAACGATATATTATTATTGTACCAAGGTTTTAAGCTAACTACAGACTACAGTTTAAAGTCTACACATACCGTTTCATCGGTTCAATAATCTATATATTCTATGCATATTATAAAACTCAGCGTCTCTCTGCCTGTCTGTCCGTTTATGTTCTTTTTACGCGAAAACTACTTATCCGATTTACATGTAGCTATGTTATCTGGCCAGGTTATAGGATATATTTTGTTACATAAAGTAACATACGAAATAAGCAGGGAGAATAATGATTAATCAATTCGGAAAAAAGACGCTTTTGGGTTGCTTAAATGGCCTATGCTAAGTAAACCATACGAGATATATCAAATGAATGTACTACATAATTGTGAATCTAATAAAGACCTACAAAAAAGTCATAAATAGCATATATTTATCTTCTAAGGATAACCCACAATAAGCATTTATGTCTTTAAAACAAACAGGCGGGCGATCGTCGTGGGTGGGGAATAAGAGAGGGGAGCGCACGATTCGCACGTGTCCTCGACCGAGAGCATTCTGCAGTCCACGCAAGTAGAGACGCGGGCACAGCTTGTTAACAATAAAGTGCAATAATCATGGATGACGGCTATACCTGTCTCTATCACATCTATTTAAGAATTAATATACTAGCAATTATTCGCGAATTCTTTCGAGTTAAAGTTAACATACAGTTTAATACTCGTAACAATAACATATAGGCACTCAAATAATGTAGCTTCCTATTAGTAAAATAATTTTTAGAATCGGATTAGTAGTTCCAGAGATTATCTATTATAACCAAAATACTCACAAACTTTACCTCTTTATAATAGTAGTATAGACATTATAATAAATAATTCATGTTTTTATAAAGAATTCTTATTCTACAGTATTCAAGCAACTAACTGCTCTGGTATTTGGCCTTGTCTGTATTTGGTGAATCACTTCACTTTACAGTACGCAGATCAATAAAAAGATAGTATCTTACCTAATTGTTTACTAAAGTATTCATTTATATTTTAACCTAAATTTAATCCAAATTTACTTGAAAGCAACGACTTCATGCTCTAACCATAGTTATGAGGTTGTGGGTATTAAATATCCGTAGTAGTAAGTGCACGTCACGACAGCAGTTACTACTAGCAACTTGGTAAACTTTGACCAAATCCGGGGCCGATTAGATCACCAGGTATATGTAATGCAGTTTGATTTTTATTTGTGAAGTGAAGTTGAGCGGGGCTCATGTATGTACATTAATTCTGACACAACAATAAACTCCATTAATTCAGTTAAAAAATGGATTATGTTACTCAGATTATGTCGGGAATTCCCAAGAGTGGCGGAAAAACAGAAAGCAAATTTGTTTTGTTACAATTACGTTTAGACACAAGGAATCAATTTTAATACTACACAAAAAAGTACAGGAGTCAATTAATGTAAATTGTATAGCGTGACTTTGGACTTTTTTAATTAATAATAATTGCATTATTTATTTGTTTTAACTAGTATAGCAATATTTTTATATGATCTATATTATACACGTTTTACTGTATTGCTAGTAATGAAGTTAGAAATTTGATTAATGTAAGTTTCACAGAAAATGGAAAAATATGTAAATTTAACTATAGTACGATATGAAACACTATATACCACAGCATTTTCTGACAATCTTACAACAAAATCCAACTATTAAAAATATTAAACGACATTTGAGCGCCTTATGTTGGTAAGTGTTTATCCATCGCATTTAAAAATAAGACATTACGAATGATGTCAAAGATGTAAAGAAACACAAAGACATGTTGGTTTTTTGGCGGGATCTCAAACTGGCATGTAGTGGTTTTTATTTTTTACTAATAAATTTGTGTTATTTGACCCTATGTTGTGTAATACAGGTGGCGTTATGCATAATAAAGTTTGGTTATTGTGCACAAGTGAAGTGAATTGGAAATAATAACATGGATCATGAATTCTGAGATGCCATAAAACTCCCTAGAAAGTTCTAACAAGGGAGCCACCATCTTGTTAGGATACATAAAACGTCATAACACTGGAAACTATATACACTCGATAATACCAGTAATGGTCTTCAATAAAGAAGACCGGTTGCCAAGTTAGGAAAAAGAAGAAGAAGAAAGAAATGTTTCGTTGCTTGGAAACTGACGTTGAACAAATTAATTTTAACAAGAGTAGAAAGCCGTCTAATATGATACGAACGGACCTTACGAGAACCACATTAAAACATAACAATTAGTTTAGTTTTAAATAGTAATTGCATTATGGAAAATGTCGTCGCCCTGCCAACCCTGATTTGAATACACTTTATTTTCTTGTAGTTTTATAATAATACGTATTACGTACTAAGTTTGTTAAACGGATAACGTATACGTGCCAACACATTTTTTGTTAGATTTAGTAGGCATTATATCCCGCGACTCTATGATTAACCTCTTCCGTGTATAGTGTCAGCCTACGGGGTCATGCTTTGACTGTGAGAGAAACCAGTATCTAGGTATAATATATGACCTTAACCATCTGCATAATATACTATATCAATACTTTAGTATTACCATAACATATAACGCCATAATTGGCTATTTACAAATGATCAATATCAATATGACATAAAATATTTATACAAAATTTCTTTTTGTACATTGTTGTTAAACATTTAGGCTTTATACAACTAACCTCCTGTAAGATTGTAATGTTTACGTAAAAATGAGTTGAATTTAGATATACAGTACTCAGTTTTTATACTTTTAAAATTCAACCAATTGTTTCAATTTTTTTCCAATTATATTGCTACTATTCACTCCAACAGTGTTACTCTACTAGAACCGCAGAGGGAATATAAATAATGGTAGAGAAAACGATACGTTTGATTGTAATTAAGTAATATTTATATCCCGCCATAGTTCTGTATTAAATGTAAGAAGGTCATTGTAAAACGTACAAAAAGCTACGGTCAAAAACGCACTTATAATTAATGTAAATAGTGTAATTTAACTTTTATATCTTATTATTAAGTAAACTATATTTGAATAATTATAAATAAACAGAGTAGTATGAATAAGTAACTTAAGTTGCTGTTCCAAAATTAGATTTTATTTAAGCCAAGGAAAGCCAGATAAAGTTTCATTATCTAGGTTCATTATGTAGTCGATTATTTACGTTTATATACCCTTCGTATCCCTGTTATATTTGAAGTTATATTGAAGTCGATCTACTTATATCTAGCTGACCAATTCACACAGTGGCTATTATGCAATAAAATCATTTGAATTAATCAATAGAGCAGAACGGGTCCTGTCGCTACGAGCCGTTAACAACGCACTTCCTTCAGTACTGGCACTATAACATCCTGGATTTTGCACCCCGACCTCTTTGTAACAATTGTATTTATAAATAGAACGTCTATACTTCCAACTGTATAAAACTGTAATTCTATACATATATATACGTTACAATATGGATACCCTAAATTCATCGACCATAATACATTTTTTGATGTCTATGAAGTATATAATACTACACATAATACACATTGTGTTTTGTTTTTAATAATATCATAAGATAATGCCACGTCAGTTTGGTAGGACGCATAATTATGAAAAAAAAGTAACGGATCTGACGTGTTCATTATAAATTAACTAAATTTTTTTGCATTTTTATTAAAGGGTAAAAATGTAAAATTAAATAAACTTGAAAAAAAATTTACCAATATACCCACATGTTTTAGCAAAGTCGTAGCCAAAACCCTTTGAAAGCTTTTTTCGTTTAGAAATGAGGTATATAATCAGTATAGAGCATGCACCTAGTTTTTATCTTTGTATTATTGAACGTTAGGACGTACCACAAGTTATTTAACATAACATTTAACAAGGTATACATAATAATATATATAAAAAAAATTACGCGGCGTAATATTAATCAATAAGGACACCGTTAGTGGAATAGAAGAATGACGATGAGGATTGAGTAGCGCTACTGGTCAATTCAAGTATAAATTACAAGCATAGGGTGGAAAGCATAGTAGACACTAAGCGTCAATGTATAGTTGTACTGAACGGAATACAAAGATATTTAATCCTAAATTGCTGAATTTACGAATACTTTATCGCACTGTTTGTTGTACACTGACAAGTTTAATGCCACGAGACATTTTCTAGCAGCTAACAAGCAGCAAAGTAATACAAGAATTTGTAAAAATAAATAAAATTATTGTAATACCGGAATAGGAGATAATAGGTAAATTGTGAAAAATATTATTTTACTTAAATTATCAATAAATTATATTATTATTCATTTAAACCCCTTTAATTATTTGTATTTATCTATTGTTATATACATTATAATAATTTTTTATTTTTTTATTCTACGATTATAATACATGCATTGAATATTCTAAGTAATTGCATAAATTAACTTAAATGGCAAATTATTGTTTATAACTGCCAGTTTATAACATTTTTGGACATTAAAATAAACTCAGATTTTATTATTTCACTAACTAACTTTTTGTTGAATAATGCTATACATTCGTAAAATAAAGTAATTAAATTTAATTAATATACTTAAATTTGGAACATTACAACTTACATAATTGTCTAATACTTGTGTATAGTAAATATATGTAAACATAACTCATAACCGTGTAAATATGACGGGTATAACATATTAATAAAAATATATATAAAGGGCATGCAATCACCAATATTTGACAGAGACTTCCTCTTAAACTTAAAATGCCACCAATATTTCAATATATAGGGCCAAATAATCTACGTTTATGAAAATAAAAACCACAACATACCTAATAAATAAAGATCCCGTCTAAAACTGTCTTACCTTTTAGTGTACCACAAAATATACTTATCTATTTTGTGTAAGAACAATTTACTATATTTTTCCTCTTTAAATATTCAAATGAATACGTTATATCTACAGATAATGAATTAGAGTAAACATTAAATATGTTAAGTACGGTCTATGTAGGTATGTTGGAAGGTAGGTAGATAGATACGTTGTAAATTGACATCCGGAGGTATATTGTAGAAACGCTAACTAAGCAAACGATGTTTACAAAAAATATTTGTATCACATTGACATCATCTTGATGTTATTGTTACATAGACGAAAATATATTGTATGTTTGTATCACATCGGTTTTTGTTTGCACATTCATATTTGTGTATAAATAGTGTGGTAATAGTCGGAGCAGATGTTGATAAAATCTATAAAGAGAAATTCTCCAGTTAACGAATTCACGATGGCCGTAACAAAATTATAGTTTTCTTTTACGATCCGAATGACCCAATATTTTGTAATATTTGAAACAATATATGATTCATGACGCCATGCATATGTGAAACTGTGCCAAACTGCCAACTCTCAAATGCATAACTATGTGCAATTATACGATTAGGTACTCGGGAATACAACACTGTATGAGAGACGTAGTTCTAAAATAAATATATTTTCTAATATGCCGGTCTGACCTCAGAATATTAATTACTTACACAGTACACGTTTATTTATATTGTTCATAATAATGTGAGAAATGAGTTTGCGAAACCATTATCAAAATAAAAACTCAGTAAACATACTTGTTCATTACGTCATCGTTATGTATATCTTGTGGTTAAAATGACATCGCGTATGGATCAAAAAAAATATAAAGACAACAAAAAACATCAGTCCAAATTAACGTAAGGATGGCAAATTAATGAATGACAGAAAAAAATATGTATAGAAAGAAAAAAAAAACAAATGAGATAAACATTGCACCTGCACTCGTAGATATTTCAGCTTTATCAGGAAAACTCATCCAATGAAGCACAGACACTGCGTATAGTCCACCAGTCCTTTAATAATTGATTATTAAAGAATCAGTCATATAAAATGATGAATGAATATAATTTCGTTTTATCGTGTATGCTCTCGCGCAACACCGGTTCGTGATAGTAGGCGACACGCGCTCCCCGTTGCGAGCAATCAGTGACTGAACATTTCGTTCTGCCGGACCAGTTATTATGCGCCCAGTGCCCACTGATCTCATCAATAACTTCACAAACACGTGGGTCTGGTGCGTCAAGAAACTCGGTGTGATATCACACATGCAGGATACCGTGCTTATCGATGCACCGCTAGTAAAAGCTGATGATTCATAACAATTCGATTAGGTATATTTCGCCTGTGACATCATCACTCTTTGCGGTCATATACATAACAAACTGTGGCCCACGGTTTCACCCTTGTTAATTTTATTCAACCAAATCTATACCGCTCCGTCGCCAACGCACCCTATCGATGTTTTCCCACTTCCCATAATTCCTACAGCCTGCCAAATTGATTAATGTGCATAGTTACTGCTCCGTATGGATCATGATATGGATCAGTAATTTAACGTATCCCAAACAAACTTACATTGTATATAGGAAGGATGATCCCACTTGTAAACTGGTCAAAGTGGTGTAAAAACAGTATTTTTAAGTCATAATTATAATTACATACATCAGTCTGTATGGATTCTATTGCTGGGGATGTAAATGATCTTCCTGCGAAAAAATTTCTCAATCGTTCAGATAGTCATATATGATTAGTATAATTACTCAGTACGTGGAAAATACTATAGCGATGCGTTGGTGCTACAGCTGCGGTTTTGTGGTCGAATTATCTAGAAATGATTACATAAGTATAGTTTAATGTTATATGGCATCAATAGACGTAATAGGAAAACAATTTAAAAAATAACTACAGTGATAAATATTACTGCAACATGGTTTTATTTAGATTTTGTGATTTTAATCCCGTTATCCTGTTGTTTTTTAATGTTCGTTGAATGTAATTTAACCCTTTAATGCATAGCAATGTACGTATTTCTAATCTAAATTTATAGCATTCTAATTCTATAGCAATGTTGTTTTTTGTATATATGTTTTTTTTTGGTCAAGATATAAGATTTTTTTAATGAAACTAAAAAATGCGTTTAAGTATTAGGAAGTTAATACGTATATTTATTGTTTCTCGGAATTCTTAGAGACTGTTTCAAATCACTTTGCTCATAAAAACTCTCCATTTCTAATTTGTAGATTAATTATTTAAAAAAAAGAATAGTTTCAGTAATTATGTAATCAAGGATTTAATAAGCTAACTTATTAAATAATTTCATATGTTCTTAACATCAGGCATGTAGTGACTCCTCTTCAGAACCTTTTTACATTGCAAATATTGCAATTAATCTAAACCCGGGTGACGCTGTAAAAGCCGTCTGAGGATTCAAGGCCCTTACGGCAAAAAGTATAGTCAGATAAAAAAAAAAAAAACATTGTTATTAATGTATTCAACTACCTGAACCGTGCAAATATTTCACAAATTATAGAATGTAAACAACCTAAAAACTGTCATGTTAGTTAAACAGATTGTTTACAGATGGCGCCTTGAATATATTTTCATTAGCATCGAGATGGTATTCCTAATAAAAAAGTTTGTTAATATATTTTTTTTAATTGTCAATCTTTATTTAATCTTTAAAGTGAAGTTTTATAATTATTAATTTTGATGAAAATTGGCGGAGATATGCGTTACCAGGAAGCGATGATGGCTCAGTGGTAGCGTGTACGACTTCGCGTCGAGTGACGTGAGTTCGAATCCCTGCAATGAGCCTGAGCTTTCGGTGAAGGACAACATCGTGAGGAAAACATAGCATGGTGGTAGGGCTTTTTCAAATGCCCACCTGGCTAGCTACCACCCTCAAGTTGAAAATCTGTCGCCAAATACCAATAGTTGTGTTCCGGCAGCTGCACTTGAGAGCCAGTCTTCCACTAGGTTTAGGTGTTCTTGGGCCACATCGTCACTTACCATCAGGTGAGATTGTGGCTACTACGCCAAAGCCTTAACGATAATAAAAAAAACGTCTTTGAGAAATACCTTATACATGGGACCCATTAAAAATTTCTGGAATGAAAAAGAAGAAAATACGATACTGGTCAAAAATCAATTTATTGAAATATTCTCCATTATCTTCAATGCACTTTTTCATACGAATAAACCAATTTTGAAAACATTTATGTCACTCCTCCGTGGTGACCTCGGAAACATGCTTTTTATAATCTTCAACAGCCTCTTCTGGTGTTGAAAATCTTTAAACGCGCAAATAATTCTAGATTTTTGAAGAGATCGCATGGTGCCAGGTCCGGATTGTACAGAATAATCCATAATATCTACCTTGTTCCCTTTCAAAAATTAGATTGTCTGTCTGGTCGTGTGACCTTGAATTGACATGGTGCACGTAATTCGTCAACAAATACCGACAAATAAATGGTCATGAACCAATCGCTATTCACTGTACGACGATCTTCCAAAGTGACAGTAGCCACGTGTCCAGTTTAAATAATAACAGTAGAATCCGTTTAGCGGCAAACTGCACACTCGCCATTTTGCTTGGTTTCGACTTTCTTCGAAAGACCCAAACAATCTATGGCTGTTTTGTTGGCTGGCTTTGTTTTGGGATCGGAGCTGTAAATCCATGTTTCGTCACTTGTCACTATATCCCACACCAAGTTTGACGTCCATTCGTTGAATCTGGTAAGCATGGTATTGCTCGAAGTGACGCGGTCCGTTTTTTGAGTCTCAGTTAAATTGTGAGGCGTCCATCGAGAACATAGTTTTTTCATACCCAAACGTTTTTGTAGGTTTGATTGTATTTGTCTCATGCTTATGCCTAAGGATGCCCGAATCTCATGTTGGTCACATGCCCGGCTGTTTCGAGCAAACGGCGCCGCGTACATCATCGATGTTTTTATTGTTCACAGCGGTAGACGGACGACTATCACGAAATTCGTCATTGTGATTAATACGCCCGCGTTTGAATTCTACAAATCAGCTATAAACAGTCGACTTGCATGGTGCTTCATTGCCAAAAGCAGTTTGAAGGCGAGCGATACTCTGCTGATGCGTCAAACTATACTTAAACTCGTAGTAAATCGTAACGTAATGTGGACGCAATATTTAAAAAGGCGCCAAAATGTAAAAACAATTGACAAATATATGAAACAAACTGCATTTTAAAGCCAAAAAGATCTATTTTCAACGTCGTAATTAGTTTTTAATATTCTTAATGTAAGTGGCCAGTTCCGGAAACGTTTAGTGCAACCTATGTATAATTATATGATGGCACCTACTTTTTTTTTCTTTTTTTAAGGCCTTGAACCCTTGGGGTTATGTCGGCCTAGTGAATAAACTAGCTTTAATTAAAATAACAAACAATGAAGTTGTATACCGAAAAGGCATCAGAACTACCAGGTTTATATAATATAGCATGAAAGGCACCCTGATCCCAACTAATTGAGACCAATGAGCCATACCAGACTTTCTCTCTCTGTTTTGTTCCGGACACATTCCATCAAAACGTGATGCATATCTTGAACTTTATCGCAGTTTTCACAATTAGGCGAAGAACGTTTATTCATCAGATAAAAGAATTTATTCAGGGTCATGTGCCCGGAACGCAATCTATGGGCGATAACAATATGGTTCCTGGACATTCTCACGTTAGTGGAATAGCACCTACTTAATTACATAATATTGAAAAGTAGCTATCTAGTAGCATAATACTGGTGCTTCTAATTATCATGATGGAAATGGGAATTATCATAATAATTCCCCATTAAATGTTACGGTCAGCTTCCACTTATAATTTACAATGCGACATGCGTAATTTTTTATGTAGAAGTGACTCAATATTTATAAATATTAATATTCTATCCTTCTGAAGAAATGAATTTTAGCAATTCGTTACGCATTGATTATATGTTACCAGTAACTTAATTTATTTACAGTTCATTCAACTCGTAGTTATCCTATTCAATCTTGTTATCTATACTTACTATATAGTAAGTCAAGAGTAAAGGTCAAGAGAATGTTATGGGAACTAATGAAGTATTTTAATTAAATAGGTACCGGTAATTCTTTCTTAAAATAATCCTGTTTACTTATATTATTTCTTCATACTTTTGCTTATAATAAAAATATTTAACATAATAAATGTTTTATTAATTATATTCCTGGTACCCAACATACTAACTATAAAACAGCTTGTGATATAATCCTACGTAAGTCTATATTTTTTTATAGTATCTATACCTATAAGGAGATATTGAAATCCTTTAAGTAGAAAAAGGTCGCCAAAAAAAATTATATACCGTGCTGTATTACGTTTCTCTAGATGAAAACAATATTTCACGAGAGTTCAAGACGATGTACCACTGTTATTACACTGTGGTACGACTATTTTAAGTTCTATAGAAAATCGATTCACCTACTGGAATCCTGCATTAAATAGCTGTCTCAAATGCTCGCAAACTCGCAACCCACTGACAGGCGAGCGAGACCTTTAACCGATAAATTGGTGGTATCACCTTTAATGCTTTTATTTATGTTTCTATATAGTTTGATTTACATACCTATATAAGTACATACGTTTCCTTATCAGATTGAAGGCTGTTCCACTTTAATTGGTACCGCTGTACAATCTTAGCCATCACTGAATTATAGTAGCATATCACTGATATTAACAAAGAATACGTGACTGAAACTCACAACCAAAGCTTTATTTACCACACGGATATACATGGAACGGATATTTTATTTACAAATTCCTTTTGGTTTATCAATGATTATAATAGCAACTTCTGTTATGTATTCTTATTTAAACAACAGCTTTTAAATCAAGCTAAAATAAATACATTAGTAAACATATTACTATAGCCGAAGACGATATAAATATTATTAAAATAATATTTGCTATCTAACAAAACAATAAATATATAACTTGATAAGTAAAATTAAATAAAATAATATATGAAGAAACAATTAATTAGTACGTAACTGAAAAACAATTCTACAATGGTATATGTGTGGGAGTTTATGTGTGTCATTTTCTTTATATTATATTGCTTTGATTATAGACGTGTAAATAATCAAAGTTGTATTGTTACTTACACTCTAAGTACAAATAATACTCTACAGATAATCACAAATCTAAACAAGTACCTAAAATATGAAGAGATTTCTCTAAACAATAAATTTAAAATTTTCAAAATCATCCACAATTCGATTATAATTTTGTTTTAATTAATAGTGTTTTTGTACACAGCATCATCTATACAAATAAAAAATTTAAGTGTCTGGTTGTAATGTCAAAATATCAGCTTTTTACCAAATCATATGAAAGTATATACGGTACTTATAACAAAAAACATTTTATTTTTATTTAGACTGTCTATTTGTTCCGGCTTATCTCCGAAACGGTTGGACCAATTTTAACGGGACTTTCACTGGCAGATAGCTGATGTTATAAAGAGTAACTTACGCTCCTTTTTATTTTAGATTCTCTAATCCACGCGAGCGGAGTCTTGGGCACATCTAATTTACTATATTACATTGTATGTCGTAACAATGCTTTTTTCCAAACACAGCGGCAACTATCGAGAGATCGGAATCCATCGACGGTCGCCGCTGTCATGCCGGCCTTCATAAATAACTAGATGTGCGTATGCTGATCTCGAAACGCGACACGCAAGAGCGGTCTTTTCACAACGTGCATGGTATTCGCGACCCTACCACCCCGCTATCGCCATATCCCAGTTCGTTAATCAGCAGGACACACCACGTGAAGATGAGGTTGGCTCGGGCGTCTCAGTTCTAAAAATGTAATTCGACACCCCTTTTTATATAATGACAATTAGAATAAAGCTAGTTCGACGTCATAGTTAAAATAAAAACAAAACCAATACTAAAATACGAAATTTACGTTATATTCAATTTGAAATTACAGGATATGTTTTATTCTTATTTTAGACTATGAGGTGGGTGTGAAATATAAACGATCACTCCGATTACGTTATACGTAGCAATAAAGCCATGCATTACTGTGTAAGAAGATAATAAATACCTTACGTATGTTTGAACGTGCTATTTATCAATTTTCTCGATGCTCGTAGCTTGTTTGTAGACGGAATATCCGTTATCAATGTAGGTCGAGACGGGTTGTTGCAATGTCTCTTCCTGCGCTCGTGCCTTAGAGAGTCCTACTGCCATTGTATAACTATATTATACAAGAGTACTTATACGGATTAATTAGACCACATCTACTTTAGCGGTTCGCAGTACGAGTGGACAAATCTGACGACCGATCGTCTGGGATAACGATGCACCTCAAATTCAACCACACTTATAACTCAGCACGATAAATTTATTTTAGCAAAACGTTTTTTTTTATTATACTTTTAATATGCTTATACTTTCCAAAAAATATTATATTATTATTTCTTAACCAATGTTCATGAAATATTATAAACAGGACGTATAAATCATTCCATGATTGATGGGCTATAGCACTTGTCAATAATACTTATAGAAATCGCAAAAAGAGAATTACAAAAATATAATTAGTATTAATTCTCAACCAATTTTGACGAAAGTTTGTACACGGGAAGTAAATGTCATTTCAATAATATGAGTAAAAATTAAATTACGGGAAGAAAAAAATTTCTGTGCGGAGCCGCGAGCGTACCGTTCTGCGTTAGTATGATATATTTAGATATAAATCATTATTATAGATACAGATTTAATGACGTATGTAAATAAAATTATCATTAAACTTTTTTTCTTGTATTATACAATGAGTAAGTATTTAATTACCCAAACGCATGTAAAGTTAAAATTATCAACGATCCTAACGTTTTGTCTGTGTTTTTATTGTTTTATTAACAACTGATTATACCTACCATAGTTTCAAACATAATAATTCAATTATTTTACAGCACAATCTAACAGTAAGTAAAAAACCATATTGCAAATTATGGAACAATTCAATACTGACGAACTCTTTGTTAAATATTTACTCTGTGTAGTTATATTATATCTAAACGATTGCCATACAATAAATAATGCGGATACAATGAACGTTTTTGCAAAGATAATTTACAATAGCATTAGTCGTGTACGAGTAAGTATTTATAAAAACAACTGCCTAAGGAAGTAAAAAATCAATATCCACTTAAAGACATCTATAGAATTTATATCAGGTGTGTTTTTCTGATAGGGTAATTTCAGAGTATTTACTCTGACTTTGGCTATAATTTTAATTTTCTGGGTAAAATAACTAGGATGTTTAGTACAATTAATTTAAGCGAAAACAAAACATTAATCATTATTTTGTCGAAACACAATAATTTGCAAAATTGATTTATCGTGGATTAAATAATAATTTAAAAGATTAGGACGATCCATCTCTCATATTAGGTATCTCCATGAGATTGTTAAGGCTGAGCCTAGGTCTAGCCTGTACTTTAAATCTTTATATTTTAAATATTTTTGCTTATTTTTTACCCAACTCCTCAGGAGGGTTATGCGTGCATGACTATTTCTTTGGCATGCTTTGTAGCCTAAACGTCGGAATGGATTTTAACATATAGTGCGGTTATGTATAGATGTGTATTCAACTATACATATAATAAAATTGAAGTGTCTGTTTGTAATGTGAAAATAATAGGTTTTTACTAAATGCATGTAGTGCAAAGTATACACCCGACCTATAACAAAAAACCCACTTTTAAATTTTTTATCGGTTTTTATGTCTATTTGTTTGTTCCGAAACGGTTGGACTGATTTTGACTGGACTTTCATTGACAGATAGCTGATATAATAAGGCATAATTTAGGCTAATTTTATTTAAAAAAATTGCGATCTGCAAAAAAAAATCTTTATTAGTAGTCCACGCGAGCGAAGTATATGTAGATATAAATCTTCTGTAAGTGTGTATGTGACTGAACTCCTCTTAAATGGTTGGACCGATTTTGATGAAATTTTTTGTGTGTGTTTGCTTGGGTCTCTGGATGATTTAGATTCACAATTGGACTAGGTAGGTGGCGCTGCCATCGGGTTCTAGGATTTTTTTAATTTGCAGGCAAGCCAACCGTTCGGCAGGACAACGTCTGCCAGGTCTTCTAGTAATCTATAAAATTATGTTAGAGTAACGTAAAGTGCGCCATTGATTATCTTACTTGATTACTTACTATTACATATTTTAAAATAATACGTAATAAACTTTAACCATTTTCATGCGAAGATACTTTCCACATACATTTGAACAAACGTTAAAATATTTGTTTTGGCAAACATTAGGAACGTTGCGACATTAAAAAATTCTAACTGTTTGGCGAAGTTTTGACAAATGTGTTTTTATACTTATTTTAGCATTAGAATAAAACAAACATTTGCTGTTGCTAACTACGGGACTAACGAAATTAACATAGTTACAAGCGTCATCTACATTTTAGCCCAGAATTAATATATTTTAATTTATAAACAGATACACAATAATAATACTACGTACATAATATACTACACTGATGATATATTACCTTTTTTCGTAACAGAATAGTAGCAATAATTTGGAATAGAGTTTTATTATTTAGAAGTCGTGGCGGTCTAGTGGTTTAGACTTGCGGAATATCGATTTTTTTTTTCGTACTGACTATACTGTTAACTTTAGCTAGGTACCCTGGAGCCTTTACGGCTTTTACAGCTTTACCGGGCTTGGGGGCGAGCGCTTAAAGCACTGAGCCGCGAAAGCTTTGCAACAACATCCGAAGGTGCCGAAGTGGCCGAACCTCGGCTCGGACTGTTGCACGTCTGCAATTAAGTCGCGATCTGACTAATTCCCTACCATTCGATCCAAACTAACTATACATATATACATGTTTCTTCCCCCTGGGAGGAGGGAAGGAACATGTTTATGTGTATTTAGTGGTCTGAATTTTTTTTGTCTAACTAACTAGGCAAAAAAGGAAAAAAAGGTCCCTTACAGAACCTGTGTTATGCATGTGTGTATAATGCAGTGTCATGTGTGGCTGTGAAAGCTAGTGAATGTACAGTCACTGTATCGCGCGAGCGGCTGCTTGGCTCAAGAGCTCCATACCGATGGATCGGACCTAGGCTTGAGTTGCCGCAGAGAAGGGCGTGGCGGGTGTGCGGGAGCGAAGTTAACCGTACGTCCCCTGCGGGCGGAATATCCATTCGATGTCCGCAGGTTCGTACATTTACTAATTCACATTGATAACACCATCAGTTGACTGTGTAAGAAAACATCGTGAGGAAACTTGAATGCTTGAGAGATGATCTTGTAGTACCACTGTCTGTGGAAAAAATACAGAACCGTTTATTTCTCGGTGTCTGAAATCACCAATACGTCGTGGGCTGGCGTGGTGATTGAGCATATACATTCCTTTTGGAAGAGGCTTTTGCCCAGCAGTGATATTATTATTATTTACTTACAGGTTGATATTATTATTATTTCATTATTTAACCGTAAGGTTGCACAAATGCATACATTTCAGCTTACAACAACGCGTAAGTGCGTTTAAGCTTAGTTTAGGTTATTGAGTTTTAAGAACATGTTAAGGTTAGGTAATCAATCGGTAGACACCGTAAGTGATAAATTACTTTGCATTATAACTATAAAATCATTTTCTCGATTATTTCTGACCACTAAATCATCAATCTCAAAAACAATTCAAGAATACAAACATTGCATCACGTTCACCGCTAGTATAAGCTATAAATTTTGTTAAAATAGCTTCCAATATTGCATCATAACCTTGCATTACTTTCAAAAGCAATTAATCGTTTTTACAACTGTTTTACATATACGCATAGTCAAAAAGTTTATATATATCCACTTTAAAAATAAATAAAATCGAGTTATTGTTGAAACAAACTACTTATTCATTTATTTTTTCTGTTTGTCATTTACTTTTCAGCAGCCTTGAAAATATGAAGACAAATAAATTGCACATTCCACTTTATTCAAACAATTAATTATGTATAATTAATTTAAAAGTCAATATTTACAAAGTTAAATTGAAAAGGAATGCAGGCATTGCAATCTTAGTCCGTGAGTATGAGCTCAGATCGTAAAAAAACTAGATAATCATACGTATTCTACCTACTTCACCTCAGTCTGGCGCCATATCAATATTTGACTTATTAACGTCCATTATATGATCCTGTTCAAAAAATAAGCTGCTTTCAAGTGATAATTACAATGGACGTAAATTAGGCGATGAGGTAGGTACATTTCTCACCTTGACAGAGGTCAATAACAGCAATAGCAAATACCTCAAATGTATATTATCAATACTCCGATATGCATGAATATAATATTTGGTGACACACCTGTCTATTCTTTAATGCTTCATCCATCCATAGCACTGATTTATGGTCGCATTCATAAAGTCCTACAGGCGGTAAGATAACATCAAACTTCAAAGGCGGTGATTACTGTGATAAATTACAATTGTCTTGTCCTTTGTGAACAATAAATAAATACATCAATGAGACTCATGCGATATTATTTCCCTCTTATTTACGAACATTAAGAACCATTGTCAACAACTGTACCTACTAATATTTGAATTGAATATTTCTATGCGTGCTGCAAACTTATCATGCAGATTGATCTGTAGATAAATTATCGTAAGATTTATGCAGCACTTATAAAAAGTAAACATATAATTTACAATATTGACACTGTATTATTTCATAATAAACGGTCACTGACAATTACTACTCTGGAAAAAGAAACGTACCTAAATTTATGGATCACATCAAAAAACAACTTATATTACAGTTCCTTAATCCTACTAATATTATAAATGTGAATGTAAGTTTGTTTGTTACGCTTTCACGCGAAAACTATTTAAACGATCATCATGAAACTTTGTACACATATTCTTGGAGGTAGGTATTAGGATAGGATACTTTTATCCCGGTAACAACAATCTTTGTTGTTCAAGCGAGCGAAGCCGCGGGTACAGCTAGTTATGTAATAAAATTATGTTAAACCAATTTTCATGTAAAAGTAATTCATAAATTTACTATAAACTAATTTATTAAAATATGTTTTATTAACATATAACATACACAAACATAACACATTACAAGTTTCGAGTTGTCAAAATACCCCTAAAACTTATTATGAATCAATGTTCATAAGTCTATCGTTGTATATTTCCATATTTGTCGATACAAGAAGATGTGGTGTCCAATGCAAAGAGAAATAAAGTCAAGACAAAATAATTTTAAATCCCTAAAGAACATCATTCGTCAGACGGGGCGCCTCTCCATAAATAGTAATATAAATATTTTTAATGTCGTATTGGCGATGTATGCGTCATAAATACGGAGAAGGAAGTATGCTATGCTGAAGCAAACAATCACTTGATGCGAAACCGCCCACAGCGGCATTGCCACCGCCGCCGAATCGCCGGCTGGCGTCATAACTGATGCCGTGACGTCTATAATGATTGACACCACATTCGATAAAAAGCAGAAGCTATGAAACTCAGCGGAAAATACAAATCATATGAACAGATAAAAATATTGCATTAAACAATGTCCAATTTAAATGATTCAATGTATTGTGGTCATATATATTTCAAGTGATGATGGTTCAAGGCTATTGCCATTGAATCTTACAGTGAGACTAAGCTCTTGTTGCACGAAAGTATCGTGGTGTAAGTATAGCATGGTAGAAAAACATTTTCTATTACTCGCCTGGCTAGCAACTTATACTTTGAAGCTGAAAATCTATTTTTTATCAGTGTTCCGGCAGCTGTATTTGATAGCAAATTCCCTTTCTAGGATTTATGTTTAAGATTATATGTTATTGTTTTCAACCACAAGTCTGTAAATTTAAATGAGAATTTATCTTAAATAGAAGAAATAATCGCCTATTAATTCTTAACCTTTCTATCTCGCAGATCTTTCACATAACACATTACCTCTGTATATTAGATTTAATTCAAAAAATAATAAATTTGTATTGAATATTAAATTTAATAAATCTGTATTACGGGCCAACAAAATGTAATATACAAATCTACTTTCGAGCTTTATCTGCGGATAATCGTATAATATACTATACAATAATAAACACCATATATATATAATATACTAAAAATACTATAAATTAACCAAAAATAACTAACATGATTCATCTGAAAAAAGGCTTTTATTATTAGAACAGACAAGCAAAATATGTTATAAATACAATTATATACCTCCCTATAAAATCTCTAAGATCTTGTACGTATATACGCTTTTTAACCAGGGGTTTTTTAATCCACGGTTTCATATGTTTTTTTTAACGCTCGTTTGAAAACGTCCATACAAATTATTGGGGCATGCATGTAATTTCCATCTTTTAAAATAAATCTGTCAGGATATTTCTGAAAAGAGTATATTATGTTTGTTTACATTTTCTTATAAACATTCCGTAAGGAATGGAACCATTTCCGGTTACTTCGTGTAAGTTCTCACTACCAAGGGTTCCTCGTTTTCGTGTGACTGACACAAAAATGTGCTTAAAGCGGCAATAATCCGAGCCCGCGGCTTTGTATCGTGTTTTGAAGCCGTTAAGATTAATATCAGTAGGTAACGATAAATTAACAAAAGGCTATGAAATACTCACATATATACACATGATTTACTAATAACAAACCTATAATTACAATCGCGGCTTACTCAACACACCTTTATTAATAGACTTTCGTGTTTGTACTTGCATTACACTGTATCGGAAATGTTACTGCAAAATGTGATATGAGTACCTACACCTATACTTGTTAGCTAAATGGTCACTATGTTCGTTTGTATACATGTATAAAATACATGGGGACACAATTTCATACGGCCATTTCATTACAAACTATGCAAAGCTTGTATTATGGTAACTAAACAGATATTTAACATCTAAACACACGACTGACAGTTATGCTCATCACACAAAAGTCACTCAAGAGCGGAGATCGAAACCGCGACCTCTCTGATCAATAGTAGGTCTTACTGCCACTGCGCCACGAGGGATATCGTGAGCCTGATTGTTATTAGTACAACAATTAATAATTTACCAACAGTTAATAATTTGACTTCCATGGGTGGCATTAATCCCAATTTTACGCGCATTATGTGTGACGTTGAGAGCCAAAGATTTATGGATATCCATAAGTAGCATAAATATTCAATAAAACTTCATGAAAAAGTATAGATTATATAGCACGTACTACTTTTGCTATGTGAACATACCTGTATTCTCGAAATAAATATGAAACTCTTCGGCAAATGTTTAGGTAAATAAGTTTCCGTCAGTTTTTCAGAAATCTGTTATTATTGGTGTCTATATGTAGTGATACCGCAAGAATTACTTTCTTAATTATTGTCATTATTGATTACTAAATATACCCGTTTAGGTAACAACGTATAGGTACAGAAAAATTAAACATTTATTGTACATTATTTCATATATTCAATTTCATTATTGAGACTGTTTAAAGCTAGAATTTATGTTATAATCATAAATTCTACTGTACATATTGTTCACTATAAACGTGAGTAATACTTAAAAAACAAATGACACAATATATATATTATTTGAAAATACACATGACCTTCGAAAGCCTAGTAAGAAAGAACACACCCATTCGATAACATTTTAAAGTATACGAGTATTATTTTTTATTTCTACCAGTAGTCTCAGGAAACGCAGAATATTTTTTGACAATGTATAAAACTAAATTTTTCATAGTATATACCAGAACCGCTACGGATATACCTAAGATTTCGAATGTGGATATATATTATAGATATAGGTATATTATCTGAAGTGTTTAGTCGGTTTCGGCTATGAGTACATATATAAAATTATTTCAGGTATCGGATAATTTCAATTAAGGATATTAGATTTATCAAATAATTATATGTAGTAAGGAAAATGGGTGGTAATATTTGAACATTTGCAGATGAACATGATTATCTTTATTTTAGATAATGATTACTTATAAAAATGACCCAGTCCCTATTTCCAAATTTTTCGAAACATTTATAATGGATATGATTACAGTTTTTTTGATAATTTCTATTTTGGATATTCGAAAGAACCGGTTAAGAAGTTCGAGGTATCCGCTGGTATTATATAATAAAAGTTCCAAAATCTTACTAGACCTTTTGTTACACATAATATATCTATAATCGTTTGTTTATAGTATACTCATTAAAAGCGAAAAGGTAAAATACAATACAAGTAACTACGTGTATATTTATTGAGCAATGTGCACTTTCTACTATTTTATTATGAGACATAAGACGTTGTCGAACGAAGCGTACCATCTTATCAATCTACCGTTTGCGACTGAGAAATTATAGCTGAAATTAAATGTTTGGCTTTTATTATATTCATTTATACATACATATAAATATTATAAAGCTCAACATCTCTCTGTCTGCCTGTCCGTTTATGTTCTTTTCAAGCGAAAACCACTTATCCGATTTACAGAGTTTTTCCTTTAATTCATAACTATGTTATCTGGCCAGGTTATAGATCTTAAAAAGATCTACAAAAAAGTCAGTGATAACATATGCCTATCTTCTAAGGATAATCCACATTTTTGTCTTTAAAAAGATCCGCGGGATATCACCGTGGTTGGGAGCGGGGGTTGTAAGATTGGCGCGTCTATTCGACCCACGGCATTCTGTAGTCCACGCGAACGGAGCCTTAGGCACCGCTAGTTTCCTATAAAACAACTATCATTTCCCGTTAAAATATGGCTTAAGCATAAAACAAATTAAATCTCAATCTGATAACTGTATATTTCAAAGGACTGTTAGATCCTATTAAAATAGGATAGTACCGATAATGATATAAGCTGGCTCATTTCAACAGGTCACAGCGCCCAAGTTTCCCGTCGTGATTAAGATAGGGCACGCGCACAGCGGCGTTGCCAAGGTGAAAGTGGACTCTCTGGCCGACTTCCAGGTAACTACCTAATCACGATCATAACCGCTTATGTTGTTTCCGTATTATTTATTCTCTTTGATTTTATAAAATATCACAGTGGGTGTCTATAATTTTTAACGTTATTTATTTATTATATATGATTTTGCATATATTGTAAACTAGGCTTATGCTATACTAGCAAACTAGTTGTTTCAACCACGTTAAATTTATTTAACCAACTATCCACCAGGCCGCTTTGCCATGCCGTGCTAATGCATCCCTGTAGCCTATCATTATTCTCACTTTTCCATACTTGCCTACAGTTTGCCAGATTTCTTAACATCATGGTTACTGTTCCACTCTTTAAAATCGTAGCTTTTAAGATATATAGCCTATATTCTTTCTCGATAAAAAGGCTATACAATGCAAAAATAATGTTTTAAATCTGACTCGTAGTTTCACAGATTAGCGGACTCAAACAAACAAACAAAAAATATCTTCAGCCATATTTTATTACTGTAGATGAGTATTAATTTAGTATTAATAACATAACAAGATACTATATAATATGCGACTTAAAAGTGTATCATTCACTCTTTATAAACTTATCAAGATCAGAATATCAAAACGTAAAATCTTAATCTGACTTGAAAACATGTCGTCTCATACAGTACGTTATTAGAACACTTTATTGTTCCATAGAAATACCGACATGGTACATAATTAAAGTGATAAATAATGATTGAAGAATAATTAAACTATCATTATACTTTATACGTTTTTCTTAACTACCTAATATATCCATCTATAAATAAAGCGCACACGCTTTTAAGATTCTAAAGACAACTGTTTTAAAAATAATTAATTGTAGAAAACAATATTCATAAGGCTTTGGTAATATTAATTAAATTTATTTAATAATAAATAATAGGTAACTATATGCTCTGCATCAGTAATATAATGATTTTCAAAATTTGTATAAATTCCGAATGGACCTGCAATATAGACTATGGTTACCAGTTATAATCAAAATATTTCTGAAACCTGAGAAGTTAACAATAAATGGTTCATTTTATGTCATGAAATTGCAACCAACTATGTTTCAATTTTATAATTATTGTTTATAGGATATAGCTGGTGTTGTGGCTATGCTCGGAACTTATTGCACCGTTGAACCATACATTGATGCGAAATACGATATCCACATACAAAAAATCGGCACTAACTACAAGGCGTTTATGTGAGTACCTATTTTACATTTTTAGTAGACTTTACACTGACGCCTACAGAAAACATCAAAGAAGTTTGCATTCGCAATAATAAACAAACTAATGCAGGCGCTATGAAAAACTACACGAAGCAAAACAGGCAAATAACAAAACTGTGAAATTCACAGTATGAATTACTTTAGTATTTGCTAAAATAAAATATGATTACTTTCAGGCGCAAATCTATTTCGGGCAACTGGAAAACGAATCAGGGTTCTGCGATGCTTGAAGCGATCGGTATGAATGATCGGTATAAGATGTGGATTGACGAGGTATGTTACATATATTTGTCAAAGGAAATTTCACTTTATAGACATATCAATTGTATCAGAATGGATTGTTACTAACATGCATGGTTATAAACCAGTCACTGTGACTCTCTTTTGAGACTCCTTTCGGAATCAGCCGGTGTACAAGTTATTCTAGCTGATGAGACGCTTACAGACCAGCTAAGGTAAGGAAAACCATCTTATAAGGGGACAAGTTGAAATAGTGTCCAGCTGTAAGCAGAAAATTATAATTTGAAAACCCACCAAAATGGCGCTAGCGTAGCAAGAGGGATGATACTTTTTCGTGATTTTATAGTTTTAATATTGTTGTAAAAAATTAATTGAACAATAATGAGAAAAGTTTGTGGAATGAAAAGTTGTCCATGTGAGAAAAAAAAAATAACTTTCAAAATTTACCCACTTGCTACCGTGGCGCCACCCTTAGTTGACATTTTAATTCGTCGGACACTTTTTTATACACGGAGATGGTTCTCCTGGTCTCTGTAATGTAAGTCCCTACGAGTAAATGTTATTTATTTTAAGCCATCCACTAAGATAAGGAGTGTCACGTATTGATTGACAATACAATATCTTATACTATATCTATCTTTAATCTAAACGAGAAGGATAAAGTTTTATTATTATTAACACGTTCTTGTTACTGTATAAGTTGTATTTTATTGTATCATTATGTACATATAACAATGATTTATTTAAAAGATAACATGAAATCTCTAATGTCCGATGTCATAAGGAATAACTTAGGCTACTTTTATTTTAGAAAAATGATTACTGTTCCACATGAAAAATAAAAAAAATATTTAGTAGACCACGCGAGCGGAGCCGCGGACACAACTAGTTACTTATAAAATGTGATCAATATACATAAATACACCATATATTGAATATGTATGAAGGTATTAATCGAGATAGAATCATTTATAACGGTACATATTTTGTATATAATCTTTTATCTCATCATCTCTAACATGAGACCACGTGTAACTTACTACTAAGTTTTATAATAATTATTACAAATAGTGAATATATATGAGTTGTTAAACGTTTATTGAAGAAATAGGGCTTTTTTATACAACAAAGGTGTCAAACAAGCATAAGGCTCGCCTGATGGTAAGCGGCTACCGTAGCCTATGGACGCATGTAATACCATAGATATCACTAGCGCGTTGCCGACCTTTAACCCCTCCACCCCAAAGAGCTCTGGAAACTCTACTCACCGCAGGAGCACAACACTAGGTTGTTTAGTTGCGATCTTCTATAGGGTCGATTTATTCTACCAGTCGTACTGCCCCAAGTAGAGACAAATCTCCAAAGAAATTTCTCTGTGACTTACCTCTTCGTCTGAAAGAAGATTCATCTTAAATGATCAGCGGGTTCTGCGTCTTTATTAATATGAAACATTTTAATAATATTACGTTAAAATTGGTTTAGTCATTCAGAACTATATAATTATAATTACTCGTAGGTACTTTTTCTACCCAAAGTTGATTATATTCCCTTCTGTCTAAGTTACTCCTCATCCAAGTTCTCCCCGCCTCTTTAACCAGAACGTCAGTTCATCTCATCGACAGCCTACCCGCGCTTCTATGACCAGTTTTGACCAGTTCCATAACCATTCCTGCGACCCCACCCACTTCCATTTCTTTTGAGCTACGATTGTGGCAGTGTACGTGAGCCTAGTTCGTCTGCGTATTTAAGATCATGTTCATCACCCCAAACATCGCCTAACTACACTCATACAATATACACATATTACGTTATTAAAATTTATTTATTAATTTATACTTAGAGGTACTTCCCAATTACTTTTGTAGGTGAGTGAAATTTTCGGTGGTCTGGAAGTTTGTGCTCTAGAACTGGTAGTGGGCAAAGATGGACGTGAACATATTATTGAGCTGAACGACTCTGCAACTTCATTCATGGGAGATTCGCAAGAAGAAGACCGTCGTCATCTCGCTGAGCTCGTGTTGCAACGTATGCAGGTATGCACATTTGGAAATCTGTGCTTTGAATAGGATAGGATTTTTATAAAATACTAGCTTCTGCCCATGACTTCGCCTGCTTGGACTTCAGAATTGTATCTTTAACGGAATAAAAACTATCTTATGTATTAATCCTGGTTATAAAATATATGTATGCCAAATTTCATCTAAATCCGTTAAGAGGTTTTTGCGTGATTGAGTATCAATCATCCCAACTTTTACATATATTTTTTTAATATTATTAATATTGTTAACAATTTTGTAGGAATAGCTTTCTTCGTCTGCGTGTTTTTTGTACTATGTCCTTCTCCCTGGCTCTCAGGCAGGTGTAAGTCAAATTTTAGATCGGTTGAAATTTGTTTTAAAATGGTATGGTTTTTTTAATTCACAGTCGGTGTGTCGTCCTGGTTTGACGAAAACGGCATCCCGTACATCAGTATCTGGCAGCTCTACAGCAGGTTCACCTGAAGAACGTTCAATCCCTCCACCGGGGGCAGGCCCTCCGAGTGTACCTCCTCCTGCTCCACTAACATCCGGCACCAGCATCGATCGTCCATTACCACCAATACCAGCGGAACCAAATCAACCGCCTCCACCGCCGCTCACAAGGCGTGATTCACAGGGTAAAACCAAATTTAACTAGTTACTATGTACGCCATTTATTACTTTAGATACTTATGAAACACACTACATCCATTTACTAACTCCTAATCTCTATGTATTATTATTTTTTTGTATCCTCGCCATATCTCTCTTAATTCTCCATGAACATTAATGATTTAAACATCATTCAAAAGCTTATTTTCCCCGCTATTGATGAAACACAGACAAATGGCTTAACATTAGGTAATCTTTTCGTAAAAAAATTGATTAATAAAACTCTCTCATTAATAATACCATCTGTTGACGGCATTCCTAATGAAAATGTATCTAATTTACATGTAGCAGGCGTCATCTATTAACAATTTGTTTAAATAAAAGGATATCTGTTAGAATATTTGCATTCTACTTTACAACTAGTTGTTTATCTAAGAAACTGAGGAAACATTGCCATGTGGCTTGCCTTCGTACACAACTAAGTCTATCATAAAGTGTTTATACCTATAGGTATATCTTACATATCTTTACAAATAATTACTATTAAAAAATTAGCATCGCAGTCATCAAGTGTATCCACGGCGTCGGCAGCACCGAGTACAACTAGCAGCACAGCTCCGAGTGTTGCCCCTGCAGCGCCATCTACATCTGGCCGCGGAGGGTTTGCTCGCCAGGGTTCACTCAGTGCTGCGCTCACTGAGGATGCGGAAGATACCATGAAAAACCTGCGCAAGACCTTCGCTGGAATCTTCGGAGATATGTAAAACATTGCATTATAACAATCAATTTAGACAATATACGCTGCGTTGAAATTTTGGGGTTATACAACATCTTGGTGGATACAACGTTGCTCTGTTATTCATTTTGAACATCGACAACATATCCAATAGACACCTATTATACGATTTCTTGTAGTAAAATAAAATTATGTTACAACTTAACTTATTTGTTACAAAGAAGCGAGGTGTAAGTGATACTTTCATAGAACGCTCGAGAAAATAAAAGATGCGACTAGGCACAATTCGCGTCAAGTGATTTGAGTGGTTGCTTACATCTGATTTAGTAGTAGTCAAATTTGCATAGTCATAAACACCGCGATTGATATTAGCCGTCTATACGGACATTTTGTCGATGATTTAAATGACCGTAGCAATAACACAATTAAGATTTAAGTATTTTACAGTATGGAAATTAGAAATGGTAAGTCTTCAGTATCTTTCAAAGTACTGAACCGGTTTTTTTTATATATAAAAGATAATACCGATCGTATGTCCCGTAAAAGGCGATATGACACAAAACAGTAAATACCTAAGCGAAACTATAAGCATAGTTTTATAGTAATAATATAATGATAGATTTTTTACAATAAGTTTATTATGGATACGAATCAACTGAGCTGTATTGTGATTGAACCTGTTCGGTGCAATCGTGTTGGTGGCGCACGCCGAAACCGAACGCTGTATAGTATTTTCGCTCTCTCCGACTTGTTTCTTCACGTGATTCACTATCGTAGAGAAACAATAAAGTACTTACCTATTCTTATGCATATAATTATGAACAATAATAAGTATCAATTTATTCCAATAACTTAATATAATATATAATTTTTTAGCAACAAATGCATTTGAATGCAATCGCATATTAAGTAATGTTTTAAACTATGGAAATGTTAGAAACGTAATGTTTGTATAAACTACAAAATTATAACAAAGAATGCACATGACAAATGGATGGTAAGATTCGGTGAATGTTGAAACACTTTATAAAATGTATTTCGAAGTCGATGATTTCAGTTAGATCTGAACTTAGACCGATCTGAATTATTGGAATTGGGACAAAAGCAATGCTACTGAAGACAATATTGTTAAACGGAAGAATTGATTCACATTTTATATACAATTATTATTATAATAATATCTATCTACTAGTTGTTTTTTGTATTCTAAGAATAATCTATTACGTCAATATATTTTAATGTGTATACTACACTTATTTGAATGTTTTTGACAACGCTTGTTATATTATACCTAATAGTATAGAAACAGTACTTTACTCATTAAAATATACTTTTAAATAATTATCAGTCCATATTATAAACGCATACAAATAAATATTTTGACTCTATAATGTGTTACTTATTGGTCGAGAACTGTTTTGAGATTGTTATCTCTTAGATCAGTTGAACCGAGGCAGGCTGTTGAACTGTTTGAAATATAAGAAGCTACTTTATTCGTACTGTCGCATTTCCTCGAGTACAAAGTATTATTATTAGATAGTTTAACGTCTATATAATTTCATGTAGAATGTTATGTCTAAAAATAGAACAAAGACATTTAAAATCATTTCCATAAGTCTCTCGAAGCCATCTTCAATATGTATAACGCAATAGCAATATACACGTAAATAAATTAACACTTGATATTATTATTAAATTGAAACGAAATGAGTCATTAATTCATCCCAAGTAAGTGTTTTATATTATTTATAATATGTAGTATTTTTCTGGATGGCGACAGTACGAATGTAGGAGGAGCTCTGGACATGCAATCTCTTCCAATGTATCGCGCTTTCATTACTATTTAAAGTGTTAAGATATAATTAAGCTGTTATAAAATCTATATACTTGAATATACGTATGATAATCATGAACTATGATGAATAAAGTAGACGTTTGAAAAGTAGTTAACTTAATTTACGGATAAAAATTTATAGAATTTGTAGTTATTTTATTATCATCGTTCATAAATAATTATTTTCATGGTTCTTTAATGTTATTCGAATTACACTTGTTATTGTAGATTTTACAACGAAATTAACTATAATATGTACCTATACTAAGATACGTTAAAGTAAAGCGGTTTGATTCCTGCGAGATAGTACATTTTTGAGTTTGACCAAAAGATAATACCTGTAGCTGTGTATTATACACGTACTTTTGATCTCATTAATTTACTCTTAAAGTGTTTAAGTTTTTTAATAATATTTTTTTATTTACTATTATTTAAAATATCTATATTACCTATACTTAACTAACATTATTTAAATTATGCACCCGTAGCGTTTAATATTAGTATTCACCTTGTAGATATGTGTCTATGGAAGCACAATTAGATAAAAAAATATTATGATTTTGGATATATGAATTATTTATATCTAATATTTTTAATAAAGCGTCATTTATAGTTACATTTATGTAGTCCAACTTAATTATTTTAAAAATATCATGTTTGTTGGTAAGGATATATTAAAAACTCATATTAATATAATTGCTGTTGTTGTTGTTGCTATCAAGTTACGTAATATGTAATCGATATGAAAAAATGGATAATGTATCTAATAAATATGCCATTGTAAAATAAATCTCGAAGGATCGATCGTGACCAACACAATGGTAATGCCCGTTACCCTTCGATCTTTATATGCGGCGATCTTTATATGTTAGCAACTTCTAAGGGCATGGCATGCCACAAATAAAGAGCCGTATTAACATACCCACTAAATTTAAACGTGCTGGAACCATGAATCCACCTTTTTGTTATGTTACAATACAACCCATACATTACGGTAGGTAGAAAGATGTCAGACATGATATTATAAAAAAAATTAAGACACCACGAGGAATCTCATAGAATGTGGCAACCATGCCTTTTTGTTCGGATTGGAATATGGTAAAGGAATCTGAATGCATGTTAATCTATATATTACATTAAAATAATAATAAATACCTCTTTTGGTAAGTACCGATTTGTGTTTTATTTAATATTTATTACAAAATAAATTATTACAACTAATACAATTAATAAACAATTACAATCATGGTCATCTTCCATTAAATTATTTGTATAGCGCTATATATTTATCAAAATTTATAAAATGATAACAACATCAACCTGAAGAAAGTTAAATTTATTCATTCAAAAATGTCACGAAGGTAAATATTAAAAATGTTAGCTATATTCATAGAAAATTTTGCAGCGTTTTAATCAGGTTAAGAATATCCTGCAGGATCCAAGCCAGTGTTGAGGCTATAGTTTCGATACATCCCAGCAGCGGCGAGCCGATTGGTAAATGTCTGCCCAGCTGGGAAGAACACGGATGTTACAGAATGTATTCCTGAAATCAAGGTAGTTAAATAAATGGCGTACACTAACAGAAGTTTCTTGTGATCCAAAAATGCCTATAAGAACGAAAGGCAAGGTCTACAAGACAGCAGTGAGACCAGTTCTACTCTACGATAGTAAGCAGAAAGACCTATGAACTAAAGTGCACACCACTGAAACACCTATGTTGCGTTCGGCAAGTTGAGTCGTACTTAAAAACAAAGTGCGTAACGAATTTCTAAAAAGTAGTTTTAAGGTAGCGCCCATTAAGGAAACTTTCTGAGTCCTGACTAAGATAATATTATGGACACGTAATGCGAGGATCCATTGATCACGTTGTGAGTGAGTGCCTTTCCATGGCTACAGGAACGCGAGGACGAGGCAGGCCGCAGACAACTTGGATGACAAATGTCCAGAGGGACATGAAGCGTGTCGGCCTGTCAAATAAAGATATCCAGAAAAAAGGAAATGGTTTGGAAAGCCGATCTCTTGTAATTAAATGCTTATGGTAGCTTAATCCTGTTCGCTAGATTTTAAATACATATATAGTTACATTACATTAGCAGTTTCCTTTCACATTTAATCATACACATTCTTCAAATAAATAACCCAATTTATAAAAGAAACTAAGTTAATTGTGTCGTTTACTTTGTCAGGAAGATGCTGTTACAGATACTTTGTATTATCTACTAACATGGTAACATGACTGTATAGATAGTAAGTTCGATACACAGTATTGGGCGAGGTCTTAATCAGTCATGTGCTAGTTTTTATTTAATTTCATAAACTTAGTTTTGCTATTTTGCACATGTGAAGAGGACTATAAATAACTAATAACTAGAAACATGCATTTTTGAGTTGCCATAATATCTCCCTGGACAGTTTCTGGACAACATTTTGTTAGAGCGTTGTTTGATTTTTGAAGATTAGAAATATATTCTATCCACGTGTCACTGCCAAAATTGTGTATAAACATACGTTGCCATTAAATAAGATGAAGAAGAAGAAGCAAGTATAGGCTACAACAGCGACCATCGGAGACTCAAATTTCATAGGCATAGACATCAAAATTTATGCTAAAATGCCTCTTCAAGCCTCGTTTGGAAGACTCAATATCAAAGAAAGGAGGGAACATTTTGGATAGTTATTGTAGTTAAACTTGAATATGTATTGAAATTGAGTATGTATATCTGATCTGTAAGTGTCTATTTTCTGCATTTCATTTTGAAAATGTTAAATCTAGTGTATTCATTATTACTGTGTTGCAGTGTTTGACGAAAGCCACATTTGAAATGAAGTGAGGATGCGGCAGAAGGTAAAATGATATATTTAGGAACAGGACAATTTCTCATTAATTTATTTCGGGACATAATCGTACTCGTTATATGTGTTTGACAACAGATTTTCTTCTTGGTCGCACCCAGTGAACACATTTATGTCACTGTGGTATCGGAATGACATCGAGCTGCATCATCCGTTATGTATGAAATGACTCAGTGATGAGTTATATATGACTCAAAATTTCACACATAAGTATGGAACTTATAAATTTTAGTCCATATTAGATAAACTAAGTAAGTATGCATGTATTTTAATTTTGGTTGGAACTTTCTCGAATATATGTATAATAATTTAACGTATGGAATAGCGAATGTTGTGAAGATAAGAATTTAAAAATGTATTTGGATATTATGTATAAAAATAAATAATATGTAATTTATCGTTTTTTTTTTTGTCTTTAATAGAACTAAATACGGTTTATATAGGAGTTCCATTGTTTTCAAAGCTATTCCTAAATAAAGGAACTCATATTTGTACAAAATACGGAATTTTGTTAAAAATTTAGGAACTCCCATAAAATCCCTTAATTTTTAATGTAAGAAGCATTATTATGCATGTAATTGTGCAGATAGAAACCATGTTTTTTGAAAAGCAACTACAATGATGAAATTGGTGGAACATGAGATTTCGAAGGCTCTGTAGAATGAGACATAATAAACTGTGAATTTGAACTTTATTAAAAAATATTTTATGATGAAAACACTCAAGACGAATAAAGTTTTGCCTAGTTCGGAACAAATATTATATTTGGTAATTTATAAAAAAATTCAAATAAATGTCTGTAAAAAGAGCAATTTTACGCTGGTGAAGTTACTAATACAAACAAATTATATAGAATAAATCCTTCTTATTTTCACTGTTTACACAATATGTACAAATCATATTATGTGGTTATAAGATATAATATATCTTATATAAAGTTTACTTGAGTCGGCGACTTATTTCTTTGAGGTATTTAGGGGAAAAATACGTGCAGATAATGAGTTTATTTAAAACACATGTTAGGATTATAATTAAATTTATTACTTAAAGTTAAGATAGTTCTTAACAAACATAAGAAAATGCTATTTCATTAATAACTATTTATGGTGCTGAAGAAGAGTGTTCAGGTTGAGTGTTGAGTGAATAATTCCTATACATTCCAAACATCGCCAAGTCGTTCGTAAATCGTTGACTCTTGGGAAAATACGATGTAGGTACTGAATGTAAACCTAAAATATTATGTACAAACATGTTATTAATTTTCTTTAGTCCATATAAAAGTTGATAGATTTTATTTTATACTATATTTAAAATATAGTCTATATTAAACAAAAGAAGTATTTTTATGAACATTACTCATTATATTTATATTTGCTTTTTTTAAATACTACAAAGGTGGCAAACAAGCATATGGCCCGACTGTTGGTAAGCGGCTACCGTGGCCTATGGACGCTTAGGTATCATCACTAGAAACTCTGGAAATCCTACTCACCTCAGGAACACAACACAAATAATCAAGGATCTCTGGAAACCCTACTCATCGCTCCTATTCCCATCAAAGTCCGATACATCTTCTCTTCACAGATTATAAAACTCAACGTCTCTCTGTCTGTCTTTTCGTTTATGTTCTTTTCACGCGAATATCAATTATCCGATTTACATGGTATTTTTTAAAATTCATAGCTGGCCAATTTTGTAGCATAAAATAATGTACGAAATAAGCAAAGTTAATAGTGAATTAACTAGGAAAAAAAGACATGTTCGGGACGCTTAAATGGCTTACGCTGAGTAAACCATAAGAAATATTATATGAAATTGAAAAAGACCTAAAAGGAAAGTTTGAGATAACATATTCTAGCTTGTAAGGATCACTCAGGCGACCGCCATGGGTGGCACAGGGTGGAGCGGGGGCAGCACGGTTCGCGCATACGCTCGATTAAATGCATTCATAATTAACATACCTAAATAAAATAATTCAGTATACTTAATTGCGGAGCTGAGCCGCAGGCACAGCTCATTTTACTATCGCCTCAGTATTTAGGGTATTTAGGTGTTTTAATTTATTCTTACATATTATATAATATATTAATTTTATATATATTAGTAATATAATAACGTTTATTTAAACATTTTTATTGTTACCTGGAGCATACCACCCGTATTCACTAGCAGATGTTCGGTAGAATGGATGCTGCTTGCTAACCTGGCAACCGTACCCATTGAACCAATCTAAAAAAAATACGAATATCAAGATATTCTAAAATATTTTTAATATATTATGTAACTGAATAACTGAATTAAATACTTAAGGAGATGAAATTATTAAGAGTTTGTTTTGTTTTCTAGACTAATTTTTATTTCCATATTTCTTACGTGGATGTTTCTTAATTTATATCAATAATAGACATAAAAGTGTTAAGCGGTCTCATTCGATCGGTTTATTATTGACTTTTTAAGTAGTAGGTACCACCCGCATGAATTTACCGACTCACAGAGATCAACGACACTTAAGTAGTTTAAAAATATAATGATAAATATCTACAGTAAACTATCACTGTAGTAAAATATCTTGACTAAATAATTGTAATCAGTATCGTCCAGAAAACATGAATGTGTTCTTGGTATCTATAAACGAAAATCCAAAGATATTAAAGTACTATTTGAACATTTTAAATAGGAAAACAACTGCGGATTAACAAAAATATAAAGAAGGAAAATAAGAACAGTGTGTATCTCGGTTCAAAAGGAATATTTTTAGGCGATCAATTATGCATGTAAAAATGTTATGGTATGCTTACGTGGATGTTCGAATCTTTTAGGCAAATTGCAGGTTACGAATACATCTGATGTTTTAAGTTCTGGCTTCTTAATTTCCTCTTGAAGTCTGGTTCGACTGACACAGGATGCCGAACAAAAGCCAGGAGCTTGCTGGCGATTTTCCGATCTATCCTGCATACCTTGATCTCCGCTCATATTTTTCTAAACAATAATCTATAATAAAAAAAGTCGAATTTTCAACACGTATGAAATGTTTACAAATTAATACAGAACAGAATAACGCTTTATTTGTATCTTCGAGAAAAGAGACAATGATTATACGTTGCCTTGGCAACAGAAAATTCAGGATAGTTATTTTTTAATATTACGTTCTCTTTGGTTCGTACCTTCTATTGAATGTTCATACTTCAAAAGCGAGTATGAAGTAAGTATTTTACTGGAACAAACGTGTAGATCTCGATGGCTTATGTTTGAATATAAGCTGTATTGTACAAACTGTAGGCGATAACATTTTTTTTTTGGAACTAACTATAGTCTTTTACAGCTTCACCGGGCTTGGGACATAAATATAGAATTTCTATGTCTATGATAGTAAATATAGTTCATATGGCTTGTAGGTGCATGATCTATAAATTAAATCCCTAATTTGCTATATTACCAAACAAAAGTAAATAATACTTTAAAAGATACAAGCAATTATATTATATATAGATAGTAATATTGGATGCAAGACATCCTATAAGCAATATAAAATAATGATTGTAGTCTATCAACGCATAATCAAAGCAATAATTTTATTAATAATAATAAAATAAAAAGAAGTCAGGATGTCACTGTTTTGTATGAAATATTATAAGTATGTAATATGAATAATAGAAAGTAAACCAAATTAATAAACACTTTAAAATAATGTAATGAAAGATTGGAGTTTTTTATCGAGTATATAAAAAGGCAAAAATATATTAAGAACGATACGCATACATACGCAAAATGTCTAATGCATAGTTCCTATTTAACAAAATTATTATTTCAATTTCAAAAACACAACGGTATATCAAAGTACAATAAAAAAATATGACTTAAAACTAACTTCAAGAGAGATGCGTTCCATTTTTACCACATAATAATAATTTCACAGTTTATGCTGTTTAATAAAAATACTTGAGCGTTGTCGTCGATAATTAACTTCACAAAACAAGTGGCTTTATCAAAGTTTACTACTTATAATATTAGGACCAACGCTCATAAGGATATGAAGTTAACATTCTATGAAAAGTGAATGCTGTTTATTTAATCATTAATTTTAACATTTTTATGAATTCTAAAAAAATAATTTAAATGTCATTTTTAGTTAGGCATTAATATTACAATTTTCTCTGAATCTTGTTTAAAACAAAAAAGAGAAGTAAATTTGAAAAGTATATTAATAGAAACCTTTCTATTACTGTAGGTTTAGTATAGAAGGTTGTTCGTTTTAAACATTAGAAGGGTCCTATTAATTCCGTTTAGAAATAAAAAAAGAAAAACTGAATAAAAATTACTAATTAAGAAACACGACTGCCTCGCCAAAAGACGAACTAATTAAATATAAATAGTTGTAATAGTTAATCTGTATATATAAAGCGAAAGGTCACTCATTAATTCGCTGCTGAATGAACAAATAAATATAATTTTTTTTTTGTCGATTGTGGAACACTTATTAATCTAAGAGGTCCCCGGACTGCTATGACAATTTGATATATCTGTTTAGTCAGCGACGATTAAATGAGTAGTGACCTTTCGCTTTGTATATAAAGATTAACTAATACAACTTACCCGCCACGACCGCCTCCTCTGCGGCATCTCCAGCCTAGGTCCGATCCATCGCTATGGAGCCCTTGAGCCAAGCATCCGCTTGCGCGATACAGTGACTCTACATTCACTAGCTTTCACAGCGACACATGACATTGCATTATACACACATGCATAACACATAGGTACATAGGTTCTGTAAGGGACCTTTTTTTTTCTTTTTTTGCCTATTTAGTTAGACAAAAAATTTCAGACCACTAAATACACATACACATGTTCCTTCCCTCCTCCCAGGGGGAAAAAACATGTACATATGTATAGTTAGTTTAGATCGAATGATAGGGAATTAGTCAGATCGCGACTTAATTGCATACGCGCAACAGTCCGAGCCGAGGTTCGGCCACTTTGGCACCCTCGGATGTTGTTGCAAAGCTTTCGTGGTTGAGTGCCTTAAGCGCTCGCCCCCAAGCCCGGTAAAGCTGTAAAAGCCGTAAAGGCTCCAGGGCCCCTAAGGCTAACAGTACAGTCAGTTCGAAAAAATAAATAAATAATACAACTTGTTTTTTTTTTTCTTTTTAATTCGCATTTACATATATATATATTATACATTCTTGTATAATGTATATTTTTTTAGAATGTGCTCATCAAGGTCTCCAAATTGATATTGTAATAATGAAAGAAAAAAAAAATTTAACTTTTGAAAATGATGCCTAACTGCCGAAATAATTATTAAAAAAAAAATTATAGCCAGTATCACTCAGTATGTGTCACTAACAATATCTTATGATGGAATAAAAAACTCATGTACATGACCCCTGAAGACATTACATTACTTTTTTAGGCAGTCGTGTAAAAATGAAGTGAATTCAAAGTATTCCTTGTCTCAGACATAACAAAATATATGTAATAAATAGGTCCGAATAGAAAATAATTAGAACATTGTGTGAATATCCTAACGTACATTAAGCTTTAACCCATTGGGCATGCATTCAAATGAATATATTAGCAGATATCAGCGTTATCGGTACGACGGCCGACACCGACAGTGAACGAGTGGGTGACTATCGCAAACTACCTCCTGCCACAGTCTAACCTATTCAGTTACTAATTATTAACTTTTAAACGCACTACTTGAGACAATTTAAAAATAAAATTATAATAAAGAACAACTTTATAAGGCTGGTTGGTTTACACAAAAAAAACAATGTCACTGTCTAAGTGTAAATGAATACGGATTTCATAGTTATGTCAATTTAAATTATATTATCGTAATCATAATACTTCATAACAATTCTTTTAAAATTATCAATTGAACTCATTTTCTTGAAATCATGGAAACTATAAGTGTACAGCAACCGATAAATTTAAAAGTAGTTCGATTCGAGTTAGACTTTAGTAAATTGGTAGCTGACAAGCCTAAGCCGGTGAAAGAACCGAAAAAAATTCGTATACCACGGATCAAAAGTAGAAAACAAGCCATTGTACCGCCTCCGCCGACAATCAACTGCTCTCAGGTAATAATTTTTCTAATAATATAATTAACTCGAACGATAGTAGTAAAAAGATCACTTGTTTTTTGAAAGAGAAACGTACTTTTTGCCCAATTCTGCATTCACTTGGAAAAACTTTGTCGATGATTCTATAAGCTATTTATATTTATGTCCAATTTTTTTTGCATAATCGGCCTTTTATCTAATTTTTATTTACTACCTAATTATAAAGGGTGTCTTTACTAATAATAACCAGTCAGCACCACATATTCTGTAGAAGCCAGACAGTAACCATTAATAAGCTCATCCGCTACGAGACAGTCTAATGGTTGCTTGACAATTTTGAAAGTGTTTTTAAGGATACATTTTGCAGCGACTAAACGCATATTTCTTGTAAGTCCTCCACCACGTGCACTTCACTTTTTTATAGTAGAACGGTAAAACCAACCCACAATCCAAAAATAACGGCGACCATCGAAAAATCGTCATTGTCATGCCCACTTGCGAACCTGAAATGCGAAAAGCCAAAAAGGAGTCACTGATGGGTATATCACTATATGCACCAGTACCCAGTCGGGTAGTATTATTACGCTTGATTATTTACTGTATATATACGCCTAGGCAAGTATTACACCTGGTGTTTAGTGGTATATAGTGGTTACGATTCAGTTGGATAAAACTGTTGTCTCCTACCACCCAGAAAACTACCATTTATGCGCTTTCTTCTTGCATATAAAATTTAAATTCTTCCTTAAATTGCGCAAATGAATCATATTAATTAATTAATAATATCTATAGTATAATATATAATATAATAACACGGAAAAGCTTTTTATTTGTTTGTTTAAACACGCTAAGCTCTGAAATTACCAGTCGGAATCGAAAAATTCTTTTTGTATATGATAGCCAGATTCACGGGGAATAGTTTAAGGCACACCTATTAGCTGACCTTAACTATTGAGTTTGGTTAAGTAAGTCGGAATAAACAGTGCTCCCGAACTGCTTTATTCGCGTGCGCTGGCGTAATGGCTACTGATACGTCAATACAATGTTCTACAAAAATATTGCTACTTATGCCATATGCCTATACATGAATTATTTTGTGACAAAGTTTTATTGAATATTGAAAAGTGATTTATGAGCATTATTATTAGGCATGGCATATTAATCCTTACGAACTAAAGCTACTTCATCATCAATATAATTTTAAGAAAGTAAACTTTGCACTTTATAGTATGTTAATTGGACGCATAGTTAGGGAGATAATGTAAATTTAAAATAATTCAATACTAGGCTCGGGTCTATGACTATAGATAGGCGTGAACGAGCCGTATGAGCTGTGACGCATAACCCTGGCCACTCGATAAAAATATTGTCTATACTGAAGAATTATAAATTATCAACAGCGATTTCTTTTAAATTATACGCGGGTGGAACCGCGGGGCACAGCTACTGTAATAGATATGTATTGAGAGATGAAGAGCATTTTTTTTTGTCATTTAAAAACCTTCAGGCTCAATTCAAAATTAAGATCAACTCATTTTCCTTGCTGTAAACGGATCTTTTGATAAACTTGATATTTACCTTAAAAAAAAACTTGTTATTTTTAGAAACGAGATGTTAAAGATTTAATAGAAGAACTCCTGGCTGAACTTTACGCCGACCAGCGGTACTGGAATAACAACGGCACTGATTACAGTCGCGGGTATGTTTTATTTTCTCTGACTTACCTGGAAAACTGTACTCCTTCAAAACACCACCGAAACTCATTGCAGAAAATATATGTTTGTATAATATCTGAAATAAAACATGTTCATTCATAATTTTTAGATCTACATCAGCGGCTTCATTGACTTCATCACAATCAAATTATGGCGAACAAACGGAGGCGATAGAGCGCAGTTATTTGGAGGATTTAGGTAAGCGACATATCTATCCACTTAGAAAACTATCTGTTATAAACTCCGAATGTATTAAATATATTGTGGCTTTGTTGAAAACGGTTATTCTCAAAAAAAAAAATTGGTCCAGTGTCTCCAAGTGTTCATTTAATAATATTATTGCCACTTCCTTCGGGATTTTTAGATATAATTAATTAAAGTAAGTTTGTGGCACAATATGATAATGTAGTAATGAATGCGGTCACTGCAGCTCGGTTTAAATGAAGCTTTTACAATACCAGTCTGTATATGTCCCATTGCTGGACAATAAAGCCTCTTCCCAAGGAGAGGCATGTGCTTAATTACCACGCCAGCCCACGACGTATTGAAGATTTCAAACGTCGAGAAATAACAGTTCTACATTTTTCCCACATGCAGTGGTACCACAAGCACATTTCTCAAACACTCAAGTTTCCTCACGATGTTCTCTTTCACCGTCAGCTAAAAGTGTTATCAATTTAAATTAGTAAATGAACGTGAATTTCGAAAAATTACGACTATCTAGATGAACATGGTACACTGACTCAATAAAATGGACAGCAAAGCAACATGTGAACGCATTACAAATTTGCAAGATTGTTGATTAAAAGTTGTACAGATAGATTATATTGATTGTATTTAGAATATAAAATAAAAATATTCTTTACGCAGACTTAGATGAACTACAAGAACAATTATTAAACTGGAAAAACAGATTGCAGCAAACTGGTGAGCAATTAGCGAAGTGTGTAAAAAGACGAGATCGATTACAGAGACAGCAAAGAAGATTATGTGCAGCTTTTACAGTTATTTTACGACACATCAGTAAGTGATAAAATTATTAAGTATTACAAGTATGTAGAATAAAATATTAAAATAAAATATTTCATAATTTATTAACTAGCTATTCCAGCGGCTCTGCTCGCATCGACTACATAATACTTTCGATCGAATTGTGCTGCTCTAAATAATGCTTATTGTGGAAGATAGACATATGGTATCGTTGGCTTTTTGTAGTTTTTTTAAGATCTACGGCTATGTAATACTTTAATTTGATATACTTATACTTATGGTTAACTCTGCATAAGCCATTTAATCGCCCCAAAAGAGTATTTTTTCCGAATTATATCCTATAACCTAGCCAGATAACATATCTATGAATTAAAAAAAGCATGTAAATTCGATTAGTGGTTATCGCGTGAAAAGAACAAAAACTTACATAATAAAAAATTACATTACATTGCAAAAACTTACATAATAAAATTAACAAATTGCAACTAAGAAATAAATGGTAAAGTTTCAAAAATAATTAATATAGAAAATAATTAAATTTTTAAGCTCTATATACTCTTATATTAATGAAATTGTTTTGTAACAAATATATTTTCCATGTATTTCACATATTAAATGTTTTCTGGCCACTGAATATTCCAATCAATATTGAAGACAAAATTCGTTAAATCCACTTGATTAACTTCCAAAATATCTCATCTAATATCTTTAAACGAGCAATTCTTGTACATATATACATGTATAATCAGAATCTCGGAAACGGCTCCAACGATTTTCACGAAATTTAGTATACAGGAGGTTTCGGGGCCGATAAATCGATCAAGCTAGGATTCATTTTCAGAAAATATCGTTTTATTGTATTTTCAATAATCAACTAACCAGTTCATATTTTTTTATTATTCTGTCGGTAAGATCGAAAAATATTATTCATATTTCATCATTTCCTCAATATGTTATTCGTATTTAAACATAATTTCTAAAAAACACAATTTACCAAAAAAAATCATAAAAAAAATACCGAGCCTCTGGAACCGGTCATCCACTTGAAAATTCATTACACAAACATATTCAGATTTAGGATTCTAAAAATAATCTTGGACAAACGAACATCATTTTATTTAGACTACCTATCCTATGAGTGAGGTATTTAAATCCAATGTAGATATTCTCATATATAAAAAACTTTAATAAAGTAATGCAAAATAAATCTTACCGGTTTAGGTACAAGGCGCCGTTTCCTGTTAAATGTTTCCGACACTGACATAGACAGAGTCACTAAATCGATAGCTAACACACACATGTGTATTTGTAAAGTCTCTGTAGCGCATGCTCGCTCAAATGTTCATGGAACGTTTTAACGACACTGCTTATCAATCTATTATGTTCTCTATTCCCTTGTCATTAAAGTCGTTACGATTCGACTGTTGTTTTTAACAGAGGGCCGGAAGCCTCAGCCGCTTAATTCCATGACTTTCCCAGTAAACATCACATCAGCTGGCGGACTACGTAGTCTCAAATGCTTTCGAGATATGGCATATCGTATTTTCACATTAGCACTATAATTGTATCGATGTTGTTACGTGTATTGTCTCTTTGACAACCAAAGAGTAACCCTTAAATATTTTGAATGTTTCCTTACTTTCTTTACGTATCCTTTACTACCAAGTAACGAAGTTATAGTTGAATGGAAATCTGTAGATAATGCGTTTGATACTATTTGCGCATAATTTTCAATACAGATGAGTGCACTTCTAAACTCTCTTAGGAACTTGACAGGTTCAGCTAGAGCTGCTTCTGGTACGTATTGTGAATTTATGTAAATTTATACACAATAATGATAATATCACATATAAAAAGTACATGTATTGGAACTTGGTAACGTTGGTTTCCTTTTATGTTCTTTCAAGTTTTTTAATCATTTAATCTATAATTCAATAATACTTTAGTAGTAATTTTGTATTTATTTTCTAATATTATCGATTTCATACTAATTGTTAGATGTCAATGCAGAACATTTTTATGAAATAGTTTCCGTGGTTAAGAATATTTATATCCTATTTAATAAGGAAGCTATCAATTAACATCTGTGTGTATCTAATTCGGGCATAGTATCTATAATTTCATTATTCCTTAAACTGATTAATTACATAAGTGTACAAAATATGTGAAGATCAAAGAAAGTTATTGAATGTAAATCAATGTTATAATCACAATATTACATATCTCAGGATATTAAAAAAGAAAAATTCATAATTTCGATTACGATAATTTTCAACGTGAATACTTTTAGTCAATTAGAGTGTTGTTTTATGTCTGTTAGCTGGTGAAAGTGGTGTTCGATTTGGTGTAAATCCCAGTGGACAGGACGAAGGCCCTGGCGAGGGAGGATATTCAGAATGGCTGCACGCGATGCGTCTGGTCGCGCGCCTTCCCGCCGGGGTTCCACAACACTTCCGAAAGAAGGTATTTTATATAACTGTAATTCTTTAAAATAAGTGGCCTTATGATTTATTTTGATAAATCCATATAAGTGAGTTGACAATTTTAAAGTAATTCTGTTTACGAAGCTGCTATAAATTAAAATGATATATAAATATTGACTAAAAGGTATTTTGAAGACTATTAATTTAATGTTGAATAAAATCCTTTAAGTCTGTCAAAGTCAAGCTTGGAAAAAAATACTCGTTATTTTTTGTTAAAATAAAACCAATTATTTGTCATAACTGGGTTAGTCATTTTCTTTTAATATAAGGCAAAAAAATCTTATAGAGAAGACCAAATAATATTATTGTTGCGTAGTGTTAGATTAATCTAGAGTTACTCCGGATAAGTAATTTCTATTAGTTGTGTTTCTTAAATTATAAATACTAATTTCAGTTTATTGTCTTTTTTTTTCTTTAGTTCAACTTTTACCATCAACAATAAACCTAATGACTATATGACTTTGAAATACACTTAAAATCACACTAAATTAAAATTGTACATAATGGTTAAATGTAGTTCTAATTAGTACCTAATGGTTTAATTAAAACAAAGTAAAAATTAGAATTTAAACTTTTCCGTTATAATTATCTAGAACTAATGAACTAGACTACTAATATGCATAACTAATAGATGAATAACTAATGAATTAGATATTGATATGGATTTAATTTATGTCTTTTCATCGTCTTTTTTTCTAGCTATGGCTGACTCTAGCAGAACGGCATCTAACAGCAAGAGGAATAGACTGGTCTGTCGCAGAGTGCGCCTGTTTTCGCGGTACTGCACAGCCCGATGACACAGAGCTGGGTGCACAAATCCTCAAAGTAATTTTTAAATTTTATGTAATCGCAGAAGGGGCCTATTTTCGCAATACTGCAATATTTCGCAAGCCCGATATGAGATATTATGATGATTATGATGAATATGATGATGATATTAGATACAGAATCACAGTTTGTTTTTTAATGTCATGAATATGTACATATTTCAGGATCTGCATAGAACTGGATGTTCTTTATTCTGTGGAACCGAAGGTCGCGAAAATCAAGCGATGCTCCGAAGGGTATTACTGGCCTATGCTAGGTAAGAATTGTATTTGACAATGTTTTTATTTGTTTCACTTATCTCTTAACGATGAATTAACTAATCGCACTTAATGAGTTACGTTCACAAATTAAAAATTATGGTAATCTATACATATATCTTCAATATCTATTATATACATATTAGGTCCTTACATATGAAATTGGCATTTTGTTGAACTGGCCACCTTGGTCTCAAATATCTGTCGCTTGGTTAGGAATTACAAAAACAAATTTATTATAAATTTAGACTTGTGTAGGCTTAGTTTCGAATTTAGTGATTCATTTATTCTCTCGAACCATTTGATTTTACTTTGACATCGTTCTTTTCACAAAATGAAATCTTAAAATATCGCGTTATTTACGAATATGAGTTCCACCGTGGCATCAGCGCTGCAGAAACAGCTCGAAGGATTAATTATGTGTATGGGGAAGCTACTGTAAAAGAAAGCACGGTACGTTTCTGGTTCCAACGTTATCGTTTTGGAAATTATGAACTACGAAACAAACCCCGTGGATGGCCGGAGATCCTACTTGTTAATGAAGGATTAAAGGTGATTAAAGCAGATCCATCGCAAACTACGTTAGAGTTAGCGGCAGGCTTCGGTGTGCGTGATAAAACAATTTTAATTCACTTGAAACTCTCTCTCTCTCTCTGATTTCCACTAATTACCATACGAGACATAGCAGAATCATATGACCTATAGCCTACCTAGTTTGTAGAAATAACACACATGAATATTCTAATTACTTTTTTTCATTGTACTATAGGTGGAATAAAGAAGTTGGTTACTGTCAAGGCTTTAATATGTTAGCAGCTATTATTTTAGAAGTTATGGACAAATCAGAAGCGGATTCGTTAAAGGTATATATACCATATAATATACATTTATTTATAATAAAGTTATTATTTTGTATTTGCTGGGTGACTAAGTATGACAATTGTATGCGACTGGATCGCTTCCACCTTACACCAGGTGTCACACTCGCCGTAGTATCACGCTTAAGCTTGTCAAATTCCCAAGCCCGGTGAAGCTGTCAAGGCCTCTGTCTCCAGGGCCCTTACGGCTAACAAAGCCAGATCGAAAAAAAAAGCTACGTTCCGGGATCAACCAGTATGTATCCAGTAATCGAGCGGGATGGTAGGAAGATCTGTACCCGACTGGATCGTGATCACCATGCACATGGCGCTAAACTCATCACAGTGACTCTTTTTGATTTGTCGTGTTTTGGGTTCAGCCATTGTATATCCAGCTATCGAAAGACAAGCTGGTCTGTATGACAGAGACGTTCGGCGATCATAATCGAAATTAACAAATAATATATTCAATTTAGGTCCTAAGAAGGCAATTAAAAACATCAAAACGCTACTACTGGTTCGGAAAACATCCTTGTTACCGAGAATAGCCGGCAAGAAACTCGATCGGGTTTACCTTTTTATTTATTTTTTCAACTATACAAATAGTATTTACTGTATTAATCATTTTAAAAATTAAGTGATGGGTTCACAGTGAACACATGACGTATATTTGACATCATCCTCACAACATATGTTTACAGTACTATATGTACTAGTATGTACTCTCATATATTAATATAATGAATGCTATTATTGATTTAATATTATAAATCATACCAGAATTTTAAAACTTTTGATATCCTTTTTAGTTGATAACCTCGTAGTTACATAAATTTACTTAAAATGTAATGTGGATTACAGGTCATGATATATCTCGTTGAAGCTGTTTTACCTGAAGGCTATTTTGCCGATGATTTGCGTGGATTATCAGCCGATATGGCGGCATTCAGAGATCTCTTAAGACTTAGACTGCCTCGCTTGGCTCATCACATGGACTATTTACAAAGAATATCGGATGGTATACATTGTTTTTACGTTGTTATAATAAAAACTTTTGTTTTATCCTTCATACGACAATGTTTATATTATGTAATATTTTCTTTATAATTACTTAATGCATATATACTTTTTCAAAATTATTTTACAAAAATAAGGTTTTTAAGAAATGTTGGAGGCCTCCAAAGTATATGTGTTGCCTACTTTGGAGACTACTTTAAGCATCATTTTAAATAAATAACCTTGTTAAATACGAATTCCTTTTAAATAGCTTCAAAATTAATTTAATTTGATATTATTTATTTTCACAATATCTTGGGTTTCAGGTGGTGGCATAGAACCCCCTTTGCCAGATGTGTTCACAATGCAGTGGTTTCTAACGCTATATGCAACGTGGTTACCTCGCGAATCTTTGCTCAGAATATGGGATTTAGTATTTCTCGATGGTAATGAAATGCTATTGCTCACAGCGCTTGCTATCTGGGATATGCTGCAAGAGTAAGTTTTGGTTGATTTAAACAATAAGCTTTTTTCTTCATTTAATTCTTTTTTTGTATCTATTAAAAATTTAAACACAAAAACCTCCCGTTTCACAATTCGCACCATTATTATTTTGCCAACAACTTCTTAAACTCGATACTGTAAACTATTCTATAATGCTACATAGTTCTTTTAAATATACTTTAAATATACTTTTTATATATATTTTAAATATACAAATAAACAAATCTACAATGATTTGTTTTTGTTCCAAGCGCTATTTCTGATCCACGCAAAAAGGAAAAGCCTTGTTTACGTAATTAGCTGGAAAAAAAAACAACCATTATAGATACTCGTCCGCTGTAGCATTTTAAAGATGAAAAATAGCTTATTAAAATTAAATAAGTTTTTCATTTGTGTAACCCTAAAGGACATACTGGTAATATTATGTATAAAGATCTTAAAAGGTAAAAACAAAACAAGATATGACAAAGATATTACAAAATAAAATAAAAACAGAGAAATATAATTTTTTTCAGTCGAATATTGTCGGCGCGTTCCGCTGATGAATTCTACAGCTGCATGGGCGGTGGTGCCGGGGCGGTGTGGGAGGCGAGCGATGCATTGGTAGCAAGAGTAGTCACCTTCGGTTCAGCGCCAGAATTACCCAGATTGCGCAGTCTTCATAGATACAGAGTAGCACCTCCGGCTCCACCGACATCGGCACCAATCTATCATCCTCCATTACATTCTGCAGTACGATCTAACTATATAATAGCATTTAACTTATCAGAATTAGTCAAGAATTAATCACGGGCAATTTAAAAATTCTCGAGAACTTGCTAAAATGAATAATTTTGTTAGTAGGTACATAGTTGTACATAGTAGGTACATAGTTACATACTATTTTTTATAGTATCATTCAATTTTAGTGTTCAAATTAATAATAAATGTGAATCTCTAATCAAAGAATTTGTCTATTTAAGATGCAAACAATGACGAAAAAGGGCTTACGATTATTTTACTCGGAAGACGAAGGAGATTCAAGTGACGATGGCAATAGGATGGCCTTAGCTACGGTAATATTTTATTATTCTATTTTTGATTAGTTTATGACAATACGATTATAAAAAGATAATGAACTATTTATCCATTGTATATTGTTTACCATTTATTCTTTTATTAAAGAGTGGTATTACATATTTAAGTACAAACAAAGATTACGAACAAATACCTACTTTTATTTCTTTAGGTGGTACCAAGACGTGACGATCGTTTAGGAACTGGAGATAGACTTTCTCTTGATATCGGAGCACTAAAACGCCAATATGCACGTCTTCGTGAGCGACAGAGGCAGGCTCATGTTATTTTAGCAGCCGCATGTGCCCGTCATGCTGCAGGTATTTGTGCATTCTTATTATTGATTTATGTCAGCAACAAACGAGGTATATATAAAATGAAGTATATTTTATATAACGTTTTCCTTAGATAAAGCGTATGAATACTTCTTCATAATCAAATATAGTTTTGACTTATTCCATGTTACATATTGTATTGTAAAGGATCTATTTTAGTTTTCATTCGTCTTTATTTTTTCTTGTGTACGTAAAAGCATACAATAACCAGTAACACATTGGTACTCAAAGTTATAGGTACATGCGATTATTTAAAAACAATAAAATGACATTAACATGACTCACTTAAAAAAATGTGTAAATCGTATTCGTTTTTGCAGTGGGAGTACCTACATCACCAACTTCGTTGACGGTTAACAATCTTCTCTTGGGTAAAAGTGCTATTGTAAGCTCAAGAGGTCGAAGACTTGGTCCTCCGCCAGGAGCAATTCCACCTTCACGCCAAACAACCAGTTCTGATAAAACAGAACCTCAAGTTCGTGAACGCTCAAATGAAACTATCAGCTGGAATGAAGAAAAAACTCGCAAAAAAATTAGTAGAAGAAATTCAGTCAAATGGAAAGATATAAAAAAAGATAAAACTTTAGATAGAAGGCGAAAGTCGTCTATTGATTTAGAAGAAAGTGGAGATGGTATTATTGTTTCTGAAATCGAAGCCAATGAGATGATTGCTTCTATAAGATCCCGAAGCTCTAGTGAAACCTCTTCTTACTCTTCACATACTGCTACTAGTACTGATACTAGTCTTTGTGATGAAAATGAACGACAGAGCGAAGAAGAACAAGATTTATCTGATGATGACAAGGAAAAATGTATTAACAACCCTATCACTAAGGAGTTTTTAAGATCACCTGTTCTTAAAGACACTAAAATAACTCATTCACCAAGCGTCAAAGAAACTCTATTTGAGCAGTCTTCGGATTTTAGTAATTACATCTCTACTTCTTCTACAAATACGTCAGTTAAATCAATTTCTGATTACTTGGATACGGCAGCTGGAGAGCCTTTACGCACGTATATTGATGGATTTGAATCTAAATTGAACGATAATCTAACAGTAAAAACGGATATTAGTCCTTATAGACCGAACAGTGTATCACCTCGTCTTACTCGTAATAGTTTAGACAAAGATAATGAGCTACAAAAGTTAAATATGTTGAAGTTACAAGAAGTTAATAAAACAAAAGAATCCATGCGTCCTACTGATCTTCAACAAACATCGAAAATACTTACAGACCTTAGTCCTGTTGACTTATCTCCTTGCAACTATCATAAATCTTCTTATAATCATAATTTTACATCTACGTTTAAATGTTCTAATACAATACACAATATTGACTTGAGACCTCCAGATATTATCGATAGTTTCATTATGTATCCAAATTTTGTTCCTGACATAGATTTATCAGAAAAATATATGTCTGGTAGTGAAAGCCCGCCAAAAAGCCCTGGTGGCGACAGTATAATCGTGAGTGAAGATGAACCTCCTATAACGTTAAAAATAGATAAATACTTTGAACACAGCCCTGAATTTTTTGGTGCTAGGGTTACGGATCCAAATAGTTCCGAAATACCTAATAGACGATCTATAAAAAGACTTTCCCGACAACCTAAAAAACCAGATTCGCTCACATTACAAGGTAATCAGAACGATAAGTCTCTGAAAGAGAATTCAGATCGAGCATCCTCATTACCTCAAAATCATAATTTTACAACAACAGACTATAGTGAAAATAGGGATATATTTATGGGTACAAAACAAGATACTTATGAAAATACTAAAAATACTCCAGACGCAGTATCAGTTTCTCCAAAAGATTATGTTCTACGAGCAGGTCGTAAAAATAGTGAGAGAGCTTTACAAATCATTCAAGAAAATTCAAAAATTTTAAGTCGCATTTTAACAAAACAAACTTTTTCCGATATAAGTCCCACAGTAAAAAATAATTCTATCAACACTACCGAAAATATATCTACTGAGCAAAAAAAGTATTTTTCTTCTATACCTGAAAAAAATATTGAAAATAAACCGATTGACTCTCTATTATTAAAAGAATCAACTTCCGATTCGTTTATAGGTAACAAACTGATTCTCAGAAACGAAAGTAATGAAAAGAAAAATTTCTTAAGGACAAGACCAATATCAGTTGACGATCCTTTTTCTCTAGATTCACGAAGCATGTTATTAAAAAAATATGATTGTAGTAATTTCAAAAATGAAAATAGTGAGAATTTAGGAAATAGAACTGACTTATACGGATGGGAAAATAAAGGATTTCTTTCCAAATACAACCTTGAGATTCAAGTAAATAGTTCAAAAAAAGAATTAATTGATAATAATAGAAAACAAACTTGTAATTTTTCAAGTCATACTGAATTTTCTTCAGAGTTAAACCCAGTTACAATTTCTGAATGGAATAGACATCCTTTTTCGGATGAATCTAGAACAGAGACAAAAGATTCATCAAGTTATGATAGGAATTGTACAACTGATGATTATAATTATCCTTTTTCGACCAAATATAGTGATTTTGTTTTATCTAAAGCAGATGATATGCTATATAATCAAACCATTGATCAAGCATCAAAAAATTATGAAACTATACCCAAGACTGAAGATAGCCAAGCTAGTGATTTTACTCGTGTTGTTACATCTTCCATTAGTTTCACTTATGAACCATCAATAGATGACGATTCTACAGGAGCGAAGAGTAATTCAAGTGATACTTTGTGTCAAATAACGTCATTGGATCAAGTGTCCACTCCTATTTCCCCTAAATATTTTCCCAATAGAGAGACTCCTGTGATTCCTAAAGACAATACAGAAAAAAGTGATAAAACAAAAGTTGAATCAGATGACACCTGTAGTACAATAACTTCTCTAATAGAAACTGATACATTATCTTCTCTATCTTATCCTCGAAGTCCTTCAACGGGTTCTTATCACCCTTTCCCTGCTCGTCCTGTGATGCGCGTGCCTAAAGAAATAGGAGTAAGGTTAGGCATGTATTCAAAGGATGTTCTAAATTCTCCTTCCAAATAAACTAGAAAATAGAATTCAATTATTAAATTTGACTTGTATTAGTAGGCTTACGTGGTATCAATACTTACTATGAATTGTACATACGTAATTGACCCATTTAAAGGAATAATAAACGAACTGATAAGTTAAATGCTTTAGTAAATTAATATTAAAGCAATAATATTTTTTAAGTAGTTACTGTTGTTTGTCTAATTCAATATTGATTGAATTTTAAAATAATCCCTTTCTGAGAGCATAGTTATATTTATTTATTTAACTTCTAATATTATCGTCGTAAGCTTACCCGCTATTTGTTCTTAAATTAATTAAAATTAGAAATGGAATACGGAATGTTTTAGCTTAATAGAAAAATATTGTAATATAAAACGAATGTTTATTTAGATAAAATAAAGCTTTTCGTATTCCAGACAGTTTTTAGATCTAGGGCCAAAGTAAAAACACGTTGCCTTGAAACCAGTTAAGATGTTATGCATTTATTCTTCGCAATATCAAATCTTTATGTAACATAATAATAGTTAGGGTTACTAATTATAATGTACTTATAGGCATTCGTTTTTACATCTAGTTTTAAGGGTTATGTAACAGGAAAATACATAAAAAGAGATTTCGTTACCAGAACACAATATTTTATTGTGTGACAACACTAATGGAATAAACAAGCGATTGCTAGTTTTCTGTTTTGTTTTATTTTTATATAATAAATTCACCATATTATATTGTTAGTATCCACCTTTATCCATTTATTAAAAAATGAACAATTACAGTAAAATTAATATAAATAAACCCACTATAGTACATAGTTACTATAAATATTATTTAAAATATCCGATGATTTAAAAATCATCGATCACTGGTGGGCACGTACAAACTAGATGTTTATCACCATACATATCATCAATCCGGCCAACTGTTGGCCAAATTTTTGTTTCACCTTTCACAAATGGCTGAAAGAAATGAAATAAGAATTTAGTAAGTTATAAAATAAGTAACATCAGTTTTATAATAGATTAATTACAAATACTCACAGCTGGAAAAGCAGCTTGTTCTCTGCTATAGGGTCTATTCCATTCATCAGAAATTACTTCCTCTTGGGTGTGAGGTGCCATCTTTAATAAAAAAAAAAAACAAAAATCAATTAACATTACTATTTAATATAAAATAGATCATAACTTTAGTTGTCTTTTTTTAAGTAATACCTTCAAAGGATTCAATCGTTTATCAATAACACCTTCTTCTATGTCTTTAATTTCATTTCTTATTGTTATTAGTGCTTCACAAAACCGATCCATCTCTAGTAAATCTTCAGATTCTGTCGGTTCTATCATTAAGGTTCCAGCAACAGGCCAAGACATCGTGGGTGCATGGAATCCTATAAATATCAAATTATATTACAATAACAGTTTACAAAAAAAAAAGATCAAAAAAATTACGTGCAGTTACTGAATTAATAAAGTATTTTATGAGTTATTTTCATGAAACATTTAACTTTCTATTTATCAAACGACGATAATGTCAGTATTTATCAAATAAAAGCTAATTTGGAAACAAACCTAAATACATTTTGTATCTCATTTAATTTCTAACTACTGGTAGCTTAAAATTATATGAGGCCCCACACCTGAGTTTTTATCCACTCTCAAATATTTGTCTATCAGCAACAACATTACGAATTAAAGTATAATTAGACTCACCAAAGTCCATGAGTCTTTTGGCAATGTCTCCAGGTTCAATATTAGCAGTTTTCTTCAAATCTCTCACATCTATAATAAACTCATGTGCGACCAGTCCTCTCTCACCTTTATACAAAGTTTTATAATGACCTTCTAACCTTTTGGACATGTAATTTGCATTAAGAATTGCTACTTGAGTGGCACGCTTTAGACCCTTCGGTCCCATCATCTATAAAAACAATATTTCAATGAAACTTTATATGTTACTCAAGTGTTAGCGTTCTTAGTTGTCGCTAAACGCTTTTCTTTAGGAATATTAATTAATTTGTACATTCTTTATTAAGTTTTGATCATCGAATCATCAACGGTATTTCATAGATATTCTGAATAATGATGTTTTTTATTTATACTGAATATGTAATTATAAAACTCACTTTAATGTAAGCCCAAGAAATTGGTAGAATAGCCGATGACCCAAAAGGTGCAGCGCTGACTGATCCAAAACTATGCGCCTCGTCTCCTAAATCAGCCAGAGGATCAACAACAGGGTGTGATGGCAGGAATGGGGCCAAGTGGGCTTTACTAAATAAAAAGTTATAAATTATTAGAATTCTATTTATTATTAAGTGGTATTAGAAATTTATAGTACTTGGTACTTGTTTGAGTGCAAAATATGCTCCGGGTTGAGTGCAAAATATCCTGTCCTAGTCTTTGTTATTAATTTCTTAACCGGTTTTTATTTAATGAATTGCTACAATAAATGAAAACATCGTCACACTATAGATTTATTACGAGGAAAATATATTTCAAAGTAATTTGGCTTCAAATTTGGCTTCTTAGTCATTTTGCAATTTATGTAAAATTTGGGCGGTCTGTTCATTATATCAAATTATACATAAAAAAGATTAATAATTCATAATCAAATACATGATGCAAACCGTTCGTTACATTTGCTTATCTATTAAATCGCAACCGTGGGTGCATTGTAGTGAGTTATGAATTGTATATATATTTCAATTATTATTAAAAAATATAGCAAAGAGTACATACACTCCGATAGGACCCATACCAGGGCCGCCACCTCCGTGAGGAATACAGAACGTTTTATGTAAATTTAAATGGGATACGTCACTTCCATAGTCTCCTGGTCGGCATAATCCCACCTAGAATACAATAAATATATCGTTTTAAGAATATTTAAGAATAAATTTAGAATTCAGTTAGACAGCTGTGTTAATTAAAGTTTATATTACAACTCGGCATTTGAATATCTAGTAAAATAACAAATACAATATTTCTTATATATTATAATATTTATAATCTACACATATAGCCTTGTTTCGATCTGACTACACTCTTAGCCATAAGGGCCCTGATGCCTCAGACGGCTTTTACAGTTTCACCGGGCTTGTGGGCAAGCGCTGAAGGCACTCAGCCGCGAAAGCTAAGCAACAAGTTCCAAGAGTGCCAAAGTGGCCGAACCACTTGGGCTGTTCGCGATCATGCGAAAAAGCTTGTCGCAGGCCGGCATTACAACAGTGACCCTTTTTGGATTTTACTGTACGCTTACCAAAAGGATAGTGCAGTTACTTTGCAGTACTTCATAAAAAATATGATATGACCTTACCTGCGCGTTCATATTAGCACCGTCAAGATAGACCTGGCCGCCATGTTTGTGGACAAGAGCACACACGTCTGCAGCTCTCTCCTCGAATACGCCAAACGTGCTGGGATACGTCAACATTAAGCAAGATAATTTCTCGCTATGCTCTTCTACCTAAAAAATAATATGAAATTCAATGAAACATCGGTTTCCACACGTTTGCGAATATGCTAGTATGTTTTGGATAAGCAAGCATGACGGACATCAACCTTGTGTCGGTTGTAACATTTAGTTTAACCTATTTTTACTGTAACAAGAAACAAAATTAAACGAGGAAAACTAATAGGATACGGAAAGTTCAGTAACGACGACAGTTAAATATTCACAGAAACCGTACCAGGTTACCAGGTACCGCCATCTTGTTAGAGCTATATTTGAAGAGTACAAAATTAATAAAAAAAAGGTGTGTGTGCGATTCACACACGATAGAAGTGAAACTTCATTTTAAAAGACATTTTCTATTTTATTTAAACAGTGTGCAATATACATACACACCGACATTTACTCTCTCGCTCTGGCTCAAACAAAGAGGAGAGACCGATAATGTGCGTTAAACGTTTAACATTTAACGTTTAACGCTTGGAAGTCGCATAAGAAGTTTCACTTCAAAAATATTCTATTCACGTGACATTGGCAGAATTGTGGATGAACACAGTTAAACACAAATGAGAAGAGGAGCAATTCGAATTTAACTGTTTTTCACAGCTTTCTAATGTTAAGAAATTATTATAGTCCCTTGTACGTAGGAAGAACTTACACGTTCAATTTTTAAATGACATTTTATTATGACCCCATCCATTTTATTAAATATTGCTATTATTCTTTGTTAAAATAGATTTTTTTAAATGTCAAAACGATTAGGTATTACTTATTACATGTAAGTAAGATTGGCAAGAGCTCATAAGAAACCGATTTTCATAAGGTTCCATACATCCATTTAGCCAAAAGACGTCCACTGCTGGACATAGGCTTACAGGCCCATAGGCGTAAGCCCATCAGATTACATTTGAGAAAATCCCGTTATATAATGCTTTTTACACTAAGCTTTTCTTATTGACAATATCCATCCTTCACGACTTTGCAAAGTGGAGAGTTACTTTATTGCTAATTACTCTTTGCCATTATTGAACACTGAAAAAGAGTTATTTTATTACCGTACTAGTATAGAAATAAATTAAAACTGACCATATCTTTGAGGTGCGCCATATCTATGTCGCCGGCAGGTGTCACGCGTATAGCGCATACCTTCATCCCTGCCATATGCGCAGACGCAGGATTTGTGCCGTGAGCACTAACAGGTATCAAACAAATATTTCTTCCGGTATCACCGCGAAATTCATGGTAGCGTTTGATCGTGCGTAAACCGGCGTATTCTCCTTGTGCACCACTAAAAACGATTATGGACATCTGAAAAACTTATGTTCGCCTGACAATACTGACGCCTTTCCAATTTACAACTTGATTGCTTGTTACTTTAAATAAAATCTGTGAAAACAGCTAAGGCAACATAACCCTAAAGGTCAGGCACGGATCTACAATTAAAATTATGTCGAAGATTTAACATCGAACACATTATAAAAAGTACAAAAGAAATAGAATTTGCTAAGATAATTGATTATATTTAGTTTTGTGGACGCCATGACCCATATGATTAACGTCCTCTTGGATTCGCGCCTATAAAGGGTTACACACTAAAATACGTAGAAAGATATAAGGAAAAAATGTGATCTCGTTATCTGTATGCTCAGAAATTTACTTTATGTTTTACTCCAGCACCTTATGATATACATAATAATATTAATATAGTTTCCTTCACTTCTCGAAAAATAAATGCATGATGAATCAATTTTTGTACCTGTTGGGTTGAAAGGATACTCTATCGTATCCTGTTATAGCACACAAGTCGTTAGCTAACTCTTCGAACAGCGTGTGGTAACCCTGGCACTGGTCGAGGGGAGCGAACGGGTGGATGTCTGTGAAGTGTTTGAATGAGCATGGCATCATCTCCGTAGTAGAGTTTAGCTTCATTGTACATGAACCCTAAAATGCAAATATTACATAATTCGTTTATTTATTGATTATATTGTACACCAAAACTTGCATCTACTCGAACTCATTTAATGAAGAAACTCATAGTTCGTAATGAATTAAAATTACTTTTTAACAACCTGAATCGATTCATTATTATCATTACCTGTTAATAAAATATGTATAGATTAAATTTAAGTAAAATATTTAGATGTAATAATTATGTATGATGAATGTGGAAGTATATTATGATGGTCAATTATAAAACTGCAAACATTTGCCGTGTTTACACAAGAACAAAACGTAGGTGTATATATTGACTACATGTAAAATGGAAACAAGATAATGGCAAGAGCATTTAATAATGAAGATGTCTAAATATGTTTTACATATTTTAAGACGCACGTTGCAAATAAAGGGAAACATAAGTTAGGAAATTAAAGCTATTCTTTTAAGACTCACCAAAGGTATCATTGAGTGCACCAGCGATATATCTTTATTTTCAAGTCGTTTCATATACCTTACGATTCTTGTTTCTGAGTGGTGCATGTTGAACACGGGGTGTGTTAGATAAGGAGACGTTCTTCGAAATGGACCTTTCAGTATGCTTCGTGGTAGCACGTCCTCACTTCGTATCTAATAAATAAACTTTTCAATCAAAATAATTACAACAAGACTATTATTTTTATACATTACACATTATGTATGTATTTCATATATTTAGTACGTTAAATTTACAATTAGATTAGTTTTAATTAAGTATCAATAAGGTTACAAAATTTTCTAATTCTGATCGCAAATTAGACTACCTGATATATGTACATTCCTTATTACCTCTACCTGCCAGATTGTAAGCACAGTACAATTCAGAAAACATGCAGATATCGGCAATTCATCGACCTTCGTCTCTGTCATGTTAACCGGCAAGCCTGCGGGCAGCTGGATATGCATTTGCTGGTACCGAAACGCGATAAACCAAAAGAGAGTCACATTGACGGATTTGTCAAACACAATAAAATTGTCCTGTCCTGCCACCCAGCAAACTATCTTTTATGTGTTCTTAACTGAAACAACAACCAGGGTATAGTTATTAAAATCAAAAATTACCTCATCGACACCCTTGCAGTCAAATATCCACAAGAGATCGTTCACGTCTTCAATGGTGGTAGTTTCATCTAAAGCTAAACCTACAGCACCATCATCGAAATATCTCAAATTTATCTTCTTTTCTTGAGCTCTCGTTTTAATAGCAGTTGCATCGTGTTCCTGCAGAGGTACTATGTGGAGCGTATCAAAATATACATCATTTGATTGTTTGTGCCCGCGTTGTCTTATACCTAAAAATTAATGGCGTAATGTTACATGCCCAATTAGTTGTTACTTATGAAAATAAGTTATATCATTCATAATTCAATAAGTACTAGCTGTACCGGCGGCACACTTGCGGGGAATACAGAATGCTGTCGGCGAATTGTGCTGTCCCAAAAATACTTATTGTGGGTGATCCTTAGAAGATATACATATACTATCGTTGATTTTTTGGAGGTATTTTTACGATATACAATTATGTGTTACTTTATATGATAACAGATAACATGTCTATCAATTAAAGGAAAAACCATGTAAATCGGATTAGTGGTTTTTGCGTGAAAAAGAACATAAACGGACAGACAGACAGAGAAACGTTGAGTTTTATAATATGTATAGAAGAAGAAGTTAGATAATTTGTTCGTAAAAACATTGACAAGCTAGATTTTTTAAATGACCGGTACTAGAAATAAACATAGGTAAGTACATTAATTATTCTATGTACATAGGTTCTATAATAAGATCCCTAAGCAGATTATTGTTTTCCGGACAATAAGTTAAAAAACCATGTCAAGCCGGTTTAAATCAGGTGGCCACATTAGTACATTACGTAAATTATATTGATGTCTGGAAGCGACCCACTCTCTGTATCTACACTAAAATAATATATTATATTTATTACATAAATGTAAACATTATTTACTCTGTAAAAATATATTCATAAACCGGTGGTAGTGTTTTGACTTTCATAAGTGTATTCTTAGAGACTAAATTAAATGCTTAAAATATTTTTGATTTTGCTTTTGTCATTTAAAGAGAAAATTAAGTATTCACGTCCTTCCTGTATCATTACTAAATTATTGCGGATCAAAATGTCATAAAATCTGTATCAATATTTTTATATTTTGAGCAACTAATTGTGTGAGAATCAAATAGTACTAATATGCTAATCTGTAATATAATAAAGTGGAAGAGTTTTTTTTTGTTTGTTAAAACACGCTAATGAGCTTCCAGTCAGATTCAAAAATTCTTTTTGTACATGATAGCCAGATTCATGAGGAAAAGTGTAGGCTATATAACATTACACCACGTAAGTAGCGGAGGAGAAAATATGAACGTCAAGCAGTCTGGCAAGCTGTAGACAAGTACGTGAAGTGGACCAACGATAGGCTACACGGCAGCGTTGGTGTTGGCGTCGTGGAGAATTTGTCGAATAAATTCAACACGGGTGAAACTGTGGGACACATCTAGTGTTTTAATCGTATTGGGTACTTATGTGCAATATAAGTAGATCATATATAAATATCTAGCTCCAAGGTTATTGTAGCTCCGAAAGGAACTACTATAAAATATCAGCTAAGAATATATCAATAAATGTGGCAGGCATCTAACTTAAACGTTCACCGCAACTCACCGTAATCAAGTACAAGGGTTGCGTTGTGAACCCGAGTGGCGATGTCCCTGAGGCCTTGCGGTCCGTGGTATACACCGTACATTGCAGACATATTGGCTAGAAGCGCTTGCGCTGTACAAATGTTAGATGTAGCTTTGTCTCGACGTATGTGCTGCTCTCTTGTTTGTAGAGCTAACCTTAAATAAATATATTATACTTATTTTTAAAAACACTGAATAATATATTGCAATCACATTAAATTAAGTTTGCGCTACAATTATAGTAAAGACTGTTTTTATTCCAATTTTCAATTTTCAGTTTTTTCCAGGTATTTTATTAGTACACTAGCTAAGCCAACACGGTTTCCCCCGCGTATAATTTAAAAGAAATCGCTGATTAATGATTTATAATACACATGTGCGGGTCAAACTACGACGGTTATTCGTAGCTTCCGCACTGACGAATACTGGATTGCGATCAGAGAAATACTTCAATGTTTTAACTTCAACTTTTATTTTCACTATGTCGTTTATAGTCTAGATATCGTTTGTAAAAACCAACTTACCGCACTAGTATCATAAATAACTATTATAAGCTTATACAATTTTATTTTGCGCATTACCTATAAGCATCTCTTCCAGTAGCATCTCGTGTTACACCGACCATACGGCCTGGCATCAGCCGTACAAGTTGATGTTCAGCTGCAAAGAACCCTGCGTGAGGACCTCCGTAGCCAAGTGGCACACCAAGTCGCTGCGAAGTGCCAACTGCTAAAGCTGCCCCACACTCCGCTGGAGGGCGCAGCAAAGCGAGAGCTAGAAGATCCGTTGCTACTACCACTAAAGTCTAATCATTGTTTACATTAAATTTAATAATGATAATTTTAATTACTATTACATTTACTAAAATTAAATTAAATACCTAGTTATCTATTGTTTACAATCAACAGAGCACTGTGTTTAACAAATAAACCGAAAAAAGCACATTTTTTCCAATAAATTATTAATGTGAAATACATACTACATACATATATTGGGGTGTAAGAGGCATCGAATAACGTTTTAAGAATTAATACCAAGCAAACCTCTCCAGCACGTGGTGTACCCTGCTTGGCAACTAATGAGGACGGCAACATATACGGTATATACATATTAATAAAATAAGAGTAGACCAAAGCTTTTTTTGAATTGTCATACCGTTAGCCTTAAGGGCCATGGAGACATTAAAGGCTTTGACAGTTTCACCAGGCTTGGAGGCGAGCACGGAAGGCACTCAGTCGCGAAAGCGAGGCAAAAAGTTCAAGAGTCAAGCAATGACAGCTCAGTGGTAGTGCATACGACTTCGCGTCGATTGACCTGAGTTCGAATCCCAGCAATGAGCCTGAGCTTTCAGTGAAGGAAAACATCGTGAGGAAACCATAGCATGGTGGTAGGACTTTTTCTAATGCCCACCTGGCTAGCTACCACCCTCAAGTTGAAAATCTGACGCCAAGCACCAATAGGCGTGTTCCGGCAGCTGCACTTGAGAGCCAGTCTTCCACTAGGTTTAGCGTGATCTTGGCCCACATCGTCACTTAACATCAGTTGAGATTGTGGCCACTACGCCAAAACCTATAATATAAAAAAGGGTGCCAAAATGGCCAAACCTCGACTTGGGCTGTAGACGTACATGCAAATATTTCGCGAACTGGCTAATTCCCTATCCATCAAATTCGATCTAACTAACGATACATATATTCATTTTTCTAATTTTGGGAGGAAAGAAGAAATATGCATATATGCATTTAGTAATCTGGGAATTTGCTATAAGTTTACTAAATGCATCTGCCCGATTCATTTTGCATGTTGGCTATAACATTTTTCGATTTAACATGTTCGATTCTGTCCGCGGCGAACCAACTAGTGCTTACATAGATGATAGATCAAATATAAATAAATATATTTTTCAATCAATAAGGCTTTAACTTACACATAGTGTAATAATAACGAAAAAGTAAAACATCAGGGCAACGATCGCATGGCGGCCGCCAACCTTTGCTGTTGGTGAGCAAGTTCAAATACGTTGGAGGTCCATTTCCTGGTCCGCAGACCTGGGTTTGGGCAGTCTTGGACTAGACTGTGTTCGCCTAAAAAACTTAGGTATATTTAACAATAACTTTTAATACTAACTCCGTGTTCCTGCGCTGCAATTGCCAGGGCTGAATAATCATAAACTAAGCCTCTTGTATCGGGACATTGCAACAACACAGCTGATATATCTCTCTGAGCAAAATCAGCTTTCCTTACATCAGGAACTACAGTAACATCTAATCCTAACGCATCCAGTCGTGTTCGCACGACAGCCAGTGTCTGTGGATGTAACCGTTCTGATACAACAAACTTCGTCCTTTTGTTATGTCTGCAAATATACAATAATATAGGTACTTATTGGGATTGCAACATTTTACGTTTATAGTATGAAAATGCATAAAAATGCATAAAATATCCATACAAATGACTATATATATAAGTATACTAATTATTATACAGTTTATATAGATTATTATATAATAATCTGTTATATATAATATATCAATTTATTTGTATGGATTTGTATATATTTTTGAACGAATTTAACTTAAAATATTTTGAACGGTTTCGTTTGGATAAAACTTTTTTTGATTCTTTTGATTCCAGAATTGCTTTGATATATTTTGTTTTTAATTACGCCCAGCGAAGCCGTTAGGTACCAGCTAGAATAATAGGTACAAGCGTACAAGCTACAAGCGTACGTATAAACAGAATTTTATTAGAAAAATATATATTTGTTTCTGAAACATAGCCTCAACCATACACCTATTATGCTAAGAGTAAAAGTTTAGTTGAAGACAAAATTAAATAAACGTTCGCGTAAGCGACAGGTAATTACACTAGCCAAAACTTACATAAACGCACAAATAATACTATAAGTGGCATTCTTTCATTGCGTAGTAGGTCATATTTTGTCATAATTGCAAGTGTTTGCATTATGACTTAATTTTTAGCACTGACGGGCATAGAGACGTACGTAGCCTTTAAAGGCTAACTTGAAATGGCTTCACTCTGTGTGCGACTACTTCCGTTCAGAGTGTTTTTATGCTATGGCCTCAACTATAGATTTGGAATACCATAGATTATACTGAAATAACTCCAATGAAATACTACCTATGACAAAGAGATAAAGCCTCAGCAGCTGCAGTGCCCTCATCCAGTAAAGATGCATTAGCAACGTCCAATCCAGTAAGATCACTGACCATTGTCTGGTAATTAAGAAGACTTTCTAATCTGCCCTGAGCTATCTCTGGCTGGTACGGTGTGTACTGTGTTGTCCTGAAAAGTTTAAGATTCCAAATTTAGAAACGTGAATTCATCATCTTATATTCACAACCTCGTATCTAAAAGATACATTTATATGATAAACCCTTCATGTAGCTTAAAGAAATCTCATCACAAAGAATATTGCATTGTTAAAATTATAATGATTAATATATTATTACCATCCAGGGTTTTCAAACATATTCCTCATTATAGTATGTGGTACACAGCAGTTGTGGTAACCCATACCTATGTAAGATCGCCATATTTGGTTTTTCTCTGATATCTTACGTATTCTTTCAATAAGATCATATTCACCTGAAATATAAAATATACAGATCGTTAGGTAGGCACGTTATTATTTAAAAGTTGTAAACTATTTCTCTGTTTTATAAAACAATAATGAATGCAACACTAAACACGATATCCAAGGAACCGACGAGGATTGTAGATGACAGGAAGAATCGCGGCCACCGTACCCCACGTGTAACACCCACCGTAGTGACACGCTCAGTCATGTCGCACACCGGGATTAGCTTATGTATATTCAGCACTCAAGAGGGGAAAGTGGGGTATCTGTACCCGAGTGGGTCGCTACTACCATGCACCCTACTAATAAGCCTTTCACAGTAACTCTCTTGTAGTTCATCGCGTTTCGGGAACGGCCGAAAGGCATCACAGCGACAAACAGCGATGCAATGCCGATCTCTGGTGTTCGACGTTGTTTTTTAATTAGACTTAGCCGTGCTACAAAGTTAATAAAAAAACTGTATTTAAATAATCTTATATGATTCAATTACGACATCATAATTTTAAAAAATATACATGTACATCGAATTTTTGACAATTTTGTAGGTACTTACTCATTGGTTCACTTATATCCATCAGTCCATGTAACTGTATTTTCTTAGGAACAGCATCATCAGCTAACTGGTCTAAACTCTGGAGAAAACGTTTAAAACTTCATAAACTATTAGTATAATTAATTCAAGTAATTTGAATAATTAAGTAAACAGACTTTACAAATTGACTAATGTTGTTTGCGTTTTATGGAAAGTTATTCCTCAAATCATTCAAACGTATCAGACCGTATTCACTTTTAATTTATGTAAAGTCGAGCTTATACAGCACTAGCAACCCGCCTCGGCTTTGCACGGACAGCAGTATATAAGTCTTTGGTTTACGCGACGCCCGCCAGTAAAGCTTTCAGTCGGCATAATTTTTTCCGACATTTTTAACAATCATCGTCATATTTCAACCAATTTATACAAAACGTTAATAAATTATACACTTAAACCTTCCTCATGAACCTACCTTTATTTTATTATATGTATAGATAAATAAGAAAATGCAAATTGCCATTATACTGAAATGTTTGAAATTATAATCTTCTATGAGGCTATAATAGTTTCAACTGTTATAAACTGTTTATCCTACCTTGTATCCCAGTAAATCCAACATAGTTACTACATCTTGATCCCTTGGGCCAATGTGTCGGCTTGGAAAATCCACTCTATCTGGAAAGAGCGTATCCGATCTTGCTGTAGACGCACAACGAAAATAACTCCATGTCTTTTGATTATTTACTGTTTTTGTATGCAAAGTATGAAAAAAACGAGGCTTTAAATATCTATGCATTGTTAAGGCATAAAGTTTGAAAGAATACTGATCATTACATTTATGTTGAAGGAGTGATAATATGCCGATAGAGAGGTCAAAGTGTTTTGTTGCAAGTACAGAAGATAAGACTTGACAAATAATTATTATAATACTATTAACGATGACTTATTATTGTTAAAAACAATCACATATATTAGGCCAATACTATATTTTGTTGTTTAAAGCAGTTTAAAGCCCTATAATAATCATGTTTATATTATTTAATAATTTTATTGTGTTCTAGTCCACTAGTATTTCATCATGATATTGGATAATTGTGACGCGTTCGAAGTTAAACCTAGTAAGAGATTAGCTCTCAAGTGCAGATGTTGGAATAGATTATTATATTTTCTACATAGGTAGCAAACAAGCATACAGCCCGCCTGATTGTAAGCGGCTACCGTAGCCAATGGACGCTTGCAACACCATAAGTATTACTACTGTATTGCCGACCTTGAACCCCCCTACCCCAAAGAGCTCTAGAAAACTTACTCACCGCAAGAACACAAAATAGAGCTATTTGACTGCGTTCTTCTGCAGGGTGGAGGTATTAAAACTGCCCCAAATAGGGAGAAATCTACAAATGAATTTCTCTGTGCCTACCTCTCTTCAAAATGTGAGATAATGTTGGAGTTAGATTTTGAATTTGTGTGTGCTCTATTATATTATGCGTCTTTATGCTTAATGCTAGAGTCATTGTGCAAAATTATACAGAGTGCCTTCTATTATATAAATGATGTTATAACTACAATATTAAAATATGTGATGGTAATTTAATAATAATGTAGCGTCAGCCGCATCAGTCAAAAATAAACTAAGACGTCATGCCAAATGACATTGTTTAGAATCCTAAGGCAGAGCTCAATGAAGGAAAACAAACCGTTTTTTTTTATACTACAATGGTGGCAAACAGGCATACGGCCCGCCTGATGGTAAGCAGCTACCGTAGCCTATGAACGCCTGCAATACCATAGGTATCACAAGCGCGTTGCCGACCTTGAACCCCCCTTACCCAAGGAGCTCTGGAAACCCTACTCACCGCAGAAGCACAACACTAGGTCATTTGGCTGCGATCTTCTGTAAGATGAAGGTATTCCACCAGTCGGGCCACCACAAGTAGAGAGAAATCTTCAAAGAAATTGCTCTGTGCCCTACCTCTCTTTGAACCCACCCTTCTCCAAGGAGCTCTGGAAACCCTACTCATCACAGAAATACAACACTAGGTCATTTGGCTGCGATCTTCTGTAGGTTGGAGGTATTCCACCAATCGGGCCACCCCAAGTAGAGAGAAATCTCCAAAGAAATTTCTCTGTGCCCTACCTCTCTTTAATCGTGCTATAATCGAAGTATAGTGATAAGGCATTTTCAAGTGTTTTGTCTATCCTACGTGTAAATTAATAGAAACCATATCAATTAGGTACTACAATACACCATAATAATTCAACATGAACACGATCACATGCTTAGAGTCGACGTTAAATAAATTTACCTATGCAACACTATGCCAGCTCATATCACAGAGTACGTTTGTATATAGGAGAATGTATATATGTGACTCATATCGCACAAAACGTCACTTGCAATTTGACAAAACGTACACCTACCTACAAAAAATATTCAGCAATTCTAACAAAAGCAATTAAAATTAGACTCAGGTTTGTAGTTTGTTTGTTGAACATTTTACATAGGTAGGTATTATTTTAATAATTATTGCAATTTGATTTTGACGCTTTCGGCTAGTAGATAGGTACACGTTATAGCCATTGACCACTATGTATATGTGTACTGTGATATGTGTACAATATCGCATACAATTTTATATTTATGTAATTAATGTACGACTCTCGATTTAATGTGAACAAATTTAGAAACAACATTACAAAAAATCGCCCACGAGGGAGCCCCTACATATTTTATTTTCTGCTAGACGTAAAACCTCCAGAAACGTGTTCAAGAATCGCAAAACCTGGCTTGTAGCATTTATTACTTCTGTTATATGGCTACTCCGCTCCTGAAATTGTAATCAATAATATTATGACTCTTCTGCGAGTCTCCGATTATTATTTTAGTGTGAAATTGTGAATTTTGTTCATAATTACCTACTTCAGCACCTAACTTCAGCTGTAGCTTAAAAATACAGTTGGTATAAACTGTATAAAGATATAATATTAACGTAATTGACTCTTCACCGCCAATATTTTTAACAAAATTATGTCAGAGTTAAGTCATTCCTCACACAAATCTTATATTAAACGGATGCAAAACGTACGTCACAATTATATCATAGTTGTTACATCAGCATATTACATTAAAAAGTGTGATATAATTAGCCATATATAATTTAATACTGAGTCACTTCGTACATAACGGATGATGTTGCTCAATGTGTAATTAATAGAAAATTATAATCTTAATAATAAAAAATAAGTAGTTTTCGCGTTGGCTTCTCTTTGGGACCTTCTGGTATGCTTGGAAAGAATACAAGGTAGGCATCTGGCAGCGCTGTTCAAATCTTTAAGATGTGTAGAGGGAACAAGTCTGTGTACGTTCGTTCAAACGTGACTGCTGAGAACATTATATATGTATCATAGATAATAGATAGTTATCAATTTAAATGAATGAATTAAAATGAAAACACCACGCCACGGGAAATCCCTTAGCAGGGTTGCCGAATTATGTGGAATTCCCCAAACTGTGGAGAGTCTTAGTCGATTGAAGGCTTTGTATGGACTGACACTATGCGATGTGCGATGCAAGATCTAACGGGTGCTAATTTCCATTGCATTACCGTTAATTATAGCTGTAGGAATGTATATTTCTCAAGTCATTTACAAAGCAAATTGTTACTTTCTTTGACATGATATTACAAACTTGGCAAGTTTATAAAATTTCTAAACTATAGAAACAGGTTTAAATAATAATAATTATTTTTTAATAACTATTTTATTACATATGGGGAATTCGATTTTTGTTTCTAAAAATAAACATATATCGATTGTATTATTAAGATTGCAATTAAATGAATAAGATGTGTTAATGGTTTTTTTAGTATTAATAGTGTCAATAATTCGAACACATGAGTGAAAATAATAATTTATTTTTAAAAATATTTTCTGTCTAAATTTTTGAAAAACTGCACAAAGCCACCTGTTGGAGACCGAATGGAAAAGTCGTTGTGATTTAATCTCATTATGGTTTAACTTAACACAACGCTATCTATTGGTGGACGGATGGAAGCGCTGTTCATAGTATTATTTCGCTAATAATTCATTTTGAAGATTTTTTCTTTTGTATCCTTTGTATATGCTTAATGAACTACCTTGATGGTACATTTCATCTGAGTCACCTAGAAGTGGTCTAGGTTTTGAAGAGTGAGTGAGTCAGTCAGTGAGTAATAAAAATACTATTTTTCAAACCCTAATAACTAAAGAACTATAATAGATTTACTCGTGTAATTTAGGATTCTAGGTCTTCAAGGGAGGTTTATTAAAAATACATAATTTCAAGTGTGTAGGACTAACAGTATTTGACTTATAGAGGGGTCAAAAAAAGCTCGAAATGGTTCGTTTAAATATACACACTGGCCGGTGTCGCCCGTTCTGAACTTGGATGATACACTGCCGTTTGTCTAGATAGTTGTGAAATGTATCAAAGCAGAAAATGCGTACTGTAATTACACTTCCGTCACTCTGATGTCACCCAATGCATATCCGTCAGTTGTGCCTAAAGAAGTTTTTTTTATATATTTTGTTTTACCACTTAGGTTGTAAACAAGTGTGTGGCCCGCTTGATAGTATGGAAACTTATAAAACCAGAGGTATCACGAGCGCGTTGCTGACCTTGAATCACCCTTATTCGAGGAGCTCTGGAAACCCTACTCACTGTAGGAACACAACACAAGGTTATTTGGCTGCAATCTTATGTTATTTCATATAATTGTTTTAATTTATTTATTGAAACTCCCTTTTTTCATTTGGTAATTATGTGAATCAGGACTGGTTCAGCTCAAAATTGAGGAATATGAGCTAGATTTTGGGAATTTAGGAAAATTAACATTGGCAATACTAACCTTAAAAAATTAGCAAACGACATTTGACAATTTGACATTTATTGTCTTTAATTTGTACCTACTGCATATACAAATACGTCACATTACTCAAACTCATAGTCTCAGAGTATTTTATTTATAAGAAAAAGCAAGCTGCTGAGAGTGATGACAAAGCTGGCTGTATTATAATTGTACCTGCCTACATATTTTAAACAAAATGACTTTATCAGACTACCATCATCTTAAGCAACAAGTTATACTTGGTGTTAATAAAAGTGATAAACACAGTGAAATCATAAATTCATTAAAAGAAATATTCAAGGATAATATAAATTCTATTAGAAGATTAGAACAAATTAACAGTGTCGGCCAACTGCTGCAAGTTTTGGAATACCGAGACGTCTTATCTGAAGATAATATAGCACCTTTAAAGGACATTGTTAGGAAACTCTCGAATGGAGTTGAGCTATTAAGAAAAATCTCTGAATATGAAGAATTTCATATGCCTACAAAAATATCTGACTTTAATGGTAAGTACTTATATTATTAACTAACACAGCAAATGTTAAGTTCCTGAACACTATTAGGAATCTTTTGTATATTCATTAAAAATGGTTGGACTTTAGGATTGCTACTGCTGAATTTAATAGTGCGAAGAGGCAGGGAAGGTGAGGGAGGGCGAAAGGTAACTCCTCTGTGAAGGGAAAAGTGAGGAAATGATAAGATTTTGAGAAACTTTTATTTTTGAGGTTGTTTTCCTAGGACTTTTATGTGAATTTTCAATGGATTATTAATTGTTTCTGGCTACAGTTCAAACCTAACCCATCCTATTTTGTTGCCACAACAGGATAATGAAATTATCTTAATCAAAACTGAAAATGGCACAAAATATTGAAGTAGGTCATATGTAACGCAAACCTTAAAATTATCCTTCAAAATGTACTTATAAAAAAAATTACAAACTTCGAAATTCTATACCCATCTCGTAATTAATAATAGTTTATATACTAAGAATAAGTACATATTACATATTAATAATAATATGAAATAATATACAAAAGTTACTTAAAAATTCAAAACAAGCATTCAGAAACATAAGAGAATTAGTCTCTATGGTTGAAACATATATTGCAAAAGTGAACTTTATCACAACTGCTTAGAACTTACAGTGTATTGTAAAATTTACAAAAAATGTGATTTATAAAAGAATTGTCAGAAATTATTCCACAGTGTAAAATTTTATATTAAGCCAAATTATATAGTGATGCCAGATTAAATCCATAATTGTTTATTTTACAGATTCTAAAAATATATCAAACAAAGAAACACCAACTTACAGTCCAATGAATAAACATCCAATAACTGGAAACATAAGTTCTATGAAAAGACAAAGAATTTTCGAAACAATTACAGAAGAACTAGGTACTTATTGGCGTAATGTGGCAAGATTTTTAAATATAAGAGAAGGTACCATTATTGACATAGAAGATCAAAATATACCCTTATCAAGTAAAGTAATGAAAGTTTTGGAGATATATGAACACAGGGCAGATCCTCAAAGGTGGTTTTTTATACTATGTGATGCTTTGGAAAGATCACACAGGAAAGATATAGCAGATTCATTGAGAAATATTATGGCGATGAATATTTGAAATTAGTATTTGTAAAAATGTTGTATGTATTAACTATTGTTTTTTTTATGTCATATTTTTTATTTAGTTACTTTTATTGTTTATTATTGCTTGGCTTAGTTGCTAAACACAGTCCCCTTAATCAAAATTTGTCACCAAGTATTTATCAGTGTGTATGAATGTGTTACTATTGCCCTTGAGAAAAAGTTATATTTTTCGGGCAAAGTGTATTATTATGATTAAACACATTGTTGTAATAAAAGGACGCAAAAGTAAAAAAAAAAATTGCCTTGCCATTTTAATCCTGTAATGCATATGAGGAAAAATGGCTTTTCAATACTAATCATACTCTTTGTACTAAAAAACGACAGTGAATTAAATTGTTTCAAAAATCAACAATAATAATGAGATGTATGCTATTGTATTATTTGATGTACTTACATTATCATTTTATGCAAAATAAGATCATTGATATAATTTAAAAAAAAAACAAATCTTCATATACCAGTAAAAACTTTAAAACCATAATTATATGTCAAAATTTGGAACCAATTTCTCAGTTTTTTTTTTGTTACATAATATAGAGCTTTATGTGAGTTGAATTAAGAACTTTATTTAATATAATAATGTATTTAAAGTTTATAATTACAAACCAATAATTATTAAATTATTTTTATTTATTTGTGATTCCACAACTCCTTTAAGCAATCAAAACTTGTAAAACTTTTATCTCATTTGATGTGCCAATTTGAGGCTTAGATAAAATATGTTTTTTTTATTTTTTTATATATAGGTAACAGTCGATTGCGATCGACCTGTCGTTCGAAAGAACTTTTCAAGTCGATCGCTGAAATTTTCGAAAAGTTGGCAGTTGACTACTTGCTAGCCAAATATTATGTGGTAGATCGCTGACGCTATAAGTTTGAGCACCCCTGATCTAGACAAACTGAAAACACTGTATCTGATGGAATTCATGAAAACCGTGAAATCGATATTTCATCGGCGGTCGCCGCTGTCATGCCGGCATGCATAAATATCTCTTCGCTTGAAGGATTCAATGTCATAAGAAGCGTTAGAGTTCTACGATTTCACGGTACAGCAAAGATAAGACATTGTGAAATTTTCGTAGGTGCTGAAAATGGAAGGATAAAACTATTACACCGAAGACCAACGCGTATGGTTCTGTTATGGAAAGGAGAGTAGTATTGAATTAGATTGAATAGCTCTTCAGAACAATCGCCAGGATACAGATGATAGAATACGCTAAACGAGGCCTGGTGAAGTGATACAATGTATTTAATGTATGGCAACATGAAAAATACGGACAGCTTATCTCTGAAACCTGTTGAGGGCATCGAGAAAGTATTTTACGGATAAATCTCAGAGATACAAACAGTATTCATAGAAGGCTGAACTGGTGCCTTATAAAGAAGATACAGATACCCAGGCATGAATAATCGTAAAAAATGACCAGTTTACCAATAAAAAATATTCAACGCCCTAAGCAATTTAATTTAAAACCAACTCTTCACATTATTGAGATTTGGGTCAATCAACTATTTTACCCACACTTTGCAGTCCCTGACATTTGTTTATAAATATATACTAATTAATAATAAATAGTCGTATATAAAAGTTATAACACAATTTTATGTAAGATTAATAAACATAACGGGAAATTCAAAATGCTCTCAAAAATCTTTTGCTTTTATGAAATTTCATCGTAACTCAGGATACAAAATATCCGTTCCATACAAAATGTTAAGACCGCAAGAACGAAGATCACATTATAAATGGACTTGATTTGCCACTTGCGGTTTATTTATATTGTAAAGCAAGATAGATGATATAGTTTATCGTGTGTAATACAAATTGCGTATACCGAGTTACCTTTAAGAATTTTGTCATAAAACACAGATGGGTTTTTTGCCGTAAGTAGGTTCCATTTTGTTTTCGTTCACTCGTACAAACGCAACAGTGCCCCTTGATCAGAATGAAATAAAAATATAAAAAAAATTTGAAAAAAAAAAACCTGGCTGCGTTCAAGTGTGGGTGTATTAGTTGATTGACCCATTTATGTTATACTAGCTGTGCCCGCGGCTCCGCTCACGTGGACTACAAAATATCGTCAGTCGAGCGTACGCACGAATCGTGCTGCCCCCGCTCAAAAACGGAAGACAAAATTCGTGGCTGAGTGCCCTAAGCGCTCGCCCCCAAGCCCGGTAAAGCTGTAAAAGCCGTAAAGGCTCCAGGGCACCTCAGGCTAACAGTGGTCAGTTCGAAAAAAAAAAAAAAATAGGAAGACAAAAATGCTTATTGTGGATGATCCTTGGAAGATAGACATACACTATCGCTGACTTTTTTGTAGGTCTTTTTAAGATTTATAAATATGTTTTATATTAATTTGATATATCTCTTATGGTTTACACAGCATAAGCCATTTAAGCGCCGCACAAGCGTTTTTCTTCCGAACTGATTCACCATTATCGTCACTGCTTAATTCGTATTATACTTTATCTTAGAAAATATATTCCATAACCTGGCCAAATGACATAGTTATGAATTAAAATAAAAAGCATGTAAATCGAATAAGAGGTTTTCGCGTGATAACAACATAAACGGACAGACAAACAGAGACGTTGAGTTTTATAATATTTATAGAAGATGCCATAGTTATCATTATGATACGAAGAGTATTTTTGACAACTCGCTTCCCGCATGGCATGCTAACTCAGATTTCGAACTTTGCCATTAGGTTAATTGGTAGGCTGGCTTAATATCGAAAACTACAATATAATATTATTAAAATATTTATTTTCATAATATTGTTATGGCTAACAATGATTTTCTTAACTCTTAAAAACGATATATATAAAAGTAGGTAATATAACTTTTTCTGTATACTCGTAATGGTAGCAGTTGCATCCTTCTAAATGTAAGTAATTAAATACTACAGAAGGCATCAGTAAGATCTGATTTTATGACTGAATGGAACTGTTTTACATTCTTATCCATAGTACTTACTACTTGATTAGACATGTTCTATAAATGCAGATATAATATCAATACACATTAATTTTATAGGCATATTTATATGCGTTATTAATTGAATGTGCCATTGCACTAGTGCATCCATGCCTAACCTTTTAGGATGTTCAGAAGAGACAAGAAGAAATTTTACATCAATTCTTCTCACTGGGAGGTGTTAGCAGAAAACTTCAGACATCACTTATAATTATGCAAATGGTATCCTAACGTGCACACGTTGTGAGAGAACGTTCACTGCTAAAATAGGATACATTAACCACATTAGAGCTAAACACAAAAGCTCCTAGTTCATATTTAAATTGCGAATAAGTCGCTGAAGCGGGAATCGGCAAGGATGACACACACACACATAATACCTATTTTACAAGAGTCGTATGGTCCATAATGTACATAATGGTCCCGAGGGGTGGGAGGGTTAAAAAACCTCTACTTGCCCTTATCTTTGGGGGAAGGGGTAAAATTGAAATTATCTGTTAAAAACAAAAATCTTTGGTTTACGACAAACTGTGAGTTTTAGTGCAACTGATCCTTTTCTATCATTTTATTATCCTGAAATACGAGATAGAATCTTACTTAAGAAGAGGGAGGTTAGGTACCTTTACATGGGGTTAGGAGAATCGCCAAAATCATCCTTACGTAATGAATAAAGGAATAAGTAATTAAAAAAATATGTTTGTAATGAGTTTCTCGTATTCGCATCTTCGATATACTTGTAACATGCACGAAAAATCTACAAATTGACAGAATGTACCCGCGAATTTTAAGATACTATAAGTAATGGATGAGGTATGTTATTTTTTATCGACCATTGGTAGGCCTAGCATTTTTTTTTTCATACAGTAGCTCGGTAAATTTAACGGCAATGTCGCTTATGGTAGGCTCAGTACAATCCAAACACAACGACGGACGGTCATCGGTGTTATGCTGTTCTGCATAAATATCTCCTCAAGTTATGCTTGAAGGAGCCGACGTCTTAAGGTGTAGAGACGGTTTCACAGTTTTACGGTTACGGTACGGCTATCATAAGACACTGGGAACATTTTAGTTCGTGCCGAGATGAAGATTACTGTAAAACTGTGGCACCGAAGCCTGGTTCTGTTGTGGAAAGGAAAAATGCCACTTGGCCACTCAAAAAATCTCGGCAGGCCGCATGCGGTCCTTGGGTCGCAGGTTGATTATGGATATACTAGTGTATTGTAAATATTACAACAAAAATAACCCCATAGTTTTTTGATTTCTAATATAATTAGCTTACAGATAAAGTAGAAATGTACCTAATTAAATTAATTACATAGGCACTTGGCGCGACCAGAGTCGCTAGGAACGTGATAAACACTTCTATACTTCGTTCATCAAAAGAAGGCTTGCATGACATGTCGAATGTTTATTTTAGAAATGTAGCACAACTTAAATTGGAAGTTGATTTTTCGATTACCGATTCTTTTATATAGGTAAATATAATCGATAGTACGATTACGCTTTAAAACAATTACCCCTTAATTGATTGTGATTGAATGTAAGCTATGGAAATAACAAAAATAAACTATAACAACAATTGAGATTGCAGTCTGGAACACTTGAATTATTGAACGCCTAACGCTAAACAAGATTAGGTAATTCTTCCAGTCAATATTCTTCATTGCGTGTTGCTGCAGTAAAAATGTGGGAATTACGTAAATACATATATATTTTCGAAATAGGGTATTTGTAAAAAAATAGTATTGTTTTTTTTTTATGTATTTTAAAGCTTCATCATAATTATGATAGTAGTCAATTGGAAAAACTATTAAAACATTTTTTTTATTAATAATGAACATTTGAAAATTGTAATATTTTAAAAAGAATCACATGACTACAAACGCGATACGATTGATCGTCAGGTTTGTGACGTCATAATTTTATAGGAATTTCATCGATTAAGTGTCAAAGCACTGTATCAGCTGTGCTACAATGAGTAGAAATTAACATTGTGACGTCACACGCGCTCGGATTTATTCGGGAACGATCGGCGCGTTTTCGGTACTGAATTCAAAAATTATTTTATGAAATAACTTTTATGATCTTTCCAATTATCACAAAAAAAAACAAATACCCAATTGAAAAAGAAACTAATGAATTAAATGTATGTACAACAGCGTTCGATTACTTTTTGATTCCTTGACTTTATTATTTTGGTCTACTCTAGTTTTGTGTAACATAGTAAGTTACGTTGCACGTAGTAAGAAAAAAAAACACGAAAATTTATAAAAATCATTGTATAGAGGAAAATATTTAGGATTTTGTCATGAAAAATATTTTTACAGCACTTATCAGTATAATTTTTTTTTAAAATAATATTTACAAATTTTTAGCAAATGCATGTTTTTAGGTAATGCCATAATTTGCACGACGTAACAATTTACGTTCTGTGGACATGTCATGCAAGCCTTATGATGAATATAGTATAATAATTTCATATAATAAACTATTAATTCGCATTAAAAACTATATCTATTATACATTGTTTCCAATAATACAGGATGGAATGTATAAACGAAGACTTGATTACCCTGGTAAAATAATTTCATAAATATACGTGGATGTGTCACAAGGCCTAATAAATAATAATTTATTAGTCTAAGAGATTCCCCGCGTTGTAAAAACTTACACTTAATTAAAATCATTAAACAAAATAACAATTTGTATTCGAGAAAAGTTAAACAAAATATTTGAGAGTATTGTGATAGTTTGTCACCCCACAGAAAGAGATAATGTTTTAACTTTTTCGTTATGAAGAAGACTTAGGATCCAAGTTTTACTAATGAGATGAATGCCACATATAAACTTTAGATTTTTGCATTAGGTCCCTTCAGTCTATATTAATGGTTTGGTGGCAAAAGTATACCAAAAACATACACTATACCAGGTATTATTTATTATTCTAATATATTTTTTAAATAATGTTTGGTAGCTGTTCTTGCCTTCTGTCAGAGGGTGGTAAATACTCTCAGGCTGGGTTTCTCGTCACGCTGACCGTCAACGCTGATAGGTCATTATGTTTTTATTAGGGATGTGCCGGATATCTCTATCCGTATCCGCGGATATTCAAAGGGGAAAAATATCCGTATTTGTATCCGCAATTTTTTACGGATCATAAACGGATCTTTTACATTCATCTCTTATATGACATTTCAAAGGCAACAATGAAAAACTTTGAGGTCTTTAAATTGATTTTAGTTGTTGCTAACTTAGATTAGGTATATAGTACAAAAATAAGAAAATTATACAAAAACATGCCTAAATAAAAAAATTATACCCGTATTTAAAATGAAATTCGCTGACAAAACTGACCTAGTGCCCTACAATGTCCTTTGTCACAATAAAATATGAACAGATCGCGCGCAAAGTGCGAGTGTAAATGTCTCATAATGTCACTTAGCAAATAGTTCGCTAACTATCGGTCCAAGAGCACACGCGCCTGATGCGGACAAACCAAATACGATAGTTCCGTATACGCGGATTAAGATAGCAGTAATCCGTATCCGCGGATCCACGTTTTTAAGAGTCCGGCACATCACTGGTATGTATTACTATGAAACAGTACGCGACGCTCGATATGCGGCTTTATTAACATTGAGCTAGGTATTCTTTCTGTCTGTACATAGTGCCCGTTAGCACGAAATTAAAGCGACTTGTCTGGGTTCAAGCCCGGTAAAGCTGTAGAAGCCGTAAAGGCTCCAGGGCCCCTAAGGCTAACAGTACAGACAGTTCGAAAAAAAAAGAGACTTGTCGGCGCCGACGATTAGCGTGATAAGAAAATCCGCCTTAACAATGAAAATTAGTTTACCATATACTAAGAACTAAACAAAAGAAACTAGAACATTAGTTTTGACCCATAAACGGTAATCAGTAAAATTGTTTCATCATTTGTAATAATCTAGATCGGAATACCATAGAGTATATTTACCTAAACTTCGAGGAAGGAAAATCGCGGAATTATACGTCATCGTCCAGGATTTTAAGAAATTAAAAATGAATATTTTGATTAAAAATATACCACGTTTTTAGGGTTCTACACTAAAATTGTTTGCTTTATTTTACATTAACCAAATTAAACCTTCAATTTGAAATGTAACTATAACCATTCCGGGATTTTAAAGATATGTAAGTATCCGCTCTAAGTTATGTCCTTCCTCGAAGTTTAGATAAATACACTCTACCCATTATCGATATATGATAATAATGCTCACAACTGATAAATGATATAATATCATTCATACATATCAAATTTTAAATTCTGAACGGAAAAACAAATCAAGAATTTACAGATTTACCCAGAATTATAGTAATTTATATACTTGATGTAACTAAAAAGTATGTTTGAATATTTGAACTATTTAATGATTTGATGCCCAAATATATGCATTTTGGAAGAGACGGAGCCACGGAGAGTGTTGGCAAGCGGGGTCGGCAGAGACCGACGGCGCCGGAGCAGCTGCGGGGCACTGCCACCGCAGCGTGCAGCGCTCCGGGTGCGGCATCATGGCAACATGCCGGCCGTCGCGAGACCGTACCCCGGCAATGCCGTCTGAGAATACATTCATATTATTCAAATAACCGATAGAATACTTTTATTAAGTTACGTTTATAAACAGGTATATTATATTAAAAAAAAAATTACATGGTTGAGATTGTGATGGCGGACTATAATAATAAAAATGATTGATAAAAGTCGTTATTATAAACTATTTTTTTATTATAGGTTCTAGAGTTATGGCTACAATCTCACCGGATATTAAATGATTATGTGGCCCAAGATAGTAACTTGATAGTGACGACATATTTTCAACCTGAGGGTGATAGCTAACTAAGCGTTCTTTACAAAATGCTATTACTTGTTCAAAAATAGGTTAAATTGAACCACAAGAAACTAAGTAATTGTAATTGATAGAAAACCGAAACAATTTTTTTTTCAAACGGTAGAAAGTAGCGACTTCAGTAAAATTGTATATACAACTATCTGTGCTCGCGGCTTCGCTCGCGTGAAGGACAAAAGAACGCGTAGCGCTTTTAAAAATCGTAGATTCTTATAACTTTTTGTTGAGTGAATCGTGATTTTTTTATAAGGACTAATATGCAACTAAGACAACAATCAAAAACTATCCAGTAGTTTTTACGTGATTCGCACACAACGGAAAACTTCAATCATTTTATTTATATCAATTTTTACATCCATTTATTCATTATTAACACAACATTCTATTTTAACAAAAGACTTTTTAAATTCATCGATATTATCTAGATAAATAAATATAAAAAAAACATAAATGCAGCAGTTATATACCTCTGAAAAACCAGTTCTTCCTATCTTTATTCTTCCCTAACAATGGCAAATTAAGTACACTTCACCACTTCTCTACTGTGGTTCAATCCACTTAGATTAAAAGTTTAGTAATTGGATATAACATTGGTTGATCCCGAGACGAGATAATATAAGAGAGTGAGTTTTTTATACAATGTGTAAGATAGTCGCGATTTATCGGTGTAAATAAAGTAAGATGGGACGACATCATACAATAAGCAAATCGAAGGCCACCCAAGACTAAATGATATCTCAAAATCAAAATCACGATTTTATAGGAGATCGTTTTTAACGAAAATTTGATAATTAATAAAAAACTAATGTATGCAGCAGTTCACACGTGTAAGAAGTGAAATCTTCAGAAAAAAAAAAATTTAAAAATCTTTTTATATATCCTAAATCAGCGGGATTCGAACTATCGACCACTCGTGCGTACTGCGTATGAAGTCTGGTCGTCTCACACCACTAGGCCAATCCGACGACGATCACAATCATGAAAATCAGGACTTGCATTAACCGTGCATAATGTAAATGTATTCTATCTCATTCTCTCGTGCGATAAATCCTATAGATGTATAAATTTCTCTTTTTACTGTCGCTTTTCGTTTCATCTACATTCAAATCACAACGGTGCTAAAGAAGTTTTCACTTCAATAACCTTCTACTATTCTAGAACATTTAGATTAATAGTAAAAATAAAAATTATACAGGAATAATGATCAAATTAAGAATTTCGATTTGAATTATAATGTAAAAAAGTGAATTTCGTATAAAATGCAGTTGATTTTTTTTTGAAGTGAAACTTTCTATGCGACTTTGTTAACATTTATCGTTTACATTTACCGTTAAATGTTAAACGTTTAACGCACATTATCGGTCTCTCCTCTTTGTGTGAGCCAGAGCGAAACAGTAAATGCAGGTGTATAGGTGTATTGCACACTGTTTAAATAAAATATCTTTTAAAATGAAGTTTCACTTCTATCGTGTGTGAATCGCACACACACCTTTTTTTTGCTCACGTAGAAATATGCTTTTCATGTCAAATATTAATTACCTGGACTTCCATTAGGGTTCATTGGGTATACTTCTGTAGGCATCCCATCATCATCCACGTACTGCATGGCAACTTGTCCATTTTTGTACAATTGTTCGAGTAGTTGGGATTGTGCAAATGAGAACTTCCCTTCCCCGTGCGCCACCCACACTCCGAGCACGCTGCCGCCCATGCCGCGGAACCAAACATCTTCTTTGTTGGCATCCTCTGTTATCTTCACAGCACTCCAACGACATTCAAACCTTTAGATTAAATATAAAGAAATTCAATCTATACTCCGATTCGTAATAAGAATTTTTAATTTAAATTAATTTATTCGTATATGTAAACTGCCTTGCGCATTCAGTTTACTTAGAAATTAAATAAGTTAACTAGCTGTACACAGCGGTTTCACCCGCGTATGATTTAAAAATAAATCGCTTATTGATGATGTATAATACTACAGTATAAACAATATTTTTATCAGACGGCCACCCAGGGTTATGCGTCACAACTAACACGGCTCGTTCGCGCCACTACATCTAATTGGTAACGTGTACCAATTAGTTTCTTGTTTAATTTCGAATAAACAACTATATTTACGTAATTGCTACATTTCTACTGCAGTAACAAGCAACGAAGAATATTAACTGGAATAATTAATTTTGTTCCTTGGAGTCAGGCATTCAATAATTCTAGTGTAACAGATTGCGATCTCAATTATTGTTATAGTTTATTTTAGTTATTTAATTTACACAGTTTACACATCCCTCTACTGATTTGAAACAACCGTATTTTCGATTAAAATTAACTTACAATTTAAATTACTACATCTCTAAAATAAACATTTGACATGTGTCGTGCAAGTCTTCTTACGATGAATGAATAATATAATGTATTGTATAAATGTTATAAGCAATGTATGAAATGTCGCCATTCTATAGAATGTATAGGAAATGTTATAATGACGTGCATACTACAAAACACAAATATTATTCTGAATCAATAATAAGATTGCCATTAGTTTTTTTCATTCAGTTATGAAACTATTAAAGTTAGATATTTGTCTCTGCTTCAAACATAGCTCAAACAAGATGGCGGCCCCTTGTTAAAACTTACCAGGGAAGTTTTGTGACATCCCAAAATGCATACTCCTAGTTTTTACCTATTTATAATTCACTTTACTTTTGCACAACAACCAAATTATATCATATTAAATGCCGCCGAAATTACTTAATATAAGGTAAAACCACCAGTAATTGACACTGCACCAATAGTTGACACTGACGAAGAAAATTAAATATTAAGAAAAAAAGGAAGCCAAAGATCGAGATGGCCAAAATCACTGATTACTGATATATTTTTAAGGTTATAAATACATATAGGTACAGTCAGTTATAAAAGTCGGTTAACAAACTCAAGACTTCAAATCAATTTAGTATCAAATATTTAATTTTCTTCGTCAGAGTGTCAACTATTGGTGCAGTGTCAATTACCGGTGGTTTTACCTTAGAACCACATAACTTAATTTTACGGAATTTAAAAGATAATCCATCACTTTCTCTTCACTTCAAAAACTCTTACATGATATTCGAAACGAATCGGAGATGTATTTCATAGTTCGTCCGTTTCTCATTTGGCATTCCCTAAATGACAGTTGAAACCGTATAAAAATCCGTTGCTTGATTTAGAAGTAAGCGGAGAAACAGACAGACGCGGATAGCGCTTTCTTTTATACTATGTATAGATAACTAAAGAGATACATTTTGATTTACCACAAAGATGTCCTTGTCTGTTCTAACAACGGAGCTACCGTGTTGATAGAGCGTTGTTTGAAGATTTCAAATTAGAAAAATATTCTAAATATGTGACATTAGCAGAATTGAGTGTAACACACGTTGCCATTAAATATGTAGAAGGAGAAGTTCCGGACATTTCCTCAAACTACAATTTCTGTCAGTCCATGGATTTTGCATTAACACAAAGTTTATACGTTCTAGCAATATTATAATAGGGTTTCTTTGTAAAATAATATTCTTATATAATGACCGTGCTTCTGGCTATAGGACAATAATTCAAAAGCTAAATTAGGCAAAATCATTATTATTACCTTTCAGAGTTATTATGATCCAAGAATATTTGCGACTTGTTGACACCTTTTGGACTTGTATCAGGATCAATCCATCCGAGCATTGCCATAAGTTGACATCCATTACACACACCCAATGAGAAAGTATCACTTCTCTGTTTAAAGTGAGCAAACTGCGTGCTTAGCAGTTCCGAGAACAAAATACCAGCGGCCCAACCTTTAGCTGATCCCAAGGTGTCTACAAATAATAGAGAATAATAAAATAATCTCCATTTTAAAAAAACAGGCTTTAATTCTATTTATGTGCAAAAACAACATTCATAATAATTTATATTATAAACGAAATGCACAATAATTTACTATCATAAAAAAAGTTATAGAGATTATAAAACTATGGCAACCTAGTATTATGTGGCGTATATATTTTATATAATCCTTTTTATTAATACTTTTAGGTAAGGTGTTGTAAGCTTGGTAATTGTAACTGTGTAACTGTAAAATATGTTTGTAAACGCTAAGCGGTCCGAGCGCAGGGAGTCAGAGTCCCGTTTTCTCTCGGAGCGTTAACTGGCATCCCTTCTGTTCAGACTGGTATCTGCCCGCCGTTCACGAGGCTAGACGTCGCCCTCGCTCCGCTTAGTAACTATCCTTTTGTATCGTAGTGTTAATATTTTTGTGTGTAAACTGTTAATAAAATTACTGTTTTCATTGAGAAATAAGATACTATAATATGTTTATTTTTAGAACATTAAATGGTCGTATATCACTATATATTATTACTCTAAAATGTGTTTGTGGCGAAACCATATCTTCCTTAATACTTCGTTAATGATTCAAACATCATTTTGAAACTTAAGTACACAGCTATTGATAAAAAAGACAAAAATCGAAAAATTTTTTTTTGTTAAAAATAGATCTAATAATAAACTTTTTTAATAGAAATGCCATACTAATGAACATGTAAGAGATGCTATTTATTAACAATCTGTTTAACTTTCATGCTGTTATTTAAACATTACAATAGCTTTGAGATTGTTTACATTCTATAATGTGCAAAATATTCCCAAGGGTCAACTAGTTAATTATATATTTTAGTTTGAAATTATGTTTTATATAAATCTGTCAGTTAGATCTTATACAAAACATAAATTCATGAAAATAGCCAATTCTAAGGAAAAGGAGATTGTTTTAAACTTAATTTACCTGCATAACTGAATCCACCAGGGAATACCAATCCTTGAAAAGCGTCCAATGTTATCTTCCTAGTTTGTAAATCACTCATAGTAACATCAAAAACATCGAAATTCGCCATCATCAGAGATGCTATCATTTCTCTATCGCCGTTTGTACCTGTACAATTTTAAAATTAATAACTTTATATTATATAGATTAAGTCGAAAACATTTTCATTTAAATTTCATGATCGCCTGAATGATAATTGACACTGAAAAACCACATATTATTTCTCAACATTATCTTTTAAATATATTTACTATTATTTTATATAAGATCAATATATAACTATATGTATATTTATATCCCATATATATATATATACCCACAGAGGTCAACAACGAATAGCGAGCGGCCTACGCGAGCGAAAAAAAATTAGGGGTTCCATGAGATATAAATGTGGGTCAATGATAGTGGATCTCACTTAAACAAGTCGTGACACTAATTTTGGCTTTACATGAATGAAATAATCCACATACACAAATAGTACTTATTTACACGCATAATACTTCCTTATTTATTCATTCATCTATCTACATAAAATATAAAACTACCTATGAAGTAATTTTTTTAATAATCTTTCATGAAACGTGATCGTCTTTCAAAGCACTATATCAGCTTTCAAAAACACATTTAATGTTGATGAATTTGCAAAAAAAGCAATATCAGCTAAACAGAAGGCCAGATGGTCTACAAAAAAGCGATAAACATGGCAAGTGGTCTACGAGACAAAAAAGTTTGGAAACGTCTCTTTTAAGTGTTTTTTCATGTGCGAAATGGCGCTGTAGTCGATTTATTGAATACTGGAAAGGACAGAACAACGTCTGCGGCCCGCGAGTCTAGCTATAGGCCGACCGCTGCTTGCGCGACCCTTCTGATGGTTTGCGGGACGTGGGGCGGCGGGTGTGTACGGATACACACTGTATTGAGACGATACCTTATATCTTAAGATCAATAGTTTATACATCTTATTGCAACCGGGTCAGATATGTTATGATTAACTAATACATTTAACAAAGTACAGGCACAAACTAGTAAAATACAATTTATGAATTCACCTTCTTCACGAATTACTGCAACTCTAATGGGTTTTGTTTTCATAACCGGCGTCGTAGGATCAAATGTTACATTATATATAACCCCTTTTCGTTTTTCAAGGCCTGAAAAAAAATGCGACTTTACTAAAATATGATCTGGGTATGACCTTAATTTGACAACACATAAATTTATTTAATATTGTAAACCTCAAGAATTTCTTTGTTTGTTTGAAGTGCAAATCTACAGAAGTAAAAAAACACAACTACAAATTTAAAAATATATATTTGAGGCTAGTTATTTATGCTATATAAGTTCACGCTACGACCCTAAGAAGCGGAGCTGTAAACATGAAAGTCAAGCAATCTGAAAAGTACGGAAAGTGAGAGCAACACTACAGGCTACACTACATGATTGTGTTGTAGGCGGCGCGGTGGTACAATTGGTCGAATAAATTTAACACGGGCGAAACCGTGGGCACAGTTAGTATTGAAATAAATATCACAAATATGATCTCTATGTAATATTAAATTAAGATCATGTGTTTACTAGGTATTAAGTCACATTTGCTTTGAATTGTTTTTACCTTTCCATTCCTGATTAATGCAATCTGAATTTGCTTGTAAGCACTCCAGGCGATAGCTGGTTTCTTCCCACATTCTAAAAACGTCAATCAGTGTCGTGTCTAATACTTTTGTTCCATTCACAGATATGATTACCTATAAACAAACATTCTCCATTCAATATTCAAGTCCTCCTAAACGAAACGAAATAAATTAAACTATAGGCTTCAAGATCGTATAAATTCAAGTTCAAATCCGCCTACCAAATCCATTCTCGCTACATACGACCGGATCGGACAGTTATTTCACTTACGCCTTCAAGTGCAGACCGTTGTCATCATGTCGTTGGACACAAAAATGATGGTGGTAGTATCTATTTTGAGTAACACTCTTTAAGTATTGTAAATGCTTAATTTCGAGCATCTTGGTTGCAATAAAGCTCGTGAGATTTATCGCACAAACATGGAAAATATTTATATAATGTAAGAAATTCAATGAATACATCGCGTTCCGTAAAAGATTTCCTCCATGGAGTAAAATGAGCGCACGCGCGGCCGTCCTTCTAGGCGTTTCGAACACGATTAGTCGTAGTTTTGTTCGGTCCGACCGTCCACACGTCCGGATCCGGTACGGACCAAACCATATCCGATGTACAAACTAGCGGACCGAGGTGGACTCAATTAACAATAATTATGTTCACAGGACTACTTTACAGACTGGCAGACATATCCAGTGTTTGAATTTGTAAACCAAATTCGTGGTCCGTTCGAACCAAATTGTGTGTTAGTAGTTTTAGGTAAATCGAAATGTGACGTTTGTTTGAGTATTTTTGTCCAAGTGCTGTTTGACGTAACTCGAAGACTGCCATGCTGCCAACATTTCTCAGTGATGTGTAAAGGTCCACAAATATATCAGACAATATTGAATAATTAATCCTCATAATAAATGTTAAAGATGTCCATAAAAATAAGCAGTTGGTATATTTATGGCCTATTAAAGGACAAACAAAATATAGCAATATTTGTACTAAGAGCATATTAAAAATTCAGCAACTCACCTGAGAGTTCATGCCATAAGCACCAGTTTTACCAATATGTTTGGCTTCTACACCCTTATTCTTATATTCATTAAGAACATATGCAAGATCACTCTGCGATACTTCAACAACAATACCCAATTCTTCATTGAAGAGTGCCTCAATCGCAGAAACATTATTTTCGACATTCAAGTCAATGTTAAGGCCACGCAGTCCTCCTATACCCATCTCTAGTATGGTTGTAACGAATCCGCCTTCACTTACATCATGACCAGATAAGAGCTTGTTTTCTAAAATAAGACAAATTTATGTACTTATGTACCAATATAAGGCACTTTTGGTTATATAGGTTTAACCTAAACCTTTTTCTAAATTGAAACAAACCTTTCAAAAGTTTTTGTGTAACATTAAACAGAGATTCGAGAACAGCAGGATCGTCAAGATCTGGTGGACTATCACCCAATTGCTTGTAACACTGTGCCAATGCTGAGCCACCGAGCCTAGAAGATAACTAAATTAATCCAAATTCAAACAGAATATTTTTAAATCATAGAAACTGATATATGTGATGTTAACCTATATTTTCCTGGTGAAACCGGCACATACACTAGGGCGGAACCTTCTTCCCTAAGCGCTGGGTCAATTTTAACCGTTATATCAGGACAGGGCGCGTATGCAGATACGACTAGTGTTCCAGGTGACTTCACTGTAAAATATTACACGCAATTATTGTATATACAGAATTCACACACTCTTATTTAAGCTTATCATCTTTTGTCTATACAATATTTATTTTTCATTTACAAAATATAAATTGGTTAAAATCTCTATAATATTATTGAACACAGGTGTTATTGTGACAACGCTATATCTCCATTAATTCAGGTTAAAATAAAAAGCTTTCGTTACATTTTTATGGAAGATTTATTCAAATAATATGTAGGAGGCGCTATCTATTAACAATCTGTTTAACTAACATGAAAGTTGTTAGATTATTTACGTTCTATAATATGCGGAATATTCGCACGGGTCAACTAGTAATATTGTAATAGAGAACTCAGAAATTATTGAAAGAACAAACATAGAGACAACAGTTTAGTGTTAATTAAATGAGTGTAACTAACCCGTCCCAGAATTGACATGTGCACACATAGAAAGTGAATCTTTCCCTCCGTCTACAGCCACTCGCAGGGCACGCATTGCCGTACAGAGTGCTTCACACGCTAGCACTAAAGCACCACCTTCGACTCCGGTCTTGCCGCCCCACATCCAGTTACCAGAACATTTCACATCACCTAACTCCGTGATTCCGGCGAACACCTTCAATTATTAATTTCATATCTTATCAGTCGTACTGTTGATTTTAAGTTTATACCAATGGTATATATAATATTTGCCACATGACCGTGCAGTTGTTAAAAAAATTCTTTCTTATTTATTTCCAAGATCAATTACTGAATATGTTGCCTTAACAAAGGTTCCAAACTAGGCAATGCCTGTAACATGTAGGCTGTAAAATGTTGATGGAGAATGTAGATTTGAAAAATAATACAAATAAAAAAGAAAACAAAAAATATGTGCTAAGTGTGCATACCAGAGATGTACTAAGCTAATAACTAACAAAGTATCTTGAATCATTCTTCTGTATGTTTGTAGAACATTATTGTTTTGTTTGAATTTTTTAATCTGTATTTATGAAGCAGAGCACGATGATGTATCTTGGCGCATATGTTAACCCAATACTTGTTCATGTAATACATGCGTAGTTTTATATATGAGCAAACTAACCCACTTCGTGGCCACGACTCGTGACGGGGTATATCAATACTCAAAAGGAGCTGTTCAAGGGTCTTAAAGTGAAATCTATACAGCGTATTCGTACTTATCTCAGCCTTAAGTCCAGAATTCAAATTTATAGTTGCAAGCTTAGCATTTTTTTAGCTTTATCTGGGTAAATAAATCACGGTAAATTTTGTGTATGATACGAATAAAAAAGATTATGGCATAATAGTGATGTAACAGTGACTATAAATTCGAAACCGAAGATTGCGTTGAGTAAATACTTAGTAAACTTTGAGCTAAGCTAATGGTGAGATAAGGCTCTATAGATTTCATCCTTAGTCTGTCATGTATGTATTTAAATGGTCTTTATTTTTAATATTGCCTAATATTGTTGGCATTTTGCGTAATATAGTTTGATTATTGTGTAAAAGTGAAGTTGATAGAAATATTAACGAGGATTGGATGCCACAAAAAGGAGACGATATACTTAAAATTAATATTTAATTCTTACCAAATTAGTCAATGCTTCACCTAACGACAACCGTGCTCCGGACGCCGGGTCGAGCAAACCCTTTATGTTCTGCGTACCGATGGACGTAGCAGACCCAACAAGATCATAATGAGAGAGAGCTATAATGGCGTTGTCAGCGAGTGGCGTGTGAAGCGGTCCGACGCACTGCTGCTGAGCTACTAGTCCGGTGACACACCGGTCTACCTGTGCAACATCAACATTTACCATTCAAAACATACATTAACACGCCTTTTAACTATTTTTGAAGTGAAACTCCATGAAATAAGCGACTGTAAAACGAGACAACCATATACATTTGTGGTCATATAATTATGAACGCTTATTTAAAGAGAAGACTTTTTCAAACAACAAGTATAATTAATTGCATGTATTTTTTTGTATTTCTCGCGGTATTGCATAACTTTTCCATAATAGGGGTACATTCGTTGATACATATGCTTGGCTAAAAAATAAATAGATAAACCTTTATACATTAGATCTGAACCTAGTATTACTACTTACTGGCTGGTCACATAATTAAGAACGCTGAATAGTTTATTTTTTTATTCAAATTTAAATAGAGAACGCTCTGTGGCTCTGTGGTTATGGGTCACTATTCTTATAATTTTGGCGCCATTTAGTGCTGTAAAAGTCTTAAAGATGATTGCTTCATATGAAAACAACGGGGTCAAAATAAAAGTTATGATAAATCTACAAGGGAAGTAATAACAAAACTTCGCGAGAAGAATTGGTCGTATAAAAAGATAGCAAACCATCTGTAATGCTCAAAAACGATAGTTTATTACGCTGTGAAGCAATTTTGCCACGTATCAAACTACTTCAAATGTTCCGCGTGTACCTAAACAGAGAAAGTCATCTAGTCGAGATGATCGAAATATCGTTCGTTTGGCAAAAGAAAATCCTTTTAAAGAGTCTTATGAGATGAAAAAGAATATTTTGGTAAAAACAATCCTTCAGCAATCTCGGCGCGCACTATTCGAAGGCGATTGGTAGATGAAAAGTTGCACGGTAGGATAGCTAGGAAGGTGCTCATGTTGAAACAGTGCCAAAGGTAAGCCCGACTTAAAAACTGGACAGTTGACAGTAGCAAAAATGTTACTTTTTCTGACGAGCCAAAAATAATCACTCAATTAATAATTTTATTATGAAGGTGTCACTTCTGACACGTGTGAACTGATTCACACATAATTATTTGTTTTATTAACAGTAAAAATTTACATAAACTTAATTGTTTAATTAAAATCCTCTGATAAACCCATAACTTAAGTAATTTAATTTGTGAATTGCATAATATTAATTTATCTATATTAATATTATAAAGCTCGTTTGCAAGTTTATTTGAATGCACTAATTTCAGGAATTACCAGTCAGATATGAATAATAATGAAATATGATATGACGATAATATGATATTTTGTATTATATAGCTTATGTATTGAGGAAGGTTATATGCTATCTAACATCATGCTATGGGCCTTAGGAGCAGATCAATTACCATATAAATAACTGTAGGTCAGAATTTACACGCGAGAACGAAGTAATATTACGGTCAGGTTGTGACGCAGCGTGAGGTATCGGGGCTGCCGGGATGGCCACCCGACGAAGACCGAAAAAATTAAACGTGATTTAAAAATAAATATCATTCGATAATTACACTAGACGTGCCCCACGGTTTCACACGTGTTAGATTTATTACACCAACTTTCCACTGCACAGCCGCGTCGCTAACGCACCTGAGCTTTATAATATACTAGCAACTCGCCCCGGCTTCGTACGGGTAGGAGTTTACATATAAAAATCTATTGGTTTACGCAGCGCACGGCATGATTTTTTCCGAAATTTTCAACAATCATATTCAAATTTCAGCCAATTTACACAAAACCATAATGAAATATATACCTAAACCTTCCCCATGAATCACTCCTACTATAGATTTTCATAAATGTTCATTCTAAAAAATCCTAGTAAAAGTAAAATACAATTTAACATACTTTATTAGTGAGATATCTCTTGCTAGCAACATTAACAAGCCTCAACACCCTATCAAGGGCACTTCTGACTGTAATATCACTGGGTAATGACAAGGCCAACTTAGTCCTCTGGTCTCGTTTTAAATCGAAAGTTTTCTGAGGCATGTTACCTGAAATAATAACACAAACATAGAGAGTCTAAGATATAATATTTTATATAAGAAACTTGATTTCTCGATAAGTAAAATATATTCACCTAATACAGCTTCCAAATGCAAATCATAGGGTAATTTATCTTTGATATCTGGTCTCTGTCTCACAGATCTGTTTATATATTTGTTGCTATATGTATCTTCAACAAGGCTCATGTAGCCATCGCCTGTTACCTCTCCCACAAAAGAAACTGGGCATCTTTCTCGACGACAAATATCTATAAAAAATGATGTTTCATTCGTATTGTATTCGCCGAGGCCCCGGTTACCCTCCCCAAAATCCGGTCCTGATGTTTTTGATACATCCATGGAATTATCCATATACATAATTGTAATCTGACATACATTAAACATTAGTTAGTTTTTGAAAATGTTATTACTACATATTTTTAGACAAAGTAGAAGTTGTCAATTTCCTATTTTTATTGTTTAATACTATTTCATAATAATCTCCGAGGGTGTTAAGTAACGGTGTTGTTAAACAAGTGTCGAAATCGTATGAAAGTAGTCGAACGTGGTATAAAAGTGGTCGAACATAGTATAGAAGTGGTCGAACATAGTATAGAAGTGATCGAACATAGTATAGAAGTGGTCGAACATAGTATACAAGTGGTCGAACATAGTATAGAAGTGGTCGAACATAGTATAGAAGTGGTCGAACATAGTATAGAAGTGATCGAACATAGTATAGAAGTGGTCGAACATAGTATACAAGTGGTCGAACATAGTATAGAAGTGGTCGAACATAGTATAGAAGTGGTCGAACATAGTATAGAAGTGGTCGAACATAGTATAGAAGTGGTCGAACATAGTATACAAGTGGTCGAACATAGTATAGAAGTGGTCGAACATAGTATAGAAGTGGTCGAACATAGTATAGAAGCGGTCGAACATGGTATAAAAAGTAGGATGACTTTTAAGTGCAGCTACGGGAACACAGTGATAGATGCTTCGCGAATGTTTCTCAACTAGAGATTGGTAAGAGTAAAGCTGATTGGTTTATAAATACCAAGTCATGTGTGATGAGAATCATAAAGTACAAGACCAAAGCTAGGACATTGAAGCTGCCTTTTTTAATTTTATTTTATGGTTACTATAGTTACGACATTTCGATAGGTCGTTATTTCTCGATGCGATTAGACGTGACGTTAAATAACCAATCATATAATGCGACAAAATTAGTACGTTGTTCGTATACTGCAATAATAAGTAATATATAAAACGGTCATATTTAATTTAATTTTAGTATGTTGGTATCAAAACCAATAATTATTTCAGCATTAATATTTCGATGTGACGATCGCACATTTTTATATCTCACGAGTCACGTTGTTACCTTTATATTTCCGTAGTGTTGAAATTATAAAAAAAATGTAACCAAGAATAATCTTTTATTATTAACATATAGATTGAGTTATTATTATTTTTATTCTTACTTCACGTAAATTATAATAATATGTAAATTATAATTATATCTTTCTTTGAAAAAGCTGTTTAAATTAACCTCTAAAACGTGACAACGCTTTACAAAACTGATGCCAGCCAAGTATATTTATTAAGAATTTACTGCCAATTCTTTGTATAATTAATTAGAGTTTGTTATAATTAATGTGTTTAATTGTTTATTGTATATTACAATGATTCTGTATTATTGATTTTGTCACCTAAACACAGTGTAAACATTACTTAAACTAAAATACTTTAAATATTTAATAAAACTATATAAAAATATCTCTACAATCGGTTAATGTCGAAACCAATGTTTTTGTCGCATCCTAACGTAGTGTATTTTGACAGGTGTCCATTAAAGGAAAAGTCCACAAAAAAAACTTCCATTACCTTCAAGAATGTGTCTATTTTCCTTTGTGCAGAGCAGAGCATTATTCTCTTGGTACTCTGCTCCCCAGAGTTCAAGAGTTGTTATAGTGGGATCACCTAACTGGAATTCCTTAGTAAACACAACTGCTCCTTCTGGTTCAACCAGTTCTTTCAAAACGTTACCATTTCCACCGGCGCCTTGATCGTGTATGGCTGTAATTTAAGTAACAATAATCGACCGTACTTTTACGATTATTAAATGTTTCTGTTCAATATATAAAATATAAATAAACAAATCCTGGAATTCAACAAGTTCTCTTTTACCACTCATTACTTAGAAAGTACTATTAGAGAAGTACATTTTCGCCACCGCAATAAAATATTTAATTTTTGGTAAAAACAATGTTCTATAGCGATTTGGTCGCTCTAATGGACTAGTGTTCATTAAACATAGATTATCTATCGTTTAACCAATAATAATTTACACTATCCGAGAATCGATAATCGGATTGAAACCATCGATAGTATAAATTAGGTATATTTTAAAAGGAATGTACACAATATGTCCGACTATAACAATGATCACGTGAAGTATCTTTTTTTTCCGCTTCAGCCGCTACATGTCTTTTTGCCTAGAAGTAATATAGGGTACTAAAGAAAAATCAATTAATCGATAGTCTTTTACACAAAACAATCTATACTATCAGATTTTCAAACGATCTATGTTGAATGAACACTATCATGGAAAGTGGTTCGTTCAACTTATTTGTCAAATTAAATTGAAACATTAAATTCAATTATAAGTTGACTCACATTCAACAGGATTGATATCTGATTCTAAGCATCCACGGACAACACGGTTGAGGCGATTACCCATTTCAGCATCACCTGAAAGTCAACAAAAATATATTTAAACATTGAAAGATGATAAAATAATAAACCGTGTTTACGGAGCTTATTTTACCTCTCTGCACAGCACCGAAGTCGAGGGCGTGGTCTCGTGAGTCGCCGCCCTGAACGGCCACAGAAGAGGCCGCGCCACCGCCAACACCTATACGATAAACTGGCCCACCAATCTTTACCAGCAACATTCCTGCACAAATATAAATTACGATAATTCTATCTATAATAATAATATAATAAAGCGAAAGAGTTTATTTGTTTTTTTTAAACACGCTAATCTCTGAAACTGCCAGTCGGATTCGAAAATTATTTTTGTATATGATAACCAGATTCACGTGGAACAGTATAGGTTATCTAGCATTAGACTACACCTCTCAGATAGGCTTAAATATTGATTTTTGTTGTTGTAAGTTAAGTGTGTAGTAAGTTGGAAGAAACATCGCACCCTAATTGCTTTATCCGCGTGCTCTGATCAGTGATACTTAAATACAATGTTCTACAAAAATATAGCTTGATAAATAAACATAAAACCCAATAAAACATTGTCTAAGTATAAATCATCAATCAGCGATCTCATTTAAATTATACGCGGGTGAAACCGCGGGGCACAGCAAGTTATTTATAAAATAATGGTAAATTTTAGTCATCTGCTTGCATTATTAATTGTGTCTGAATAAAGCAATAATTGCTAACGTTTTTTAGCTAAATTAAATTAAGGATTTATTTAAACATTTTTACAAATAAAAAAGGCCATTTAAAAAAAAGAGTGATTTAAAATGACAACTTTTAGAAATAAGCATTCATTATTGATATTAACTTTTTAAAAGTATTTACTGGTGGTATAATTTGTGTAAGATTCAACTTTGAAAATACTACTGCCACACATATTTCTACCACAAAATGTATGGGATGGTAGTATCCAAGACTAAAGGCAGTAGTTAACAACATACTGGACGTGTGGCCTTCTAACTAAGTATTTTAGTGTAGCCGCCTATTAGTGACTGATCTCAAAAAAAACTACTCCTTTTAGGAGTTAGTTATAGATTGCCTACGGCTGTAATGACCACATAACAATAGATGTACCACACACACCGGTTTACTAACATTCGTTATACAGCAAAATAAATTACCGTTTTCAGGTTTATTCTTATGAATCATAGAATGAGGCATGTATCCAATGCCACCACTAAACATTATAGGTTTTATAAATTCTTCCCTTACGTTATCTGCGTTTTTTAATCCATACGACTGGACGAATCCTGAAAAACAAACATTATGATTTACAAAACTGTTGAAATCAAATGTAACATAATTTTCTATTCAGACTATAACTTTACCTGTTATTACCGGCTCTCCAAATTTATTTCCATAATCTGAAGCCCCATTACTAGCTTCTATAATAATTTGCAGTGGAGATGAAAAGTTATTTGGATATTCCCATCCTTTTTCTTCCCAGGGTAAATCGTAACCTATCAAAAACATTATTTATGTAAATGGTTTATAATATTATCTTACAACAAAAATGTGGTATTATCAACCTTTGAGGCTACTGCTGATTATGCAATTCTCCAAGGCGCAATTAATGGTGTTTTAAACTATTAACTTAGGCCAGTTCTGGTTCTGGTACATCGATCGCTACTTTTGAAATTAAAGAGCGCTAGAGCATCTCCGTCACAACTCAAAGGTCTGGTCTGTTTCGGTACGAAGAGTGACGACGACAATTCTACCATAACCAGGTGACCGTTCACAGTGACTCTGTTGTGGATTTTCGCGTTTTAGAATCAGCTAGCGTATATCCAGCTGCTAAGAAGCTAGCAGGCCGACATGACAACGGCAACTGTCGATGGTTTACTGATCTCTAGAAATTTGCCGCTGTTTTTATATTGTTCTGTGCTTACCATTAGTACGGTACCGACACTTTGCCGTGCTTAAAAATAAGTCGATTCGTCGGATTCGAAAATTTATTTTTGTATATGATAACCAGATTCATTAGGAATAGTATAGACTAGTGGTGGGTAATAGCGGCTTTTTTGGGAAACGAAACGTCTATTGAACACTGATAACGGGTTCCAGAACTATCTATTTTAGTAGCCGGTTTTTTTCAGTTTTTAATAGGTACTCTCTATTGTAGTAGGTAGCTGATTTGCACTGCATTATTTGCATTATTCATAACCTGCACTATACACTATGCGTACTTATTTTATTGAGTGTCGAATAAATTTAACACGGCAGAAACCGTGGAGCACAGCTAGTATCTAATATAAAAATGATTAATCAAATAAATATCACACCCATAAATCAAGCACCTTTACAAAACCAAGTCTTCAGTAGTTAATGCCAAAGTAGGTACATATTAAGTAACAATAAAATTATAATGAATTCTTAATTGATAATTGTATTAAAAGTGTACCTGGTATATGTAAATTTCCAACACTGTATCCAGCTGTACCAGCAACAGTATGTCCTCCTCTTCCGACTCCTTGCACATCTCTAATACGACCACCAGTACCAGTGGTCGCTCCACTGAATGGTGCTACAGCTGTTGGCATATTATGTGTTTCTGCAGTGAATATTATGTCTGATTCTGTCATTTCTTGTATCACTTGCGAAGGAGCTTTAACATTAGTAGGTCTCAGTTTTGAGTGTTTGAAACCTTTGATTGCACTACAAAAAATAATAATTAAAGAGCTTAATGAAGCAATTTTAATACTTATTGTTTCACAAAGTTTTTGGCAGGATCTACATCTGGAGTGTGGGGTTTTTATTTTAATTACCAATCTTACGTTATTTGAATCAATATTATATGATATTGGTGGCTTTTTGAGTGATATTGTTAGGTTATAGTACACACGTGAAGTGGATTATATAAAAAATAACTAGAAACATTCATTCCAGTTTGCCCCATAAACCCTGGACAGTACTAACAAAGGAGCTACCATCTTTTTAGAGTGATCTTTGAAGATTAGATAAATAGTCAGAACTTAGGCTTAAAAGATAATCCAATAACCTTAACAATATAATGGTTTCTTAACGTTTTATATACCTGCTGTTATCACCAAACTTGATGACATTGTTATCATTTGACGTTTTTTGTGTAGAAGCAACCATTTCTATTAATGATTCATTGATCTCCTTGCCATCTAATACTAGTTTACCCTGTAATTATAAATAGCTTCATAAATTTTGTTTATATTCCGATTATTGATAATAATATATATGCCTATTAATATAATATTACCTTGAAGAACCAATGCCGTGAATGCTCACTGTTGCTTTGAGCAAGGTCAAATAATTCAACACTAGTTGGGTTTCTTTTCAATTTATTTACAAAGAGATCCATATAAAAAGCCATATCCCAAGAATCGAAAGCTAAACCTGAAACCATAATTAATATTCAAATACGAAATTCATCAGTAATGTTTCAATAAACTATGACAATTTAATTAACAGAATATTGCTATTAATTTATTGAAAAAATATTATATTTGGCAATCTAAACATGCACATAAGAGAATAAAAGATAATATTTGTAAAACCTTCAAAAAAACATAACAAGTGTCACTACTTACCAAGCTTTTGATTAACATGTTCCATAGCAGTCATGCCTTCTTTTTGTAAAGGCACAACATACCATGGCTCTAAATCTTTCGGTAATCCTTCATTAAAACTCTTTTTTGGCAAATTCTCCTTTGTGTAAATGCATTGTGTCATTCTGTCATGTAATGGTGCTGCCAAGTCTTGATATAACTTTTCAGTAACGTTTTTGGATTTTGCAAACGTAATGAGATATCTAGTTGAAACTTCAAGACGCACAATGTCGCTGAGTCCTACACTTTCACATATCTGTACTGAGTTACTTGAATCAGCTGTTGAAAAATTAAACCTAAAATAAAAGTTAATTTATAATATATACAGATTAATCTCAATATATAATATTATAAAGATGTACAGTATCTCTGGATATTTTCATTATTTGGGTGACATGCCCGAGGCATAAAATAATAATAATTTCTAAAACATGAACTGTGTCATTGTCCAGGGTTCTTAAGGACATTACGAAATTTATTAGGAACTTTACTCCCAGCACCATTACCCTCAGTGTCAAGGTCAAACTAAGGCCCATAAGGCTACCCTTGCTGCTGGCATAAGGCCCATAAGGCTTAATGCCTTGCAATTAGAAGATTGATGCTCCAAGCATGGACCTATCTAGCAAAATAGTGTGATTACAGGTTCGAGAGTTAGTCTTAAATAATTGAACTACCTTGAGCATCAACCATATTTTATTTGTATAGGGTTGTGTATCAATACCCCTTCTCGATACAATTTAAATATTTTCTTTTTATAAATTTTGTATTGGTTAATGGTTTATACCATTACAAAGTATAATATTATTAAAAAAAAATGTGTTATTGTTACTTTATTGTTCAATTATGTAATTTCAAAACTCTAAAGTTTGTGAATATTTGAAAAGACTTGCTACTAAAACAATGTTTTCATTTAAATACACAGACCCCTGTATTGATGTTTCATAAACTGCGTAAGATTTCCCAAAATAACAATAATTTTTTTTGGTTATCTACTATATATTAATAACCAGATATATATACCTTTCAATGACACATATGAATATCTAACAAGAAAAGTGGTCTTAGACACTTTCTTAGCCTGAGTTGGCCAGTTTACAGAGAAACATAAAAATAATTATTTTTAATACGACTTTTTTTTAACATTGTAGGTTTAGCGTTCTGGCCAGTCTCACCTGATTTTAAGTGACAATGTAGCCCAAGATATTAGCACGCTAAGCCTAGTGGAAGACTGGCTCTAGAGTGCCACTGCCAGATCAACCTGTTGGTGCTTGTCAACAGATTTTCAACTTGAAGGTGGTAGCACAAAAAGTTCCTACCACCATGGTATGGATTCATCACAATGTTTTCCTTCACCGAAAGCTCAGGCTCATTGCCGGGATCAACACAGGGATTGCGTTCATCCACGTGATGACCGCACACATTAACATTGAGCTATCATAGCTTAAAGTTGATAAATGCTGAATATACATACCTTGGCCCAATTTCAATAATTATTTGATTTTCACTAGGAAATTTATAGCTGGTTTCATTTCTCATAGCTTGAGGTTGTAATGGTGAACTTAGAAGCCATTTTAGAACATTAATCTGGTTAATATTCAGATAATCACACCAATTACCAAGTTCCACATGGTGACAAAGTTCAGTTGACAAGTTTACCACATCACTGTCAACCTGTTTCAGTTTCTGTAGTATTTCTTTAGTTCTATGGGCACTAAATGCTTCAGTAGAAAAAAATCTTATAATAGACATTATTTTATTTTATACAAACAGTGACAAGAATGTCTAAGCACAGACTGCTAAGATATTGCTAGCTATCTATTTGTTTAAACTATTTACACTAAGGTCACAGTTCAAATTATTATCAGTTATACGTAAGGAATTATCTGAAACAAACAAAGACAAATAATAAGGCTTATGCAATGTAAACAACAAACCCAAGTAAAAAATTACAGTATGAATAGAGGTCATTATTCTTAGGGTTATCTTACTTACAAATTTAATTAATATGGAAAATACTCTATATTTATTGAAGTCTTTTATAGTATAGAAGACATAAATTTTGCGACTCCTTTTATTTTATACTTATAAAAATTTGTTGTTGTACACTGACCTAATTTTGTGTATTTTCTATGTTATTTACAATAGATGATATAATTGTAATATTTTGGTTAACAATCTCACACACAGCAATCAAAGCATAACTTGCACCTTAAAAACAAATCAAACAAACAGTTGATATAAGAGGACTAACAACCATTTTTATGACACTAAACTTAACCTACTTAACCATAATCTAATCTAGTGTTATGTTCCTGTGGTGTGTAGTATTTCTAGACCTCCTTGAGGATGGAGGGGATTCAAAGAAAGGATGGAATAACCCCACCCTACAGAAGATCGCAGCCAAATGACCTTGTTGGTTGCCCAACGGCGAGTAGGTTTCCAGAACTCTTTGTGGTAGGAAGGTTCAATGTCGGCAGCATATAGTGATACATATGGTATTACTAATGTCCATAGGCTACGGTAGCCGCTTACTATCAGGCTGTACGTATGCACGTTTGCAAACTTTGTTGTATAAAATAAAAATAAAAACTATAGTTCATTGCGGAATCGAACCTACAAAATTTTTTGTTCATCATGGTGCAATACCACTGCGCCATGAACTGTTTGATAGATTCCACTAGTCCCTTCAGCAAAACTACACACAATCCTTTAAATCCCTATACAATCTATCGTATCTCTTATTTACATATATAACACAAAATTTGAAACCAATCTATTTTTGTTTTGCACGTACCTATATAGTTTTTCAAAATTTGTGCCTTCCTGTACTTCCACGACAGTATTCGTATTCTGCACAGACTATTTAAAAGATCGCAGAAGAAAAATACTCCTAGCGGAGCTACGTATTGCGCATTGTGCTACGTATGTAATATGTATTCTGTAAATATGGTAAAAAGTAAAATGATAACAAAGCATGTTGAGTTTTTGGCGGAATCTCGAACTATCATATTCTTTGTTTTTTATTCATAAATTTGTATTATTTGACACTATATTATCTAACACAGGTAGCATTTTGCAAAAATAAAGCTTGGTTATATTATTCATTCTATGGCATTAATGGTTTTCAATAAAGGGAACCGGTTCCCAAGTTAGGAAGAAAAAGAAAGAAAGAGAAGAACACAGCATGAGTTTTTGGCGGGATTCAAACTATCAAGCAGTAGTTTATTTTTTTATTCAAAAATTTGTATCATTTGAGCCTATATTGTGTAATACATAATATAGGTGGCATTTTGTATTATAAAGCTTGGTTATTATACACAAGTGAAATGGATTGAAAATAATAAAATGGATCATGAATTCTGATATGCCATAAAAACTTCCTAGAAAGTTCTAACAAGGAAGCCACCATCCTGTTAGGATCCTAAAATCGTCATAAGAATGGAATCTATATTCCCTCGATAATAGCAATAATGGTCTTCAATAAAGAAGAACTACTATGAAACTGAGGTGAAATATAATTAAGTGAAGTCAATTTATGCGTCATATTATTGGTCGAATATATTCTAAGTATGGAAATATATGTAATTATATATAAAGGCACGCGCTTGCTCGCGCAAGTTTAATTATTGTCTTGGTAAATATGCAAATAGTAACTTAAATCCTGACAAAGATCCGCACTAAAATATTTATTCGAATAATTCCATATTACCTACTCGCATTTTTTTAAGAATAATGAACTTTATCAGACGCTTAATAGAAAAGATAATAATATTAATATAGTTTACACATATGAATATAAGCTCAGATTTTATACAAAACCCTGTATAACTGTAGATGAGTGTACAGCAGATGCGTTCTCATTCTCTATTTCCCTTTCTCTTTCTCGTCATACACTATGTTGGCCGACAGTACGTCGTGGTACCAAGCTCACGCAAAATGGGTTGGCATCATCTCACAGCCAACTCTCGTCCACCGCGCGCGCTTATTGCTTAAATCAAATAGCGCGCGCTTCCCCAGTTTCCTGTAACACATTGCCGTCCTTTTCCAAAATCACTCCCACAAAAAATATCCAGCAACCGAGAGGAAAGATGTTACACATAAAAAGTTACACATAAAAAACGATTTCCATCTCTTTTAAACTCAGTTCATTCTATATAGGCTTAGCTCGGTGTTTTTATTAGTATGTTAACTCAATATTATACTTACTCCAAGCACCGAAGTAACATCGTGCTACAGTGTTTGAATATTTTTGATCCAATTTATAGATTAATGTCACTTGTAAATTCAGAGCCGCTATTTTTATAGATAATGCGATTGTGTTCCCTGTGAAAAGTATCGTTTTTTAACACGCTTATATTAGCTTCACTTGTAACTATAAGTCATTTTTTATCTACTTCTAATTGTCGTATCAAAATGAAACTTTGTACGTACAACCCGGTCAGAATACCTGTGCACCTCGCTGGAATGCGGCGCCTCTCCCGCTTCCCCTGTCACCTCTTCGCGCACTCCACGGTGCGACAGTACGGTTAGCATCTTCGTCCCGATAATTTTGATATTTTCGTTTTGTTGTTGTTTTGTTTTTTAATATTTATTGTTAAGTTTAGACTGTTTACGGTTAAGTTTGGACTGGTTTGGTTGCTATTAAAATTGTTGTAGCTGTTAAACTGAAGTCATGGGAAAAACAATACACAGTGAATCAAGAAATTTAATCTTGAAAGTGCTCAAGTTTTTTGAATCGGAGAAAGCAAATAAACAGTACACCATACCTGTAGACCAAGTGGTGAAACGAACTTGTGCTGCAACTGGGATATCAAAGAGGACTCTAATAAAAATTAAAAATGAAGCCAAAGTACAACCACCTACTTCGCCGGGCTAGTCCGACTCCAAGTACTAGTAATAATTTAGAAACCCACCCAGAACCAAAATTATCGACACCGGGTAAGTAAAAAACGCATCGAAGTAGATGATTTTGACATTTGCGCAATACGAAATATCATCAACAGTTTTTATGCTGTAAAAAAGAAATCCCAACTTTGAAGAAAATTCTGGCAGCAGTTAAGAGAGACCTAAATTTTCAAGGTGGGAGAACATATTTAAGAAATATTTTAATTAACAAATTGGGCTACAAGTTCAAAAAGTGCAAAAATATAGTGTGTAATTTAGTTATAGTGTCTGAGTTTAATAAGAAATGTTTTTGTAATCAAAATTATTGTTTTTTAATAACAAACCCTTCATCGATAATAAATTGATTTGAAAAGGTTAGTAATTTTTTTTACCTCCACATTTCTCGAAAAAACTTTTAAAAAACGAAAAAACTTCACACCGTACCCAGACCGCCGATATGACGTCACGAGGTCAGGTGCACAGATATTTTGACCGGGTTGTAAATGTAGTTCGGATGACAACACTATAATTTAGTATCTTTTATGTTCATATAGATTCATACAGCTGATCTGATGATGCAGCCAGGAGGTGCATATTGGAACACTTCACTGGCTACTAGTAAGCCTCTCGAGTTTGGGCTCATATGAAATGTTTTGATAAGCTCAATAAATTGAGCCTGGTAAGAAGGGTCCGGTGATGGAGCCAGGAGCTGGATAGTGGAACGTGGAACTCTTCAGTGCTTACTAACAAACCCCTCGGCTTTAGGCTTATGTAATTCGTTTTGATAATTCAAATAGATTGGGCTTGGTAACGAGATGTTATTGTAAGGCTAAAAGTTTTATAATTTTTAGTACATAATTAAAGCTTGGTTTTAGTTTTTGAAATTATTTAAACTTATTCAAATCATATTTTGGAGCAAGGCTAAGTAAAGCATCACGTTTCATTCTATTGCTTTTATAATTTGAATTATGGAATTTCCGGATATTCTATAATTCTTAATACTTTTTATAATCTTCAATAAAAACAAGGTATTTTTTTATTATAGACTACTCCATAACTAAAATCTTTGGTAAAGACATCACCAAGTAAAACATTACCTAAAAACTGTTTTGATGCATGAAAATGTCGCACGGAATCCATCGGGTTTGGAAAATATCCATTATGCCACATGGCACAAGGTGCTGTTTTGCCGCACGATTCTTGCAACATAACGTACGATGTTCTTCTTCTTCTTTTTTTTCCTAACTTGGCAACCGGTTTTCTTTATAGAAGACCATTACTGCCATTATTGTGTGTATATAGTTTCCAGTCTTATGACGATATCAGGATCCTAACAAAATGGAAGCTCCCTTGTTAGAACTTTCTAGGGAGGTTTTGTGGCATCTTTACTTAACCAAGCTTTATTATGCAAAACGCCACCTGTATCACTTAATATAGAGTTAAGTAACACAAATTTATGTTTAAAAAATAAAAATCACTACATGACAGTTTGAGATCCCGCCAAAAACTCAACGTGCGACGTTATTAATTTTTGTGGTATGATACAATGTTGCAAGATATTGCTCTGGCGCAAAATAGGCTTTAATATGTACATGGGAACGGGGAGGGAAGAATTATAAAAGAGATTCACTACGAATCTTTCACTACGAACTGAAATAGCGACAGACTAAAAATATAAATAGCAAAAGAAAAAGCGCTATGAATATTCTGTCTCTATAGCTGTAACCACGATTTTGAAGTGAAAACGTCTTTAGCACCGTTGTGATTTGAAACTTGATACAACGAAAAAGCGACAGGTAAAAGAGACAACCACATACATCTAGAGGATGTAGCCTACGAGAGAATACATTTACATTATGGATGGTTAATGCAAGTCCTAATTTTCATAATTGTCATCGTCATCGAATTGGCCTAGAAGTGTGAAAAGACCAGACTTCATACGCAGCACGCACGAGTGGTCGATTGTTCGAATCCCGCTGATTTAGGATATTTAAAACGGATTTCTTTCCTGAAGGTGTCACTTCTGACACTTGTGAACTGCTCCACATATATTTTTTTTACATTTTTGGTGTTGGTGGCAACCATTGTCAAAATAGTCGAGGTGTGACTGTTTTGTTATGTTTATTTTTTTAACGAGTATTAATTAAATTAATTTTATATTTTACATCTGACACTAAACAGTGTTTTGTGCACGTGGACACTAATAAATTTTGAGAATACAGTAAAATGATATTAGTAACACTATCATTATCTAGTATTTGTATTTATGGATCTGTCTGTCTATGTTTTTGCCTGTTTCCGCATGTGCTACCAGATGAACGTTATGCATCTACCGTAGATATATTGTAATTTTACGTCATTTTTAATTATTAAGTAGTAAAAAATACGATGTATGGAAACACTGTATTTTTAATTTAGCCTAAAATTCATGTTTGAGACAAAAATAAACCTAATTTTTATATTAGCATTCAAATGGAAAGATCCATAAATGAAAACGCTTTCTAACTCACGATTAAAGAGGAAGATTTCCCGATTATAGTTACTTGAGTTATACAATATGAGTAGATAATTTCTGAAAAAATTGTAACATTCACACGATAATATATTTCTGATGTCATTAACATAAATATAATTTTAACAATTCTTTATATGCACTGTAAAAACCATGGTATTTTTTGGAATAAACTCTATTTTTATCGTTTACATTTAAGCCCATAATACTGTATTTCAACTTTGTCACCTGGCGACACTGATTTCCGCCATTTAAAGACGAATTCGAATTATTTAAATATGGCGTCGAATCATGCTTTTTCGTGTAATCGCTGTGTGAATTTATTGTACTGATATTCAAGAAATTGACGGTAGAAGATCTAATTTTAGAAACTTTTGGTTTATAATGTTATTAGTAGTAATCTAATTGAACGGTTTGTGCCAGTTTTCAGTTTTTGTCTTTGGCGTCTACGCCTCGGCAGGGCCCTCGCCCGTGATATTTTATAGTGTGGAGTATTGATTTTTCTACATCATCGAGATGTTGATGTACACGGTAAAGAAATACTTCAAATTTGAATTGATTTATTTACGTGTTATATTTGATATTTATATTTAATGTTATATATTTGAGGTTATTCTTAGTATCTGCATATTCGCTGTTTATTTCTATTTCTCATCTCTGTAATAGTGGATTTATTGGAGCATCGATTTTTTTATTTTTTGTATAGGGTACCAGCACAGAGCAAGATACCAGGTTTAGCGACAAGGAGAAGAAGCTAATGAAGCAAATGAAGTTCGGAGACTGCTTAACTCAACAGGTCCATAAAACAAGTTTTGCAATTATTTTTGAAATTATATTTACTTCTCTGTTACATAGACATGATTTTCAACAATATTGTTTTTATACATATATTCAGAATTTCCATTCCAATCTGTTATTAAATTTGTTGTCATGGTTATTATTTTGGTGTTGTGTTTTAGTTTTTATTACTTAATATAGAGTTTACTATTATAATAGTATGTTTATAAATATTTCTACTGTTTATATAGAAAAGGATTAGAGCTATAACCAGATTAGTAAGGGTTAGGTTAGTTTTCTTAAAATTAGCAGAATGGATCATTTTTATAAAGGAAATACACCTACTGTTACAAATACACAATACTACCTTGAATACAAATAAAACCAAGTACATTTTAACTATTAATTAATATAAGTCATATACAATATATACTGTAGTAGTGTTGTATGTATCAAGTAATTAATTATAAGTAATTATGTACAAATTAGGTGGACATGTCAAAAGTGAAGCTTGACGTGTTGAAGCCATGGATCACCCAGAAGATCACTGAAATCCTCAAGATGGAAGATGATGTTGTGATAGAGTATGTCACCAATCAACTGGAAGAAAAGGTGCCTAAAATATTTCTTTTACATTTCTTTTATATATTTAATACCAGAATGTAATCAATGCAGTTTCTTTACCATACCATAACAGTTTATAATGAAAATACTAGAAGTGTTTAAGTTTTCTAAGATATGTATGTATGAAGTCTATTATGGAGGTACATAAGAAACTGCAATTGAAGTATGATGTCATATGTAATTGATTGCGTATGGATATTTTTATGGTCCCCACCGGGTAGAGCGCCGTCGAAGCCGCTTCTGCCTGCTGCTGCCTGCTCCCTGCCGCTGCCCGCTGGCTACGCTCTTATGGAGGCACTTAGTTTCAATCGGTATTTACAGGGAAATTAAATACTTAACCATGCTAATAAATAAATAGCGAGGTGCTCTCCCTCAATTATGCAATAAAAGGAATGAACTCGATTGATGTAACTATTTGTTAAAGTTGTTAAGGGAGTGAATGTGACTCAAGGTAAGGAAGTTCCCTTAGCTAGGCCTTGCGTTCAGCATAATGTGGTTGTGTTCGCAAAACCCTTGCAGGTGCACGTTATTGAAAAAAGAAGAGTGAAGACAATGCTGCGTCTTCATCTGCAGTAGCAGTTAATGCAGAGCTTCGTTGCAGTCACCGTGCGACGCTGCGTCGTCATCATCGTCGACGTCCCAGCACAACTTCACTTCATGCTGTGATGTCCACCATACTCACATATACTGCTGACTTTGTACATTGATGTCACTTCCCTACCTGAGTCACTTCTTTGCTATTTAAATGATTTGTTGTGCTTACAAGGGCGCCCTTAACGACTTTTCATTTAATTTTTTTCTACATATTGAATATGTTAGATAAAAACAATTGGAAGAAAAAAAATCGTAAATATTCAACTTGTATACCTAAAAACATAGTATCCAAGTCTGGAAATTTATATAAAAACATAGCTTAAAAGATGGTCATGATGAATAATGTAAACTTTTTTCTCTTCCCATCCTATATCTGCGGCTCCCAGTTCCCTTGTCCAAAGAAAATGCAGATTAATCTCACTGGATTTTTGAACGGGAAGAATGCACGTCTTTTCATGGGTGAGCTGTGGGAGTTGCTTCTGAGCGCTCAGGCTAGCGAGAATGGGATACCGGAGTCATTCACTCAGCAGAAAAAGGAAGAAATAAAGAAAAGAATGGTATATTCCGACTTTTATTTTATTTTTTGTATTACATGTTTTTAATGAGATAATTGAGTAAGTACTATTGTACAGGAGGAACAGCAGAAGGATAAAGACAAAGAGAAGGATCGTCGCAGGTCGCGGTCGAGATCACGGTCACGGCGTCGCTCCCGAGACCGTCGTCGCACCCGCTCGCGTTCACGATCCCGAGATCGCTCTAACGACCGAAAGTACGTATACAATGATACTAATTACTAATTGCCTTACTACCATATTATTTGTAGTATTTGTTATAGTTTATTAGCTTCACCAGTTGCTTCTGTCAGTTAAACTTTAAAACGTAAATTTAAGTGTGGCTCGTTGCATTCACCGACTATCACAAACATAAAAATAATTATCATGCACGTCTTGACCAAGAGTACATTGAGTAATAAAAAAAGAGTCATTAAGAACAGTGCAAGCTAAAATGTAAATTTTATTCTAAACCTAAAGATTTGCTTAAAGCATACTATGTACTGTATTAATCTAAGTAGAACTATTATTTTGTAGAATAGTTCATTTTTATAAGTATTGTAAATATAATATATTGTTCGCTCAATTATGTACAACATAAAAAAACACTCATGTGCAATTTAATTTTATTATTAATTTTAATATTAATTTAATTTTGAGAATCTATGGCTCAATTCTACTAATCTTTTTTTTTTTTTTTAATAAGGCATCGTAATGGTGGGAGTCCACGGCGATCAAGGCGACACAGCAGAGATAGGAGCAGCCCTTCAAAATCTTCTGTAGTTGAGGACAACAAAGTACCTGAACCACAAGGTATAGATTTGTAAATTTATTTTTTTGTATTGTATCTGATTTTTCAAAGAATAGAGATATAGACTAGTTTTTAAAAACATTTCAAATTTTCTTACATATTTATTATTCACAAAAAAATATTTTTGCATAAATTATATATATATTTTCATAATACTTATTTTGGCATGGCGTTTGCGTGACGTCACGAGGCTGTAAGCGCCGCGCCGCGCCAGACTACGCAGTTTCAACATTAGTAAACATAAAAAAATATATACTTCTGTATATAGTCAACATGCAGTGTTCAACCAATAATGTAGTTATTGTGTATTTTGGTACGATAATGAATACATACAGTTTGGTACAATAATTATAGAAGTAGGGAGACATTTCTTTGGAGATTTCTCTCTAGGGGGCAAGTCTGACTGGTGTATTTCCTCTTCCTCCACCCTACAGAAGATCGCAGCCAAGTAAACTTGTGTTGTGTTCCTGCAGTGTGCAGGGGTCGGCTACACCCTAGAGATTTGGTCTTACAAGTGTTTATAGGCTACGGCAGCCGCTTACCATCAGTCTTGCCGTAAACTAGTTTGCCACCTTAGTTGTATGATAAAACATACAGATTTAGATTTCCATAATTACAATAAATCATTAAAACTTTTATATAATATAATAATACAAAAAAATATAAATATGTATTTAATGTTTTGTAGAGAATGGTAACAAATCACCGGATAAGAAAGAAGACCTGGAAATTAAAGACGATGTGGTTCAGAACATTTCCACTGACACTGCTAAAGAAGATGGAAAAGATAGTGAGGTGAAAGCAGATAAAGCTGATGGCGAAGATCAGAAGTCCAGATCTGCATCTCCTGTTAAGTAAGTCAATTATATTAAAGAAAGGTTCTAAAAGGAAATTGGGATTTTTAAAATATATAATTAACATCTTATCATATGTCAAGTTAATAGTTCTTTTTTTTGTGAAATAGATAATAAATAGTTAATGTAAATGAAAATAGTAAATATAATAAATGTAGTAAATAAAAATAGTTAATGGTAAAATAGACTATCTTTGATTTATCTAAGAATTTGATGTTCTATTCCATCTCTTATGCTGTTTATTTATAGATCAATGGGAGATAAAGGTGACGACAAACCAGCAGAAAAAACTCGCAAGTCCTCAAGTGAAAGACGTTCTTCTTCAGCTTCGTCACGTATGTACTTCTAGTGTATAATTTTTTATAATAAATTTTTTTAATGTCTTACTATGTATAGTTTATTGTCCATGAAAATACCAAAAGGTAGGTTTGATTTGTATGAGCGTACCTATCTCTAGTAGACTATCCATTCTCCCTTTTACAGATAGACAAGTTCGAAAGGAAAAGTTATCCATCAATAAGTTGTTGAAAAGAAAGTAAGGGCAAAAGGATAGATTTATTTATCTTTAGTAACTGAAACAACAGATAGATAGGTTATTGAAAATGGCCGTAAGTGACTCAACTGTCGATAGATACTTATTCCTCTGCACTCTCTGCAGGTCTTGTATTATAGAAAAAAGAACATGCACATTGGTGTAGTCCACAGTACATATCATATAATATATCGAAGGCATAATCTATTGATGGTATTAACTAATTGATTTAAGAGCAAAATATAATCATGTGTGAACTAAATTGTTAAAACTTTAATGTTATTCAATCACATTCTATTAAAAAATACAGTTCAATATAAATTGTTTACTGGTCAGATATTGATTAATTTTTTCTGTGCAAACTTGATAGGAGTGATTTATAATATGCATTTTTACAGGTGGGAGTGTCAAGAAACGGTCGTCTCACAAAAAGCGTCAATATCGTTCCAACCGCGATTCGTCCACTAGTGTTAGTCCAAGACGTAGTTCACGTAGGGAAAGGTATGCATAAATATAATTTTTTATTAGTAAAACTTGGTAAAAGGCATTTAAATATTTATTTAATGAATGAATGTATAAATTATACATTACATATACAGTATTATAATGTAGCCAATCCAAAGGCTTATATGAAACTAGCGCTTTTCCCGCATCTTCGCTAGCGTTATAATTGAGCTATGCCCTTTTTTTCTTTGTAACTAAATTGCTAAATACCAATTTTCATAGATCTATCTTAAAAATGAAGAAATTTTCATACAAACTTTTATCACCTTAAGTGTTGAATTTCTAAAATTTCTTCCTTAGTGCTCACCTACACGTTATATATATATATAGACTAGTATTCCTCAGTGGTTTCGCTGTTTATCTATCTAATCAGTTTAGTGGGTTTAGAGGTCTTAGATATTATAATTATTACTGACACATATTGTATTGTTTCTTAAAAAAAAAAAAAAACGATTGTTATCCTTAAGTATATTTATTGTACAGGAGTAAATCAAGAAGACGTAGTAGCCGCCGCAGATCTTTGGATCGTCGTGAAAGAGAAAGAGAACGAGAAAGGGAAAGAGAGAGGGAGCGCGAGAGAGAACGCCGTCGCCGAGAAAGAGAGAGACGCGAAAGGTATATATATGTTTCTTAAATTTTAAAATGCAACGAATCAACTAATAGTGTTACTTGTTATAAATAGCTAAATAAGTTTATTTTGATATAATTATTGGTTTATAATATGATCAGGTCGCGGGAACGACGCCGCTCGCTTGAACGGCGCAGGCGATCCCGATCACGTTCTCGTCGCCGTACTAGAGAAAGGTACGTAGTGATTATGTTTCTCATCTAATATTTTTAAGATAGGTTTATAACACCGTTGTGTTTCAAATGAGAAGTTAAATGTCAAACCGCCATCTTTCTTTACATTTCGCATGCGACTTCAGTATAAAAAGTATGAACAATAATAAAACAAAAAATAGTGTAGAAAGGAGCATTCGATTTTTTTATGTTTCTACTTAAATTTACTTAGAAGAACTGTTGGTATTGTATTTATATTTTTGTCCATGCCGGGTAAGTACCTAAATAAGGTGTAAAATAAAACACCTATAAACTGTATGAAAATTATTAAGTATTTCTAATAAAATAAAATAAAAATATGTAGTTCTTGCCTGTTAATGCAATTTTCACAAAGTTCGCGCGGTCGCGATTATCTTCTCATATGAAACTCAGTGTACCTACAATATTTTTAAATATTCAAGTATAATTGTACTTAGGGTCTTAGTTATAAATGATAATTAAATAAAAGCATTACTTATCTTTAGTCCTGTTTTCATCCAACAAAGTGGATTAGATAGACAAAGTAGGAAATACTTTAATCATTGTTTCAAGTTTTATAAGTAAATCTATTAATGTATTCAATCAAATAGCTTAAAAAATTCGTACATATGGGGCGAGCAGGGAATGTCCCACCTCGCACAGATTAACCAATCAGGTGCAAAATATACTTACACCAGCATCCTTTTCCAGAAGTGAGTTGATGGGTCTATGGTTATGGAACAAACTTATAGTATCAAAAATTGTATTTTTTTGCTGAATCTTTTGGTTATTAGAAGAACTGTTTGTTTATAACTGCTATCTATTTATGAGCTAGTGTTTAACCACAATCTAACCAAGTCTCAAGATCTCGAGCGCAGCTACCAATACATTATAAGCTAGATGAGTATTAAAAATACCCTTCCATTCAAACTACGGTTTTAACACGATGTTTTCCTACACAGGAAGCTCACGTTCACTGTAGGATTATAACTGTCAACACCTTGACATTGGCACCCATCTCCTCCAACACTTAGATTACTAGATGTTATGGGAATTCCCCATATGTATGTATATGACATCGCATTCACTGAGCACGCTTCAAAAACAACTTACTATGCGTTTTAAAATAAAATGAACAATTGATACTACGGTGGTCTCTGGATTTTAGGAGCTTTAATAAAACAAGTTTTTTTTAAACATACCATTTGCGCTTTAAATTGCGCCCGGGACAAATTTGCCAAACTTTTGGCCTGGGGCTGGTATCCGAGTGCCTGATGCAGTGGCCTATGGGTTCTAAAAATTGTCTTTATTTTTGACAAAGGTCCCGGGATCGTCGTCGGTCAAAGTCGCGCAGGCGCAGTCGCTCGCGGCGTCGCTCCGGCCGCAGGTCCCGCGACCGCCGCTCTAGGGACCGGCGCTCGAGGGACCGACGAACTAGAGATAGGTCTAGGTAAATATTATGTTCACAGTATCAATGTTTGTGTAATGTACCTTTACTCTCTTAACAGATTTTTTCTTTTTTTATTTACAAGATATGAGATTTTCTCACAATAGGGTTACTTTTTCAATGCAGATTAGATTTTTTTAGACCTGACTTTAATTGGTAACTGCAGCCTATAGCTATGTATAGCCAACCTCAAAAGGATTACTCCTCGGGCTATTTGATTATAGGTTAGTTGGAAAACCTCATGTGCCAGTGCATGTTGCCAAACCCTTCGAAATGGAACACAGTGGTGATGTGGGATGGTGCCTCTGTAGTCAAAATTGCATAGGCTCTACCACTCTAACTAGTGCATAAACGAACAGAGAGAGATGTTGACTTTTATAATACGTATAATTCAACGATTTTTCTATTTCGAGCTCAAAATAAAGCTGTAAGATAAGCGGTTATTTTGTATGGGACTTCTGATGTTTTTAAAGCCGACGACATGTTATACCATAGTTGGTTAATATTGAACAAATTATGCCTCAGCGTTTTTGTTAAATCTACCCTGAAGGCGTTTATTCATGAAAATCTCTTATTTTTAAGTTGTAGATAGAAATTCATATTTAGGATCACAGCTATAGTTAAGTGTGAGGAATAACTGAGAATGTATTTTAAAATATTAATAAAAGGTTGTAAAAGCGGTAAAATACAGAAAGAAAAGGAGACCTAAAATACTTTGACATTCTTTTATATATGAATAAGTTGTATTAATTAATGAAAACTTAGGGAATGGGTTTGTATAAAGTGTAAGGCCCTTCACCCACGAGGCTATTTCTAAACAACTCGCGTTTTATTCGCACATCCTGCTAGTTTCTCGCAAGTAGCCGTCGTATAATTTCGCTGTTTCGCGCACGACACAACGCGTCGACTCCTCGCTTGACGTCAGTCGTACGCTACTAGTAGTGCTGGTCGCACGCGACGCGAGCGTAGGTTATGCGTCGTATGTAAATGGCACTTGAATAAAATGTAAACATAAGATTTGTATTGAAGTTGTAACCCTGTTTATATAACTACTAGCGGGCCGCCCCGGCTTCGCACGGGTATTTAACAAAAAAATTATAAATTTCCATACGGATCCCTAACTTTTTATTCTATGGCCGTTCACCAGGGATAATGTAGAATTCTAATGGTGAAAGAATTTTTCAAATCGGTCCAGTAGTTTCAGAGTCTATTCAATGCAAACAATAAATTAAATCTTTCCTCTTTATAATATTAGTTTAGATAAATTACCAAAATAGTTTGGATTTTTTTTTGTCATTTTATGAAGTATGTGGCAGCAGCGAATACTTTTCATCTAATATTTCTTTCGATGTTCGAGTTCTTCTAGTATATATAAAGAGCTACTTACTTATAAGAGAGTCACTTGTCATCGTACTTGACAGCTTATGAAAAAACGACAGTAGTCGAATTTAGGTAGCGCCGTGTACGGAAACCGACTTAACCGAAGTAGCATAACAATAGGCGGCGACCTATGGTTCACAACTTAGTCACGTAGCTTGTGAGTATCTTAGTGGGAGAAAGGCCTAAGAAGAATCCTATGTGGTTAAAATATTTTTAGGTAATTAGTGCTTCTGCCATAACTTCATGCATGTGAAACTGGTAATGCGAGACATAATATAATAATTCTTGAACTGCTAAATTTGGTACAGGACTCGGTTTATTATGAATTTCCATCACTAGTTGTTTGTATGAGATGTACATGAGGTATTAAGAGATCATGGTCATAGTTAGTAATCGGTTATTCAATCGGCTGTCGATCTCTGCACAATTTAAATGAAGATAATATGTATTTAAAAGTGGTATGGTCAATAATACTAACATGAGATTTATTATTATCATAAAAAAAACTTTTAATTGATGTTTGTAAGTTTACAAGAAAGAGGTATCTGAGATTATTTTGATAGCTTTGCAACCTTGTAATTCATTATAAACAATGTTTCTCCAAACTAAAATAATATATACGAAATAAGTATACCCCATGTGTACAACTCGTGATGGGTAGTTACGATAAGTCGAGCTTCTTTGTTATAATATATAAATCATAATTATATATTTTGAACACAATTATACTATAATGACATTTTTTATAGGGATAGAAAATCGCGTGATAGAGGTACGAAGGATAGAAAATCAAAGGATAGAAAGTCGCGCGATAGAAGATCGAGTGATCTCATAAAGGAGCGACTGGAGAAGTCTGTTTCCATACCGAGAAAGGGTGCGTATAATATTTTTGTATAACTTGTTGTTTACAATGTGCTATTTTTGTTTTCTTTTTTTATTATTATTTATAACATTGTTTTTTGTTTCTTCAGAAAACATTGACAAATTACGCAAGGTGTCTTCTGATCGGGTTGCGGTTGCACGTGAGCAGTCTAAGGAAAGAGTAATATCAAGTACAAGCAGAGACTCTTCAGTAGCTAAAGAAAAACCTGCAGCTCAAGACGAAAGTCAAATTAAACAATCTCATGTATCTGATGATGAAGAAAGAGAGGACATTATACGTATCCCTACACTGCGTGATTATTCTAAAAGCCTATCCCGTACTCCATCACCTTTTCTAAGGAAGCATGAAATGGAAGTTAATAAAAAATCTGACAATAGTTCTGATAAAGAACAAAATGAAGTCGACGCAAAAGCAAAGGAAATCAAGAAGAGTAAACGGAAAGGACATCAATCCGAATCTGAAAGTGAAGGTAGTGAAGTTGCAAAGTCCAAGAGCAAGGCAAAATTGAAACGCAAGGAAAAAACAACTTCAAAGAGAACAAAAAAGCCTAAGAAAGAAAGTTCTTCAAGTGATAGTGACTCTGATGATTCTTCGTCCAGCGATTCTGAGGAAGATAGAAAAAAAAAGAGCAAAAAGAATGCTAAAAAGAAACTAGCAAAAAAATCTCGAAAGAAGAGAACGCGTTCATCAAGCTCTGAATCAAGTTCTGAGGAGGATATTAGACATAAAAATACTAAATCCAAACAAAAAAACATTCCAGAAGAGTCCGATGCAGAAAAGAAGGCCAAAAAACGTCTTAAAGATACTGGGAGTGATCTATCTAGATCTGAAAAAGTTGACGGTAAATCAGGAAAATCAAAGAAAACTGATAATTCTGATGACTCACATGCTGACAGTTCTGATAGTGACACAAAGTCTGGGAAAAAGAAGATTACGAAACATGATTCTTCAGGTTCTGAAAAAGATACAAAGCGTGGAAAAAAGGTCGACACAACTAAAGACAAACCGTTGTCACCAGAAGTCTTGCGATCCAAAAAGGTAGATGATAAGACTAAAGTGAAGAGCACGGATGATTTGAAATCCAAATCTCGAGAAGACCCTGAGAAAAGAGCAAAAAAACGTGAAAAAGAAGATTCTTCTTCTGACAGTGACCAGGTTTCCAAAAAGAAAGCTAGAAAGAAGGTTTCTGACTCTGAATCGGACTCGGACAGCGATGAACCTAAAAAGTCCAAGAAGTCTAAAAAACATAAGAAACATTCGAAGAAGCATAAGAAACACAAGAAACACAAAAAGGCGTCCAAAAAGAAGGACGAATCTTCCGATAGTGAAGAAGTAGAGGAGGAAGAGGAAGAAGGGAAAGTTAACAATGAGGATTTAGAAAAGAAGTTACGCGAGAGAGCCTTGAAATCAATGAAAAAACAAACTAGCGTATCGGGCTCTGAATAGCACCACGACATTTTCAATTACCTTGTCTTAGAGTTCGTTATTAATTTGTCTTTAATTGCATAAGCTAGCAAGTAATTTGATTTGAAAACAAATAATTACATAATGGATTATAAAATTACATACTGTGTACTGTACGATTTTAAGGTTACGTGTATTCTATTTTGTTAGTAGTAAAATTTGAAAAAAAATAAAATGGTTTTTTATTTAATTTATTTATTTACACAAAAAAAGCTTGCAAATAACTTTCGAAGGACTTATATACATGGTGAATTATATTTATGATTACACATTGGTCTTTATGGCAGCTGTGATAAACGTATAGCATTGCTACCATAGAGAATGCTGCTCAATAACTTGAAAATCTTGATTTTATATGAATAAATTTATTTCTTTGAGTACCCCCTGTATCCTGTCACTAAGCTCGGTGTGATACCACTGTTGTAAATGCTCCCGTATCCTTGTCTTTTATGATAATATCCATATCCTAAATGATATGCCCCTTGATAATTTGGTCGATTATAACCGTAATAAGAGTTTAAACCGCCATTACCGCCATAACCACCATATCCGCCGTTTCCCCTGTAATTGATACGTGTGTTATATCTGTAAACGTTGGAACTTCCGAAGTGGTTGTCATATTCGTTGTAATTATCAGGACTTCCAATTGCGCCATAACCATAATGTTTCTTGTCGTCAACTAAGCCATAATCAGTGATACTATTTTCATAGCTGTAGGGGTATTCGTTATTGCTAGTCCATTCCGAATGGCGACTAGAATCTGAAATATAATGTTGAAGGGAGTTACTTTATACGAGTTGTTTCATCGTTATATGGAAAAATAACATAACAAGGGAAATAGATATACACGAAGTAGTAGTAATCCCCTATATTTTAAGCTACAGACTAACTGAACGAGCAGAATATACGTACTTATAAAATGGTCACGAGTAATTAAAAATAAAGTTATTTTGTGCCATGTTTATCACTTAAAAATCATACCCCATTACTTGAATGTCGTTTTCGGGAAACTAATTATATGCAGGAACTAGCTGTGTCACACGGTTTCACCTGTGTTAAATTATTCGATAAACTCCACGGGACGCCGCCAATGTGCCCTATCGTTTTTCCACTTCCCGTACCTACTTTCCTACAGCTTGTCAGATTACTGGACGTTCGTAGTTACTCCTCCGTTTTTTTGGGTCGTAGCGTGAAGTTATATAGCCTGAATCTTGCTATCATATATAATTAGATATTTTACGAAACCGACTGGTAGTTCCAGAGATTAGCGCGTTTAAACAAAAAAAGGTGTGTGTGTGATTCACACACGATAGAAGTGAAACTTCATTTTAAAATATATTTTATATTTTATTTAAACAGCGTGCAATATACATACACACCGACATTTGCTCTCTCGCTCTGGTTCACACAAAGAGGAGAGACCGATAATGTGCGTTAAACGTTTAACGTGGGAAGTCGCATAAGAAGTTTCACTTCAAAAAGTATTCGATAATGGTGATCTAAAGAAACGTTTTTTTCCTAAATGTAATGAATGACCCTTGCATATTGATATGATATACTTACGCATTATGATAAGTTGTCTAAACGAATTATACCCAGAGAGATATGAATAGCATAAAAATTTAAAATTTCAGCTACCTTGATAGTTATTTGTGATTAAAATGTAACTCAGAACTATTCATTGCCATTAAAATGCTAGAATAATGTCTTTACCAGATTACTTTCATTAACAAATGTAGGTAAAGTATTGAACGGTTATAGATATAACATTAAGTAATTATTGAAGTTATACTTCTTTTGTACGTTTGATTAATGATTGACAAAATTATGAATTTAATGATTCAAAAAAAGTATATTAGTTTACTATTAAATTATTTTTACAGTGAAATTAATTCACATTATTATGATTGATGGCTAACTTCATCACGTTGTTGCCACGCCGAATAAAAATTTTGGAGTTATTTTTGTTTTGTTACACTAAAGTAGTGTATAACTTCTTATGTGCGTACATTAGTACATACATTTTTTTTACTCACAATAGGTACTGGCATCAGTATTGAGATCATTGTTGTCCTGTTTAACTGGTTGAGCAGAAGTGAGTTTTTCTGATTCTATAGTTTCTCCTATAACATCTGAGTAAATACAGTTTAACACTAGCATTGATAGACTTAATAACGCCATTTGAAATTAACCATTTACAACAAAGATAAGACTGAGAACTTTTTCGTTCGTGCTGAGATGGAGGTTACTGTAAAACTGTGACTTCGAAGCCCCAGCGCGTGTGTTTCTGTAAAGGAAAGGAGAGTAAGGGATTAGATTTAATAGCTCTTCAGAACACTCACCATGATACTGATAGTAGATCACCGTTTTTTCGCAGAAAAAGCGAGCACGTGAGTTTTCTTGATATTGAATTCAATCAAGTTACTTGCTAATGCTGTCGGTTAAGCGCACGCGCGAATCGTGTTGCCCCTGCTTAAAAGACGGAGGACAAAAATGCTTATTGTGGGTGGCCCTTAAAAGATAGATATATGCTAGCACCGACTTTATATGTAGGGCTTTTTAAAATCTACAAATATGTACACCATTAATTTGATATACCTTGTGTAGTTTACTATGCGAAAGCCGTTTAAGCGTCCAAGTGCGTCTTTTTTCCGAATTGATTTCCATTGTCGGCACTGCTTATTTCGTATGTTACTTTTTCTTACAAAATATATCCTATAATCTGGCCAGATAATATATCTATGGCGGTTTATTCGTAAAAAAACATAAACAGAAAGACAGACAGAGGCGTTGAGTTATATAATATGTATAGATTATGTCGCGCCATTTTGTAAGTAAATTACATAATAATTTGTGGAATTACGCAGCTCATCTCTTATTTGTGGTATATGACCCTCAAAACAATAATAGAATGATGTTCTCACGGTTAAATTAGTAAAGCAACTTATTACCTGTCTGTTAGACGTCCGTATTCACGATTCATTGCCACAGTCCAAAACAGAACTAACCGCTTTTATAGGTATTAATATGAAGTTGGCATTGCTTTTTGCGGATATAATAACATATTTAATATTTATTATCTTAAACAGTTTACCATAAAGTGTCAATTAATAGTGTTCAATTAACCGAAAAGACGGATTTTTTAAAACCACAACGAAATCATAATTATTAGTAAGTGTAAATACACAGCCCCTTTGAACAAAATTTAGTTCCGTAGTTTATATTAATATTTATATAATTTTAATATAATATGAATTATATAGATTTTTATTTTTATAACTTGCGTTCATATTCATATACGTAGGTATTTCATAGGTTTTTATTCATATGTGTATCAAATGCCACAAGGTTCACACTGAGGAGCTACAGTACTTGATTAATTTGAGTAGACAATTTTTTTTTAATATCGCAATCTATATGTAATTTGCTAAGTACTTGGTATTTCCATAAGCCGATTAGTCAGTACTTGAGATATCAAAATTCATGGCATTAGAAAGACGGTTTCCATTGCTAATTCAATCTCTAGTTTTATTTCTATAAAAAATCTAATTTGTTTTAGCTGTTAAGGATATCCGTAAAATATTGTAAGTTTCTAAATTGTTAATAAATGTATAAAATGGTTATCAATTACAATATTTTTATAGTAGGTACTTCCGGTAAGTAGCCTTTATTCTAATATAGAGAATAAATACAAGATTTTTGCTTCAAATAGCTACTGAATAAAAATATAATGATAAATTTGTAAAATTATATGACATACGAATAACGATAAATTACGCTTTTTAATAGGTTTAGCATTTGGCTACAATTTCACTTGACGTTAAGTGACGATGTGACCCAAGATGGTAACAGGTAAACCTAGCGAGAGGACTGGCTCTCAAGTGCGGCTGCCGGAACACACCCATGGGTGCTAGGCGACAGATTTTTAACTTGATGGTGGTAGCTAGCCAGGTGGGCATTACAAATACTCCACCACTATGCTATGGTTTCATCACGATGTTTTCCTTCACCCAAAGCGCGGGCTCGTGGCGGGGATTCGAACTCACGTAAATCGACGCGTTGCCCGTACACGCTACCCCTGAGCCATCATTGCTTCTATCAATTCTTAACATACAATACGGATACGTCATGGGTCTTGAAATGTGTATTAACAAATAATGTAAAAAATGACGGTTCATCTATGTATCATGAATTGGTAGTATCACAATTAAAAAGGGCATGTCTAAGATGTAGAAAACAAAATTAAATACAGGTCACATACATTGTAATTAATTTTCTTATTCAACGAATGTTTCCCTTAGTACGTGAAATCTGTACGTCTAAGTACCTACTCATCTGTTTTAAAAGGAAATCGTCGTGATGTCCAGGAAACTATTTTTGTTGACTTACTTATAAAAAAAGTAATGTTATCAAATTACTTACAATTTGTAAAATGCTACGTGATTTACGAAGATGTAACAATAATGCACAGTACACACAGGTTACGTCCTACGTACGGAGATCAACTCTGCGTGCGCCTACTTACGTTCAGTTCTTTATAAACCGTGGGAATTTTTGTCGTCTAATTGACAATAGTTACTTGGAGGTAATGAGTTCGAAGCCAGCTCGTCCTTACAAAACATGACGTATAACACTGTGTTTGTGTACATAGAAGCATCATTAACGTTATTTAACGTCTATGTAATTGTTCTTTGTTTCACTGGCAAAATTATGAATATTACGAAGTCAATCGGAACAACCCAAGTAAATAAGTAATTTAAATGAAGGTTATCTAGTTGATTATGCATAATGTGTTCCTGTGTATAATCTTTGGAAAAGAAAAAAAATGAACCAGGTAATACATAACGATTTGACAATCAATTATAAAATTTGAACTGTCAAATATTCGGGAATTATCCTGAGTGATTAATTTGATTATAGAATTGGATGAAAGAAGATTACATGTGGCAGAGATTCGAATATTAAGATGGATGTGTGGTTTAACCAGAATGGATAAGATTAGGAATAAGTACATAATAGCAGAGTACGAAATAGCTCCAATGTCAGAGAAGTTGTGGAGTAATAGGTAGGTGTGGTAGTGACATACGTACCATGAGGAGAGATCAAAGGTATTGATTAAAGTCATATTACTAGAAGTGTTAAGTGTGAAGGTAGACGGTTATTGGAGTAGAGGAAGACCGAAGTATGGGTGGAATGTATGAAGAATGATATGTGTATTAAAGATGTAAATAGAAAAGGCTGGAAGAAAAAATCTTGTTGTAACGACCCTGACTAGGTGGGATAAGAAGAAAAATCATATATCTACTTCAATGCTTTGTATAATGTTTGTTTTGTAAAATATTTATATGTATAATATTTCACTGAAATAGGTTAAAAATATATGTACAATAAGTGAGTTAAATATGAAATAAAATAGTGTGCAATATCAATAAGAATATGAAAGTAGGTATTGGGTTTTATTAATTAATTAGTTATATTCATAATTTGCTTATTTATTGTTAAGACATAGGTGTCTTTTGTCAGTGACATTGTTGTCATGAAACTTTCATGCTTGGTTGATTACTGGGAGGTCGTATGGACAAGGCTTTCATTATTCTTGATTCTATCATACATAACTAATATTAAGATTTTTAATCGATAAAAAATTGTATAGATAAGATATTTAATAGCGATACCTATTTTAAAAAAGGAGGTGCTCTGAAGAAAAAGCAAGAAGGAAGCAAAATATTTTGTCTCGTTTGACCATAATGTTACATAATGTCTGACCGAAGTTGGTAGTAGGCTAAGAGAGGAACCGGCTCTCAAGTACTAGAACAAACCTACAGACGCTTGGCGATAGATTTTCATCTTGAAGGTGGTAACCAGTCAAGCACCACTACCACCATGCTATTGAATCGCTTTATCACGATGTTTTCTTTCACTGAAAGCTGATGTTTATTTTAGGATTCGAACTCATCTCGTTTGACGCGCTGTTTTGAAGTGACGGTAACACGCTAAGTGTTACTGGCTCTCAAGTGCAGCTGCCAGTCCACACCTATTGATGCTTGGCGACAGATTTCCCACTTGAGGGTGATAGATAGCCAGGCAGGCATTAGAAAAAGCCCTACCACTACGCTATGGTTTCATCACGATGTTTTCCTTCACCGAAAGCTCAGGCTCATTGCAGAGATTCGAACTCATGTCCATTGACGCAATGTCCTTGACACGCTAACCAATGAGCCATCTTATATGTAATAGGTAACAATATTCTGTCAGACAAATTAAAAGGGCGTAACAGATATGAATTTAAAACGATGATAAAAGCAGAAAGGAATGATTAAATACTAAAATATTTTACCTTTATCTATTTGTCGTCATAAAATATAGTAAAATAATAATGTTGACAAAAAAGTTATTTATTTATCAAGGCCATAGAAATAAAAAACAGTATATACAGAAAAATCAAAATTATGAAATCTTTTCTGCACACTAACAGAGACTTTTGAGAAAGTATCAAGCATAAAAGCTGCTAACTCTTTGAAAATGTTCCATTATAGATTTAGGGCAGCTGAGTAAGTGTGCCCTTAAAAATTGATTACTTCTTTGTAAGAATGAAGAACGTCACGTAAAGAGAACAGTAATTTAATTTGGGCCTTCGAGGACACCGTTGAGCTAAACTATATTGAGCTGTTCAGGTCGCAGGAGTCACCCGAGCCGCGACTGGGTTTTGATTTAAACGTGATTTACAGGTCTTAAAGCATCGATATTATGCATAAAGGTTAAAGGAGTGGGCCGCTTGGTCGTGTATAATAATGAAGTCAGCTTTGTTCTTCCGTGTTGCATAACACTAAGAATATATTCACGATTTTCGTTAATTTATTAGGATTGTGCAAAACTTAACCGAATGTAATGTTTATTAAACTGATAAATGACGTTTTTTGCATGGATAATGAAATGGATTATTAAGTAATCAATATATTATAGATTTTTTTTTTTTTATAATTTTACCTGTTATTTTAGGATTCCGAAGTCAAAGGGAACCCTTATAGTTTTGGTATGTACGTCCGTCTGTCCGCGGCTTAGCTCAGAGGTTTATGGTACTAGAAAGCTGTAATTTGGTACGGGTATAGGTACATATTAATCACTCCGACAAAGTACCGAAAAAACTTGAAAAAAAAAAGGTTTAGGTTACTTTTAGGTTTAGGTTAGGTTTAGGTTATCTCCCTTAGGTACATGTAAAGTGGGAATGATTTTTTCTTCTCGTCTATCACATCGTGAGGAGTGTTATGGGAAAGGTCGTTCAAAAATATTGTGGGTCTGTGAAAATCATTTTTCGATTCAAGGATCCGTTTGCGAAATATTACTTCACTGACACTTGAGAGCCAGTTTTCCACTAGGCTTAGCGTGTTATCATCTTGGGTCACATCGTCACTTAACATCAGGTGAGATTGTAGCCACAACGCTAAACCTATAACGATAAAAAAAAATATATCTTTGAAGTGCTAATTTTTGTTAGAGCCAAGTGTTCCCCCTGCCAGCTAAATGTTTTTTTTTTGGATAAATAAATAATAAATTTAAAAGGAAAACTATCAGAGGTAAGTATGTTTTACAAATTAACGAGTAGTAGTTAAACAACTTATAAAACTTATTTGGAGAAGTAATTTCGTACAAATTCCATTGAAAATTACTTAAAGACCGCTCTTTAAAGGATGATTAATGTTACATGAAGCTGGGCGCCAGCCGGGACACGGTCAAACGTCTATAATATACTTTTGTATGAAATAATTCATGCTACACCGGGCCATGCTACACAACCCAACGGACAGAAATCCTCAAAAACTCGAGGTCACTTCGAGAAGCCTGTGAATGCCCCAGGAGGCTTCTACGCTTCTGGTCGGAGTTGGGCTGGCTGAGATAGCCGGCCGGAATATCTACGCACTACGCACAATCGACCTATCAAGAGTCTAAGTGCGGACAGATGGAGCCCACATTGACCATGTCCCGGCCGACTCCCGGCCCAGCCCAGGGCCGTTACATAAGCATCCTTAAGTTTGCATATTGTGACGAGCAACTACGGAACCCTACACTGCTCGTGGCCTGATACGCACTTGGCAATTTTCTTTGATCTTCAAATACATCAATAATAATAAATAATCAAACAGATACGGTGGCGGCGAAATATATTATAGCTTGTTTATTTTGGTGATTATTGATAGTATTTTGTGTTCAATTACACGTTGATGTAATTACACGTTGTATATGACCTAGTTTTTTTTGTACAATAAGAAAAGAAAAAGGAAATTTGCTACTTAGGTTGGTATGTATATCCAAGGGTTAATAATAAGTCAGATATGTATTTATTAACTATTTTATTTTATTACCTTGAAATCCGATGAAATTATAACAAGAATAATAAGTGAATTCATATAATAAAAATTTAGACAAGTATCAATTCGAATATTTTGTTGTAAATATTACATACAGATACTAATAACGTAATAAAATAACGATAAATTAAATCCTATCGTGGACGAAAAATAAATAATTTTACGTTATTGCTTTAATTTTGAGATCGTCCAAGAAACTTTATCGGACAGTCTCAAAATTTAATTGTAACACGCGACGTTCCAACTTATTTAAAATTACTATATTTAATCACATGTCGTTTATATTAAAACTATTACTGATTATTCTTCATTACATCTAGGATTTTAGGATGTGCAGCTATCTGGCGTAATGTTCTCTTGGTTGGCTTTATTTGACGCCTAAGAAGTTCGTTAAGTTCGTCAAGTGATTTCAATTCCTTCAAATCCTTCAGGGCGCGTGCGCCGTCAGTTCTATCAAAGTATCGGTAAACTTCTTTGTTAGCTTGACACTGAGCGCAGTTATATTGTACTGGTACAGCGTTCGGGAAATTCTGTTGTGCAGTGTTCATACCATTTTTGTCTCCCGGACAGTACGGTACAAACAAAACAGGGATAAAACCAATGATTCCGTATGGAGCATATCCTTGATTTTGAGCACTAGCTGGCGCCTGTGATGGTTGTTGTTGAACTTGTGTCGTTGAGTCGTTCTTTCCAGGGTTCAGTAAGTAACATGGACACGATCCGGGACTGGGTACGATCGGCAGCGGATAAGGTATGACGTAGATCGGGAACGGTGGCATTTGATTTGATGGAGCATATGAAGGTGGTTGTACGCCAGTTCCCGACGGCACTGAATCACCACCTGTTACATAAAATAAATTTTAGTTACATATTATTCAAAAAACATATTAAGGATAATGTTTTTATGTCGCGAACTGGTTTAATATTTTATACATGCTTAATACATAATATTCCTAACGAATGCGTTTTATCAATCTTGAAATACTAAACAGATTTAAGCATTAAGGTTTTTAATATAGATATTTTTGGGGGTAAGGGTCACAAAATACAGGAAAATTGTAAGTATATAATGAACAATAATAAAACGAACTAACCTGGATATTCAGTTTGTCCTGGACTACCGGGCTGGCCGGGATAACCTGGTTTAGAAGGTTGCCCAGGACCTCCTGCCTGTCCGGATTGTCCTTGATTTGTTGGCTTACCAGGTTGAACAGATTGCCCAGAGTTGCTTGGTTGTTCTGGGTATCCTGGCTGATCGGGTTGGCCTGCTGGTCCTGGTTGACCGGGTTGTCCTGGAGTGCCGGGCTGACCTGGTTGACCTGGGTATCCAGGTTGGCCAGGCTGGCCTGGTGTGCCTGGTTGTCCTGGGTATCCTGGCTGACCTGGTTGCCCTGGGTATCCTGGTTGTCCTGAAGTGCCTGGTTGTCCTGGAGTACCTGGCTGTCCGGGTTGTCCTGGGTGGCCTGGCTGACCTGGCTGCCCTGGGTATACTGGTTGTCCTGGAGTGCCTGGCTGTCCTGGTTGTCCTGGGTAGCCTGGTTGTCCTGATGTGTCTGGCTGTCCAGTTTGTCCTGGGTAGCCTGGCTGTCCTGGAGTGCCTGGCTGACCTGTCTGTCCTGGGTATCCAGGTTGACCCGGATGGCTTGGTGTGCCTGGTTGTCCCGGGTATCCTGGCTGACCGGGTTGCTCAGGGTATCCTGGTTGTCCTGTAGTGCCGGATTGTCCTGGGTATCCTGGTTGACCGGGTTGTCCTGGGTAGCCTGGTTGTCCTGGTTTACCTGGCTGACCTGGTTGACCTGGAGTCCCTGGCTGACCTGGTTGTCCTGGGTATCCTGGTTGTCCTGGGTAGCCTGGCTGACCGGGTTGGCCGGGGGATCCTGGCTGTCCTGGAGTGCCGGGCTGTCCCGATTGACCTGGGTAGCCTGGTTGACCGGGTTGGCTGAGGGATCCTGGCTGTGCTGGAGTGCCTGGCTGACCTGGCTTTCCTGGGTATCCTGGTTGACCGGGTTGTCCTGGGTAGCCTGATTGTCCTGGTTTACCTGGCTGACCGGGTTTACCTGGAGTGCCTGGCTGACCTGGTTGTCCTGGGTATCCTGGTTGTCCGGGTTGTCCTGGGTATCCTGGCTGACCGGGTTGCTCAGGGTATCCTGGTTGTCCTGGAGTGCCGGGCTGTCCGGGCTGTCCTGGGTAGCCTGATTGACCGGGTTGTTCTGGGTATCCTGGCTGACCGGGTTGCTCAGGGTATCCTGGTTGTCCAGGAGTGCCGGGCTGTCCGGGTTGTCCTGGGTAGCCTGGCTGACCGGGTTGGCCGGGGGATCCTGGCTGTCCTGGAGTACCGGGCTGTCCGAGTTGACCTGGGTAGCCTGTTTGACCGGGTTGGCCGGGGGATCCTGGCTGTCCTGGAGTGCCTGGCTGTCCGGGCTGTCCTGGGTAGCCTGGTTGACCGGGTTGTCCTGGGTATCCTGGCTGACCGGGTTGCTCAGGGTATCCTGGTTGTCCAGGAGTGCCGGGCTGTCCGGGTTGACCTGGGTAGCCTGGTTGACCGGGTTGGCCGGGGGATCCTGGCTGTCCTGGAGTGCCTGGCTGAGCTGGCTTTCCTGGGTATCCTGGTTGACCGGGTTGTCCTGGGTAGCCCGGTTGTCCTGGTTTACCTGGCTGACCGGGTTGACCTGGAGTGCCTGGCTGTCCGGGTTGACCTGGAGTGCCTGGCTGACCGGGTTGTCCTGGGTATCCTGGTTGTCCGGGTTGCTCAGGATATCCTGGTTGTCCTGGAGTACCGGGCTGACCTGGGTAGCCTGTTTGACCGGGTTGTCCTGGGTAGCCCGGCTGACCTGGCTTTCCTGGGAATTCTGGTTGACCGGGTTGTCCTGGTTTACCTGGCTGACCGGGTTGACCTGGAGTGCCTGGTTGACCTGGTTGTCCTGGGTATCCTGGTTGACCAGGTTGCCCAGGTCCGCCTATTTGTCCGGGTTGTTCAGGAGTGCCTGGCTTACCAGTTTGACCGGGTTGAATTGAACCTCCTGGCTGTCCGGGCTGTCCTTGATTAGTTGGCTTACCAGGTTGTCCTGGGTATCCTGGCTGACCGGGTTGCCCTGGGCGTCCAGGTTGACCTGGTTGTCCAGGGCTTCCAGGTTGACCTGGTTGTCCTGGGTATCCTGGTTGTCCTTGTTGCCCTGTTAGAAAAATAATTTTGATTAAAGGTGGGTTTTCCATGTGATTATTGTACCCATTTCTAACTCAAAATTTTATGTTCTATATAAATAAAGTTATGAAGGTTGGCCATTGTACGCGCATCACTCAAAAACTACTGAACATATTTATATATATTTATTTTCATTCACTACGTAGATACTTAGTTCTCAGGTATCTAAAAAATTATCACGATATCTTCAGTCAATAAAAAATTTACTAAAGTTTTAAGAAACTACGATTTTTATAAACACTATCCGTTATTCTGTAGTCCACGCGAAGAAAGAAAAGAAAATAATAATAAATTTAAACTCCTCGTAAGTCATAATTCGTAATCCATATAAAAATGAATGATTATTTGCATCTCCTTAGAGGATAAATATCCGAGATATTTAGAAATAAAGATGTAGTATATTCAGTCAAAAAAGTATCGAGAACGTTGGTTTGTTTATGGTGCTTTCTTTTTTGTTAGATTGGCACAACTATTTTTCATTTTTGTGCGGAATTTGAGTTGCATCTGACATTTAGATTAAATACAGTGCTATTTTTAGTTATAAAATATGTTTCGTGCCTGTAACTGGTTTTCATGGTTTATATTAATGTATTTGGTTTTCTGTCCACACAACTTTCGTGTTATATTCTCTTGTGTAGTGCCTATACGTTTCAAATCATTGAGAAGTCTCGAGAGTTCAACAAGCTGACCTTCATATGCTTTGTTGATTTCTCTAAAGCGCTCGAGTCTGTGAAATGCCCAACTTTGTGGAAAACACTACTAGACATGGACACGCCACAACACCTCGTGCACCTGCTCAGGGAGTTCTAGGAAGGAAGAACGTCTTCAGTGCGGACAAATGGCCTCCTCTCGGATAGTATCCATCCAAGTGCAGGCGTGCGACAGGGATGCATAATATCACCTTTGCTATTTAATATCTACACAGAACTTGTAATGCGCATCACTCCCGAAAACTGGACCGATGGTGTAGCGATTGGTGGATATAAAATTGCGAACTTGCGGTACGTAGATGACACCACCTTATTCGCGAGTAGTGGCCTTATGGAGGAATTACTTCTCAAAATGGAGCGCGTGAGCCTTACGTTTGGGTTAAAGATAAACCGATCTAATCTAAAATGATGATCGTGAATCGCGTCAACAACAACTCGCCCGAAGTGACACAGATCGCGAACTGCGACGTGGTCCAGACTTACGTTTTGCCTTGGGGCTATGATCTTAAACAGCAGTGGGTGCGTAGATTAAGTGAAACGGCGTATGGCAATAACCAGAGCTGCGATGGAAAGGTTAAAAAAATATGGAGGAATCGCAACAATACAAAAGCTACCAAAATCAGGCTCGTGCGAACACTTGTATTCCTCATCTTTCTTTATGCGGTAGAGACGTGGACAGTGCATGAATTGGAAAAGGGGAAGATAGATGCTCTGGAGATGTGGTGCTGGAGGAAGATACTCGCAATATCGTGGACGGAGTTTCGTACCAATGTGTCCATACTCCATGAGCTCAGTATTGTACAGCGTCTATAGGCCGTAGTACAGTCGCGCATACTACAGTGCTTCGGACATGTCTCTAGGCGGGAAAACGACTCCATAGAACGGCTGCTCGTGCAGGGAAGAGTTGAGGGAACTAGATCACGTGGCAGGTCACTTATGCGCTGGACTGACCAAGTGAAATCTGCAGTTGGAGGCCGTGTATCAACTGTACCAGACATTCTGCAAACAGTGAGAGATGGCGGAAGATCGTGCGGAGAGCTGTCTTCGCCTCTACCACCGATATGGACGCCTCGATGTGACCACGATCGTTCTGCCAAAAGCGTAACGACAGAGAAGAGTAGAAGAAGAAGCCAAGCGCATTTAATAACTGAATGAGCTGTTAAGCAACTTGGTATAACTCGTGATGTGACTTCACGTTGTGTTTTTGGATTAGGTCAGATTTTATAAAAGTCTAATATCTAAATTACCTGGGTATCCTGGCTGACCGGGCTGTCCTTGTGTTCCTGGTTGCCCGGGTGTCCCTGGTTGACCCGGTTGTCCTGGATATCCTGGTTTACTAGGTTGTCCTGGAGTTCCTGGTTGGCCTGGTTTTCCTGATTGACCTTAAATTTATAACAATTATAAGAAACGAGTAAAAATTTATATATAATTTATTGCCCACTGTGGAACTAATTAATTTTTTACCTGGTTGACCTTGTTGACTTGGTTGTCCTGGGTATCCCGGTTGTCCAGGTTGTCCTGGAGTTCCCGGCTGTCCTGGTTGACCGGGTTGTCCTGGGTATCCTGGCTGACCGGGTTGACCTGGAGTACCTGGCCGACCTGGTTGTCCTGGGTATCCCGGTTGACCTGGTTGTCCTGGATATCCTGGTTGACCAGGTTGTGCTGGGGTTCCTGGTTGACCGGGGTGTCCTGGGTATCCTGGTTTACCAGACTGGCCAGGCTGTCCTGGGTATCCTGGTTGACCAGGCTGTCCTGGGGTTCCTGGGTATCCCGGTTGTCCAGGTTGTCCTGGAGTTCCCGGCTGTCCTGGTTGACCGGGTTGTCCTGGGTATCCTGGCTGACCGGGTTGACCTGGAGTACCTGGCCGACCTGGTTGTCCTGGGTATCCCGGTTGACCTGGTTGTCCTGGATATCCTGGTTGACCAGGTTGTGCTGGGGTTCCTGGTTGCCCGGGTATGCCTGGGGTTCCTGGTTGACCGGGTTGGCCTGGTTTACCGGATTGACCTTAGATTTAATAACAGTTGTAAGTTATAGCAATATTTTATGTAGAAAATTTTACAGTATTTATCAGTTGGCACTAATCAACTTTTTACCTGGTCCTCCGATTTGTCCTGGTTGACCAGGTTGTCCTGGCGTACCTGGTTGACCGGGTTGTCCTGGGTATCCCGGTTGTCCAGGTTGTCCTGGAGTTCCCGGCTGTCCTGGTTGACCGGGTTGTCCTGGGTATCCCGGTTGACCTGGTTGTCCTGGATATCCTGGTTGACCGGGTTGGCCTGGTTTACCTGATTGACCTTAAATTTAATAACAGTTGTAAGTTATAGCAATATTTTATGTAGAAAGTTTTACACTATTTATCAGTTGGCACTAATCAATTTTTACCTGGTCCTCCGATTTGTCCTGGTTGGCCAGGTTGTCCTGGCGTACCTGGTTGACCTGGTTGTCCTGGGTATCCCGGTTGTCCAGGTTGTCCTGGAGTTCCCGGCTGTCCTGGTTGACCGGGTTGTCCTGGGTATCCCGGTTGACCTGGTTGTCCTGGATATCCTGTTTGACCAGGTTGTGCTGGGGTTCCTGGTTGACCGGGTTGGCCTGGTTTACCTGATTGACCTTAAATTTAATAACAGTTGTAAGTTATAGCAATATTTTATGTAGAAAATTTTACAGTATTTATCAGTTGGCACTAATCAATTTTTACCTGGTCCTCCTATTTGTCCTGGTTGGCCGGGTTGTCCTGGCGTACCTGGTTGACCGGGTTGTCCTGGGTATCCCGGTTGACCTGGTTGTCCTGGATATCCTGGTTGACCAGGCTGGCCAGGCTGCCCTGGGTATCCTGGTTCACCGGGTTGTGCTGGAGTTCCTGGCTGTCCAGGTTGTCCTGGGTATCCTGGTCCTCCGATTTGTCCTGGTTGGCCAGGTTGTCCTGGCGTACCTGGTTGTCCGGGTTGTCCTGGGTATCCCGGTTGTCCAGGTTGTCCTGGAGTTCCCGGCTGTCCTGGTTGACCGGGTTGTCCTGGGTATCCCGGTTGACCTGGTTGTCCTGGATATCCTGGTTGACCAGGTTGTGCTGGGGTTCCTGGTTGACCGGGTTGGCCTGGTTTTCCTGATTGACCTTAAATTTAATAACAGTTGTAAGTTATAGCAATATTTTATGTAGAAAGTTTTATACTATTTATCACTTGGCACTAATCAATTTTTACCTGGTCCTCCGATTTGTCCTGGTTGGCCAGGTTGTCCTGGCGTACCTGGTTGACCGGGTTGTCCTGGGTATCCCGGTTGACCTGGTTGTCCTGGATATCCTGGTTGACCAGGCTGGCTAGGCTGCCCTGGGTATCCTGGTTCACCGGGTTGTGCTGGAGTTCCTGGCTGTCCAGGTTGTCCTGGGTATCCTGGTCCTCCGATTTGTCCTGGTTGGCCAGGTTGTCCTGGCGTACCTGGTTGTCCGGGTTGTCCTGGGTATCCCGGTTGTCCAGGTTGTCCTGGAGTTCCCGGCTGTCCGGGTTGACCGGGGTGTCCTGGGTATCCTGGTTTACCAGACTGGCCAGGCTGTCCTGGGTATCCTGGTTGACCAGGCTGTCCTGGGGTTCCTGGCTG